>CM059556.1:6000000-6705312 GCA_030386875.1 Morinoia aosen | reverse complement strand
TGTTTTGGGCGATTCCTAGGTTGAATGCGGTGAAAATCACGTTCTTTTCCGTTTACCCAAGCGACATAGGTGAAAAGTGCATATTTAGCCGAATCAACGGTCGACAGAGATGAATGGCGTGTATGGGCCATTCATAGGTCGAATGCGGTTAAAATCGCTTCCTAGGATGATTCCTCAGTCGAATGCGTTGAAAATCGTGTTCTTTTCCGTTTGCCCAGTCGACAGAAGTGAAAAGTGCATATTTAGCCGATTCCGCGATCGACAGAGCTAACAAGCGCGTTTTATGCCTTTCCTCGGTCGAATGCGGTGAAAATCGCGTCTTATCTTGTTTCCTAGGTCGGATACAGTGAAAATCACGTCGTTTGCTGTTTGCCCACGCGACAGAGGTGAAAGTGCATATTTAGCCGATTCCACGGTCGTCAGAGCTAAAATACGTGTTTAGGGCCACTCCTAGGTCGAATGCGGTGAAAATCGCGTTCTTTTCCGTTTGCACAGTCGACAGAGGTGAAAAGTGCATATTTAGTGCATATTTAGCCGATTTCATGGTCGACAGAGCTTAAAAGCGCGTTTTATGCTTTTCCTCGGTCGAATGCGGTGAAAATCGCGTCTTATCTTGATTGCTAGGTCGGATACAATGAAAATCACGTCGTTTGCTGTTTGCACAGGCAACAGAGGTGAAAAGTGCATATTTAGCCGATTCCACGGTCGACAGAGCTAAAATGCGTGTTTTGGGCCATTAATTGGTCGAATGCGGTGAAAATCGCGTCCTAGGTTGTTTCCTAGGTCGAATACAGTGAAAATCACGTCGTTTGCTGTTTGCCCAGGAGACAGAGGTGAAAAGTGCATATTTAGCCGATTCCATGGTCGACAGAGCTAAAATGCGTGTTATGGGCTATTCCTAGGTCGAATGCGTTGAAAATCGCGTCCTAGGTTGTTTCCTAGGTCTTATGCGGTGAAAATCGAGTTCTTTTCCGTTTGCTCAGTCGTCAGAGGTGAAAAGTGCATATTTAGCCGATTCCATGGTCGACAGAGCTAAAAGGCTCGTTGTATGCTTTTCCTCGGTCGACTGCCGTGAAAATCGCGTTCTTTTCCGTTTGTCCAGTCGACAGAGATGAAAAGCGCATATCTAGCCGATTCCACGGTCGACAGAGCTAAAATGCGTGATTTGGGCCATTCTTAGGTCGACTGCGGTGAAAATCGCGTCCTAGGTTGTTTCCTAGGTCGAATGCGGTGAAAGTCGTGTGCTTTTCCGTTTGACCAGTCGACAGAGGTGGGAAGTGCGTATTCAGCCGATTCCATGGTCGACAGAGCAAAAAAAGCGCGTTTTATGCCTTTCCTCGGTCGAATGCAGTGAAAATTGAGTCTTATCTGGTTTCCTAGGTCGGATACAGTGAAAGTCACGTCGTTTGCTGTGTATCCAGGCGACAGAGGTTAAAAGTGCATATATAGCCGATTCCACGGTCGACAGAGCTAAAATGCGTGTTTTGGGTCATTCCTAGGTTGAATGCGGTGAAAAAAATCACGTCATAGGTTGTTTCCTAAGTCGAACGCGGTGAAAATCACGTCGTTTGCTGTTTGCTCAGGCGACAGAGGTGAAAAAGCTTATATAGCCGATTCCACGGTCGACAGAGCTAAAATGCGTGTTTTGGGCCATTCCTAGGTCGAATGCGGTGAAAATCGCGTCCTAGGTTGTTTCCTAGGTCGAATACAGTGAAAATCACGTCGTTTGCTGTTTGCCCAGGAGACAGAGGTGAAAAGTGCATATTTAGCCGATTCCATGGTCGACAGAGCTAAAATGCGTGTTATGGGCTATTCCTAGGTCGAATGCGTTGAAAATCGCGTCCTAGGTTGTTTCCTAGGTCTTATGCGGTGAAAATCGAGTTCTTTTCCGTTTGCTCAGTCGTCAGAGGTGAAAAGTGCATATTTAGCCGATTCCATGGTCGACAGAGCTAAAAGGCTCGTTGTATGCTTTTCCTCGGTCGACTGCCGTGAAAATCGCGTTCTTTTCCGTTTGTCCAGTCGACAGAGATGAAAAGCGCATATCTAGCCGATATCACGGTCGACAGAGCTAAAATGCGTGATTTGGGCCATTCTTAGGTCGACTGCGGTGAAAATCGCGTCCTAGGTTGTTTCCTAGGTCGAATGCGGTGAAAGTCGTGTGCTTTTCCGTTTGACCAGTCGACAGAGGTGGGAAGTGCGTATTCAGCCGATTCCATGGTCGACAGAGCAAAAAAAGCGCGTTTTATGCCTTTCCTCGGTCGAATGCAGTGAAAATTGAGTCTTATCTGGTTTCCTAGGTCGGATACAGTGAAAGTCACGTCGTTTGCTGTTTATCCAGGCGACAGAGGTTAAAAGTGCATATATAGCCGATTCCACGGTCGACAGAGCTAAAATGCGTGTTTTGGGTCATTCCTAGGTTGAATGCGGTGAAAAAAATCACGTCATAGGTTGTTTCCTAAGTCGAACGCGGTGAAAATCACGTCGTTTGCTGTTTGCTCAGGCGACAGAGGTGAAAAAAGCGTATATAGCCGATTCCACGGTCGACAGAGCTAAAATGCGTGTTTTGGGCCATTCCTAGGTCGAATGCGGTGAAACTCACGTCCTAGGTTGTTTCCTAAGTCAATTTCGGTGAAAATCACATCGTTTGCAGTTTGCTAAGTCGACAGAGGTGAAAAGTGCATATTTAGCCGATTCCACGGTCGTGAGGGCTAAAATGCGTGTTTTTGGGTCATTCCTAGGTCGAATGCGATGAAATTCGCGTCCTAGGTTGTTTCCAAGGTCGAATGCGGTCAAAATCGCGTTCTTTTCCGTTTTCCCAGTCGACTGAGGTGAAATGTGCATATTTAGCCAATTCCACGGTCGACAGAGTTGAAAAGCGGGTATTGTGCCTTTCCTGGGTCGAATGCGGTGAAAATCGCGTTCTTTTCCGTTTGCCCTGGCGACAGAGGTGAAAAGTGCATATGTAGCCGTTTCCACGGTCGACAGAGCTAAAATGCGTGTTTTGGGCCATTCCTAGGTCGAATGCGGTGAAAATCGAGTCCTAGGTTGTTTCCTAGGTCGAATGCGGTGAAAATCGCTTCTTAATTGCTTCCTAGGTCGGATACAGTGAAAATCCCGTCGTTCGCTGTTTGCCCAGGCGACAGAGGCGAAAGGTGCATATTTAGCTGATTCCGCGGTCGACAGAGCTAAAAAGCGCGTTTTATGCCATTCCTAGGTCGAATGCGTTGAAAACTGAGCCTTACCTTGTTTCCTAGGTCGGATGCATTGAAATTCACGTCGTTTGCTGTTTGCCCTGGCGACAGAGGTGAAATGTGCATATTTAGCCGATTCCACGGTCGACAGAGCTATAATGCGTGTTTTGGGCCATTCCTAGGTTGAATGCGGTGAAAATCACGTTCTTTTCCGTTTACCCAGGCGACATAGGTGAAAAGTGCATATTTAGCCGAATCCACGGTCGACAGAGATGAATGGCGTGTATGGGCCATTCATAGGTCGAATGCGGTTAAAATCGCTTCCTAGGATGATTCCTCAGTCGAATGCGTTGAAAATCGTGTTCTTTTCCGTTTGCCCAGTCGACACAAGTGAAAAGTGCATATTTAGCCGATTCCACGATCGACAGAGCTAACAAGCGCGTTTTATGCCTTTCCTCGGTCGAATGCGGTGAAAATCGCGTCTTATCTTGTTTCCTAGGTCGGATACAGTGAAAATCACGTCGTTTGCTGTTTGCCACGCGACAGAGGTGAAAGTGCATATTTAGCCGATTCCACGGTCGTCAGAGGTAAAATGCGTGTTTAGGGCCACTCCTAAGTCGAATGCGGTGAAAATCGCGTTCTTTTCCGTTTGCACAGTCGACAGAGGTGAAAAGTGCATATTTAGCCGATTTCATGGTCGACATAGCTTAAAAGCACGTTTATACTTTTCCTCGGTCGAATGCGGTGAAAATCGCGTCTTATCTTGATTGCTAGGTCGGATACAATGAAAATCACGTCGTTTGCTGTTTGCACAGGCAACAGAGGTGAAAAGTGTATATTTAGACGATTCCACGGTCGACGGAGCTAAAATGCGTGTTTTGGGCCATTCCTTGGTCGAATGCAGTGATAATCGCGTCCTAGGTTGTTTCCTAGGTCGGATACAGTGAAAATCACGTCGTTTGCTGTTTGCCCAGGAGACAGAGGTGAAAAGTGAATATTTAGCCGATTTCATGGTCGACAGAGCTAAAATGCGTGTTATTGGCTATTCCTAGGTCGATTGCGTTGAAAATCGCATCCTAGGTTGTTTCCTAGGTCTTATGCGGTGAAAATCGAGTTCTTTTCCGTTTGCTCAGTCGTCAGAGGTGAAAAGTGCATATTTAGCCGATTCCATGGTCGACAGAGCTAAAAGGCTCGTTGTATGCTTTTCCTCGGTCGACTGCCGTGAAAATCGCGTTCGTTTCCGTTTGTCCAGTCGACAGAGAGGAAAAGCGCATATCTAGCCGATTCCACGGTCGACAGAGCTAAAATGCGTGATTTGGGCCATTCTTAGGTCGACTGCGGTGAAAATCGCGTCCTAGGTTGTTTCCTAGGTCGAATGCGGTGAAAAGTCGTGTGCTTTTCCGTTTGACCATTCGACAGAGGTGAAAAGTGCGTATTCAGCCGATTCCATGGTCGACAGAGCAAAAAAAGCGCGTTTTATGCCTTCCCTAAGTCGAATGCAGTGAAAATCTGGTCTTATCTTGTTTCCTAGGTCGGATACAAAGAAAATCACGTCGTTTGTTGTTTGCGCAGGCGACAGAGGTGAAAAATGCATATGTAGCCGATTCCACGGTCGACAGAGCTAAAATGCTTGTTTTGGGCCATTCCTAGGTCGAATGCGGTGAAAATCACGTCCTAGGTTGTTTCCTAGGTCGAATGCGGTGAAAATCACGTCGTTTGCTGTTTGCTAAGGCGGCAGAGGTGAAAAGTGCATATTTAGCCGATTCCACGGTCGACGGAGCTAAAATGCGTGTTTTAGGCCACTCCTAGGTCGAATGCGGTGGAAATCCCGTCTTAGGTTGTTTCCTAGGTCGAATGCGAGGAAAATCACGTCGTTTGCGGTTTGCCCAGGCAACAAATGTGAAAAGTGCATATTTAGCCGATTCCACGGTCGACAGAGCTAAAATACGTGTTTTGGGCCATTCCTAGGTCGAATGCTGTGAAAATCGAGTCCTTGGTTGTTTCCAAGGTCGAATGCGGTGAAAACCACGTCGTTTGCTGTGGGCTCAGGCGAAAGATGTGATAAGTGCATATTTAGCCGATTCTATGGTCGACAGAGCTAAAATGCGTGTTTGGTCCATTCCTAGGTCGAATGCGGTGAAAATTGCGTCCAAGGTTGTTTCCTTGGTCGAATGCGATAAAAATCACATCGTTTGCTGTTTGCCCAGGCGACAGAGGTGAGAAGTGCATATTTAGCCGATTCCACGGTCGACAGAGCTAAAATGCGTGTGCGTGTTTGTGGCCATTCTTAGGTCGAATGCGGTGAAATTCGCGTTATAGGTTGTTTCCTAGGTCGAATGCGGTAAAAATCGACTTCTTTTCCGTTTGCCCAGTCGTCAGAGGGGAAAAGTGCTTATTCATCCGATTCCACGGTCGACATAGCTAAAAAGCTCGTTGTATGCTTTTTCACGGTCGAATGCCGTGAAAATCGCGTTCTTTTCCGTTTGCCCAGGCGACAGAGGTGAAAAGTGCGTATTCAGCCGATTCCATGGTCGACAGAGCAAAAAAAGCGCGTTTTATGCCTTTCCTCGGTCGAATGCAGTGAAAATTGCGTCTTATCTGGTTTCCTAGGTCGGATACAGTGAAAATCACGTCGTTCGCTGTTTATCCAGGCGACAGAGGTTAAAAGTGCATATTTAGCCGATTCCACGGTCGACAGAGCTAAAATGCGTGTTTTGGGTCATTCCTAGGTCGAATGCGGTGAAAATCACGTCATAGGTTGTTTCCTAAGTCGAATGCGGTGAAAATCACGTCGTTTGCTGTTTGCTCAGGCGACAGAGGTGAAAAAAGCGTATATAGCCGATTTCACGGTCGCATAGCTAAAATGCGTGTTTTGGGCCATTCCTAGGTCGAATGCGGTGAAACTCACGTCCTAGGTTGTTTTCTAAGTCGAATTCGGTGAAAATCATATCGTTTGCTGTTTGCTCAGTCGACAGAGGTGAAAAGTGCATATTTAGCCGATTCCACGGTCGTGAGAGCTAAAATGCGTGTTTTGGGTCATTCCTAGGTCGAATGCGGTGAAAATCGAGTCCTAGGTTGTTTGCTAAGTCGAATGCGGTGAAAATCGCGTTCTTTTTTGTTTTCCCAGTCGACTGAGGTTAAAAGTGCATATTTAGCCGATTCCACGGTCGACAGAGCTAAAATGCGTGTTTTGGGCCATTCCTAGGTCTAATGCGATGAAAATCGCGTTCTTTTCTGTTTGCCCAGTCGACAGAAGTGAAAAGTGCATATTTAGCCGATTCCACGGTCGACAGAGCTAAGAAGCTCGTTGTATACTTTTCCACGGTCGACTGCCGTGAAAATCGCGTCTTATCTTGTTTCCTAGGTCGGATACAGTGAAAATCACGTCGTTTGCTGTTTGCCCAGGCGACAGAGGTGAAAAGTGCATATATAGCCGATTCCACGGTCGACAAGCTAAAATAAGTGTTTTGGGCCACTCCTAGGTCGAATTCGGGGAAAATCGCGTTCTTTTGCGTTTGCACAGTCGACAGAGGTGAAAGAGCATATTTAGCCGATTTCATGGTCGACAGAGTTTAAAAGCGCGTTTTATGCCTTTCCTCGTTCGAATACGGTGAAAATCGCGTCTAATCTTGTTTCTTAGGCCGGATACAATGAAAATCACGTCGTTTGCTGTTTACACAGGCGACAGAGGTGAAAAGTCCATATTTTGCCGATTCCACGGTCGATAGAGCTAAAATGCGTGTTTTGGGCAATTCCTAGGTCGAATGCGGTGAAAATCGCGTTCTTTTTCGTTTGCACAGTCGACAGAGGTGAAAAGTGCATATTTAGCCGATTCCACGGTCGACCGAGACAAAAAGCGCGGTTGATGCCTTTCCTCGGTCGAATGCGGTGAAAATCGCGTCTTATCTTGTTTCCTAGGTCGGATACAGTGAAAATCACGTCGTTTGCTGCTTACCCAGGCGACAGAGTTGAAAAGTGCATATTTAGCTGATTCCAAGGTCGTCAGAGCTAAAATGCGTGTTTTGGGCCATTCCTAGGTCGAATACGGTGAAAATCGCGACCTAGGTTGTTTCCTAGGTCGAATGCGGTGGAAGTCACGTCGTTTACTGTTTGCCCAGGCGACAGAGGTGAAAAGTGCATATTTAACCGGTTCCACGATCGACAGAGCTAAAAAGCGCGTTTTGTGCCTTTCTTATGTTGAATGCGGTAAAAAATGCGTCTTGTCTTGTTTCCCAGGTCGAATGCGGTGAAAACCGCGTTCCTTTCCGTTTGCCCAGTCGACAGAGGTGAAAAGTGCATATTTAGCCTATTCCACGTTCGACAGAGTGAAAATGCGTGTTATGGGCCATTCCTAGGTCGAATGCGGTGAAAAACGCGTTCTTTTCCGTTTGCCCAGTCGAAAAAGGTGAAAAGTGCATATTTAGCCTATTCCACGGTGGACAGAGCAAAAATGCGTGTTTTGGGTCATTCCTAGGTCGAATGCGTTGAAAATCGCAACCTAGGTTGTTTCCTGGGTTGAATGCGGTGAAAATCGCAACCTTTTCCGTTTGCCCAGGCGACAGAGGTAAAAAGTGCATATATAGCCGATTCCACGGTCGATAGAGCTAAAATGCGTGTTTTGGGCCATTCCTAGGTTGAATGCGGTGAAAATCGCGTCCGAGGTTGTTTCCTAGGTTGATGCGATGAAAATCACGTCGTTTGCTGTTTGCCCAGGCGACAGAGGTAAAAAGTGCATATATAGCCGATTCACGGTCGACAGAGCTAAAACGCGTGTTTTGGGCCATTCCTAGGTCGAATGCGGTGAAAATCGTGTCCCAGGTTGTTTCCTAGGTCGAATGCGGTGGAAATCACGTCGTTTGCTGTTTGCCCAGGCGACAGAGGTTAAAGTGCATATTTAGCCGATTCCACGGTCGACAGAGCTAAAATGCGTGTTGTGGGCCATTCCAAGGTGGAATGCGGTGAAAATCGCGTCCTAGGTTGTTTCCCTGGTCGAATGCGGTGAAAGTCGTGTTCTTTTCCGTTTGCCCAGTCGACAGAGGTGATAAGTGCATATTCAGCCGATTCCACAGTCGACAGAGCTAAAAAGCGCGTTTTATGTCTTCCCTAAGTCGAATGCAGTGAAAATCTGGTCTTATCTTGTTTCCTAGGTCGGATACAAAGAAAATCACGTCGTTTGTTGTTTGCGCAGGCGACAGAGGTGAAAAATGCATATGTAGCCGATTCCACGGTCGACAGAGCTAAAATGCTTGTTTTGGGCCATTCCTAGGTCGAATGCGGTGAAAATCACGTCCTAGGTTGTTTCCTAGGTCGAATGCGGTGAAAATCACGTCGTTTGCTGTTTGCTAAGGCGGCAGAGGTGAAAAGTGCATATTTAGCCGATTCCACGGTCGACGGAGCTAAAATGCGTGTTTTAGGCCACTCCTAGGTCGAATGCGGTGGAAATCCCGTCTTAGGTTGTTTCCTAGGTCGAATGCGAGGAAAATCACGTCGTTTGCGGTTTGCCCAGGCAACAAATGTGAAAAGTGCATATTTAGCCGATTCCACGGTCGACAGAGCTAAAATACGTGTTTTGGGCCATTCCTAGGTCGAATGCTGTGAAAATCGAGTCCTTGGTTGTTTCCAAGGTCGAATGCGGTGAAAACCACGTCGTTTGCTGTGGGCTCAGGCGAAAGATGTGATAAGTGCATATTTAGCCGATTCTATGGTCGACAGAGCTAAAATGCGTGTTTGGTCCATTCCTAGGTCGAATGCGGTGAAAATTGCGTCCAAGGTTGTTTCCTTGGTCGAATGCGATAAAAATCACATCGTTTGCTGTTTGCCCAGGCGACAGAGGTGAGAAGTGCATATTTAGCCGATTCCACGGTCGACAGAGCTAAAATGCGTGTGCGTGTTTGTGGCCATTCTTAGGTCGAATGCGGTGAAATTCGCGTTATAGGTTGTTTCCTAGGTCGAATGCGGTAAAAATCGACTTCTTTTCCGTTTGCCCAGTCGTCAGAGGGGAAAAGTGCTTATTCATCCGATTCCACGGTCGACATAGCTAAAAAGCTCGTTGTATGCTTTTTCACGGTCGAATGCCGTGAAAATCGCGTTCTTTTCCGTTTGCCCAGGCGACAGAGGTGAAAAGTGCGTATTCAGCCGATTCCATGGTCGACAGAGCAAAAAAAGCGCGTTTTATGCCTTTCCTCGGTCGAATGCAGTGAAAATTGCGTCTTATCTGGTTTCCTAGGTCGGATACAGTGAAAATCACGTCGTTCGCTGTTTATCCAGGCGACAGAGGTTAAAAGTGCATATTTAGCCGATTCCACGGTCGACAGAGCTAAAATGCGTGTTTTGGGTCATTCCTAGGTCGAATGCGGTGAAAATCACGTCATAGGTTGTTTCCTAAGTCGAATGCGGTGAAAATCACGTCGTTTGCTGTTTGCTCAGGCGACAGAGGTGGAAAGTGCATTTCTAGCCGATTCCACGGTCGACAGAGCTAAAATGCGTGTTTTGGGCCATTCCTTGGTCGAATGCAGTGAAAATCGCGTCCTAGGTTGTTTCCTAGGTCGAATGCGATGAAAACAACGTCGTTTGCTGTTTGCCCCTGCGACAGAGGTGGAAAGTGCATTTCTTGCCGATTCCACGGTCGACAGAGCTAAAATGCGTGTTATGGGCTATTCCTAGGTCGAATGCGGCGAAAATCGCGTCCTAGGTTGTTTCCTAGGTCGAATGCGGTGAAAATCGAGTTCTTTTCCGTTTGCCCAGTCGACTGAGGTGAAAAGTGCATATTTACCCAATTCCACGGTCGACAGAGTTGCAAAGCGGGTTTTATGCCTTTCCTCGGTCGAATGCGTTGAAAATCGCGTTCTTTTCCGTTAGCCCAAGCGACAGAGGTGAAAAGTGCATATTTAGCCGATTCCACCCACGACAGAGCTAAAATTCTTGTTTTGTTCCGTTCCTAGGTCGAATGCGGTGAAAATCGCGTTATTTTCCGTTTGCCCAGTCGACAGAGGGAAAAAGTGCATATTTAGGCGATTCCACGGTCGACAGAGCTAAAAAGCGCGTTTTATGCCTTTCCGTCGAATGCGGTGAAAATCGCGTCTCATCTTGTTTCCAAGGTCGGATACAGTGAAAATCACATCGTTTGCTGTTTGCCCAGGCGACAGAGGCGAAAAGTGCATACATAGCCGATTCCACGGTCGACAGAGCTAAAAAGCTCGTTTTATGCCATTCCTCGGTCGAATGCGGTGAAAATCGCGTCCTATCTTGTTTCCTAGGTCGGATGCAGTGAAAATCCAGTCGTTTGCTGTTTGCCCAGGCGACAGATGTTGAAAGTGCATATTCAGCCGATTCCACGGTCGACAGAGCTGAAATGCGTGTTTTGGGCCATTCCTAGGTCTAATGCGATGAAAATCGCGTTCTTTTCCGTTTGCCCAGTCGACAGAGGTGAAAAGTGCATATTCAGCCGATTCCACGGTCGACAGAGCTAAAAAGCGCGTTTTATGCCTTTCCTCGTTCGAATACGGTGAAAATTGCGTCCTAGGTTGTTTCCTAGGTCGAATGCGGTGAAAATCGAGTTCTTTTCTGTTCGCCCAGTCGTCAGAGGTGGATAGTGCATATTTAGCCGATTCCACGGTCGACAGAGCTAAAAAGCTCGTTGTATGCTTTTCCACGGTCGACTGCCGTGAAAATCGCGTCTTATCTTGTTTCCTAGGTCGGATACAGTGAAAATCACGTCGTTTGCTGATTGCCCAGTCGACAGAGGTGAAAAGTGCATATTTAGCCGATGTCATGGTCGACAGAGCTTAAAAGCGCGTTTTATGCCTTTCCTCGATCGAAAGCGGTGAAAATCGCGTCTTATCTTGTTTCCTAGGTTGGATGCAAAGAATATCACGTCGTTTGCTGTTTGCCCAGGCGACAGAGGTGAAAAGTGCATATTCAGCCGATTCCACGTTAGACAGAGGTAAAATGCGTGTTTTGGGCCATTCCTAGGTCGAATACGGCGAAAAACGCGTTCTTTTCCGTTTACCCAAGCGACAGAGGTGAAAAGTGCATATTTAGCCGAATCTACGGTCGAAAGAGCTTGATGGCGTGTTTTGGGCCATTCCTAGGTCGAATGCGGTTAAAATCGCTTCCTAGGTTGATTCCTAGGTCGAATGCGGTGAAAATCGTGTTCATTTCCGTTTACCCAGTCGACAGAGGTGAAAAGTGCATATTTAGCCGATTCCACGGTCGACAGAGCTTAAAAGCACGTTTTATGCCTTTCCTCGGTCGAATGCGGTGAAAATCGCGTCCTATCTTGTTTCCTAGGTCGAATGCGGTGAAAATCACGTCGTTTGCTGTTTGCCCAGGCGACAGAGGTGAAAAGTGCAAATGTAGCCGATTCCACGGTCGACAGAGCTAAAAAGCGCGTTTTATGCCTTTCCTCGGTCGAATGCGGTGAAAATTTCGTCTTATCTTGTTTCCTAGGTCGAATGCGGTGAAAATCGCGTTCTTCTCCGTTTGCCCAGTCGACAGAGGTGAAAAGTGCATATATAGCCGATTCCACGGTCGACAGAGCTAAAATGCGTGTGTTGGGCCATTCCTAGGTAAAATGCGGTGAAAATCGCGTTCTTTTCCGTTTGCCCAGTCGACAGAGGTGAAAAGTGCATATATAGCCGATTCCACGGTCGACCGAGATAAAAAGCGCGGTTGATGCCTTTCCTCGGTCGAATGCGGTGAAAATCGCGTCTTATCTTGTTTCCTAGGTCGGATACAGTGAAAATCACGTCGTTTGCTGCTTACCCAGGCGACAGAGTTGAAAAGTGCATATTTAGCCGATGCCAAGGTCGACAGAGCTAAAATGCGTGTTTTGGGCCATTCCTAGGTCGAATACGGTGAAAATCGCGACCTAGGTTGTTTCCTAGGTCGAATGCGGTGGAAATCACGTCGTTTACTGTTTGCATAGGCGACAGAGGTGAAAAGTGCATATTTAACCGGTTCCACGGTCGACAGAGTGAAAATGCGTGTTATGGGCCATTCCTAGGTAGAATGCGTTGAAAATCGCGTTCTTTTCCGTTTGCACAGTCAAAAAAGGTGAAAAGTACATATTTAGCCGATTCCACGGTCGACAGAGCTAAAATGCGTGTTTTGGGCCATTCGTAGGTCGAATGCGGTGAAAATCGCGTCCTAGGTTGTTTCCTAGGTCGAATGCGGTGAAAATCACGTTGTTTGATGTTTGCCCAGGCGACAGAGGTGAAAAGTGCATATTTAGCCGATTTCACGGTCGACAGAGCTAAAAAGCGCGTTTTGTGCTCTTCCTCGGTCGAATGCCGTGAAAATTTCTTCTTATCATGTTTCCTGGGTCGAATGCGCTGAAAATCGCGTTCTTTTCCGTTTGCCCAGTCGACAGAGCTGAAAAGTGCATATTTAGCCGATTCCACGGTCGACAGAGCTAAAGTGCGTGTTTTGGGCCATTCCTAGATAGAATGCGGTGAAAATCGCGTTCTTTTCCGTTTGCCCAGTCGACAGAGATGAAAAGTGCATACTTAGCCGATTCCACGGTCGACAGAGCTAAAAAGCGCGTTTTATGCCTTTCCTCGGTCGAATGCGGTGAAAATCGCGTCTTGTCTTATTTTCTAGGTCGGATACAGTGAAAATCACGTCGTTTGCTGTTTGCCCAGGCGACGGAGGTGAAAAGTGCATATTTAGCCGATTCCACGGTCGACATAGCTAATATGCGTGTTTTGGGCCATTCCTAGGTCGAACGCGGTGAAAATTGCGTCCTAGGTTGTTTCCTAGGTCGAATGCGGTGAAAGTCGTGTGCTTTTCCGTTTCCCAGTCGACAGAGGGGAAAAGTGCATATTTAGGCGATTCCACGGTCGACAGAGCTGAAAAGCGCGTTTTATGCCTTTCCTCGGCCGAATGCGGTGAAAATCGCGTCTTATCTTGTTTCCTAGGTCGAATGCAGTGAAAATCACGTCGTTTGCTGTTTGCCCAGGCGACAGAGGTGAAAACTGCATATTCAGCCGATTCCACGGTCGACAGAGCTAAAAAGCGCGTTTTATGCCTTTCCTTGGTCGAATGCGGTGAAAATTTTGTCTTATCTTGTTTCCTAGGTCGAATGCGGTGAAAATCGCGATCTTTTCCGTTTGCCCAGTCGACAGAGGTGAAAAGTGCATATTTAGCCGATTCCACGGTCGACAGAGCTAAAATGCGTGTTATGGGCCATTCCTAGGTAGAATGCGGTGAAAATCGCGTTCTTTTCCGTTTGCCCAGTCGACAGAGGTGAAAAGTGCATATATAGCCGATTCCACGGTCGACAGAGCTTAAAAGCGCGTTTTATGCCTTTCCTCGGTCGAATGCGGTGAAAATCGCGTCTTTTCTTGTTTCCTAAGTCGGATACAGTGGAAATCGCGTCGTTAGCTGTTTGCCCAGGCGACAGAGGTGAAAAGTGCATACTTGGCCGATTACACGTTCGACAGAGTTAAAAAGTGCGTTATATGCTTTTCCTCGGTCGAATGCGGTGAAAATCGCGTCTTATCTTGTTTCCTATGTCGGTTACAGTGAAAATCACGTCGTTTGCTGTTTGCTCAGGCGACAGAGGTGAAAAGTGCTTATCTAGCCGATTCCTCGGTCCACAGAGCTAAAATGCGTGTTGTGGGCCATTCATAGGTCGAATGCGGTGAAAATCGCGTCCTAGGTCGTTTCCTAGGTCGAATGCGGTGAAAGTCGTGTGCTTTTCCGTTTCCAAGTCGACAGAGGGGAAAAGTGCATATTTAAGCGATTCCACGGTCGACAGAGTTGAAAAGCGGGTTATATGCTTTTCCGCGGTCGAATGCGGTGAAAATTGCGTCCTTTTCCGTTTGCCCAGGCGACAGAGATGAAAAGTGGATATTTAGCCTATTCCACGGACGACACAGCTAAAATGCGTGTTTTGTGCCATTCCTAGGTCGAATGCGGTGAAAACCGCGTCCTAGGTTGTTTCCTAGGTCGAATGCGGTGAAAATCGCGTTCTTTTCCGTATGTTCAGTCGACAGAAAGGAAAAGAGCATATTCAGGCGATTCCAAGGTCGACAGAGCTAAAAAGCGTGTTTTATGCCTTTCATAGGTCGAATGTTGTGAAAATCGCGTCTTATCATGTTTCCTAGGTCGGAAACAGTGAAAATCACGTCGTCCGCTGTTTGCATAGGCGACATAGGTGAAGAGTGCATATTAAGCCGATTCCACGGTCGACAAAGCTAACAAGCGCGTTTTATGCCTTTCCTCGGTCGAATGCGGGGAAAATCGCGTCCTTATCTTGTTTCCTAGGTCGGATACAGTGAAAATCACGTCGTTTGCTGTTTGCCCAGGCGACAGAGGTGAAAAGTGCATATTCAGCCGATTCCACGGTCGACAGAGCTAAAATGCGTGTTATGGGCCATTCCTAGGTCGAATTCGGTGAAAATCGCGTTCGTTTCCGCTTACCCGGGCGACAGAGGTGAAAAGTGCATATTTAGCCAAATCCACGGTCGACAGAGCTGAATGGCGTGTTGTGGGCCATTCCTAGGTCGAATCCGGTTAAAATCGCTTCCTATGTTGATTCCTAGGTCGAATGCGGCGAAAATCGTGTTCTTTTCCGTTTGCTCAGTCGACAGAGGTGAAAAGTGCATATTTAGCCGATTCCACGGTTGACAGAGCTAAAAAGCGCGTTATATGACTTTCCTCGGTCGAATGCGGTGAAAATCGCGTCGTATCTTGTTTCCTAGGTCGGATACAGTGCAAATCACGTCGTTTGCTGTTTGCACAGGCGATTTAGGTGAAAAGTGCATATATAGCCGATTCCACGGTCGACAGAGCTAAAATGCGTGTTTTGGGCCATCCTAGGTCGAATGCGGTGAAAATCGCGTCCTAGGTGTTTTTCTAGGTCGAATGCGGTGAAAATCACGTCGTTTGCTGTTTGCCCAAGCGACAGAGGTGAAAAGTGCAAATTTAGCCGATTTCACGGTCGACAGAGCCAAAAAGCGCGTTTTATGCATCTCCTCGGTCGAATGCGGCGAAAATTTCGTCTTATCTTGTTTCCTTGGTCGAATGCGCTGAAAATCGCGTTCTTTTCCGTTTGCCCAGTCGACAGAGGTGAAAAGTGCATATTTAGCCGATTCCACGGTCGACAAGCTAAAATGCGTGTTTTGGGTCATTTCTAGATAGAATGCCGTGAAAATCGCGTTCTTTTCCGTTTGCCCAGTCGACAGAGATAAAAAGTGCATATTTAGCCGATTCCACGGTCGACAGAGCTAAAAAGCGCATTTTATGCCTTTCCTCGGTCGAATGCGGTGAAAATCGCGTCTTTTCATGTTTCCTAAGTCGGATACATTGAAAACCACGTCGTTTGCTGTTTGCCCAGGAGACAGAGGTGAAAAGTGCATACTTAGCCGATTCCACGGTCGAGAGAGTTAAAAAGTGCGTTTTATGCCTTTCCTCGGTCGAATGCGGTGAAAATCGCGTCTTTTCTTGTTTCCTAAGTCGGACACAGTGGAAATCACGTCGTTAGCTGCTTGCTTTGGCGACAGAGGGGAAAATATCATAATTAGCCGATTTCACGGTCGACAGAGTTAAAAAGCGCGTTTTATGCCTTTCCTCGGTCGAATGCGGTGAAAATCGCGTCTTATCTTGTTTCCTATGTCGGATACAGTGAAAATCACGTCGTTTGCTGTTTGCTCAGGCGACAGAGGTGGAAAGTGCATATTTAGCCGATTCCACGGTCAACAAACCTAAAATGAGTGTTTTGTGCCATTCCTTGGTCGAAAGCGGTGAAAATCGCGTTCTTTTCCGTTTACCCAGGCGACAGAGGTGAAAAGTGCATATTTAGCCGATTCTTCGGTCGACAGAGCTAAAATGCGTGTTTTGGGCCATTCCTAGATTGAATGCGGTGAAAATCGCGTCCTGGGTTGTTTCCTAGGTCGAATGCGTGAAAATCACGTCGTTTGCTGTTTGTCCAGGCGACAGAAGTGAAAAATGCATATTTAGCCGATTCCACGGTCGACAGAGCTAAAAAGTGCGTTCTATGCCTTTCCTCGGTCGAATGCGGTGAAAATCGTGTATTATCTTGTTTCCTAGGGGGGGGGGGGGGGGGTCGAAGCGTTGAAAATCGCGTTATTTTCCGTTTGCCAAGACGACAGAGGCGAAAAGTGCATATATAGCCGATTCCACGGTCGACAGAGCTAAAATACGTGTTTTGGGCCATTCCTAGGTCGAATGCGGTGAAAATCGCATCCTATGTTGTTTCCTAGGTCGAATGCGGTGAAAATTGCGTTCTTTTCCGTTTACCCAGGCGACATAGGTGAAAAGTGCATATTTAGCCGATTCCACGGTCGACAGAGCTAAAAAGCGCGTTTTATGCCTTTCCTCGGCCGAATGCGGTGAAAATCGCGTCTTATCTTGTTTCCTAGGTCGGATACAAAGAAAATCACGTCGTTTCCTGTTTGCCAAGGCGACAGAGGTGAGAAGTGCATATATAGCCGATTCCACGGTCGACAGAGCTAAAAAGCGCGCTTTATGCCTTTACTCGGTCGAATGCGGTGAAAATCGCATCTTATCTTGTTTCCTAGGTCTTATACTCTGAAAATCTCGTCGTTTGCTGTTTGCCCAGGCGACAGAGGTGAAAAGTACATATTTAGCCGATTCCACGGTCGACATAGCTAAAATGCGTGTTTTGGGCAATTCCTAGGTCGAATGCGGTGAAAATCGCGTCCTAGGTTGTTTCCCAGGTCGAATGCGGTGAAAATCACGTCGTTTGCTGTTTGCCCAGGCGACAGAGGTGAAAAGTGCATATTTAGCCGATTCCACAGTCGACAGAGCTAAAATGCGTGTTTTAGGCCATTCCTAGGTCGAATGCGGGGCAAATCTCGTCCTAGGTCGTTTCCTAGGTAGAATGCGACGAAAATCACGTCGTTTGCTGTTTGCCCAGGCGACAGAGGTGAAAAGTGCATATTCAGCCGATTCCACGGTCGACAGAGCTATAATGCGTGTTTTGGGCCATTCCTAGGTCGAATGCGGTGAAAATCGCGTCCTAGGTTGTTTCCTAGGTCGAATGCGGTGAAAATTGCGTCGCTTGCTGTTTGATCAGGCGACAGACGTGAAAAGTGCATGTTTAGCCGATTCCACGGTCGACAGAGCTAAAATGCGTGTGTTGGGCCATTCCTAGGTCGAATACGGTGAAATCGCGTCCATGGTTGTTTCCTAGGTCGAATGCGGTGAAAATCACGTCGTTTGCTGTTTGCCCTGGCGACAGAGGTGAAAAGTGCATATTTAGCCGACTCCACGGTCGGCAGAGCTAAAATGCGTGTTTTGGGCCATTCCTAGGTCGAATGCGGTAAAAATCGCATCCTAGGTTGTTTCCTAGGTCGAATGCGGTGAAAATTGCGTTCTTTTCCGTTTCCCCAAGCGACAGAGGTGAAAAGTGCATATTTAGTCGATTCCACAGTCGACAGATCTTAAAAGCGCGTTCTATGCCTTTCCTCGGTCGAATGCGGTGAAAATCGCGTCTTATCTTGTTTCCTAGGTCGGATACAGTTAAAATCACGTCGTTTGCTGTTTGCCCAGGCGACAGAGGTGAAAAGTGCATATTCAGCTGATTCCACGATTGGCAGAGCTAAAAGGCGTGTTTTGGGCCATTCCTAGGTCGAATGCGGTGAAAATCGCGTTCTTTTCCGTTTACCCAGGCGATCGAGGTGAAAAGTGCATATTTAGCCGATTCCACGGTCGACAGAGCTAAAATGCGTGTTTTGGGCCATTCCTAGGTCGAATGCGGTGAAAATCGCGTCCTAGGTTGTTTCCTAGGTCGAATGCGGTGAAAATCACGTCGCTTGCTGTTTGTCCAGGCGACAGAGGTGCAAAGTGCATATTTATTCGATTCCTCGCTCGACAGAGCTAAAGAGCGCATTTTATGCCTTTCCTCGGTCGAATGCGGTGAAAATCGCGTTCTTTTCCGTTTGCCCAGGCGACAGAGGTTAAAAGTGCATATTCAGCCGATTCCACGGTCGACAGAGCTAAAAAGCGCGTTTTTATGCCTTTCCTCGGTCGAATGCGGTGAAAATCGCGTCTTATCTTGTTTCCTAGGTCGAATACAATGAAAATCGCGTTCTTTTCCGTTTGCCCAGGCGACAGAGGTGAAAGGTGCATATATAGCCGATTTCACGGTCGACAGAGCTAAAATGCGTGTTTTGGGGCCATTCCTTGGTCGAATGCGGTGAAAATCGCATTCTTTTCCGTTTACCCAGGTGACAGAGGTGAAAAGTGCATATTTAGCCGATTCAATGGTCGACAGAGCTATAATGCGTGTTTTGGGCCAATCCTAGGTCGAATGCGGTGAAAATCGCGTCCTAGGTTGTTTCCTAGGTCGAATGCGGTGAAAATTACGTCGCTTGCTGTTTGTCCAGGCGACAGAGGTGAAAAGTGCATGTTTAGCCGATTCCACGGTCGACAGAGCTAAAATGCGTGTGTTGGGCCATTCCTAGGTCGAATACGGTGAAATCGCGTCCATGGTTGTTTCCTAGGACGAATGCAGTGAAAATCACGTCGTTTGCTGTTTGCCCTGGCGCCAGAGGTGAAAAGTGCATTTTTAGCCGACTCCACGGTCGGCAGAGCTAAAATGCGTGTTTTAGGCCATTCCTAGGTCGAATGCGGTAAAAATCGCATCTTAAGTTGTTTCCTAGGTCGAATGCGGTGAAAATTGCGTTCTTTTCCGTTTCCCCAAGCGACAGAGGTGAAAAGTGCATATTTAGTCGATTCCACAGTCGACAGATCTAAAAAGCGCGTTTTAAGCCTTTCTTCGGTCGAATGCGGTGAAAATCGCGTCTTATCTTGTTTCCTAGGTCGGATACAGTGAAAATCCCGTCGTTTGCTGTTTGCCCAGGCGACACAGGTGAGAAGTGCATATTTAGCCGATTCCACGGTCGACAGAGCTAAAAAGCGCGTTTTATGCCTTTCCTCGGTCGAATGCGGTGAAAATCGCATTTTATCTTGTTTCCTAGGTCTTATACTGTGAAAATCTCGTCGTTTGCTGTTTGCCTAGGCGACAGAGGTGAAAAGTGCATATTTAGCCGATTCCACGGTCGACAGAGCTAAAATGCGTGTTTTGGGCCATTCCTAAGTCGAATGCGGTGAAAATCGCGTCCTAGGTTGTTTCCCAGGTCGAATGCGGTGAAAATCACGTCGTTTGCTGTTTGCCCAGGCGACAGAAGTGAAAAGTGCATATATAGCCGATTCCACGGTCGACAGAGCTAAAAAGCGCGTTTTATGCCTTTCCTCGGTCGAATGCGGTGAAAATCGCGTCTTATCTTGATTCCTATGTCGGATACAGTGAAAATCACGTCGTTTGCTGTTTGCCCAGGCGACAGAGGTGAAAAGTGCATATTCAGCCGATTCCACGGTCGACAGAGCTAAAACGCGTGTTTTGGGCCATTCCTAGGTCGAATGCGGTGAAAATCGCGTTCTTTTCCGTTTACCCAGGCGACAAAGGTGAAAAGTGCATATTTAGCCGTTTTCACGGTCGACAGAGCTAAAATGCGTGTTTTGGGCCATTCCTAGGTCGAATGCGGTGAAAATCGTGTCCTTGGTTGATCCTAGGTCGAATGCGGTGAAAATCACGTCGTTTGCTGTTTGCCCAGGCGACAGAGGTGAAAAGGGCAAATATAGCCGATTCCACGGTCGACAGACCTAAAAAGTGCGTTCTATGCCTTTCCTCGGTCGAATGCGGTGAAAATCGTGTATTATCTTGTTTCCTAGGTCGAAGCGATGAAAATCGCGTTATTTTTCGTTTGCCAAGACGACAGAGGCGAAAAGTGCATATATAGCCGATTCCACGGTCGACAGAGCTAAAATACGTGTTTTGGGCCATTCCTAGGTCGAATGCGGTGAAAATCGCATCCTATGTTGTTTACTAGGTCGAATGCGGTGAAAATTGCGTTCTTTTCCGTTTACCCAGGCGACATAGGTGAAAAGTGCATATTTAGCCGATTCCACGGTCGACAGAGCTAAAAAGCGCGTTTTATGCCTTTCCTCGGCCGAATGCGGTGAAAATCGCGTCTTATTTTGTTTCCTAGGTCGGATACAAAGAAAATCACGTCGTTTCCTGTTTGCCAAGGCGACAGAGGTGAGAAGTGCATATATAGCCGATTCCACGGTCGACAGAGCTAAAAAGCGCGCTTTATGCCTTTACTCGGTCGAATGCGGTGAAAATCGCATCTTATCTTGTTTCCTAGGTCGGATGCAGTGAAAATCTCGTCGTTTGCTGTTTGCCCAGGCGACAGAGGTGAAAAGTGCATATTCAGCCGATTCCACGGTCGACAGAGCTAAAATGCGTGTTTTGGGCCATTCCTAGATCGAATGCGGTGAAAATCGCGTCCTAGGTTGTTTCCTAGGTAGAATGCGATGAAAATCGCGTCGTTTGCTGTTTGCCCAGGCGACAGAGGTGAAAAGTGCATATTTAGCCGATTCCACGGACGACAGAGCTATAATGCGTGTTATGGGCCATTCCTAGGTCGAATGCGGTGAAAATCGCGTCCTAGGTTGTTTCCTAGGTAGAATGCGGTGAAAATCCCGTCGCTTGCTGTTTGTCCAGGCGACAGAGGTGCAAAGTGCATGTTTATCCGATTCCACGCTCGACAGAGCTAAATAGCGCATTTTATGCCTTTCCTCGGTCGAATGCGGTGAAAATCGCATTCTTTTTCGTTTGCCCAGGCGACAGAGGTTAAAAGTGCATATTCAGCCGATTCCACGGTCGACAGAGCTAAAAAGCGCGTTTTATGCCTTTCCTCGGTCAAATGCGGTGAAAATCGCGTCTTATCTTGTTTCCTAGGTCGAATACAATGAAAATCGCGTTCTTTTCCGTTTGCCCAGGCGACAGAGGTGGAAGGTGCATATATAGCCGTTTTCACGGTCGACAGAGCTAAAATGCGTGTTTGGGGTCATTCCTATGTCGAATGCGGTTAAAATCGCGTCCTAGGTTGTTACCTAGGTCGAATGCGGTGAAAATCACGTCGTTTGCTGTTTGCCCAGGCGACAGAGGTGAAAAGTGAATATTTAGCCGATTCCACGGTCGACAGAACTAAAAAGCGCGTTTTATGTCTTTCCTCGGTCGAATGCGGTGAAAATCGCGTCGTATCTTGATACCTATGTCGGATACAGTGAAAATCCCGTCGTTTGCTGTTTGCCCTGGCGACAGAGGTGAAAAGTGCATTTTTAGCCGACTCCACGGTCGGCAGAGCTAAAATGCGTGTTTTTGGCCATTCCTAGGTCGAATGCGGTAAAAATCGCATCCTAGGTTGTTTCCTAGGTCGAATGCGGTGAAAATTGCGTTCTTTTCCGTTTCCCCAAGCGACAGAGGTGAAAAGTGCATATATAGTCGATTCCACAGTCGACAGACCTAAAAAGCGCGTTTTATGCCTTTCCTCGGTCGAATGCGGTGAAATCCGCGTCTTATTTTGTTTCCTGGGTCGGATACAGTGAAAATCACGTCGTTTGCTGTTTGCCCAAGCGACTCAGGTGAGAAGTGCATATTTAGCCGATTCCACGGTCGACAGAGCTAAAAAGCGCGTTTAATGCCTTTCCTCGGTCGAATGCGGTGAAAATCGCATCTTATCTTGTTTCCTAGGTCTTATACTCTGAAAATCTCGTCGTTTGCTGTTTGCCCAGGCGACAGAGGTGAAAAGTACATATTTAGCCGATTCCACGGTCGACATAGCTAAAATGCGTGTTTTGGGCAATTCCTAGGTCGAATGCGGTGAAAATCGCGTCCTAGGTTGTTTCCCAGGTCGAATGCGGTAAAAATCACGTCGTTTGCTGTTTGCCCAGGCGACAGAGGTGAAAAGTGCATATTTAGCCGATTCCACAGTCGACAGAGCTAAAATGCGTGTTTTAGGCCATTCCTAGGTCGAATGCGGTGCAAATCTCGTCCTAGGTTGTTTCCTAGGTCGAATGCTATGAAAATCACGTCGTTTGCTGATTTGTCCAGGCGACAGAGGTGAAAAGTGCATATTTAGCCGATTCCACGGTCGACAGAGCTAAAGTGCGTATTTTGGGCCATTCCTAGGTCGAATACGGTGAAAATCACGTCTTATGTTGTTTCCTATTTCGAATGCGGTAAAAATCGCGTTCTTTTTCGTTTGCCAAGTCGACAAAGGTGAAAAGTGCATATTTAGCCGATTCCACGGTCGACAGAGATAAAAAGCGCGTTTTATGCCTTTCCTCGATCGAATGCGGTGAAAATCGCGTCTTATCTTGTTTCCTAGGTCGGTTACAGTGAAAATCACGTCGTTTGCTGTTTGCCCAGGCGACAGAGGTGAGAAGTGCATATTTCGCCGATTCCACGGTCGACAGAGCTAAAATGCGTGTTTTGGGCCATTCCTATGTCGAATGAGGTGAAAATCGAGTCCTAGGTTGTTTCCTAGGTCGAATGCGGTGAAAATCACGTCGTTTGCTGTTTGTCCAGGCCACAGAGGGGAAAAGTACATATTTAGCCGATTCCACGGTCGACAGAGCTGAAATGCGTGTTTTGGGCTATTCCTAGGCCGAATGCGGTGAAAATCGCGTTTTTTTCCGTTTGCCCAGTCGACAGAGGTGAAAAGTGCATATCTAGCCGATTTCACGGTCGACAGAGCTTAAAAGCGCGTTTTATGCCTTTCCTTGGTCGAATGAGGTGAAAATCGCGTCTTATCTTGTTTCCTAGGTCGAATGCAATGAAAATCGCGTTCTTCTCCGTTTGCCCACTCTACAGAGGTGAAAAGTGCATATTTAGCCGATTCATCGGTCAACAGAGCTAAAATGCGTGTTTTGGGACATTCCTAGGTCGAATGCGGTGAAAATCTCGTTCTTTTCCGTTTGCCCAGGCGACAAAGGTGAAAAGTCCATATATAGCCGATTCCACGGTCGACAGAGCTATAATGCGTGTTTTGGGCCATTCCTAGGTCGAATACGGTGAAATCGCACCCATGGTTGTTTCCTAGGTCGAATGCGGTGAAAATCACGTCGCTTGCTGTTTGTCCAGGCGACAGAGGTGAAAAGTTCATATTTAGCCGACTCCACGGTCGGCAGAGCTAAAATTCGTGTTTTGGGCCATTTCTAGGTCGAATGCGGTGAAAATCGCGTCCTAGGTTGTTTCCTAGGCCGAACGCGGTAAAAATCGAGTTCTTTTCCGTTTGCCCAGTCGACAGAGGTGCAAAGTGCATATTTATCCGTTTCCACGGTCGACAGAGCTAAAAAGCGCGTTTTATGCCTTTCCTCGGTCGAATGCGGTGAAAATCGCGTTCATTTTCGTTTGCCCAGGCGACAGAGGTTAAAAATGCATATTCAGCCGATTCCACGGTCGACAGACCTAAAAAGCGCGTTTTATGCCTTTCCTCGGTCGAATGCGGTGAAAATCGCATCTTATCTTGTTTCCTAGGTCGAATACGATGAAAATCGCGTTCTTTTCCGTTTGCCCAGGCGACAGAGGTGAAAAGTGCATATATAGCCGATTTCACGGTCGACAGAGCTAAAATGCTTGTTTTGGGTCATTCCTATGTCGAATGTGGTTAAAACCGCGTCCTAGGTTGTTTCCTAGGTCGAATGCGGTGAAAATCACGTCGTTTGCTGTTTGTCCAGGCGACAGAGGTGAAAAGTGCATATTTAGCCGATTCCACGGTCGACAGAACTAAAAAGCGCGTTTTATGCCTTTCCTCGGTCGAATGCGTGGAAAATCGCATCTTATCTTATTTCCTAGGTCGAATCCAGTGAAAATCACGTTCATTGCTGTTAGCCCAGGCGACAGAGATGAAAAGTGCATCTTGAGCCGATTCCGTGGTCAACAGAGCTAAAATGCGCGTTTTGTTCCATTCCTAGGTCGAATGCGGTGAAAATTGCGTCTTAGGTTGTTTCCTAGGTCGAATGCGGTGAAAATCGCTTTCTTTTCCGTTTGCCCAGGCGACAGAGGCGAAAAGTACATTGTTAGACTTGTAAAGGAAAAGAAAGCTTTCACACCGAAGAACCGATTTTTTATTAAACTTCGAGCACCTCCTGGTGTGCCGGTATAAGGTTAAAAACCCGCCAACATCCGCGGGACTCCACAACTGGGAGCCCAACACAACTGAAAGAGAATATACCGATTTTAGAGCGTATCGTTACCAAGTGTTTATATGGTTATAAAAGAATTTATTTAGATATTAGATATTTCTAATAATACTTCACTTCTCTACTCGCTACACACCTACAGAGCGGCCGGCTGGACCTCGAACCTCAAACACGGTGAGTGCATTAGACAGCACAGCTCAGCGCTGGTGACAAGACAATCGTACAGGTGCGACGGAGAAGAACGAAGGCGGAGACATTAGGGCAGGGTTAAAAGCAGGGTTAAAAGCCATTTGTAGTATCGTGGTATTTCATCACGATACGAGGTTTAGAAAAAGTTAGCTTTAACTACCGTATCTGAAGCCTTAACTTTAAGGAGTAGGGGAAGGAAACTCTTAGCTAGGTCCCTATTCTTGTACTCCCTCATCGATACACCGACTCTGCTTATAAGCTATAGCGCTCGGAAGTTAAACAATGCTCTTTCGGTGCATACCAATGCGATGCGCCCCAAGGCACGGTTCCGGCGCCTGCGGTCGGGGTGCTTCCGACCCATCCGAACCCAAGTACGATAAGGACATAGGGCAATGCGCAACAAGCGCTTCCGTCGGCTTCGCCCTGCGGTTAAGACGTTTCCGCCGGTGCCGCGATATCCCAAAAAAATGTGATAAGGACATCCGGCTGCGAGGCCTATATTGAGATACTACAATTTCTCTTCCATTAGATGAATATATGACACTAGGAAGGAAGACTCAGCAACCTATTCGCATTACAGGTTTAGTTATTCTACTTGATTTACGAGGTTCATTTTGTACAGATGAACTGCTAACAGGTTGTAAAGCAGGATTCTTCAAGTCTCACTGGAACAGGGCGTGCTTTACGTCCTACGAAAATCGCGTCTTATCTTGTTTCCTAGGTCGAATCCAGTGAAAATCACGTCCATTGCTGTTTGCCCAGGCGACAGAGATGAAAAGTGCATCTTGAGCCTATTCCACGGTCAACAGAGTTAAAATGCGCGTTTTGGGCCATTTCTAGGTCGAATGCGGTGCAAATCGCGTCTTATCTTTTTTCCTAGGTCGAATACAGTGGAAATCACGTCCTTTGCTGTGTGCCAAGTCGACAGAGGTAAAAAGTGCATATTAAGCCGATTCCACGGTCGACAACGCTAAAAACCGCGTTTTGGGCTGTTCCTTGGTCGAATGCGGTGAAAGTCGCGTCTTATCTTATTTCCTATGTCGAATACAGTGAAAATCAAGTCTTATGCTGTTTCCCTATGCGACAGAGGTGAAAAGTGCATCTTGAGCCGATTCCACGGTCGACAGAGCTAATAAGCGCGTTTTATGCCTTTCCTCGGTCGAATGCGGTGAAAATCGGGTCCTATCATGTTTCCTAGGTCGAATACAGTGAAAATCAGGTCTTATGCTGTTTCCCCATGCGACAGAGGTGAAAAGTGCATCTTGAGCCGATTCCACGGTCGACAGAGCAAAAATGCGCTTTTTTGGTCATTCCTAGGTCGAATGCGGTGAGAATCGCGTCTTAGGTTGTTTCCCAGGTCGAATGCGGTGAAAATCGCGTTCTTTTCTGTTTGTCCAGTAGACAGAGGTGAAAAGTGCATCTTGAGCCGATTCAACGGTCGACAGAGCTGAAATGCGCGTTTTGGGTCATTCCTATGTCGAAGCCGGTGAAAATCGCGTCTTAGGTTGTTTCTTAGGTCGAATGCGGTGAGAATCGCGTTTTTTTTCCATTTGCGCAATCGACAGAGGTGAAAAGAGCATATATAGCCGATTACACTGTCGACAGAGCTAAAAAGTGTGTTTTGGGCCTTTCCTAGGTCGAATGAGGTGAAACCGCGTTTTAGGGTGTTTCCTAGGTCGAATGCGTTGAAAATCGCGTCTTATCTTGTTTCCTAGGTCGAATCAATTGAAAATCACGTCCATTGCTGTTTGCCCAAGCGTCAGAGATGAAAAGTGCATCTTGAGCCGATTCCGTGGTCAACAGAGCTAAAATGTGCGTTTTGTTCCATTCCTAGGTCGAATGCGGTGAAAATCGCTTTCTTTTCCGTTTGCCCAGGCGACAGAGGTGAAAAGTACATTGTTAGACTTGTAAAGGAAAAGAAAGCTTTCACACCGAGGAACCGATTTTTTATTAAACTTCGAGCACCTCCTGGTGTGCCGGTGTAAGGTTAAAATCCCGCCAACATCCGCGGAACTCCACAGCTGGGAGCCCAACACAACTGAAAGAGAATATACCGATTTTAGAGCGTATCGTTACCAAGTGTTTATATGGTTATAAAAGAATTTATTTAGATATTAGATATTTCCAATAATACTTCACATCTCTACTCGCTACACACCTACAGAGCGGCCGGCTGGACCTCGAACCTCAACCACGGTGAGTGCATTAGACAGCACAGCTCAGCGCTGGTGACAAGACAATCGTACAGGTGCGACGGAGAAACGAAGGCGGAGACAATAGGGCAGGGTTAAAAGCACGCAGTCTCGGGCAGACGACTTCAAATTATTCTAGAAGAAGGAGAACTTGGTTAGTTTACTAAATTTAGCCCCAGCTACTTTTTTCTAGGCATATATTTCGTATCATTCGGAGTATTTCAATCATTCAGTGAAGAGTAACTCGCCTGTACCAACCTTGAAACTTTAATGGGCACATTTCAAGAAACACATATATAAACAGCCATATGAGGAAAAATAGACAGATTAAGTAAGAGAAGACCTAGTACTTTTAAGGTTTAAGGTAATATTAAGGTAATAAGAAGATAACTTCTTATTAAGAGGTAAGTAGAAACATTAAGTTCGGCGCAATAGGCCATTTTATGGTTTAGAGTTAAAGTTTAAAGGACTCCTAAACAGGAGATTTAAGTAAATTCCCAAAGTAGGGCTTAAAGCGTACTAGGCCTCTCGGTAAGTTTTTAAGGAGCTCAAACATGCAACGTGAACGTAAATTAAACTTAAGGAAAATCAAAAGAGTGATCACTCAAAAAAAAAAGGAATTACGAAGAATCGGCCATGATGAGTAAATGGTCTGCCCAGAAGCACCCCCGCTACTCCTCCGCACCACATACACGTAAATTTCCTAAGCTACATAATCTTTTTCTTCACGGGAACATTTAAGAAATACGTAATTTCTAACACACTCCTGGCGGCCGGATTAAGCAATTTTAATTGCTCTCTTTAATTTTACGTAAACACTCTTGCGCAGCTTTCCTTATGGGTCGGGTTTTCGTAAGTCCTTCAATGATGCTTTCGCAGGGAGCCGAGTTTTCTGCCACAGCCGCAGAGATTTCCAACGGATACAGATGATTAATTGAATAAATTCCTTCCGACCGGTCCGGCTTCATCAGTTTCACACATCTCGTCTTCTTATCGGACCCAGTGAGAAGCTCGACAACTCGCCCCATTGACCAAGAAGACCTATTTTGATTTGGCGACGAAACAAGGACGATATCCCCAGGCTTAACGGCGTCAGTCCAGAAAGACTCGTAACGGTCTCTGTCCGACTCGCGTAAGGACACGACGTACTCTTCATACCACCTCGACTTGAAGTGGTCGAACAGCTCGTCCCTTCTCCGCAACGATGCCAATAGCACATCTCTACCAGCACCAAGTACGGCGTCGGTGGCGGGAAGGACGAGGCTCTTGCCCGTATCCATCTTCAGGAACGAATTTGGTGTCAGAGGCAGGAAATCTGAGTCTTCCGCTTCTACGTAAGTCAGAGGTCGCGAGTTAGCAGATTGGGAGATGTCGCTCAGAAAAGTAATGAACTGAAAACATTCCAGCCTTTTTCTTCCAATCGTTTTGTAGAGGCAACTCTTCACTACTCGTATGAGGCGCTCCCACATCGACCCGACCCAAGCAGAAAACTTCGGTATTTTAAGGTGTTTTACTCCATGCTTCATTAGGAAGCTGTTGAACTCGTCATCGGCTGACGCATGCCCAAGCAATTGACCTGCCTGCAAAAATGTACTTGCGTCATCAGAGTACAAATTTACAGGAATGGAATACAAATTCGTGAATCTAATGAACGCAGTCAGGAAACTATCAGTTGTCATATCCGGTACTAATTCCAAATGGATAGCCCTTATATTCAAACAGGTAAAGATAATGATGTACATTTTTGTTGTACTTTCCCCAAATTTCACAAAAAAGTGACCAGTGTAGTCTACTCCCGTGTGCTGAAATGGCTTTACATAATTAACGCGATTAGAAACTAGATCTGTTACCTTGGGATATTTGAAGGGAAGGCTGTTCATTTTTTTACAAACTACACATTTAGACAGAACAGACTTTACAGTGGCACGTCCCTTCGGAATCCAAAACCCCGCATTACGAGTAGCACATAACGTTGAACCAACGCCCATATGGCTAACGGATTTATGATACTCTAATATTATCAGGTAGGTCAAGAAACTTAATCTGGGAAGCAAGATAGGGTCTTTGACATCTCTACTCAACATTTCACATTTGCCTAAGCGTCCTTTAGCTCTCAACAGCTTGTCTGAATCCTGAAAAAGATTAAGATTCTTCACTAGAGGAGGGGGAACTCTAAAAGAATCCCCTTGCAAAAAAACTTATTTCCTCAGGAAAATGGAAACTTTGCTCATACCGAAGCCAGTATTTTTTAGCTTGTTCCAAAGCTTCAATTGGATCAGTTACAATTCTTTTAAGCTTACGAGTGAATGTTAAAATAATTGCCGTAACTCTTAACAGCTTATTCAACGAAGCAAACTTTTCTACCCTTAATACAGGATCATGGAAGTTACTCGAACTAGAGTTCCCGACCACAGTATGAGTAGACAAGGCACCCAAATTAATATCGGGCCACAGTAGAGGTTTCAACCTCAAAAAGTCGGGACCATGCTTTCAAAAAGAAAGGGATTTTTTCCACTCTTTAAGACTCAAGCCTCTCGTGAGCAAGTCACTTGGGTTCATGGCAGACTGAATGTACTTGAAATTACACTGCATCCCAGTTTTCTGATGAATTCTCTCGACAAACGTAAGTACATCGTTCACTCTATTTTGAGCTAATAGATTTTTTGCTTTTACTTTACCGGATGAAATCCAAGACAAGACTATCTGCGCATCAACTCCCACATACAACCTTTTAACGTTTAAAGAAGATAACGAAGACAAAATCAGGTCAAGGCATTTTAACGCGAGCAACACTGCCATCAACTCCAGCGTAGGCAAGGATTTCCCTTTAACGGGTGCATTTTTGACTTAAGCAAACACCAAGTTAGGAAGGTGGGACTGACTTTCGGGCACGACGTACGAATTAAAACCATAGAACTGCTTAGAAGCGTCGGTGAAAATCACCAACGAAACGTCTCCATCGCTTGCTAGTTTACGAGAAAATTGAACGGTTGGTACGGTGATAAGATCAAATTTCAATTTTTCGAAATCAGACACTAACTCACTGGGCAGAGGATCATCCCAACCTAGTTTAGTCGCCCAAACGCTTTTCATTAATTGTTTACCACGAACTGCAATGGGCAAGCAAAATCCTAAAGGATCAAATAGTTTAGAAATTTCTGACAACACTACTCTCTTGGTGACGCAGTCGCGTTTCTCAAAAGTTACTGGAGCTACCGACACGGTATCGCTACGGGGAAAATAACAATAGCCTAACATCTTTTCACACTCAGCCTCGTGAGAAACTGCTATACCTTTCTCCACAAAACCAGTTTGAAGGACATCATTGCTACAAGCCCATGACCTAAGGTGAAAACCATCCTCAGCCATACGACACAGTATAGTTTCAGCAGTTTGCTCCAATTCCCGAACGTTATTGCCCGTGAAGAACAAATTATCCACGTAAAAATTTCCGTTAAGAATTTCCGAAATTTTGTCAATAGGGTATTTACTTACATGATGCTTTATTACGTAATTTAGAATGAATGGTGACGAGATAAATCCGAAAACCAAAGATTTATAACGGTAAGCTTTAAGATTTCCCTGCTCGTCTTGCCACAAAATGGAAAACCCATTTCGATCTGCAATATTTTTCAATTTTATCATCAAAAATGCCTTTTGGATATCGCACATTACTAAATTATTATTTAATCTTACTTTAAGAAGTAGTGACACCAAATTGGTCAATAAATTTACTCCAGGGTACGCAAATTCATTCAAAGAAGGGGACTTTCCCGTTTTCAGGCTGCAATTTAGCACCACCCGAACCTTAGTTGTTACTTGCTCACCCTGTTTAACGACTGCACGGTGAGGAATCCACACGTGCTTGTCAACCTGAACCTCATTGAGGCAGCTTTCCTCAATGATTCCTTCACGAAGTTGCTGTTGGAAGACTTCATTATATTTGTCATACAGGTTACGCTTGTGAAGATTAGCTACGACTCTATTGAGAACATTTTTCGCTATATGAAAATTCGACGGAACTTCTCGAACCCTATCTTCAACCCAAGGTATTGCTACATAATAAGCCCCGTTTTCAAATTCAATGGCCCGCTCAAACTCTGAAATCTTACTTGAATCGTAATCTGATACACTTTCCTCTACACCTAAAGCTTCTACTTTAAAAAGCTTACCTAAATTACTTCCAACGTTACTGTCAACAATGACGATATTAATTGGATCAAATTCATATCCCATGGGATTCAACACGAAATTTACCGCGGACGGATTTGCGGCGGTAGAAACTTCCACCGTATCCACAGAAGGACGCGTAGGACTCGGCTCACAACGCGCACGCCTAGCAACAATTTTACGTTTAGGCAGAAAGCTCTCGATACTACCGAACGGAATCAACCCATTAGACACAGCGAAAGCCGAGCCGGCTCCTAACGCTACCAGTTCTAACTTTCTAAACAGCCTAATGGCATCGACCCCTAACAACACATCTAACTCGACAAAGTCAGAAGGAGTACGAAAAGCACAGTCCGCAAGAACAACGGATTGCTGCAAATTGTTAATAGCAACAGACAGTTTATCAATTTTGAAGTTAATCTTGAAATTCCTATCAATCAGCACAGGTAACTGAAAACTGCCTAACCCGTCATTAAAGTCTAAGTAAACACTCGTTTCAGCAAATTCCCTAACCCCCCGATCCAAAAAAGAGCTGACAAAAAATTCCTTTTCGTGAAAGGGAGAAGTGACACCTAGCTTATCAACACAATCTTTACTCAAGTAAGAGCGCTGGGAACCTGTATCCAAGAGACACCTAACAGTGGTAGCAATCTTCCCCCGAGAAACCTTGATAGAAATAGTAGGAAGTAAATAATCGGTATTCTCGGAAGAAGAAGAATTGAGACACCAATTCTTCACGACAGAAGGCTTAGTCTGAGGACAAAGAGCCGAAATGTGGCTGAAACTTTTGCATATGAAACAGCTATAATCTAATTTGTTCTTACAAACTTTCGCAGAATGTTTACCACTAGAACAATTAGTACACAATCTTAATTCTCAACAACGATCTACTCCACCTTGATAGTGAGGATATTTCAAACACTTTACCATTGAATGATCAGTAGAAGAACAAAACTTACACAATTTACGAAAGTTCTCACTAGGGCCAGAAACCCCAACATTGCGCTGAGTTGCCTTGGGAAAGAAAGAGGGCTTTACCACGGACAAATTACCACCTTTGTTCGCATCTTTTACACCATCTTTAAGTTTAAGAGTACGGATCACCTCTGGCTAATGTTCGAAAATAACCGAGCACGAAGGATGATTATCGTACCTACGACTGAATTCCTGCTTCACCGCATAAGGCAGTTTACTAAACATTAGAACAGAAAGCATCGTATTTCCACTACCTTCCATTAAATTGCAATCCCATTTCTTCAGATCGCTGACAATGCCCCTAACTTCGTTAATGAAAATCTTAGTTTCCAAATACTCTGGATGGTATTTAGGCTTAAGGTTGTACAACTTTAGAATTAGATCATTAACTAAAGCTTTTCTGTCAACGAACTCGCGTTCCAACATTTTAAGGGCCTCTGAATAATTCTCGTCTGCAATAGACAAGTGATCTACGATTTTCAAAGCATAACCTCTAAGGAAAGACTTCAAATACGCCAATTTAGCAGCATCTGACAAAGATTCCCTACTGTCAATGACATTACTAAACTGCTGATAAAAATTAGGGTAGAGTGAATTTCCCGCACCCTCACCAGATAATGTAGGACAGTGTAATGGAGGCAATTTAAGTTCCGTCCGCTTTTCGTAGACCTTGCCATTTGAAGGCTCACTACGATCAAGTTTGAAAGTAGAAAGAGTTTGCTTAATTTTAATAGCAAAATTTAACTGCTCTTCCAGAGCCTCCACAGAATATTCCACTACTTCGTTGATTTGAGAATCCAGGACATCAGTATCCCGCATATACTGCTCAATTTGAGAAATGCAGAACTCTTTACCAACTGCATTAAGAGATTCCGACGCTAACTTTTTAAGTGCAATGGCAATCTTACACTTTAAAACCCCGCGCCTGCGCACCAAATGGTCGACTTGGTCCGGTACGGCCTCGCTCCGCTCTCGAACACCTGTATTCTTTTCTGCCATTTCGGCAGAGGTTAAGACAATTTAAAGCCCTTAAATACTAAACTAGTTAGAAAGTCAAATTAAAGGTTAGTAACGAAGAACGAACGAAAGCGAAAGGTTAGTAAACAAGAACAAATACAGTTTCAAGAATAAAGTTTCAGGAATAAATTGTGTTAGACTTGTAAAGGAAAAGAAGCTTTCACAGCGAGGAACCGAATTATTTTTTAAACTTCGAGCACCTCCTGATGTGCCGGTATAAGTTTAAAATCCCGCCAACATCCGCGGGACCCCACAACTGGGAGCACAACACAACTGAAACAGGATATACCGATTTTAGAGCGTATCGTTACCAAGTGTTTATATGGTTATTGTAACCGCCGATTGCCCGCTCCGGGCGCCATGCCAAGTACATCGCAGCGCGAGCTATAGCGCGGTCTAAGCTGGCTGTAGTCGGTGTGCCCCGCTGCTCCCTCTTCTGTTTGTTACCTTCGTTGTCCTCGTTACCGATAGGTTATGAGTATCTGAAAAGTATTTTCCTTCTTCCCATTTGTTCGTATTTAGCAGGAGCATTGGGATGTATCCAGGTAGAAGAAACTTTATTCGTAAGATAGTGGTGAAATATTCTAAGCTGATTGTATCTGAATTGGTGTAGTTATCGTTATGAGTGGGTGATTAGCATCCCGAGCGTTACTGATTGGAGTCTCGTATCAGTCTCCTGTTGCGTTGCTGTGTTATACGGCTGCGTGGCACATTGCTCGATAATTCAGTCGATAAATTATCTGCTGAGAGAACAGTTGCTGTTCATTTGTGATTTTTGTATCTTGAGTCAATAATTCGGATGATCCTGAAATGAAGTATTTAATGCTTTGTGCAATCGATTATGTTAAATATTGTGTATGTGGAATCGTTCCTTATCAAATGATTGGTGTAATTGTGTAGTTGTTCCTTCTCAGACTATTCGTATATTTATTCATTTTTGCAATTAAATGATTTGTGTATTTTTTCTTTCAGACATGCCAATAAAATTTGCAACCACTTGCTTATACTCTCAAATTGAGTTTTTTGAGATCCATGGTAGCAAATTAAGACATGTGTAACGTGCGGTAAACGAAAAACGTCGCCCCTTGAGCCCTGCCCAGGGTGGCAGTTTATGTTCGGGGCCCAGTAGGCGGCCGAGACGCTTCGGCGCCTACATAGTTGCAAATTTTAGTGCACGATGTTACGAACACCACCACGAGCAAGCCGTTCGGATGATGCCGATCCACCTTCGGCACGACTTTCTTCTCTTACAAGGAAAAGAAACGAAATTTTGGAGCTGTTGCCAGATTCTAAAGGTAATTTGGTGGAAATAAAGCAGATGTATAACGACTACCTAACTCGCTTGGAGGCACTTCACGAAGCATGCGGCGAAGACCATAAGGAATGGCTACAACCTCATCTCCAGGCTATAAAGGAATTCAGAGAGAGAGTTGAAAAATTGATTCACCCATGCGATGGAAATCTAAACGACGAAGCAAGACTGAGGAGGGCGCAATCGAGAGCTACCACGTACTCTCAAAGATCTTCTCTTATTTCACGAACGTCTTCTGTTAGACTACGGCTGGCTGAAGACAGAGCAGCTCACATGGCAGAGAGAGCTTCTCTGTCGCAGAGTTTGGCCCTAGAAATAGAGGAGCACAGTCTAAAGACGGAATTAGAAGAACAACGGATACGTATTAGAAGAGCCAAGGAAGATGAAGAACTAAAATTAATGAAAGAGCAAGACGAAAAATCTCTACGCCTTAAACAACAACGTAAAAAACTGACAACTGCGCAGCAAGAAACGAGATTGTCTGCGCTATCAGCAGAGCTGGAAAGAATAGAAAATTACTGCGCAGAATCAATTTCGGATGAAGCTGAACATTATCTCATAAGAACGGGCTCGCTAACTGGGACTCCCCCACCTTTGCACGGAATATTGAAGACCACGCAACATGGAATGCCTTCCGAACCAGCCACGAACATTGAACTCGGCTCCGCCGCCAACGTATCAGCGGCCACGAACGTTGCAGCGACATCCCAGCCTGCGACGGTTGATGAAGATACAAACAATAAGTTCGTAAATGTGTTAACTCGCCAGAACGAGCTTTCGGCAGCGATTATGCTGAATAACGATAGGCTCTCTTTACCCAAAAAGGAAATCGACGTCTTCGACGGATCCGACATAACGAAGTTCCGTGGTTTCTGGTTGAATTTCTCTCGAGTCATCGAAGCAAAGTGCTCTAACGAGGGCGAAAAGCTGATTTACTTGGACCAATTTACAGGCGGTAAAGCACGTAAACTTGTACGCACTTGTACTCATCTTAGCCCTGACTTAGCTTATTCCACGGCAAAGAACTTGCTGGAGAAGGAATATGGAATTGACTTTAAGGTTACGAACGCTTACCTGGAAAAGTTGACGGTGTGGCCTCAGGTGAAACCTGAATGTGCTGATGACCTGCAGGCATTGTATATCCTTCTCTTGGAGTGCCAGGCTTGCATAAATAACTCCTCCTTTAGCAATCAGCTACAGAGTCCGGCTGAACTACTAAAAATTACGGAAAAGCTGCCCTATGAACTCAGTAATAGATGGCGGCGCAAGACGCAAGAGCTCCTAGACAGCTCTACCCCCATCACTTTGAATCATCTTGTCAAGTTCATTGGATCGGAAGTAGCTGTACTAAAACAACCCGTATTCGGCACCCTGTCCGATAACCGTGCTAAGAATAAACCACCCGTGAAACGACGAATTCTATCAACGAAAATCGATGATGCCCCTTCCGAGGAACCGTACTGTCTATGCTGTCGCAAAAGGAATCATACACTCGAAAGGTGCTATTTCTTCAAGCCAAAACCTCGGGAGGAGAAGTCTGCATTCGTGCGCAGTAATAAGCTTTGTTTTGCTGGTTTGAAACCTAACCACCTGTCCAGAAGCTGCCAACAGATGCTGGTTTGTTCCCAGTGTAAGGGCACGCATCCCACAGTCATGCATGCTCGGTCTCCTCCTAAGCGGCAACCGCCTGCTATCGAGAGAGAGTCTTTCCTAAACTCTGGTCGAGACGAGAATTCCAAAGACCCTGCTACGACCACGTCATGCTCCACCTTCTGTAATCGCCGGTTGTCTAGCCGACAAACGACGAAGGTCCTTTCACCCGTTTTACCTGCGAAGGTGAGAGTCATTGGTAGCAACGCCGAATTGACTGTGAATGTGATATTAGACGGCGGTTCTAGTGATTGTTGGGTTATTGAGCGCATACTGCCAAAACTAGGGATAAAAACTCACCAGACGTGTGTTCAACTCATGACTATGGAGAGGAAAAATGGTTCCTTTGCTACTCGGGTTGTTAACAACCTCGAAGTATCAGACCTTCATCGAACATTTTCTGTAACTGTACCAGTTTTGTACACCAGGAGTTCTGATAACTGGCCATTCACTAAAGACGACATTCCTACATACGATGACGTAAAGGGTTTCCAGCATCTGAAAGACGTTGCATTTAATTTCGTGAATGTAGACGTAGATATTTGGATTGGAATGAACGTTCCTCGCTAATAATGTCGTTGGAGACCGCAAAAGGCGAAGGTAATCAACCCTTTGCATCCCGTCATCTGTTGGGGTGGACTGTGAACGGTCCAGTTGGCCGTTGCAGTAACAGGAGTGTTTGCAACCGTATATCCGTAACAGACGCCGATGCTCTGAACGATAAGATTGAGAAGCTCTTTGCTCATGATTTTGTTGATTACTCTGACGACAAATACTCTCAGAGTGATCTAAAATTCATTGATAAGGTCGGCTCTAGTATTAATAGATTGCCTAATAAGCATTACGAAATTGAATTGCCCTTTAAAACAAACGACGTTACTTTCCCTTGTAATCGCAATCAAGCTTATAATAGATTTTGTCAAGCCGAGAAAAGATTCAAGCGAGATTTTCAATATTTTGAGCTCTACAGAGCATCATTTCAAACTATAATAGAGCAGAATCACATAGAGCAGGTTCCCGCTGATGAGCTGTCAACAAGTAGCGGTAAATGTTGGTACCTGACTCACCACGGAGTTTACCATAAACAAAAGGGTACTCTGTGCGTAGTCTTTGATTGCTCATTGCCTTATCACGATGTCTCTCTAAACTCCAGTCTATTGCAGGGCCCTGATCTAACTAGCAACCTGATAGGCGTCCTACTCAGATTTAGACAGGGAACGTTCGCCCTAATTGCGGACATTGAAAAAATGTTCTATCAGGTACGAGTGCCAAAACACCACGCTGACTACCTAAGATTCTTTTGGTACGATTCTTGTGGCGAAATCTCAGAGTATCGCCTTCGCGTCCATGTATTTGGCGCCACTAGTAGCCCTAGCGTCGCTAGTTTTGCATTGCAACAAACGGCTCGCGACTGTCAGTGTTCATGGGAAACTAGGGAGGCTATTTGTAAATCCTTTTATGTCGATGACCTCTTGGTATCCAAAGATACGGAAACAGGATTGATAAGCCTAACGAAGGATGTAAAGGAAACAATTTCTGAAGGTGGTTTTAAACTTGCTAAATTCCGTAGTAATTCTCCCTTAGTAGAGCGCGAATTTGACCGTATCCCCAACGACCATGTGCAAACCTGCGGCTCTACGGTCTCTCCGCTCTGTGAGGCCCCTTCCGGTGAGCGCGCGTTAGGCGTGCTGTGGGATACGAGTAAGGACGAATTGAGCATTTGCAAACCTAAATGTGTAAACGTATCCTTGCCTGTGACCGGGAGAAAATTGTTACAATTCCTAGCCTGCGTATACGACCGTACCGGTCTAGCACAACCCGTTCTTATTAAAGCAAAAAAACTGTTCCAAGAATCGTGTAGGAAAAAACTGCACTGGGACGAACCCCTGCCTGATTCTATGACTGAAATTTGGATTGCTTGGCTGAAGGATATTGACGCTTTGGAGAAGTTAAGTGTACCTAGGTGTTTCATGCTGCCTAAAGCTCCGAGCACCGTCGAAATGCATACGTTTTGCGATGGAAGCGAAATTGCATACGGCGCTTGCACTTATCTGAGATTTGTTTACGACGACGACACGGTATCCGCGTTGCTCGTTGCTAGTAAATCGCGTATCGTGCCTTTGAATAATTCTACCCTCAAAACGATCCCGAGAATTGAACTCTGCGGGCAAAGTTGAGCGTAGAATTGGCGAATAAACTCCGTACCGAACTGACCTACGAAATTTCTAAATTATACTTTTGGTGCGACAGCACTACAGTACTAGGGTTCATCAAAACTGATGATAAACGCTTTAAGCGCTTTGTGAGTAATAAGGTATGCTTCATTAGAAACTATACCGACCCGAACGACTGGCGTTATGTACCCACTAACGATAACCCGGCGGACTTGGTTAGTCGTGGCACCAGCGGGGGGAACCTTGCCCGGTCTCTTTTATGGGCAAGTGGCCCTGGCTTCTTGAACAATGTATCGGCAGCATTTCCTGTTGAACCGTGCAGCTCCATTTCATTAGAGGAAGAAGTGGCTACTGTAGCGTGTCACTCCGTAACCCTAAGCAGCGCTGATACCCGTCTCGATATCCTTATGAACGCGACGTCAAACTGGTACAAACTGAAAGTTCGAATAGCTTGTATGCTGAAGTTAAAGAACTTGCTCCGTTTCGGCTCGGGCCAGTTGAACAAAAAGGTGACGGTCGACGACTTGGAATTAGCTGAAGTAGCTATCGAAAAGTATATTCAAACGAAGCATTTCCAAAAGGAGATCAGTGAACTAACTACTATGAATAACGTACCAAAACCTTCCCCCATGCGAAAACTGAACCCATTCTTGGACGCTTCTGGTTTGCTCAGAGTAGGTGGCCGTTTTGGCAATTCCTCGGCCTCCTACGAAAATAAACACCCTGTTGTTCTACCTCCTTCTTCTCCGATTGTGGAGTCGCTCGTACGCTCAGTCCACTGCAAAGTAGGGCACCTTGGAAGAGAAACTACATTGGCTTCTCTGAGAGAGAAGTACTGGATTATTAGAGGTAATGCCTTGGTCAGGAAGGTGATCAACAATTGCATTAGCTGCAGAAGATATCATTCTAGGCAAATGGAGCAACAAATGTCAGAGCTACCCGTAGAGAGAATAACAGGGGACCTTCCGGCTTTTACCCATGTGGGCGTGGATTTCTTCGGGCCGTTCGAAATTCTTAATGGAAGGAAGGTGTGTAAACGGTACGGAGTGGTCTTTTCCTGCATGGCAAGCCGTGCTATACATTTGGAGATGTCCTATTCCCTTGACACAGATTCCTTTCTTCAAGCGCTACGAAGATTCATTTGTCGAAGAGGCAACGTAACCTCGATTACGAGCGACAACGGCACGAACTTACGATCCGGTGAGCGAGAACTCAGGGAATCGATAGAAGAATGGAATCAAAACAATATTGAAGACTGGCTGAAGCAAAGGTCTATAACCTGGAAATTCAATCCTCCTGCAGCATCTCACTTTGGCGGAGCGTTTGAAAGGGAAATAAGATCAATACGCAAAGTGCTCGGCACGTGTTTTCGCCAGCAGCTGATAAAATGTAGCGACGAGGATTTTATTACCATACTATGTGAAGTAGAGTGTATACTTAATAATAGGCCTTTGACTCGTGCGTCCGATGACTCAAACGATATGAATGTACTAACACCTAATCATGTCCTACTGTTCAATGCAGGAGTAACATTTCCGCCTGGAGTCTTCAAAAAGGAAGATTGTTACCTTAGGCGTAGGTGGCGCCAAGTTCAGTACCTAATAGATATCTTTTGGTATCGCTGGCGTAGGAAATATCTAGTCTTGCTAAATCAAAGGCAGAAATGGCCGCACGTAAGACCTTCATTAAAGATTGACGACATTGTTCTGGTGTGCGACGTATCACTACCTAGAAATCATTGGCCCCTAGGTAGAGTAATCCAAACCTTTCCTGATAAGAAGGGTCTGGTAAGGTCCGCTAGTGTGTTGGTCTCTAGGTGTAGAGATTCGAACCTTAATAATTTCGCCTCTGTTCTGTTGCACAGGCCCATTTCAAAGCTTGTTCTGTTACCTTGCAATTAGATGTTGCGTGAAATAAATATACCTTGAAAGATAGTGATGTGTCAAAGTTCGATGCAAATAGAACTCTTAATTCTTGTTCATAACTATGCCTGTACGCTGTTCTGTGTATGATTCTGTGTTAACATCGAAGTTGAATAAAAACGTTCGATATCCTTTTTTATATAAAATTGATAGTACTTCGTACCTACGATGCGTCATAAGCAATGATTTTAAATCGTTGGACCACATAGTATGCCTCATAGGTGCCAAAGTAACCGTTAAGATTTGAACTTCTTTGTGTAAAATTTTCATACCTGTACTGATAAATTTTGGGGGGAATGTAACCGCCGATTGCCCGCTCCGGGCGCCATGCCAAGTACATCGCAGCGCGAGCTATAGCGCGGTCTAAGCTGGCTGTAGTCGGTGTGCCCCGCTGCTCCCTCTTCTGTTTGTTACCTTCGTTGTCCTCGTTACCGATAGGTTATGAGTATCTGAAAAGTATTTTCCTTCTTCCCATTTGTTCGTATTTAGCAGGAGCATTGAGATGTATCCAGGTAGAAGAAACTTTATTCGTAAGATAGTGGTGAAATATTCTAAGCTGATTGTATCTGAATTGGTGTAGTTATCGTTATGAGTGGGTGATTAGCATCCCGAGCGTTACTGATTGGAGTCTCGTATCAGTCTCCTGTTGCGTTGCTGTGTTATACGGCTGCGTGGCACATTGCTCGATAATTCAGTCGATAAATTATCTGCTGAGAGAACAGTTGCTGTTCATATGTGATTTTTGTATCTTGAGTCAATAATTCGGATGATCCTGAAATGAAGTATTTAATGCTTTGTGCAATCGATTATGTTAAATATTGTGTATGTGGAATCGTTCCTTATCAAATGATTGGTGTAATTGTGTAGTTGTTCCTTCTCAGACTATTCGTATATTTATTCATTTTTGCAATTAAATGATTTGTGTATTTTTTCTTTCAGACATGCCAATAAAATTTGCAACCACTTGCTTATACTCTCAAATTGAGTTTTTTGAGATCCATGGTAGCAAATTAAGACATGTGTAACGTGCGGTAAACGAAAAACGTCGCCCCTTGAGCCCTGCCCAGGGTGGCAGTTTATGTTCGGGGCCCAGTAGGCGGCCGAGACGCTTCGGCGCCTACAGTTATAAAAGAATTAATTTAGATATTAGATATTTCCAATAATACTTCACAGCTCTACTCGCTACACACCTATAGAGCGGCCGGCTGGACCTCGAACCTCAACCACGGTGAGTGCATTAGACAGCAGAGCTCAGAGCTGGCGACAAGACAATCGTACAGGTGCGACGGAGAAACGAAGGCGGAGACAATAAGGCAGGGTTAAAAGCACGCAGTCTCGGGCAGACGACTTCAAATTATTCTAGAAGAAGGAGAACTTGGTTAGTTTACTAAATGTTGCCCCAGCCACTTCTTTATAGGCATATATTTCGTATCATTCGGAGTATTTCAATTATTCAGTGAAGAGCAACTCGCCTGTACCAACCTTGAAACTTTAATGGGCACATTTCAGGAGGCTCATATATAAACGGCCATAAGAGGAAAAATAGACAGGTTAAGTAGGAGAAGACCTAGTACTTTTAAGGTTTAAGGCAATATTAAGGTAATAAGAAGATAACTTCTAATTAAGAGGTAAGTAGAAACATTAAGTTCGGCGCTATAGGCCATTTTAAGGTTTGAAGTTAAAGTTTAAAGGACTCCTAAACAAGAGATTTTAAATTCCCAAAGTAGGGCTCAAAGCGTACTAGGCTTCTCGGTAAGTTTTTAAGGAGCTCAAACATGCAACGCGAACGTGAATTAAACTTAAGGAAAATCAAAAGAGTGATCCATCAAAAAAAAAGGAATTACGAAGAATCGACCATGATGAGTGAATGGTCTGCCCAGAAGCACCCCCGCTACTCCTCCGCACCATATACGCGTAAATTTCCTAAGCTACATAATATTTTTCTTCACGGGAACATTTAAGAAATACGTAATTTATAACAACATATTTAGCCGATTACACGGTCGACAGAGCTAAAAAGCGCATTTTATGCCTTTCCTCGGTCGGATGCAGGGAGAATCGCGTCCTATCTTGTTTCCTAGGTCGAGTACAGTGAAAATCAAGTCCTTTGCTGTTTCCACAGGCGACAGAGGTAAATAGTGCATCTTGAGCGGATTCCACGGTCGACAGTGCTAAAATGCGCGTATTGGGCCATTCCTAGGTCGAATGCGGTGAAAATCGCTTCTTATCTTGTTTCCTAGGTCGCATACAGTGAAAATCCCATCTTTTGCTATTTCAAGACGACAGAGGTGAAAAGTGTATCTTGAACAGATTTTACGATCGACACAGCTAAAATGCGCGTTTTGGGCCATTCTTAAGTCGAATGCGGTGAAAATCGCGTCTTATGTTGTGCCCTAGGTCGAATACAGTGAAAATCACGTCCTTTGCTGTTTGCCAAGGCGACAGAGGTGAAAAGTGCATATTAACTCGATTCCACGGTCGACAGAGCTAAAAATCGCGTTTTGGGCCTTCCCTAGGTCGAATGCGGTGCAAATCGCGTCTTATCTTATTTCCTATGTCGAATACACAGAAATCACGTCCTTTGCTGTTTGCCCAGGCGACAGAGGTGAGAAGTGAATCTTGAGCCGGTTCCACGGTCGACAGAGCTAATAAGCGCGTTTTATGCCTTTCCTCGGTCGAATGCGATGAAAATCGCGTCCTATCTTGTTTCCTAGGTCAAATGCAGTGAAAATCAAGTCTCTTGCTGTTTCCCCATGCGACGGAGGTTAAAAGTGCATCTTGAGCCGATTCCACGGTCGACAGAGATAAAAAGCGCGTTTTACGCCTTTCCTAGGTCGAATGCGTTGAAAATCGCTTCTTTTTCCGTTTGCCCTGGCGACAGAGGTGAAAAGGAAATATTCAGCCGATTACACGGTCGACAGAGCTAAAAAGCGCATTTCATGCCTTTCCTCGGTCGAATGCAGTGAGAATCGCGTCCTATTTTGTTTCCTAGGTCGTATACAGTGAAAATCACGTCCTTTGCTGTTTGCCAAGGCGACAGAGGTGAAAAGTGCATACTGAGCCGATTCCACGGTCGACAGAGCTAAAAAGCGCGTTTTATGCCTTTCCTCGGTCGAATGAGGTGGAAACCGCGTCCTATCTTGATTCCTAGGTCGAATCCAGTGATAATCCCGACCTTTGCTGATTGCCAAGGCGACAGAGGTGAAAAGTGCATCTTGAGCCTATTCCACGATCGACAGAGCTAAAATGCGCGTTTTGGGCCATTTCTAGGTCGAATGCGGTGAAAATCGCGTCTCAGGTTGTTTCCTAGGTCGAACACACTGAAAATCACGTTCTTTGCTGTTTGCCAAGGCGACAGAGGTGAAAAGTGCATATTTAGCTGAGTACACGGTCGACAGAGCTAATAAGCAAGATTTATGCTTTTCCTCGGTCGAATGCGGCAAAAATTGCGTCTTTTTTTGTTTCCTAGGTCTAATTCAGTGAAAATCTCGTCCTTTGCTGTTTGCCAAGGCGACAGAGGTTTTAAAATGCATCTTGAGCCGATTCCTTGGTCGACAGAGCTAAAATGCGCGTTTTGGGCCATTCCTACGTCGAATGCGGTGGAAATTGCGTCTCAGGTTGTTTCCTAGGTCGAATTCATTGAAAATCACGTCCTTTGCTGTTTGCCAAGGCGACAGAGGATAAAAGTGCATATTTGGCCGACTACACGGTCGACAGAGCTAAAAGGCGCGTTTGATGCCTTTCCTCGGTCGAATGCGGTGAAAATCGCATCCTATCTTGTTTCCTAGGTCGAATACAGTGAAAATCACGTCCTCTGCTATTTGCCCAGTCGACAAAGGTGAAAAGTGCATATTTAGCCGATTACACGGTCGACAGAGCTAAAAAGCGCATTTTATGCCTTTTTTCGGTCGGATGCGATGAAAATCGCGTCCTATCTTGTTTCCTTGGTCGAATGCAATTAAAGTCACGTCCTTTGATGTTTGCCAAGGCGAGAGAGGGGAAAGTGCATATTTAGCCGATTCCACGGTCGACAGAGCTGAAAAGCGCGTTTTAAGCCTTTCCTCGGTCGAAAGCGGTGAAAATCACGTCTTAGGTTGTTTCCTAGGTCGAATGCGGTGAAAATCGCGTTCTTTTCCGTTTGCCCAGTCGACAGAGGTGAAAAGTGCATATTTTGCCGATTACAGGGTCGACAGAGCTATTAAGCGCGTTTTATGCCTTTCCTCGGGCGAATGCGGTGAAAATTGTGTCCTATCTTGTTTCCTAGGTCGAATAAAGTGAAAATCAAGTCTTTCGCTGTTTCCCCATGCAACAGAGGTGAAAAGTGCATCTTGAGCCGATTCCACGGTCGACAGAGCTAAAATGCGCGTTTTGGGTTATTCCTAGGTCGAATGCGATGAGAATCGCGTCTTAGGGTGTTTCCCAGGTCGAATGCGGTGAAAATTGCGTTCTTTTCCGTTTTTCCAGTCGACAGAGGTGAAAAGTGCATCTTGAGCCTATTCAACGGTCGACATAGCTAAAATGCGCGATTTGGGCCATTCCTATGTCGAAGCCGATGAAAATCGCGTCTTAGGTTGTTTCTCAGCTCGAATGCTGTGAAAACCGCGTTCTTTTCCATTTGCGCAATCGACAGAGGTGACATGAGCATATATAGCCGTTTACACGGTCGACAGAGCTAAAAAGTGTGTTTTGGGCCTTTCCTAGGTCGAATGAGGTGAAACCGCGTCCTGGGGTGTTTCCTAGGTCGAATGCGTAGAAAATCGCGTCTTATCTTGTTTCCTAGGTCGAATGTAGTGAAAATCACGTCCATTGCTGTTTGCCCAGGCGACAGAGGTGAAAAGTGCATCTCCAGCCGATTCAACGGTCAACAGAGCTAAAATGCGCGTTGTGGGCCATTCCTAGGTCGAATGCGGTGAATATCACGTCCTAGGTTGTTTCCTAGGTCGAATGCGGTGAAAATCGCGTTTTTTTCCGTTTGCTCAGTCGACAGCGGTGCAAAGTGCATATATAGCCGATTACACGGTCGACAGAGCTAAAAAGCGCATTTTATGCCTTTCCTCGGTCGAATGCTGTGAAAATCGCGTCCTATCTTGTTTCCTAGGTCGAATACAGTAAAAAACATGTTCTTTGATGTTTTCCAAGGCGACAGAGTTGAAAAGTGCATCTTGAGCCGATTCCACGGTCGACACAGCTCAAATGCTTGCTTTGGGCTATTCCTATGTCGAAGCCGGTGAAAATCGCGTCTTAGGTTATTTCATAGGTCGAATGCGATAAAAATCGCGCTCTTTCCATTTGCGCAACCGACAGAGGTGAAAAGAGCATATATAGCCGATTACACGGTCGACAGAGCTAAAAAGTGAGTTTTGGGCCTTTATTAGGTCGAATGAGGTGAAACCACGTGTTAGGGTGTTTCCTAGGTCGAATGCGTTGAAAATCGCGTCTTATCTTGTTTCCTAAGTGGAATTCAGTGGAAATCACGTCCATTGCGGTTTGCCCAGGCGACAGAGGTGAAAAGTGCATCTTGAGCCGATTCCACGGTCGACAGAGCTAAAATGCGCGTTTTGGGCCATTCCTAGGTCGTGTGCGGTGAAAATTGGGTCTGGGGTTGTTTCCTAGGTCAAATGCGATGAAAATCGCGTTCTTTTCCGTTTACCCTGTCGACAGAGGTGAACAGTGCATATTTAGCCGATTACACGGTCGACTGAGCTAAAAACCGCGTTTTCTGCCTTTCCTCGGCCGAATGCGGTGAAAATTGCGTCCTATCTTGTTTGCTAGGTCGAATACAGTGAAAATCACGTCCTTTGCTGTTTGCCAAGGCGACCGAGGTGACAACTGCAAGTGCACCTTGAGCCTATTCCACGGTCGACAGAGTTAAAATGAGCGTTTTGGGCCATTCCTAAGTCGACAGCAGTGATAATCGCGTCTTATCTTGTTTCCCAGGTCGAATACAGTGAAAATCGCGTAATTTGCTGTTTGCCTAGGCGACAGAGGTGAAAAGTGCTTATTTAGCCGATTCCACGGTCGACAGAGCTAAAAAGCGCGTTTTGGGCCTTTCCTAGGTCGAATGCGGTAAAAATCGCGTCTTATCTTATTTCCTGGGTCGAATACAGTGAAAATCACGTCCTTTGCTGTTTCCCAAGGCATCAGAGGTGAACAGTGCATCTTGAGAAGAGCAACAGTACATCCACGGTCGACAGAGCTAAAATGCGTCCTAATGTTTGCCCAGTCGCTTGTGCAAACAGCAAAGGACGTGATTTTCACTGTATTCGACCTAGGAAACAAGATAGGACGCGACTGCCACCACATATGAACGAGAAAAGGCCCAAAACGCGCTTTTCGGCTCTGTCGACCTTTGAATCGGCTAAATATGCACTTTTCACCTCTGTCGCCTGGGCAAGCAGCAAAAGAAGTGATTTTCACTGTATTCGACATAGGGAACAAGAAAATACACGATTTTCACCGCATTCGACCTAGGAAACACCCTAAGAAGTGGTTTCACCGCATTCGACGGAGGAAAGGCATAAAACGCGCTTTTTAGCTCTGTCGACCGTGGAATCGGCTAAATATACACCTATCACCTCTGTAGACTGGGCGAACGGAAAGAACGCGATTTTCACCGCATTCGACCTATGAAACAAGCTTATAGACGATTTTCACTGCATTCAACCAAGGAATTGTTCAGAACGAGCATTCTAGCTTTTTCGACCGTGGAACTGGCTCATGTTGCATTTTTCACCTCTGTCGCCTGGGCAAGCAGCAAGGGACGTGATTTTCACTGTATTCGACCTAGTAAACAAGATGAGACGCGACTTTCACCGGATTCGACCTAGGAAACAAGATATGACGCGATTATTACAGCATTCGTCCTAGGAATGGCCCAAAACGCGCATTTTAGCTCTGTCGACCGTAGAATCGGCTCAAGATGCACTTTTCACATCTGTCGCCTTGGCACACAGCAAAGGACGGGACTTTCACTGTATTCGACCTAGGAAACAACCTAAGACGCGATTTTTACTGCATTTGACGTAGGAATTGCCATAAACGCGCTTTTTAGCGCTGTCGACCGTGGAAGCAGCCCAAGATGCCCTTTTCACCTCTGTCGACTGGGCAAACGGAAAAGAACGCGATTTTCACCGAATTCGACCTAGGAATGGCCCAAAACACGCATTTCACCTCTTATGACCGTGTAATTGGTTCAATATGCACTTTCCACCTCTGTCGACTGAGCAAACGAATAGAACGTGATTTTCACCGCATTCGACCTAGGAAACAACCTAAGACGCAATTTTCACCGTATTCGACCTAGGAATGGCCCGCAACGTGCATTTTAGGTCTGTCGACCGTGGAATCGGCTCAACATGCACAAATCACCGCTGTCGCCTGGGCAAACAGCAGAGGACGTGGTTTTCACTGTATTCGACCAAAGAATGGCCCAAAACGCGCATTTTAGCTCTGCCGACCCTGGAATCGGCTCAAGATGCACTTTCCACCTCCGTCACCTGAAAAAACAGCAAAAGACGTGATTTCCATTGTATTCGACCTAGGAAACAACCTAAGATGCGATTTTCACCGCATTTTACCTAGGAATGGCCCAAAAACAGCATTTTAGCTCTGTCGTCCGTGGAATCGTTGCAAGATGCACTTTTCACCTCTGTCGCCTGCGCAAACAGCGAAGGACGTGATTTTCACTGTATTCGACCTAGGAAACAACCTAAGATGCAATTTTTAACCGCATTTGACCTAGGAATGGCCCAAAACGCGCATTTTAGCTCTGTCGACCGTGGAATTGGCTCAAGATTGACTTTTCACCTTTATCGCCTTGGCAAACAGCAAAGGACGTGATTTTCACTGTATTCTACGGTGGTATTTCTACCTAGGAAACAAGATAAGACGCGATTTTCACCGCATTCGACCTAGAAAACAACCTAAGACGCGATTTTCACCGTATTCGACCTAAGAATGGCCCAAAACGCGCATTTTAGCTCTGTCGACCGTGGAATCGGCTCAAGATGCACTTCTTACCTCTGTCGCCTGGACATACAGCAAAGGGCGTGATTTTCACTGTATTTGAGCTAGGAAACAAGATAAGACGCGATTTTCACCGCATTCGACCTAGGAAACACCCTAAGACGCTGTTTCACCGCATTCGACCGAGGAAAGGCATAAAACGCGCTTTGTAGCTCTGTAGACTATGGAATTGGCTAAATATGAACTTTTCACATTTGTCGGCTGGGCAAACGGAAAAGAATGCGATTTTCACCGAATTCGACCTAGAAAACAACCTAGGACGCGATTTCCACTGCGTTTGACCTAGGAATGACCCAAAACGCGCATTTTAGCTCCTTCGACCGTGGAATCGGCTCATTCTGCACTTTTCACCGCTGTCGCCTGGGCAAACAGCAAAACACTTGATTTCACTGTATTCGACCAAGGAGACAAGATAAGACGCGATTTTCACCTCATTCGACCTGGGAAACAAGAAAAGACGCGATTTTCACAGCATTCGACCGAGAAAAAACATACAACGCGCTTTTTAGTCCTGTCAACCGTGGAATCGGCTATACATACATTTTTCACCTCTGTCGACTGGGCAAACGGAAAAGAACGCGATTTTCACCGAATTCGACCTAGGAAACAAGCTTAGACGCGATTTTTACCGCATTCGACCTAGGAATGGCCCGAAATGCGCATTCCAGCTCTGTCGACCGTGGAATCGGCTCATGATGCACTTTTCACCTCAAGCGCCTGGGCAAACAGCAAAAGACATGATTTTCACTGGATTCGACCTAGGGAACAAGATAAGACGCGATTATCACCGCATTCGACCTAGGAAACACTTTAAGACGCGGTTTCACCGCATTCAACCTATGAAAGGCCCCAAACGCGCTTTTTAGCTCTGTTGACTGTGGTATCGGCTACATATGCACTTTCCACCTCTGTCGACTGGGCAAATGAAATGTTCGCGATTTTCACCGCATTCGAGCTAGGAATGGCCCAAAACGCGCATTTTAGCTCTGTCGACCGTAGAATCGGCTCAAGATGCACTTTTCACATCTGTCGCCTTGGCAAACAGCAAAGGATGTGATTTTCACTGCATTCGACCTAGGAAACAAGATAGGACGCGTTTTTTACCGCATTCGACCTAGGAAACACCCTAAGACGCAGTTTCACCGCTTTCGACCGAGGTAAGGCATAAAACTCGCTTCTTAGCTTTGTCGACCGTGGAATCGGCTATAAATGCACTTTTCGCCTCTGTCAACTGGGCAAACGAAATGAACGCGTTTTCTTCGCATTCAACCTAGGAAAAAACCTAGGACGCAATTTTTACCCCATTCGACCTAGTATTGGCCAAAAACGCGCATTTTAGCTCTGTCGACCGTGGAATCGGCTCAAGACGCACTTTTCACCTCTTTCGCCTGGGCAAACAGCAAAGGACGTGATTTTCACTGTATTCGACCTAGGAAACAACCTAAGACACGATTTTCACCGCATTCGACCTAGGAATGGCCAAAAACGCGCATTTAGCTCTGTCGCCCGTGTAAGCGGTCATGATGCACTTTTCACCTCTGTCCCCTGGGCAAACAGCAAAGGACGTGATTTGCACTGTATTCGACGTAGGAAACAAGATTAGGCGCGATTTTCACCGCATTCAACCTAGGAAAGGCCTAAAACGCGCCTTTTAGCTCTGTCGACCCTGGAATCGGCTCAATATGCACTTTCCACCTCTGTCAACTGAGCAAACGAAAGAACGTGATTTTCACCGCATTCGACCTAGGAAACAACCTAAGACGCAATTTCCACCGCATTCGACCTAGGAATGGCCCGAAACGTGCATTTTTGCTCTGTCGACCGTGGAATCGGCTCAACATGCACTTTTCACCTCTGTCGCCTGGGCAAACAGCAGAGGACGTGATTTTCACTGTATTCGACCAAAGAATGGCCCAAAACGCGCATTTTTAGCTCTGTCGGCCCTGGAATGGGCTCAAGATGCACTTTCCACTTCCGTCACCTGGGCAAACAGCAAAAGACGTGATTTCCATTGTATCCGACCTAGGAAACAACCTAAGATGCGATTTTCACCGCATTTTAATTAGAAATGGCCCAAAACGAGCATTTTATCTCTGTCGTCCTTGGAATCGGCGCAAGATGCACTTTTCACCTCTGTCGCCTGGGCAAACAGCAGAGGACATGATTTTCACTGTATTCGACCTAGGAAAACCCCTAAGATGCGGTTTTCATCCACATTCGACCTAGGAATGGCCAAAAACGCGCATTTTAGCTCTGTCGACCTTGGAATCGGCTCATGATTGACTGTTCACCTCTGTCGCCTTGGCAAACAGCAAAGGAGGTGATTTTCACGGTATTCTACCTAGGAAACAAGATAAGACGCGATTTTTACCGCATTCGACCTAGGAAACAACCTAAGACACGGTTTTCACCGCATTCGACCTAAGAATGGCCCAAAATGCGCATTTTAGCTCTGTCGACCGTGGAATCGGCTCAAGATGCACTTCTTGCCTCTGTCGCCTAGGTAAACAGCAAAGGACGTGAGTTTCACTGTATTCGAGCTAGGAAACAAGATAAGACGCGATTTTCACCGCATTCGACCTAGGAAACACCCTAAGACGCTGTTTCACCGCATTCGACCTAGGAAAGGCCCAAAACGCGCTTATTAGCTCGATCGACCGTGGAATCGGCTAAATATGTACTTTTAACGAAGAGACTACGACGCGCTAGATAAGAAGGTTCAAAGAAAATACAACTTGCGCGCAAGGTATAATTGAAGCGCAACCAGGCACAATTATCTGCAGTATGTTAATTTGATGTGTTCCTCAAGGTAATTTTGATGTGTTTCTTTTCAGCAGTACTAAATTTTCCCGCTTTCTAACCATTTAGTTTTTTTTTCATTATACGAAAGAAAAAATTATCTCCAATAGGTTAATTGTGCTGTGTATCTGTGAAGTAGTGGTGTGTTCCCCCAGTTTTATTGTACCTTTAATATTTTGCGCGCAGGAGATCTCACATTATGTGATGTTCTTGAACGAGTATTCTGGCCTTATCTGTACGCTTTATTTAATTTCTTTTCTTCAGATTTGTTTTCGAAGTGTAAAAAATGTGTCAGCATTTAAACAAGAAGATAATTTGCGGTACATTAATTCCCGTAGCACTTTGACCAAGAAAAAATCTCTGCTAGGAAACAATCTGAGGGTCATAGGTGCGTAGTTAATAAGGATTAAGTACTTCAAGTTGCAACGACAGAATGTTGGGAAGCATTTAATTCTGAATATCCCATAGGCATAAATTTTTGCATTTTTGCCATTAGAGTAAGTAGTTATAACTTAGAGTTTAACATCAGCCCTGATTTTACTATGCATGGGGTCTAGATAAAATACAACAGCCCCTGTAACACGCATAAATCTAATTAATATTCAAACATCTCCACGGATGGATTCAAGTGTGAACATGTGACAGCAACCAGAAATGAACAAGATAACACATTACTTTACGAGCCAGACCCTGGAAAGAAGACACAGAAATTTAAGTAATTTTTTTTTACATCGGAAATGGATACTGATTTTGCCGAGTAACAATTAATACCATATAAAATCGAAATACAAACATTGGAAGAACTCCCATGTATATGTTCGGCTGGAGAAATTCATCATTCTACAGAAGAAGGCTGGAAACACGTCCAGTCGAGTATAATGTGCCTGTATGAGGGATCTGCGGGCAGGAAGCCTGCGGTTACCGTCCATTAAGCAGAAAAATAGTATGCTTTATTCCAATCAAGCCTGACACATTTCAATTTGTATATTGAAACCCAGAAAACTGTGTAGATTGATGACAGTGTGCAACGAAAATTATTGTGGAGGGCGAAACGAGATCTTCTGTTCCCGAGTTATTCCAGGGTGCAAAACGACATCAAGACCTGCTCCGGCTGCCAGTGAGATCAACGAATGCAGCGCACGCTTCGAAGCTGCCGGCGCTGCAACGACGTCTCTGCAAGAACCCAACGCGGTAGAAGCGGTCATAATACAGGACCATGACAATCGGCTACCAGTGCTGCGGAACAAAAAAGAACCGGTGAAACTTTGAAACGAGCACAGACAAAGAACTAATATTTTACCAAATAAATTCAGGATATATCAAACGTTAACCCACCGACGGGAAACGAGTGGCTTTCCAAAGTAGAGGCCCCAAAACGAAGTAAGAACGGAACAGAACCGTAGCGACGTTACTTCTGCACGAGTATAGGCACAGTAAGATAACAGGAAAAAAAGAACATGAATGTATAACCAAGCTCTAGCAATAGTGCAATGAACATTAAAACTCTAACCCACCTATGGGAAGCTAAGGGCTTTTCGAGAAGTAGCAGACACGAAGTGAGAAAACTGAACCGTAGGCTCAGGTCGTTGATACTGCCCGTGATTAGAAGGACAATTTAGAGCGCGAAAAGGGGCGAGAGAATTCAATATGCGATATGCGAACAGATGACGCTTTGATTTTGACAATAAGGGTGCTTACACACTACGAGCGGAGCGGAGCGGCGCGGAGCGGAGCGGCGAGGAGTATAGCGGAGCGAAGCGGCGAGGTGTTCACATACAAGCGGAGCGGCGCGATTGGTCAGTCGCTATGGAGGACTTTGTGAGTGCATTTCTGCTACTGGACGGAGTAAAAAATAAAAGAAAGCACTGGGTCCATCCCGTTAATTCTGCGAGAGAAACCCATGGTGAATTTCATCATCTGTACGAGGATCTGAGAAGAGATGAATCTCGATTTTTCTCATACTTTCTCATACATTGGCGCTTGTTAATATCTACAGTGCTGGGGTGAAATCTGTTCGTGCGCTTAAATTGACTCAAATTCAATTTTCGCATCTAAAAGATCTCCCACTCCCGTCGATTGCATAAAGCCATAAGTGGTGTTTTGCGAGACGCGCAGGTATCACGGAACAGAAGCCATTTACTTCCGACACCACAGCTTGCACTGATGCCCTGAGTAGCCGTTGTTCTGAGCCATGAAAGACTGATGTGTATGAGTTGCTGCGTGCTTTCTCTTAATCAGCTATTGCTTAGCCTCTGGGTATAATGACTGTGAAGAGCATAGATGAATTTGATACCAAATGCTCTCATTGCGAATTCTGGCAACCTCACGATTGAACGTCAAATGTTGCTTTCCATTTCTTGCAATGTCACCATGCCCAGTAACTGTCTCTGTTTTCATACCATGGACCTACTCAGTCAGGTGGTTAGCTCACATGTTGACGTTATAAAAGCAAAAGTAGGCCTTAAATTCTGTCATACTTTATCTCTTGACTTCGTATTAAACTTGCGTGTAATAATTTTATTCATATGCGAAGCCTGAAATCCATTCGTGATACCTTTAACTAGGACTTTGTTGCAGAATTTCGCGAGTAGTAATGAAAGTGCAGCATTGCTTCTTCCTCTTCAATGACAGCAGATGTTCCACAGACTCAAAAAAAACACGAAGAGCTGCTGCAACTCCGAGAAGTTGAGTTGAATGTCCTAATGGAATGCGTCAATTTATTTTTACTTCTCAAGTATGGCTTGTAATAACAGTGAACAAAGTAGAAGCCAACCAAGATTTCTTCCGATGTTTACCGGTATATTTTTAGTGTTTAATTGAAACCTATAAAATACGTTCGTTACAGGTTTAGCTTTTGGTACATGTATGGTCGAGCTCTGTCCCACATGAGTAAAACTTCTTGTAGCGGAACTGGTAAATCTCGGTACAGCTTACAAAATACTGCAGAAGAATGATTGGGTTACTGGGATGGCAATTAAGCGCTGAACTAATCTGAGTCCTAAAGTAACCTTCGTGTATGCGAAATATATTTATTGAAATATGTTTAAATAATAAATCAGTTACCAGTTACAGAAGTTACAGTTACCTCTATTGGGCCTATTAACAAGTAGCGCATAGCTCTGAAACATATCACTTATATAAACTATCGTCTTGGTTCATCTTGGTGTCGTCTCAGGCGGAGTTCACACCAGGTGTATATCAGTTTTCTATGAAACCTCAATGAAAACATTAAAGGGAAACTCACCAAATTCAGTCCGCCGCTAGCGGCAATAAATATCCCTCAATTTCCCGAGCGCGCCGCTCCGCTCCGCTCTTCGCCGCTCGCTCCGCTCCGCTTGAAGTGTGTAAGGTAAAGCGTCTATACATAGGAATAGCCAAAGACATTATTGACGCCCGTCTCCGCTCCGCTCCGCTCCGCGCCGCTCCGCTCCGCTCGTAGTGTGTACGCACCCTAGGCGAACTCACCTGAAGAATGATAGTCTTCAGTGGAATAAGTTCAAGCACAAGAAAAAGGGATTTTCATGGGAAATATAGCGAGAGGAAGCGCACTCCATTCGAAAAGAAAAGAATAGTTTGAGGTTCATTCAATAGAAACTAAATAAGAATTTGCGCAGCGCTGCGCTCAGATGAGAATATCATATACGACCTCCACTTTTAGTAAAGCCAGGCCCTTATAAAATTTAATTTCATTCGATTTGATTTGATCAATTGTAATCATGGAGTACGCTAAAATGAAAATTGGTGCGTAGAACACAACACAACCAAAATTGAAAGAAACGCTAATTACTGTAACTCAAAAGATAGAAAGAATGAAATACAGGAAGTTAAGAGGGTGCCAGAGTAAATTGCGCCACGTAACACAGAAACTTTGACCAAGACGTAGACAGCAGTCAACTGAGCCTATGGAGAATGGAGGTGAAGCATTGGTTAGACCCCACCATGGAGAAAGTTACGTCACCCGACGTCGCTTGGTTCAGAGCACACCCACGAGCTAGGAGCGCCAGTTCTTGCGGAACAAGCTCTACGGGGAACGGAAAGAATCTGCAGGTCGAGCCGCTGCCCAACCCGAGGTCACCTCAGTTAGGAAGCATAGGTTCTAATTAAATTCTAAACGATAAAAATTCCATTTAGTACTTTTCGACTTTGATTTTAGGATTTTTTTTTAATTTTTTTTTTATTTCATTCATTTATTTATAATAAGTTATTTATTTAATTGTTTATATATTTAATTCCTAAATAATGTTGAACAATTTTCGACTAACGGTAATTTAATTAGGTCACCCATTTGGTACTAGCGCTCCAAGGAATGCTTTTATCTGAATGAGCATGAAAATAAAATATGATTTTACTAGATTTGTGTCGCAAAATTAATGCTCGTAAGGGCTTTCTGCAGTTTCCACATCAGGCAATTAATTAGGTAAATCTTCACATCTGGATACTTAATCTATGTACATATTACGGCCCCGTTATCAACAATGTGAATTAAAATATAAGAGATCGTCGGACAGAATTCGAATGAGATGGCGACTCATTGAATGATATCCACCAACGTATTATCTCGTTTTCATTAACATATTATCTCAGATTTATTAACGTATCAACTCGTATACATCAACGGATTATTTCGAATTCATCAACGGACTATCTCGAATGATCAACGAATTGTTTCGGATCAACATTCGAACGTCTGAAAATGAGATCGACGGAGCTTCTGAAAGACAAGCGAAAATGTGTCACAGATAATATGATTGTATGTCGTAATATGAATCGGAAAAAACTATACATCTTACAAACCGGAATCATATAATCAATGTGGATAATCTAAAAAACAACACAAATTGGATCCTCGAGAACGAAATTTTTTTTAGGGTGTCTTTGCTTTGTAGGGTAGATGTTCAAGAAAATTAGAGCACAAAGTGTGAAAAAATTTCCATATCGTATTATCATCTCGGTGACATTATACAGAATAGCATACATACGCGAGTGCTAATTATGATAGAGTATTCCTAATCGTAATGCGCTTCAATTTATGCGGAGAAAATTTTAGGATTAGGAAGTGAAAAGTAGACGTAAACCATTACGTAATCGGTGTGTACAATGATTTGCGGAGAAGTTAGTTTTTCTATTTTTCCGTTAAACTACTGAGTAATCTTGCGTAGTTTTTAATTGGTTGCTTCCGGAAAACTAATAGACTAAATAAAATATTAATCCTAAAAACAACTTGTGATAATTTGCAAAATTAAAAAGTAATTATTCTCAATAGTTACAATGATGACCACGATTTTTCAGAACTGTTTTGATTCACTTTGGCATGATGTTTACTAATTTTTCAAAGATATTATGATAAACGGACCTCGACTCTTTTTCAATTAAAGGCACCATGAGCGCTAAAATAGTTGGCTTCTTCTCGTTCTCTCGACTTACGTTGATCGACCATGAATTTTCGACCGGATTCAGATCAGCCAAATTTCAAGTATAAGGACTCAAAATCTCCACTCTATTGTCGTCAAGGAACTTTTTAACCTCTCTTGCATTATGACAGGAAGAGCCATCATGCCCAATTGAAAATTACCCAATTAAAAACCAAGGACGTATCACCGGTGGATTAAGGACGTGACGGTCGATTGCGTGCGATTTGTAGGCTGGTCGGCCTGCTTTGCCTTAACACTCCCTCAACGCGCTCTTAACTACGCGCGGTCGAGCTCGGACGTGACATTCATAGTTGACCATGGACGATTTGAAGGCGCAAAATTTTCAGTTGGTCAATGGCCGTAACATTCGAAAGCGGCCATCCGTGGTTTACAGCCTTTCAAATGTGTGCTGCAGGGGGTGTGCTGCCGGTGGTGTGCTACCAGTGGTGTGCTGTCGGTGGTGTGCTGCCGGTGATGTGCTGCCAGTAGTGTGCTGCAGGTAGTATGCCACTGGTGGTGTGCTGCAGGTAGTGTACTGCAGTAAATTATCGCCGAGCGTATAATGGATGGACGTCACCCATCAAACGGGGATTTTGACCATGTTGCGTACACTGCATTATGCTTAAAACAAAATGTCAAAAATTTTATTTCATATTCATTCTTCTCCCAAAATGTTCACAACATAATAAATGAACACTTTACTTTCCTATGCTTACAATAAAAAAAATTGGTGCGCTCACTTGCGTTCATTTATGTGCTTACGATTGCTGTGGGTATGTTTTTATTTCATTCTTCAATGAAATGTCACCAATCAGTTGAATTAGTTTGAAAAAAACCGCAAGAGTTACGCAGCATATGTACTTAACCTCGGTTTAAAAATTGTCATGAAAGGAGGTTAGTTTTATTTGTTTTCAAATATTTGAACTTGAAGAATTAAAAAATTTTACTAATGTCACCAAATTTCAAACTTCAACCGTGAAAAACGAATTTAGTCGCTGCGTGCGTTTTAAACCCATCACATACCCCAGTCCTTAGAAAGAAAATGAAGATCAATTGTTATTTTACGCTAGCGTTGCCAGTTTGAATTATAAATGAACAAGAAGAAAACATAATCTAATACACCCTTACATACACACGTGAAATATCGGCAATATTTTGTCGTCTAGTATTATGTTCTTTTCCAAAAATTTATTTCGAATATTCAAACGTTAGTGTCCGTGAGCAAACTTTTGGGTAATACAAAATTTGATCTAGGGACTCATTCAAAGCACTGTGCGCATTCTGTTAGTTCATGACTGTGAGTCATCGTGCGATGTACTGGAAGTAACCGATTTGCTAAGTCGCGATTGGTGTTGTGAATTTTTTCTTGTGACTGTGTTCTTCTCAATTATTGCATTAGATAAATTGTGAATTATTATTGCATCAGATGCTAAAAACATGATTATTGATGTTTTATGGATTGTTTACCGGGATGTTGAGGCGATCGACCGTTACGCTCATCTCTAGATTTTCGCGTTGGTAGGCGAGCTCAAGCTGAGTTCAATTTTTTAAATTTAGTTATGTGAAGTGTTGCTCGTCCGACTGTTTTGAAACTAGAGCTGTGGTATTCATATTAAAGTACTCTTGATAGATTACTGAACAAGTTTACAGAACAGTTCACATTAACTTGATTCATTTGCAAGTTATATTCATGAACATTGGAAGCATGAAGAAGATAAAATTATTTTTGCGAACTTATTTCAAGTAGTTCTAGCGGAGAGTTTGGAGAATAAAGATATAGGCAATCAGCTATATTTCACGCTATGTTAAAAGAGAATTCTGTTAGTAGATGTGCAATGGATCTTTCCTCATGATTTGTTACATTTCTACATTAACGATTTTTCTCACCTAATTACTTTTGGTTTATGAACAGAATTGACTGAGCTCCATTGTTTTTTAATATCGTTTTTGAGTTTGCGTAAATGAAGTACAAAATTATTTAAATAATGCACTTGGTATCCTGTTTGGGGACACATGTTGCCATGAAAGGATGTCCTCTAAATAATCCCTTCATTATCCCCTTTCCTGAAATACCGTTGTTGTTTTATGGGAGGCTTAATTTCATTCTGCAAATAATAACACCCATATTTTTCTGTAAGATTTTTTAAAGAAATATAAATTTAATTTTATAACTCATGTGTTACAGAGTGGCTACAAAGATTGTTTTTCCCAAATGTGTATTGATGTCACAATAAGCTATTTATTTTTATCTTTCAAATAAGTGCAATTGTATGTTGAGTGCTGACCTTGTATTCATGTCACAATAAGTTACTTACTTTCATGATATTAATAAGTGGAAATGCTGACATTGAACAACAAATACGACCAATATGCTTTTTACAGAGCTTTGTATCAGTGCCAACAAGAATAGAGAAAAAACGCTGTTGATAACCAAAACTCTGAGTTTATAATGAAAAATCGATTGCTGTAAATATGTATCATGGCCAAAAAATAGCACCACGTTGTATGATTCTTGCACTTATGGGACTTAGCACTCCTACAGGGTCCGAGAAAGATATGCATTCGAGTCATTTTATATTGTAATTATTGTTTTGCCTTTTCATGATGGACATTTTTTATTCATTTTTTTGGTGTCTATGTCAGCTCGTCTTTCTGTCTTCAACTATTCTCTTGTTTAATTTGTTTTTCAAGATTTGTAATTTTGTGCATTGAGTCCTGTGCAACAGTGCACCCTATCTATCAATAGTTGGTTTATTGTGAATACCTTTTTGGTAGATAATTTCTCCAGCTAATTGTGCTCTAGTTTTTTTCTCTAAAACCGCATTAGTAATGCAAGAAAATTTTTTTGTGCTATTCTTTGCTTTTATTTTCCATTTGGTTTTCTAATGAAATATTTTTCAGTGCTTGAACTTGTTATACAAAATGCTGTTCAGCATCCAGCCAATAGACAAGCACATTCAGTCAATTTCAAGTGCCTGCGTTTGTAATTTATTAATGATGCATTTCTTTTTCAAAAAAATATCTGCTGATTCATAGGTCACTCTGTGTGAGGTAGGGGTATTGAAAACTTACATTGTAACTCTAATTTCATTTGTTATGTTCTTTAATGATATTTAAAATGTTCCCTGCAGGCAAATCATTTCTGTGATGTCTAAAAATTTGAGAGATCTATCAAGAATACTATATATAACGTACATTGTACACGAGTGTTGAAAAGGCACTCTGTAAACTTGAGTTGATATATCTGTATAATAAGAAAAAAGTAAAATATGATATATTTTTTTGGTTTATTTCTTGATGTATAGATATATCAATAATATATATATATATATATGAAAGGTGTTGCATAATTCGATGCACATATTGTAACCAAATACAGAAAAACGCAAACTAAAACGATTTTCATGAGTGACAAAAATCTCAAAACTTCTTTGCTTTCTGGAAATGATGACCTGAAATAATTTTAGATTCCCGTATGAATGGGCTTGACATGCAGCCAACGAGTAAAATCTAACTTCTTTGGCGCGCGCTTCAGGCTATTCCTAAGGGAATTTATAATTATATCAGGTCATCATTTCTCGAAAACAGGAGTTTTGAGGTTTTTGTCACTCCTGAAAATCGTTTTGTTTTACGTTTCTCTGTATGTGATTAAAATATGTGGATCGCATCACACAACACCCTGTATATACCGGGTGTCCCTCAAAAATGTCCCCGACTTTTTAATTGATTATATCTCCGCTTTGAATTAACATATTTGAAATTTTTTTTCAGAATGCAATGAATTTCGTTCCCTTTTCGGATAATTTAAGTTTTTGAAAATCCTTTAATAACCACTTTACAGTGATCGATTTACTGAAATAGGTGGAAAAAACTAATTATTCAAAGGTATAGTTTTCAAAACAACACTGGTGTTCTTCATTTCTCTATACGTTACTTACTTCCATATTTCATCATTTGAAGACACCTAAAATGCAGCTCACTAACGATCAAAGTATTTTCATCGTATTACAATCTGAAGCAACGAAAAAGTGTGACAGAGTTAGAGGAGCATTTAATTTTCTTTCTAATTTTATAACTGTGTGATACACAGTTTTCTTATCGGACGAGTACCTTTCCGGGAATTTTTCATTAATTGCTCTATGAACTTTTTCTCAGTTTTTCGTTGTTTCACATTCCAATACGATGAAAATTCTTCGATCGTTAGCGAACTGCAATTTAGGTGTCTGCAAATAATGAAATAAGGGAGTAAATTACCTCTTAGAGCGTTTAAATACTTAGTGGTATGTAGGATACATCATTGTGAAATTATTTTTAACAGTAGGTATTGAGAAATGAAGAACAACATCAGTGTTGTTTTCAAAACGTTTCCTTTGAACAATTAGTTTTTCTACCTCTTCCAGTAAATCGATCTCAGTAAAGTGGTTATTAAAAGATTTTCAAAAAATTAGACTAATCGAAACGGAAACCAAATTTAATACATTGTGAAAAAAAGACATTTTAAATCTGTTCATTTCAAGCGGAGACATAATCTATTAAAAACTCGAGGACATTTTTGTGGTACACGCGATATAATGTAGACGCTCCTCAGAGGGATACAACTATTGTATCAATGGGAACTCGCGTTCCTAGGGGGAAAAATGTGAAGGCACGAGCTAAGAGTTAGGTAGGCCTTCTTTTTGTTGAAATAAAACGTTTTCGTTATCTTAAGGACCACCTATTTTCGGTTCACTGCTATCCTGTTCTTTAGTACCAACTACTTTCTTTTTCAGCTTTGATCTTGTTTCATGGACTTTTTCTCAACTTACTGTTTTTATAAACTTTCTGCACAGATTCCGCGTTCCCTTAAAACGTTGACTACGTTTGTGCATTGCTACGGTTGGTTCGGATAGGTTGTGAGTAGCAGAATTTAGAAACCGACTGTACTGCTCAAATCCATTCAAGTCTTTTATAAAAAGTGTGAAAAATATACGTGTAAGATAATTTTTACCTGGTATGCTAAAACCAATTCTAAGAAAGGTAGTGAAATTATGGAAATGCTATTCATTTATGCCGGTATGCAAATGAGCAATTTACCTAGTGGTACACATATGTCCCAAAACGTAGTCCACGTGTTGCTTCCATACTAAATGGTGCCTTCCTTTTCCTCTCTTTGGATCGCATTTGTTGCGGATGAAGAGGCTTAAAGGGGTCATCCAGGCCCCTGTCGGTCCGGTGAGCTTTTGTTGTTTTGTTGTTGGAAAAGAACCCTTAGGTGGTGGACTATTCGGTCCTAAAATTTTATGGCGCTACGGACACTAGATCCCCCCTCCAGATCCCCCCGGACACTAGATCCCCCCCAAAATCCTGAATTTTTCGACCCCATTTCGACCCTATATATTAACAAAACAAACGGAAAATAATAAATATGAAACCATAACTTTGTTTAAAATGATTCAACGATTCTAAAACTGTCTTTGGTTTTGTTCTATCATAGAAACTCAATGAGTTCTATTCATTTGAAATATCAATAAAAATTAACTAACAAACCAATGTGTCTAATTTTGTCAAACAACTAAGACCTGGATCGAAAAAATGAATGAAAGAAATTGTGTTTCTTTTCAAAAGTTACATTCATTAGTCAAATTTCATAAGAATCAGACTACAAATATAAAATTTCACAATTTTCATAAAAAAAATAATTTTACAAATTACAATTCACAGTGTGAATATGAAGTTATGCATGGAGATTGTCGAAGTAAAAATTAAAACTGCATTCAATTACATATATTTTCCATTATATTACAATTCAACAAAAAATTTTGTTTATGGCTTATACCCAATACTTCTAACTTTCAACATTCAAAACGGGACTCCTCATTGAGTTTTGATGCTAGAACAAAACCGATGACAGTTGTAAAATCCTTGGAACATTTCAAACAAAAGTACATTGGACTTTTCCAAATTTGAGAAAAAATTATATAGCTCACAACCCACAAATAATGTATTTGTGATGTGATGATAAAATTCGTTTCTCACAAAAAATTAAAATGTAAAATTTTCCTACGTACTTTTGTTAGAAATACTTCAAGGATTCTGAAACTGTCTTTGGTTTTGTTCTAGCATCAAAACTCAATGACGAGTCCCGTTTTGAAATATTCATAAAAATGTACCAAAAAACTTATATATCGTAAAAAATAGGGCCTAAATCGAAAAAGTGACTCGCGTAAGTTTACTTTCAACAAATGCATATACTGGCCAATTTTTAAACGAATCGGACGAAATAAGTTGAAAAATCCGGATGACCCCAATAAATTAGCCAATAATCTAATCTATAATGTAAACGAGCGTTGAAAGGAAACTTAATGATATGGAAATTTCAATCCCATCCTTATGTTCATGTAGTTGATATTTGTTTGTTACATGAAGCATTTGTAACGGATTGTGATTTTATGTTTAACTGCTATATTATTTAGTGTGCCATTGGTGGGAAGGCTGTAATTAATGGAAGTAAGATATGTATGTAAATTTTTATGTAGAGAATGTTTATTTTTGTAATAAAAGTTTAAGAAAGAGCGGGATTCCTTGTCCTTTCTAATGTTTTGCCTTATGTACCTGAGCTCCCAGTTGCACGTGCATCGATCCCATTGGATTTACAATATGGTACTGAGCTTATTGGGTCAATAAATTCACAATGCATTAAGTGTGAATGTACAGTAAGATCCAAAGCTTCCATTGCAATATTGTACACCCCGTGAGGCGAGGTACGTGCAACCGAGAGCGATATTTTTATCTTTAATTCATGGACGGCCAGCCGCGAATCGAATCTGGTTCTGAGGCGTCACACGGCTTTTAGGTAACGCGGTACACGGCCGGTAGGTAAGGCGGAACACGGGTGATTCACATGCGTTTTTGTATCCGATAGCGGGGACATTTAACCTCTAAACCGCGCGTATTCCAACCAAAACACAACCTTATTGCCAACCGGTGGATAAGGTATCGCCGGTGGAACAGCGCCGGCAATAAGGTTGTTTTTTGGTTTTGAATACGCGCGGCTTAGAGGTTAAATGTCTTTGTTATCAGATAAAAAATTGCCCGCGAAGCACCCATGACCCACCTCACCTACCGGCCGTGTACCACCTCAGAACCAGATTCGAATCGCGGCTGGCCGTCCGTTGTTCATGGAATAAAAAATCGCCCCCAGCTGCAAGCACCTCGCCTCACGGGGTGTACAATATCGCACTGGAAGCTATGGATCTTGCAAAACATTCACACTTAATGAATTGTGAATATTGACCTAATAAGCTAAGTACAGTATTGTACATCCAATGAGATCGATGCGCATGCAACTGGGGGCGATTGGTAAATACATAAATAGGGTGTTGTTGAAAGGATAAGGAATACCGCTAAGTCTATAATTTTTATTGCAAAAATTAAACATTTTTTTAATAAAAATATCCCTGAATATTCAATCACAGCCTTCATTTTACTGGAACACCAGAATAATACGGGAATTTAACATAAAATCACAATCTGTGTAGAATACTACATGTAACGAACAAATATTCACTACATCGAAATAGGCATGATAATTTAATTCTGTATCATAGAGTTCAATTTCAACGCTCTTCTACATTATATATATGTGTGTATATTTTTATGTAGTGAATATTTGTTTGTTACGCGATATGATAAATAAACCATGATTTATTTTATTGTTTTATGGTTTACATCATATATATATTGTAAATGAGCTCTGTGATACAAAATTATATTCTCCCGCCTATTTTGTACATTATATATCATTCTTGTTATACAGGGTGCCTAAAAACAAACGATACCCAATTTTCAAGGGCTGTAATTCAGACACTATTAAACTTACAACAAATTGAAAAATAACATTTTGTTTCTTAACATTTATTACATCTATGTACAAAATTTCAGAAGAATTGATTCAACCGTTTTCTTTAAACAGTATTTTTAGTGACATACTGAAACCTGTTTACACACTTTGTGTATACTTCGAACTTTATGATGTTAAAACCATGTTTTGAATAACTTTCAACCGTTTAATAAATGGAAAATTCCACTGAAAAAACAATCGAAACGTTTCTCCTATTGTTCGTTCCTTCTTGCTCACCAACGTGATACTGATGAACTCAAGCAAAGAATTGTAAATGAGGCCAATTTGCTGCAAGGAGATGATGCTCTCGTCTGACGAGTGATGGCGGGAATGACTAGGCGAGTGCGAGTGCGTATTGAGAGAAACGAAGGACACACCGAAGGAGACGAACAAGAGGAGAAACATTGTGATCGTTTTTATTTTATTTTAGTGGCAGTGTCCATTCAATAAATGGTTGTGAGATATCAAAAACATGGGTTTCATTTTATAAAATTCGAAGTTTAACAGAAGTGTGCTAACAGGTTTTCAGTATCGGCCACTAAAAATTCTACTAAAAAACAGTTGGATCTATTTTCCTACATAGATGGAACAAATGTTAAGAAACAAAAGGTGGCTTTCCGATTATTTTTAAGATGAATAGTTTCTGAATTACAGCCCTTGAAAATTGGGTATCGTTTTTCTTTGAGACACCTGTACGTCAAAAAAAAACCATAAGTCAATAAAATACATCATAATTTATTTATATTTTTCATATAAAGATGTATAAAAAATACAAAAAGTTCTGGTGTCATGTGTGCACAGCCTGTGATTCGCCTATAATAATATTTGTAGGACAGCCTGAAACTTGCTTCAGGTGTGTCACTTTCATTCGTGCATAAAAATAATATACATAGTTGCAACCACTCTGCTATTTATTACGCGCAGATGCGAGTGCAATAAATCGAAACAATTTCATGGAGAGAATCATAAATGAATAAAGTACTCATCATTAACAAAGATTAAGGATAAAACCGAATGAAGACATACAACTATAAACACTATGTAGCCGAGCTCGTAAACTTATTTGATGATTAATTTCATACGTGATTTGAATTTGATGAAAACCAAAATTTAGCCACAATAATTTGGCATGTCGTACAAGTCACTAAGCAATAATTCGATGACCGAGTGTAAGCTGTATGAACACTCGCAAATTAGAGGCTAAAATGTAAATTTCTGACCTATATTATTGCTTAGTAGTATTGAAGTAAGCTTAATTCTATAACTGGAATGATTTCACAGACAAAAGAGATGAGACCATTGCGTATGTACCAAACAAAACATGGAATCTATGCACAGGGTGGCGTACTCCACAAGATACTCTGTGCTTAACAGATGCAATTTCAGAAAGAAAAGAAAAACCCCCAACAGGAACGAGAAATGGTGTGAAACTGATGAAAACAATGTAAGCACGAAAAGTTGAAATCTCGATAGCCAATATATGGTTGAGATTCTCTAGAAATATCCCTCCTGGCATGCCGTTCCCCATAGTACCCTACAGCATGAGACAAGCAAATTTTAGTAGCTTGCCTAACCAATATCATACCTGCAATCAAGCAACAAGTAGGTGAATTCTTGAATTTCAACTTCGACTTCAGTCGCTCGACACCCGTTGCCGTCATGCTGAACTGGACAGCAAGGTTTTGGGTCATAAATATCCTCAGCGTGCTGCTGTCTTTCGTAGCGACGATTGTCTCGCACTCAGCGTGGATTTCTGGTGAGGAAGTTAAATAAGACTTTAGTATAGTACCTGGAACTATGAGGAACACACTTGTTGAAATTAGTCCCAACAATGAGGTAGCACGTGAGTTTCAGCTGAAGATGTTCAAAGAAAGCACTGCAATCATCCGACCTAATGGCAATTTTATTTCATTTAATAACTGAAAATTTGCAAACATATGCCTATATGATTGGTTTTAATAAATCATAATTGGCACTGCATACTTTAAACTAGTTCTTCGCAGTTACTCAAGAAATTTTTTATAGCAGTTGTTTCTACTCGGGATCAAGGTAATTGAATTTCATTTTAACCCGACGTAGAAAAAACGTTCCTACCAAATTGGGTGACAAATTTTGAATTATTTTTTGTGGTTTTGGAAAGCCCTTTACTTATTGACACTCAAGATGAACATAGGACGGAAATTGAAATGGGCGTTCTAGTTATGTAGCGTAGTAAATTTAATTTTTAGTATGGCCATCATTGCCGGCAAGCTTTTGAATTGCCGGCAAGCTTTTATATATTTAAATTGGCAAGCTGCTGCATAATGGACAGAACATATCACCTGGCTAGCGTAACGAAGCAATGCTTCTGACAAGCTTACAACATCAAGTTCTATTGTACTTACCAAAGAATCTTCTTTGAGAAGGGACTCTAATTCATCAGGCGTATCACCTGGCACTGGTAAGCAATGGGGAACTGAAGTGGCACTGGGCGCCCTCTTCTCATCCTCGCGTACTATGTCTTCGAGGAGGTTATTTCCTTTTACATTTTCAAGAATTTGGTCCAACTTGAAATGCTGGTGCTTTCCTTTCTCATGACCTGTTGTTGCTTCTTTTGACGTTCCATTAAAATCCAAAGAACAATAGTTGTATAATTATTTTAACATGTATATAATATAAAAATAAAACAGCATAGGACTATTGAAATAAAAGACTTATAACTGTTCAGCATGCAGTAAATGCATACTATTCGAAGTAAAATCATGTTGCAGAGTCTATTCAAAAACTATCACTGGCACATTTTCATTTGTGTCAGATCCTTCCATGGGTTATGCGATACTGATCTCTGTAGGCAGGCATATATATACGTTTTACGGAGTACTAGCAATAACATGCCGTCATCAAGGAAAATACTGTAAGAAATTACTTGAGTGTAAAACTTTCAAATTTCGGAGAGTTGTATTAGTTTACACATCCAAATTGTCCCTACTAGAATCTAATGAACAGCAGGCCTCCTCTATTGGACAAAACACTAAGTGTGCTTATTACTTGGCAAAAGGTTGTTTGTAACTTTGGATGGGAGCTTTTCGCACCTAGCAAAATCGGATAACAATCAACTTATAATTAATGTTTACATATAGATTCAGTGTTCTATAATTTATAACCACAAAGCTGCCCGGATCTTTCACCATAATGAACTAGATATGTTTTTAAGCAAAATAAACAAAAAATAAAAAAGCAAGAACAGTAACTCTCAAATTTACCATTATATTTTAATCATATAAAAGAATTAAAACATAATGGTTAATATAAGAGTTACTGAAATTGCTTTTATATTTATTTTGAGACTATACAAACGACAAAACTTCAATCTTTATCAGTATGTACTTTGGTTAAGCGATGTTCAATCACAATCAAAGCTATGAACAGAGTGTGATACTGACAAACCGACTCATTAAGGGAACCGTACTCCCTTTTGCACTTTTTTCTTCATTTATGAACCAATGCTTATCAACTTTGACAAACTGATAAAACGTATGAAAAAATAGGGATTACCTTGTGGCAAGATTTTGAATTGCTTCACAGAAAGTGAGTTACGGCAAAGAAAACGGAATATAGGGGGGTACGGCAAACCTTACCCCTACTAGAAATTTCACCCTATAGACATGAAACAAATGTCATTTGGAAGAAAAACACTTGGGCCACAGCCCCGAGGTAGGAATGTTTGAAACACATTCCTACCCCAAAGTAGGAATGGTAGGAATGTTTGCATGTTTTCTTTTTGGAGATACTTTGAAAAATTGCCAAAAATCTCATTTTTACTTTTTGATGGCCTCCTGTTTTTTACCTAATTCGACAATTTGAAATTCCCACCTCGGGGCTGTGGCCCTATTATTCTTCTTTAAAAAAAACATCATCTTGGCTCTCTACACCAAAAATTGTAGGTGTAGCATTTAGCATGAAGAATGTTTCAGGTTTCGACATAAGCGAAAAAAGAAATGACATTTTCACAATAAAACACTTCATTTGTAAAAAAAATTCTGTAATTGTTTTGTGTCTATGATTGAAAAAGTTTTCGATGATTTGTTATGCAGCAATAAAAACGTTTTGTTAAGAAAGTTTTTTTACAGCAAAAACATCTCCCTTCCAACACTAGTCCACCCCTCATAGTGAGCGTTTTATTGCGTGCAAGCCTGTAAACTTTATTGTGGATGTTCAGCACATGTATAGCTTCAATTTGAAGCAAATCAATTTTTTTAAACATTTGGCCAGAAAATTGTGTACGGTGCCCTTAGAGTGGAAGTCAATGTGGCTTATTCTATTGACAAATATTACTATACTACTATTATTATCATCATCATAGTTCCCTGCTAAGGGATCCCACGCAACCAAAAAAATGGCATCAAAAGAGAAAAGAATAAGCAACATTTAGTATGAAGAGAAAGGTATGAAAAATCAATACACAAATTTCCTTACACAAAGAAACCACGATTGAAGGAAGTTAAGAAAGACAAACATTGAATAAGAAAATAATAGTGCGGAAAACATGACAACTGTCTACCAGAGAAAAAAATTGTCAGTGAATTAACAAAACTTATTCTACTTAATTATCATATATTCAATTCTATATCCCCTGAGGGAGACTGAGAAATCTTTAAGAAAGTGAAATTAGAGAGGAAATATGCAGTGTCCTAACCCAAAAACCAGTGGTCAAAATTGGCAGAGTGGATTAAGTGATAATTTCACCTGATAGCGGCGTAGATGTCTTTCAGGCGGAGTGGTCTAGTTCCTAGTTCAGTTCCTAGTTAGTAACTTGGCTTCGAAAAGCCAGTTGGGTCACCCTGCAATGAACACCATGCCCCTAACTTGAGTGCTTTAAAATTGTGTCTTTTGCGGGTTAGGACACTGCAAATTTGCTCTCCAATTTTGGGATACTCATGGCATTAGGGTGATCTCTTTTGTTGTCATGAGGGCATGTTACTTGGTTATGACATCTTTGCATTTGAATTTCCTCATTCTCTGAAGTTGTTGACATTGAATCACCATAGAGCATTTTCTTCACTGCTCTCTGATAGTTATCACAAAAAGAGGACAGCAAGTAAAAATGGAGATCCCTGACCAGAAACAGGGGAAAAGTTAGTCTCATATACAAAAATTAAATTGATATAGGTATACATAATTCAGTTTACTATTGTTTTCAGCTACCCTATGTATACTTCTAAATTTTATCTCTGTTTTAAAATTATTTACAGCATTGGTCTACAAAACTCTAAGCTCTGTTATGCACAGATACTGCAGCAAACTTCAAGTGTCATTTCGGGGTATTCTCTTCAATCTTTGGTAACACGTCAATTTCCTTTGTTTTGACAGGGTGTCTACTGATATTTCATTTCCAAATTTTACTTCTTTTTACTAACTTCAACAGTAAAAAGTACTACCTTTTTTACATAATGAATGTTGGCCACATGTCAATGTGTTAGAAATTAGCCTATAATGAGTAATTTGAGTCAATGATACACGTAATAACAAAAGGTAAAAAATTCTACGCTTCTTAAGACTTAAAAAACTACATAAAATACTTGATACTAAATGCAGCACCCCACACATATTTCAAAAAAAAAATCCAATGTATCCCTTCATAAACAAACAATTGTTTGGCAATGACCATGTTTTAACATCTTTCAACTATGAAAAAAACAGGTTATCATATGCAAAAAACAAACTGACTGGAAACTACACCTTTTTGACTTTAATTAAAAAAAGTTCGAGTTTATCTAAAAAAATCCTCAAGTTTAATTTTAAAAATGTCTGGCATGTTTTAAAAAAGATCGAGTTTGATTTTACAAAACATACGCTTCTAAAATTGCGTACCTAAGTAATAATAATAGCATAAAATTATTTTAGTTATAATATAACAAAAGTCTATTTGAGAGAACTTATATTTATTTGAAAGTACTGGCATTGAATTTAGAGTAAATTGAATATCAGAAAATGCCATGCTGCTGCGATTTTGCACTCAACATGACATTCTTTTAGTTTTACCTATGAATCATTTGCTATACATATCACCAGTACTATTGACAAAATTATCTACGTAAACTTCATGTAATAAGTAACTGTGTGACAATTAACAAATTACCCTAACTGAAAAGTTAAACATTTCATAGCTTCAAAATTATATTTAAACCATAAGGCTGCTACAATAATGGTTTATTATGTAATAATATAATACACATAAAATATAATACCAAAATAGAGACAAATCCCTTCTTACTAATAACTCTATTTTTACACATTTATACCATCACTTGATGAATTTGTACATTACCTCCCAACTTTAAATAATTTAACGCAAATTTCCAGAAAATGTTTCTGTAAATGATTGTAGAAGCGTATACACAGGTACCGATGATATGCATCGCAAATAATTCATGGGTAAAACTGAAGGAATGTCAAATTAAGAACAATATCACAACTTGGCATTCTCTGACATTCAATTTACTCTAAATTCAGAGCCAGTGCTTTTAAATATGTATGAATTCTCTCAAATAGACTTATATTATTATCATAATAATTTTAGTAGTAATATTATTAAATAGTTATGCAATTTTAGACTAATGAGTTTATTAAAATTGAACTTGACCTTTTTTAAATTAAACGTGAGTTTTTATAAATGAAAAATTATCTGTTTTAAATTAAATTTGAGCTTTTTAAAATGAAACTTGAACTTTTTTTAAATTAAACTTGAGCTTTCTATAATTAACTTGAGATTTTTTTAATTTAACTTAAAGCTTTTTAAATTAAAGTTAAAAAGGTGTAGTACAAACTAGGGGATTGTCATATTTCCTTACAGGATTATTTCTTATAAACTGGTGCAAATTTATGATCCTGTGAGACTTTACTTGTAAAATTCTTTATACTCTTGATACACATGTACTTTACTTTCAATTTTCAACGAATTACCCCACTTCACAATTTTTACTCCCTTGACACGTAAAGTACACCCCTGAGGCAAATTTTACTGCTTTTTACAAATTTACTACCTAGTAGACACCCTGTTTGTGGCAAATAGGTTGAACCATCAAGTCGAATTACATTGTATCAACATTGAAATTGTGAAAGAACTCTTAGAAAATTTAAAAATTTGGGAAATGAAACCATTACACCCAAATTCTTATAAGAAAACAGTCTGACAAAAATTTATAATTGGAACTGATATGGTCTACCAAAATGATAATTACAACAAACCATCAGAAAAAACTGTTTAAAAATACTTTCAATACATTAAGACTTCTAGAACTAAGTCATGACACAGATATCAGATCAATTAAAAAAGCTTTAAAGGTTGAGAGAAAATGTGTATATTCCCATACAATGAAACCAAATAAAGATTTGAAGAGATACATCATTAAAGATAAATCGTCCAAGATCCCTGCTAATGTATTAAAGAATTTTTGAGTGAATTCCATAACAATGATTTGAGGCAGTTACAGTAGCTAATGATATTCAACAGATAAGGTGTTTGAATAAGTATGGATCAGGAGCCATTGTCTGTAATTGGTCTTCAGTTTATGAAACAAAATAACTACACCTTTTTAACTTTGATTTGAAAAAAAGCTCAAGTTCAATTTAAATAATGCAAAGTTTAATTTCAAGAAGGCGAAATTGAATTTTGAAATGGACAAATTTAATTTTAACCAGATTAAGTTTAATTTAAGGACAGCGTCCCCCCCAGAAATTGGAAAATTGGGGGAAAATAGATTTCAGCTGCTATAGGAGGTGAAAGAGATCAGGTACATCCTGTGAAAAAATTAAGTTCGTACGTTCGCTCGTTCCCCCCCCCCCCCTTCGTTTTACGGGGGTTTGAAGAATGGGGAGAGGGGAGAGGAAGTGGCGTTTTATCCTGTTACACCTGCCCTTTGGCTCTTTCTTCACGGCGCGACGTTATTATGCCATTTTCTGTGTCTAGTTATTACTGTATAATCATTTCAAGGGTCTTAGCTGACCACACAAATAATAAGGAAGAAAAATTGAAATTGTTTGTTTAGGTAGCTCTAGACAGAGGGTTTCTTCCCCAGGGTGACACCCCCACCCTACCCCCTCTCACCCACTCAAGCTTCCCCACATGCATTTAGACGAAGAGTGAAATGCCAAAAGCTACCGAAATTGGTGCGTTCAGCAAGTGTACAAGTTCCCCTTACAAAAATGTATTTTGATTTCACTGGAGTAAGAATTATTATTCACAACTTCATAAAAAGGGATCTGTTGGTTTCGAATGAAAATTGCAAAATAAATGTTGGCAATCGCTCAAACTATGTCAATTTAAATGAGATTTATTTTAACACGTTGAGTGCGATACGACCCACCGGTGGGTCGTTGCTGATTACCATCTACTGCGAAACGACCCACGGGCGGGTCGTTCATAAAATAATTCGGAATATTTAAAAGAACCCTAAAAGTTGGTATTATTGCCATTTTTAGCACAGATGTTGTTGTAAATATAATACAAAAGGGTTGAAATAATGAAAAATGTGTTAAACTCTTTTATTTGAATACCAGGAAAAACATATTTATTATTTTCAAATGGAAGTTTTCAATTTGCAAAAAATATTCAGAAATTAGACATTATGGTTTGAATTGAAACATGATAAGCACATAAATGGCTTTCCAGAGCATCCTTCACAAAATGTGGATACTTTTTTTGCCTTTCTATCGGCAACTTTTGATCCTTCTGATTGGGAGATCATTTTGTAGCATCCCACACAGCGCTTTCTCGTCTTGCCTTTCGGGCCTGAAGTTTCGCTCAAGCGATGATCAGTTGGCAAGCCGCCTGTTATTTGAGATGGTCTTTTTCCAGGCTTCAATTCTTCTTTTGGATATCCATACAGGAGTGACAGAATAATAGATTCTCTGAATTTTACAATTTTCCATTTTTGTCGCCCGCTGCAGTATTTGTTGAAGATTATGTAGGCGTTGACCACAGTAGTTCCAAGCAACAGTTCAAAACATAATTTTCTGTACCATTTTCTAGATTTTCTCAAAGGGCTGTAGTATGAAGAGAACTGATCAGAAAGATCCACTCCTTTTTTACAGGCATTGTAGTCTAGAATACTGTCGGGTTTCATCACATCTGCTCCAGTTCTTGTTTTTTTTCCAGTTGATCTTAGAACATCAGTATGCTCAGGGACTGTAGACAAAGTAAGTACATTTCTTTTATCCTTCCAGTTTAGGACTTTTATGTCTTGTTCATTCTTCTTTCCCACAATATCTCCCCTTTTCAATTTTGCTTTCGTTACCTCAACTGGCAGTCCTTTGCGATTGGAACGGATGGTCCCACATAAGTAGGTCTTATGATCCAGGAGGAACTTTGCCAGGGGTATGGATGTATAATAATTGTCTGTGTAGACAGTCATCCCTGTGTCTAGCAAGGGGCTCATTAGTCTGGCAACTACAGACTCTGCTAAACCTAGATTTTCGCAAGATTCACTTTTGCCGCAATATATTTCGAAGTTCCATGTGTAACCATCGGGGGAACAGCTGCAGCTGCAGAAAGCATTCTCCTGAGAAATGTCAACACAATATGTCCCAAAAAACTAGAAGCGTTTAAATTGAGAGGTCTTAGTAAATGTAATGCAATAATACCATTTTCAATGTATTTCTCCAACTTCGTGAAAGAAGAGCAGCATGAAAAGATAAATATGAAATGGCGAGAACTGTTTGTTCAAGATGCTCCTTTCAAGACAGAAACAGTTCTGAAAAATTCTGGTTCGCAGTATTGTTACTCGCTGCTTCCCGAGTTCATGATGCAGCGTTTGTCAATACCGCATTATTTTGCTGCAGCTAGAGAATTTTTTCGACCCTAACTACATAAAAACAAAATACATAATTTCGTTGAAAGAGCAACACTAAATGCATGAATGCGATCAAAATCTACGTTAGAGAACATAGATTGCACAAATTGGAAGCCAGCACGGTAGCTTAGTCAACAATTAAATAAAAAAATATTGGTAGAAGAAGGAAGAAAATGGGGAGGAAGTTTCATTCAAACTGAAAAAGTAGATAGAACCTTCAAATTTTAGTTTTATTGCTAGTTAAATAGATTTGGTACGCTTTAACAATTTTTGATACGTTTTCATGAAGGTTTTGGTACGATCATCAGAAAAAAATCGGAAGCCCTGGAGATTATAACTGTAACTGAGTGAGGATGTCGATACATAATTCAAGGTACATGCAGAAAAGAAGATGCAATTTTTAACCTGCAAACTATTTCACGGAGGCCGGCATAAAAAGATAAATGTATTCGTGAAGAACTCAAGAATTACTTCTTAAACTAAAGCCAAGTACCTTGGCAGAAACGAATGTGTCAATTAGATTAAGAAGGAATGTAGGCGAATCAATATTACTTCGCGCAGGTATAGCTTCTTATATGACAATAATGCCTAAACTAAGGAATAATAAAATATAGCTTGCCCAGCAGGTAGATATAGAGACAAAAATAAATGAAATATGCACGATAAAGTCTGATTACAGGAAACAGAAATAAGTAACACAAATTATATCCGTCTAAGTCCTATCACGAGCCATTTTGTGTTAACAATAGCATCACAGCGAACAATTTGTTTTACGATTGTTACAGGTAAGTACTTTTGAATTAAATCGAAAATCATTTCAGCAACATCACTTCAGCGATAGTATTTAATACAGACATTTCATTTACAGGCGCAATAAGTACAACAATTAGACTGACGCTGTGCGAGCACGCTCCCCTACCCTAAGTACCTCAGAGGTCTTATAAGCGTTGAGCTCACCAGGGCCCGCGCATTTGGTCCGCATCCCATCCTGTAACAACATCGCTACCAGTAAGCGTCGCAGTTCTCCAGCGTTTCCCTAACCTTGGTCCTCATATATGGTGGCCAGAGAGTTGACGGACCCACGAAGAGGATATAATTTAGAAGTCAAGAAGATATAGTATTCGACGAGAAAGCTACAGAAGTTTGAGAAGAAGATCCAGTGACTTCAGCAAATCAACACGGCGGAGATAACTACAGTGAAATCAAGAGAACTGCCGTGAAGATCGTCTGGTGACGAGAATTATTGTAACGTCTAAGAAGAGGATCTGCAGAGACAGTCAGAGCAGCGAGAAGTCGATTATAAGGACAGCATCTACGGACAGAGAGCTTCAGAGATCTACGGGAAGGGCGGCTACAGACCTAAAAACTGCATCTACGAGGTGGTTCAGCCGACTACAGCTAAGTTATCTTCGTGCTGCGGACGAAGAGGTAGCGGTGCATCGCTCACAACGACTGTGGAGATTGAGACATCGTGCGACAACTAAAACTACAATTTTAGATAAGTAAAGCAGCAGCAATTAATTGTTATAATTGTTACAGTTCCGTTGCAGCCGAGATATTCGTTGTGCGTGAGGCTGGCAGGGAGCAGCAGTAGTGGTAGAGTTTTTGCCAGGCAGTTTTTTTGCATAAGCCAGTGCGCGCAGGCGTCAAGGCCAAACAAAGGCTGCACTTGCTGTGAGTGCAAGCAGCGTATTCAATAACCCCTAGACATGAGCTGTTTTTAAGATTTTAAGAGAGCTGTCTTTTAAAATGAGTGGCGCTATTTTCTTGGAGTGTTGTTAAAAGTGATTTAAGTAATTTTGTATTTTTTTAGTGAAGGTTGTGTAAATTTGCACTTGAGCAACCGTTAAACTCAGTTGAGCAGTAATGTAATATGTGTAATACCTAGATACCAAACTAGTTACGTAACTGGGCCTGAAATTTCAGTAACCAACGCGCTTAGAACGAGTACAAAGATTACCACAGTTATTTTTCTGGCTTGGATATATTGGCGAAAGAGACGTAGGTACCTTTAAATGCCTTGTGTAGCCTGTGCAACATGTAGGTCATGTAATGCTACCTGTAATTTGAGCGAGGCGGTCAGTTGCAAACCATGCTCTTCCCAAGTAATCCCGGCTTGTTTGTTGGCAGGAAGGACATTTTTGGGGTGACTATATTTTGGACATTTATTGTGTCATTTTTAAAAATCATATATGAGTTTTTTTGCTGGTTGCGTCTGTTAAGATGTTGCAGGGGGGGGGGGGGAAGTGCGTTCCAATTTGCCCAAAGGTAATGCTGAAGACCTTTGTAAAACTCAACGTTCTAGCACTAGAATATAAGTAGAGTCCGAGAGACTACGGATCAGGGGATCCTTTATTGAGAGAACAATTCGCTGTTATGAGAGAACAGGAATTGAAAGATAGTTTTCGACTAGTATTTCGAAATATGCTGTGGTGATTAATATGATTATCAGTAAAGAGGATAAATAAAAGTAGGAAGGAGTAAAGATACTCTTCCAAGTGAAGTGAATAACAGTGGATGTTATTCTGATGATACCTGATGTCACTGCTCTGGGTATGAAAGAAGAAATATATGAGAAAATAGAGAGCAAAAAGAGCAGAGACCGTGGCAGAGTTAGTGTCCGTGAGATAATAAAAATAAAGAAGAGAAAGACTCTTCTAGTGTATGTAAACGGTAAACCCAGAGATGTAAACGATACCGACAAGGCGGTGGATATATCTGGTAAATGGTTTAAGGTTACCAGGTAATTTTACCAGCGAGGTTGAGTAATACTGTTGAGAAATAGTATCAAATTAATGCGCGCAGACAAGTGAATAAGCTTTAAGAGAAGCTGTTACCGTTGATATTTTATATGACTCTGACTTTAGTTCATAATTTCATGTGGTGGAAATAATACCATTGGTACCATGACGGTCAGAGGTTAGCATTACAGGTTGCATTTGTCATTGTGCTGCGAACAGAAGTACCATACGTAAGTAATAATGAGAGGCGATAGACGCCCATTTATTAACCACATGTGGTGGTCTGGTAATTAGTTAAGAGTAACGAGTAATAGAAAGCTAGAGTGTGCAGAGCAGCACGCCTAATTTCATGTGCAGTTGCGCTGCAGCGCGTGCAGTACGAGTGAGTAGTTTTTGCAGCTTATTTTTTGCATTGGCTCAAGGTCGCAAGTAGCTCATGCTGTACCATGCAGGCATTGAACTCGACCAAAGCCGTGAGTGCCTTATTTCCGGTGGCTCTGTTAACAGGTGATAGACGACAGCGTGATCATGAATATGACTAGGTGGATATTCATGAGTATGACCGATGAATATTCATGAATAAGATGTGTTTTGGATAATTGAAGAATAATTGACTAGTGCAAACTAATTAAAAGTAGAAGCAAAATTTACTTTATTTCTTAGTCATATGGCTGCTTTTAATGTTTTTTGAGCACGTTTTAACGATCAAGTGCCTCATACAGTCATTTTCCAAGCCTACTAGAATTTCATGATCAGTAAAGCTTTATGCTGTGTTATTTGAAATTAATCAGACGTAAAAGAATGCAAAATTTATCGTCAAGTATCGTCGTACGGGATAATTTACAATTGATTGAACGATTAAAATTTAGAGTGTTTAACGTCAATATTGATTTTTACATTGACAACTTTTCGTATATGTACCGTAAAAAGTATGTTCTTGTGTATTCAATTGTATTTTTCTGTTGAATTTGCGTATGCTTCATGTTAACCTCGTATTTGCTTTAGTATTTAACTTTTTTGATTAAGTCATTAACGTAACGCGATATGTGAAATGTAAAGTAATCGTTTAGAGTATAAAGGTTTAACAATCACAGAATAACGATTTTCGTATGTTCTTGTATAAAAGCCGCACATGATTGTTGGCATCTGATGCAATAATTGATGACTTTGCACATATTTAAATCTTTTTTTGCCGTGCATTGTCTGGAAACGTTTCAAGTGCACACTCTAATGTCTCGATGAGAATTAATATGCTGAATTCACACTTTAAATACAGATTTGAAAATTCTAGCGACATCCGGCTGCTGATGCCGAGATTTTAACATCGAGACAGTGTTTTCGATCCTTCAAGAAATTAAATGCTTATTCGGAATTCAGCTGATCTTTATTATTCATTCTTTGAGAAAACTTAAATGATAATGAGAGACTTGTTTTTGTTGGACATTTAAATCATTGACTCAAAGTTTTAAGAATGTATACTCGTCATTAACAATTAAATAGTAAGATTCGGTAAAGGATCACGCTGACACTAAAGGTGTTTCTCATTTTACTTTATTCAGGCTTTCATGTACTAAATTTTGCGCTTTAGCCACGCTAATCGTTTCGTATTTTTTCCAATTTCAGCTTCGCGGGGGTGGACGAGCACAGCGACGGGCGAGTCATGTATAAAACACGTGACACCTTCACGCACTGTACTGTGGGTGTCCAGACGGCCTGGCGCCCGAGCGCCTGTCAACAACTGAGGCGACCTTGACGGCAGCTAACCTTCGCACACAGTCAAGAGATTACTGAAATTCACCTTCGCGCGCAGTGATTTCAAAAGAGTAACTTACTTTGAAGATTTAATTTGGTGTTAACTTGAAAAAGAGTGTTTACCTTTTACAGTGTTACTTTACCAACGTGGTTTAAGTAGTGTTGCCAACGTGATTTAGGTATATTTAGAAACTTGAAAGTAGGTAATTATAAATTCAGAGTCGTTCAAGAATTATGGACTTTGTTCACATTTAATTACTATTGGATTACGATAATTTGAAACGGTTTAGTGATTTTCCTTTTATTTTGCGGGGTGTGAAACCCAATTTCATGCAATTGTTCACTAGTTTCACATAGTTTCATATTCATACTTGATGTTCTAAACTAGCGTGTGTTCGATTTTGTTACATATTTTCTTATACCTTACTCCATGTTTCATATCATTATGTTACCGATAGAATTAAGTCTTATGAGTCTACGGCATTCTGTTTATTCCGATTATTGTTTTAACTAATTGTGGAAAAGTTCTGTTCTAATTGGTGCGATGTTTGGCTTTAACATTATAACAATCAATAACAATAACATACGCGTATGACAACAATAACTATAACTAACGTCTATTCTGAAGTCTCCGGAAACGCATACGATATTTTGTAATCATTATCTAACGTCAATATTTTCTTTTTGGTGGAAACTTTAATGATCCTTTAATTTGATAACCATTTAGGTTCATCACCATTACAGCACTCATTTTTCATAACCTACGAGGTAATAGTTTTGAATCTTATAAAATTTTCCGTAATTGCCTTGCCGATGAACTCGTGTTTTGCTCGGAGTTAATCTGTAATCCCTATATAACCCCTGTATCACTGGTTTATTTTGTTGTTAATAGTAATCTCGCCTCCGTCGAAACCGTCGAGTAACGATGTTCAAGTAATTTGGTGACGATGTCAGTAGAGATGTTTTTTGTGTTCACGATTCTGCAATTAACCATGTGATTACCTGATGTCTAAATTGTTTGTTATTTACAAAATTGATGTTGCGAGTAATAACTTTGAATTACGAAGGAAGAGAAACTATTTGACCATTGGTTTTTTTTTAATGAGATTATCTGGCGTTTCATTTACTTTCCTTTACCATGCTTGTTGACGTTATTGTAAGTTCAATAGTTGTGCTGTTGTTTTCTGTAGCAGCTAGATTTTTATTCTTTTTTAATGTTGAGGATAAAGGCATTATGTTATTTTCTTCAGCCGCCTTTATACTCCCAGCTTGTGTTGCCAAGTATTATTGGTACTTCTAGAGCTAAGTAATGTTACTAAATTTGACCAAATTTATTCGTACTGATCTTTAAGGACACCGTCGGGGATTTTGACTTTTTTTCGTCCGATACGCTTGACAATTATCCAGTATATGTATTTTTGAAAGTAAACCTTTTTTACTCGTGTCATTTTTCCGATTTAACCCTTTTCATTTTTTTTTAAATTACCTTTTTGATGCACTTCTATGTAATCTAAAAATGAATCCGCATTGACGCGTCTTATTCTTAAAATGAAAAGCAAGGCGAAAATTGCTGTACGAATTGCAATTTTATTATTACAAACAGTAAAGTCTAAATGAATAATATTGAACGTTTCGAACTAAACAGCTCATCTTCAGCAAAGAAAAGAATTCTGTGACAAAATAAAAACAAAATGAAAATGAGTAAATTGAAACTACATTATACAGAAAAATAGTCGTAGATCTAAAACTAAAATATAAAACAAAACAAAAATTAAAAAACCTAAACTAATGATCGTGTATTTGCAACGAGAAAAGGAAAAGCACTTTGAGTATCATTTAGAGGGGGTCTGAGCTTAAAAATGTATAGCGACTCGAGGATGCATAAATCAATCATATGAGGGGCACCTGCAAAGATTTTAAAATGATTTAAGGAAACAGGGACGTTACAGTTTTCCGCATGGGATCGAACAGAGGACAGTGGAGGAGAACCAAGTGGACGACCGGTTCTACAGCTGCGCCCAGCGTGCTCGGCTACTCTGGACATAGGAGTACGACAGGTGAAACCTATGTACTGTGATTCACAACATGAACAACGTGAACAAGTTGTTCACGTGCCCCTTGCATGTGCCCCTCATATGATTGATTTACGCATCCTCGAGTCGCTATACATTTTTAAGCTCAGACCCCCTCTAAATGATACTCAAAGTGCTTTTCCTCTTCTCGTTGCAAATACATGATCATTAGCTTAGGTTTTTTAATTTTTGTTTTATTTCATATTTTAGTTTTAGATCTACGACAATTTTTCTGTATATTGCAGTTTCAATTTACTCATTTTCGTTTCGTTTTTGTTATGTCACTGAATTCTTTTCTTTGCTGAAGATGAACTGTTTAGTTAGAAAAGTTAAATTTTATTCATTTAGACTTTACTGTCTGTAATAATAAAATGGCAGTACGTACAGCGATTTTCGCCTTGCTTTTCACTTCTATGTAAATTTCAAGACGTATCAACTCATTGAATTTTGATGCTAGAACAAAACCAAAGACAGTTTTAGAATCCTTGAAGCATTTCCAACAAAGTTATAATTTAAAATTTTAACATTTAAAAAAAAATTCTGTGATAAAATATACTTTATAACATCACAAACAATTATTTTTGGGTTTGGAGCCATATAACTTTTTGTTTTATAAAATTTCGGAGAGCCCAAATTATAACTTTGTTAGAAATGTTCCAAGGATTCCAAAACTGTCTTTGGTTTTGTTCTAGCATCAAAACTCAATGAGTTGATACAGTTTGAATGTTGAAAGGTATATGTTTTGGGTATAAACCATAACAAAATTTTTGTTGAAGTGTAATATAATGGCCAATTTATGTAACTGAATGCAGTTATAATTTTTTATTTCGATAATTTCAATGCATAACTTCATATTCACACTGTGAATTGTGATTTCCCAAAAAGATATAGATAAAAAAATTTTATGTAAATAAAAATTATGAAATTCTTCATTTTCAGTTTGATTCTTATGAAATTTGACTATGAAATGTAACTTTTGAGAAGAAACACATTTTTCCTATTCAGTTTTTTTATTCAGGCCTTAGTTTTTGAAAAACTTTGACATACTGGTCTTTGAGTTCATTTTCATGGATATTTCAAAACGTATCAACTCATTGAGTTTTGCTGCTGGAACAAAACCAGACACAGTTTTAGAATCTATGAAACATTTTCAACACAAGAATATTGGGAAACTATCTATTTCCATTTATATTTTCTGTTTATATGGGATCGAAATCAGGTCGAAAATTCAAAATTGTTGTCCCATTACTACTGTCTCATCCCCCTGGGGGGGGGGGATTTATTGTCCGTAGCGCCATGAAATTTTAGGACCGAATTGTCCACCACCTAAGGGTTCTTTTCCAACAATAACATGAAAAAAGCTCACCGGACCGACAGGGGCCTGGCAGGGGCTTCGGACGATATCCTTAAAGTGGAAAAGAAAAAACGAATTATTCTTACATCAGTGTATTTTCGGGTTAATAATTTTATCTTTAAGTTTTACACTCATGTAAGGCGGAGACGAAATTGATTTTGGTAACTTTGTAATTTGATGGAATTTGATTTATAAAAATTTTTTCTTATATTATTATTCGGGATATTTTTTTAATTTATATATGAGTAAATAACTTTGAAGAGCGGAGGAAATGTGCGAGCACGCTCCCCTACCCTAAGCACCTCAGAGGTCTTATAAGCGGTGAGCTCACCAGGGCCCGCGCATTTGGTCTGCATCCCATCCTGTAACAACATCGCTACCAGTAAACGTCGCAGTTCTCCAGCGTTTCCCTAACCTTGGTCCTCACAACGCCTTGCCTGCAATAAATCTATCAATATTAAAACTATAGCCCTCGGCTACTTTTCTCGATCATGGAAAAATTATTAGGTTAGGATAAGGCATGAGAACATGACGGCATAGCAGCTGAGAGATATATCCTACTCTTAATGCTGCCATTAGTGCACTGCCTCATGCAGCTAGGATATATGGAGGGAGCATAGCTGATACCGATCGGGCTCAATTTGGCTGCAAAAGTTGAAAGACTCAGGCATTGTCAAGGCCCGACACGTCACAACTCTGAGCCAACCACAGACGCTTGGCTGAAGTTGCTCCACCCACCTTCTCTACAACTCCGCCTCTTATTTTCCAAAGCAAGAATAGTACCCCACCACAAGTAAAAGGGTAAGGTATGCGTGCAAGTCGCTCTAATTTGTTATAATCAACGGCCTGTAATCTTTATAGTTTTCACCCTTAACGTATCTCTGCTAGTAATTTTGGTATTATTAAGTGTCCTCAAGTGAGGAAACACAATTTATTATCTTTCGGAGTCTTAGAATCCCAAATTAACGATTAACGATTATGCGATTAACTCAACAGCTAGAAGAGCATTCAGCGAGCGTGTGCGCACTCTATCATAGTCAGTAGGTAACTGACTTCCGTGCTGACATCACACTTGCAAGACGGCTATTGGTTACCACAGACATAGGAGAAGTATCAAAATCTGGTTCTCTTCACAGACGGCTATGCTCCCTCCATATATACTCCCTCCACGCACTGCCGAGTCTGTCGCCAGTGAGTGTTTCCCGCATGAAGAAGGGCAGCGATGACACACCTGGGGAACGGGTGGGAGGCATTAGATCGGGGGCTTAGGGTTTTTTTAGAGAGGCAGGGAGGGAGAGAGAGCGTTGCCCCGGGAGAAGCACCCTCCGTCTAAGCCCAGCTATACCTATTTTACCTTTTTTGGAGGATTGGAATGTGGGGTTTCAAAATGCATTTCCTCCTACAGTTTTCAAGCTACAGTGATGATTTTAGTACCAATGAATTCGGAAAAGCGTGTAAATTATGGGAAGTAAAGGGGGACTTCTAAATTTGTCACGATCGAAAGTTGTAACGTAAAAAATGAAAATTTTCGCCCAAAATAAGTAACAAAAACACTGTAGCAGGGCGAGATAAAACTCAAGAAATTCCGATAGTTTACTTGTAACGGAATTTTAATTACACTGTTCACAGCTTAGATAGAGCGTTAGCAAGGTAAATTTTAAGATAAACACGGTAAATGAACGGAAGAATTGTGAATGACATAAATCGTTAGGTTACCGCTGCGTCACTTATGCCAAACAAGCCCCGCTAGGTCTTCGTTAAGAAGTTCGCCTGTCGAATAAAAAATGCGAGAACTAGATTAGGTAAAGCGAAACACTGAAAAGCTTAGAATACACTTGGTGTCTAGATATAAGAAGCGAATAAGCTTCGACTAAGAAGTAATTTAAAGTTACATTACATGGTCACTTTCATACTGAAAACTTTTCAATCATGATTTATCAATTAGTTATTAATTATGATTTATCAATTAGATTTATCATTTATCAATTATCAAATATCACTTATTCATCAGTTATCAATTATCAATTATCACTTATTCATTAGTTATCAATTATCAATTATCACTTATTCATCAGTTATCAATTATCACTTAATTAGGAATTATCAATTACGGTAGAGGGCGAAACTTCTATTTATTACAGGTTACGAGACAGGCTCATATAATGCGCTAGAGAAAGTCACTGGGCAAAGACGCAGAGCTGCTACCGTGACTCACGTCCTCACAGCACTGAGCAGTTCAGAGGTCTAAAGAGGAGCGGCGCGCAGCGTAGGTAAAGGCGACCAGATGGAGGAGAAGTCTACCCCATCATTTCGGGATGTCCCGAGCCAAGGCGGAGTAAAACGTGACCCAGAGGTTCCAGCTCTCAAAGCGGAGCTTCCAATTTCGCCAAATCTTCGGAGTACAACTAGGACCGTCCACCACGCCAAAGGACGTCCACAACGGAGACTCCGGCGGCAACGTAGGGCTCCGCGATGGATACACAGGGGCTGCTCCCGCTAACAATGCTGTGGCTGAAAAATAACTTGGCCCAGAGGTGAGCTGCCTATGACTGTTTGGGCATACGCAGAAAGGCGGAAGACACAGACATAGATCTCCGTCATATACCCAGTCACCTAAAAATTCCAACTGTAACTCTGGACTTAGATTTTACTCCAAACGCTTATGCAATACCTACAATTTACGACACTGCGGCCGGGCGAATCCAATTTGAACTTAGAAATTGGATTCAACAAAATTTTAACGCGCTTAAGCAATAGTTAAAATAGTTTATTCAAATTGTTAAATAATTTCAAATGGTAAATTTTTTACGCGCAGCAATGGCTGCCATTCTCTTCGGCCCTCTTTTCGTAGACCACGTGCAGCTCTCCTCAGGTTGACGAGGCTGCGTCTGCTCTGCATGCCTCTCTTAAGGGCTCAGCGTAAGATATGGAATAACTGACGACACGTGGCGTCTTACAGTCTCGCGCGTTTTGCCCTTAAGCAACGTCACGCCCGTAACTTCACCGATATCATTTGAAATTATATCAATGACTCGGGCCAGCGGAAAATCTTTGACTTTGCAGTAAGTTTCCTTCAACAGCACGATGTCTCCGATCTGCAACTTTGCATGCTTAACAGGACGATATCTGTCCATTTTACTGACCGCCTGATCCATCAGCTGTTTAGCGAATTCATCATTGTAAATTGAGATCAGCCTGTCTCGACTCTTCGTCATTTCAACGAATTCCTGTTTAATTGACTGCAGCTTAAAGCATGGCAACGTAAATTCATCGTCCCCAGCAGAATGGGAAGGAATAAAGCTCGGAGAAGTTATGCATCTACCATGAACTAGAACCTCAGGCGTAATTGGCTCGGGAACATCTGGTTGGTCGTCGCGTAAGGCTTCATGCAGAGCTACAGGACGTTTGTTCACTAAATTTATAGTTTGATTTATCAAAAGTTCGAAGTCGTGGTAGGGCAAGATGGAGTTTCTCACTGCCCAAAATATTAATCGCTATACCATTTTTACGCACACCTCTACCAGTGAGCCAAGCGAACTGTTCACCTTAAAATACTGCTCGAACTTCTCAAATTGAATCCCGCTATCTCTGAGGTAGCACTGTGTGCTAAGATCTTTAAGCCAATCTGTGACAATGTTTGCGCCCGACACGATTTGCGACCTGAGATCGGAAAAAACTCGGGACGGCAGCCCTTGTTGAAATACATGAATTTGAAATGCTCTCAAAAATGATTTGACGGTTAAATCTGGACAAATCACAAGATTAATTGCTCTACTCCACAAGCAAGTGAGACATAGAAGCCAAATTTTTTATTTCTTCTCGTTTAAGTTTACGTAGAACGGTCCCAAATAATCTAGAAACAAGAATCGAAAGGGTACACCAGCAGGATATGCTCGGAAGTCCCTGTAAGAATTCTGATTAAGTTTGATTGTCCGTGAATTGAATCTTTTGCACAAATTACACTTTCTCAACACTTTTTTAACACTTTAACCGCATCTCCGAGAATCGCCATTATGCCCCGCCTGCATCTCGTTCAAACTACGATTGCTTCAGTCACCATTGAGCCAGGAAGACGAGAGGTTGTGTGTCGCTCTATGAACGTAAGTACAAACATTTGGTGTTATAAAATCCGTGGGACAAATGTGGTACATGATGTGGGCAGTAAACGCTGTGTTCATTTCGTGCAACGTGCGCTACATGGGGTCACGATCCCCGTGCACCAATAGAGGTGCACGATGTGGAGAGTAATTGTAGCTATTATCTGTAGCAACGTGCGCCATATGTGACCACGACCACCGCATGTTATTTGTAAAATTTCTTGTGAGATCCTTCGAGTATTCATTATATATTGTTGATTATTGGATACACTTAGTGTTTGCTATATAATAAATTATGTAATATCCTCATTTCAGGCCCATGGATCCATCTCGATTTTACGGGAAACGCGGAGGTTCTGAAAATGCTGAACATGATGCAGATGAAAATGGAGCAGATAGCCCTGATTCGGGAGATTCTGCTGATTCTTCCTCCGATACATGCAATGATTTTTCACCAACTTATGCTCTAAGTGAATCAGAAAGTAGTTGTGATAACGATTCACGTGATAATGACGTTTCAGATGACGATGCCAGCTCAGCATGTGACGACAACGCAGGCAATGAATGGAATTCAACCGTAGCTTCAGCGAGATCATTCTCCTTCACAGGAAATGAACAACTATTAGTACAACCTGTACCTTCTGAAGCAGATGTATACGGGCACGTATATCTGTATTCGGTACCGTGTCTATAAAAGCCGTGAGCCGTGATTGTCGAGGCTTAGTTGCTCATTCCTAACCTGCTCTCCCTGCCGACAACATCTATCTGACAATAAATCCACCCAAGCCTACCACCGGAGTTTCCATCTACCTGCGTAGGTCGCATATTTTGGTGGCCAGTATGGGGAGAACAGAACTCACATTCGCATAAGTGTTAAGTGGATAGCAAGTGTCCAATTGCTGTCAACTTTGAACAGTATTAAGTCCTGATGTGTACCGGCGGAAACAATCAACTCTGGCAACCGCAAGAAACTACAATCGTTTTCGGAATAAGTGTACCGAAAAGAGTATTACAAGAAGCATACGCCCAAATTAGCATTTTTCTACACCACGATTTACCGTTGCGTACACGTATTTTGGTGTATGAAGCCGGAGACGATATCGAGCTGGTGTTCGAGGTGAAAATCGCTGCTTTCCCGGCGAATATCCAGTGAAGAAACAATTTTCTACATCTGCAAGTGATACATCAGTGGAGTGCTACAAACGATTTAATTTGTGTTGAGATAAATTACTACGATTGCATCAATAACAGTACCAGGGTAAATTGTGTCAAAAACAGTACGAGTGTAAATTGCATCATTAACTGTAGCAGTGAAGTGACACGTACTTTCATTTTAAAAGTGTAAATTCTTCAACGTGGTACACAGTATCAACGCAGTACCATCTTGCTGTACCAGCCGACATCCACAGCCGCACCCCAACCCATCATTGCCTGCAAACGACGTGAGCAGCCGTTGTCATCTTTGTTCTCAGATAAGTCTTTCTGAAAAAAAATTATTTTTCTGTTGCTAGATGCAAGTGAGCTCGGTCTCAAGCAGCTTATTTTTTGTAGCACTTCCTGCCGCGGATTTTTTTTGCCGTGTCCATTTCCCGTATAGCTCTGCAATCTGTAGGCATCAGTCTCAGTCTGTGCATTGTGAGAGACACATCCGTGTCCTACGAATCTGGAATTAGCTGGTTACCAACTGTTTACCTTCAATTATCGTCGTAAGTTTCAGACTTTTTTTATAATAGAATAGGAGTGTTAGTGGAAGTGTCTGAAACATTTTGATGTTAATTTTTGAAGCTTTAAATTGATAGAAATTCACGTTCTTTTGCTGTAAAGCAGCGGTATTTTTTTTCTCTAACGCCTTGCCGAGAGCTTTATCGTGAGCTGAAGCAGTCACGTGTGCACTGCGTGATATTATTGACCAGTCACAAGTCTTATTGTGGTGCTAAAAATTTTAATTTTCAGGATTAGTGACGCTACTTCTTGTTTTTCATTTAGAGTATTGGTGATAAATTACTGATTTTATTGCTGTGGTTCTTTAACAAGTGTAATTAATTAATTTTGTATGTTCTAACTGCTTTTTCGGTGTTTATTATCATTTTCGGAGTACGACATTAATTTTAGATTGAATTTTAATTGAATTCTGGTATTGAATTGTTGACTTTTAGTGATATGGGGAAATTTTTGGTTTGATGATTAGGAAATTGAATAAATGTCCGATTATTTTGACAGTGATGAGGAAGTAGTTCGAACAGAGGCTACGGTATCTAAATTCGGTCGTATTTCTAAACCTAGAGTAACTAGTGTGACCCAAGTACCGACCATGACGACCCCAACCACAGCAGGGCCTAGTTCTAGTGTTCCTAGTAATGTTAACACGACACAGCTTGCACGTGACATTGCTGCAAATATAAATGTACCTACTGTCGGAACGATAATGACGAATGCAGAGCTCCCTATCTTCAGGGGAAGACGACGAGTCCATGATGGAGAGTTCCTAGAAAATAAGAGTTTTCATACTCATATACAGAATCTCAAGGCATACATGTCCTTGTTGCCTGATGCCACTAGTGACGAGCGTCGTAAGGAATTTTTGGTACGCTCGGCTAACAAGAACGTAGGAGATTTCAATAGCGTAGTTACGAAACTAGTTAACGCTGATTTAAATTACTCTTTTGATCAGGTAGTTCAGATCCTTGAGGACATTTACGTTTCACGTGGAGAGAAGAGTATTCATGCATTGGCTTGCGACCTAAACGAGTTGCAATTAGTTAAAAATAATGCACTAGCTGCTCAGATCGTCAATGCTTTTTCGAAAATAAGGAAGCTAACCGAGAGTATTCTTAATTCAAACTCGCTAGGGTGGCAGCGCCACGCGTATTTTCAGAATTGCACAAATCAGGCTGAGTTAAAAAAATTCGTGGGCGACAGCATGTCGTACAGTCTGGCTTTATCAACTTTAGGTCCGCTTTTTGATGAGTCGTTCGCTAGAAAAATTTTTGAAACACAATTTTCCACTGCAGAGGAGTTGTTAGCTAGGTTAATTTCAGCTGTGCGCTGCCAATCCGAGACAAAAAAGATCCTTGCGCAAAAAGTTCAGGTCAGACACGAAAGTGAAGTTTACGTAGGTGAGGTAAACAGTGAATTGGAAGAAGTTTTTGAAGAGCCAGATCACAATGAAGTGTTCTACGGTAGTGTAGGAGGTTACCGGAGGAGTTATCGACCAGGAATGAGGAGGATTGTTCCTAGACCTTGGCTAAGGAATCCCCGAATTAGAGGTAGAGAGTTAAACAGTTATGTAGGAGATCGAAGTGGCGGTTCCTTAGAATGCAACATGGTTAAATCAGATAGCGGTAGTTCTGGTTATGTAGGAAATTCAGGAGGAAATTCAGGAGGTAATTTAGGAAACTTTGAGTACAGAGGTCAGAGAGGACAATTTCCGAGAGGATGTTTCGCGTGCGGCGGAACTCATATTGTAAAAAACTGTAGAGCGTCAGGTGCGGAGATTAGGAGTTATAAAGCGTATCTACGCGGTAGAGGTAGTTCTAATCGTGGAAGGAGTGAAGTCCATTGGGCAGAGAGTGAGTCAAGTAGTTTTTTAAACTAGATGAAGGAAGTAAGGGAGAGTTGAAACAGATTGAGCCCGAGGTATTTAGCGGTACCAACCTCGTTAAACTAGAGACCGTGGCAAAAATTCCAGATACCACCGAGATAACCAAATCGTATGTTGACCCCTTATTTCAGTGTAAAAATAGATATAATTTGTTGCAAGACGAAGAGCTTGAGAATGATCATTGTCAAAGCACGACTGTAGAGTCATATTTTTCGGTATCCGTTGTAAAAAATGTTAATAAAAATGCTGGATTAGTATCATTTAAAGAGTGCAACAAGCCGACTATCATTATCAAAAATAACGATCAGTATTTGAATGCTCTGATAGACAGCGGCTCAGAGAAATGTCTTATCAGTTACAGACAGGTTAAAAATTTGAGCGAAGAAGTCAAACCAAGTCATTTGAGAGTAAAAGGGATAAACGGCAAAAGTGACGTCACAGGTGAAGTGGAATTATCCATTAAAATTCCCGGCACAAACAAAGTAATTAAAACAAGCGCACTCATAGTCAAGGAGGCTAAGTTTAATTATGACCTGATACTGGGTCGAGATGTAGTAAAAGATGCCGTTATTAACTTTAAAGATAAAGAACTTCTTTGGAATAATATTCCAATTCCTTTTCAAGATTTAAATATGGAACCTTTGTTAAGCAGAGAAATAGTAATGCGAAAAATAGTGAATAGTGACTGTCTATTGTCAGAGATTGCTGTTGCGAGAAAGAGCAAGAGGCAATTAAAAAATGATGACTGCAGGAAAAAGAGTCCAGCGACGGCTGAGGCACAGTCAACGAGTACGAAGCAATTAATCGTTCATTGCAATCAGGCTGAAGTACCTGGTAATTCACTTAGTGTAGTTTACGGCTTCCTTAAGAAACCAATTGCAGGAGAATACATGATTCTGAAAAGATGTCTTGATAATGGTGCTCTAATAGCTAATTCAATTGTTCAAATAAATGAAGACGGTGTGGTACCGGTTATGATCTTAAATCCAAGTGATGAGACTGTGTATCTCTCTGAGAATTCTATGCTATGTAATGTTGAGTTCATAGTAGCAAATGATATTGAGAGCGAAGTATATTTAACAAATGTGGAAACAGCGCTCAGAGATGCAAGTGATGTTGAAGTAAATTCTGTCGCGGGGTCAGATACGATGAAAGTTAAATCGACATGTGGTGGAAGGAATGCCATTGTTAATAGAAAACTTGCGTTGGATGCTGATACTCGTGGCAGAGGTGAAATTCTTGTTGATGACAAGGAGTTAGGTTTTAATGCAGAAGTAAATGCAGGTTTAATAAGTGGAGAAATCAATGCAGAAGTAAATGCAGGTTTAATAAGTGGAGAAAGTGGAGATCAGGAATTACGACGTGACTTGACGGTAAATGATATTTCATGTAAGGAAGATGACGTACAATTACCCTTAGTTAAATTGTTAAATAAGTACCGTGATGTAGTAACTTTAGAAGGAGAAAAAATAGGTGTAACGAATATCTTGAAGCATCATATTCAGTTGAAGACTGATGCGCCTGTATTAAATTTAGCTCCCTACCGCATACCTCATAAGTACCAAGAAGAGGTAATGAGAATAACTAACGATATGCTCGATCAGGGAATAATAGAGGAGTCGTCCTCTGATTTTAATTTTCCTGTCATTGTAGTTAAAAAGAAATCAGGAGATCTGCGTCCCGTGATAGATTTCCGTTCCTTGAATAAGGTTTTGATTAAACATTCTTACCCCATTCCCCGCATTGACGACATTTTATCGACCTTAGGCGGTAACATGTGGTTTTCTAACCTTGATCTTCGCTCGGCATTTCATCAGATAGAGTTAGAAAAAGAGAGTAGAAAATACACGGCATTTACCGTAAATTACCGTAAATATCATTTCTGCCGTGTACCATTCGGACTTTCAACTTCTCCGGGAGTATTTCAAAGAGTAATGACATCTGCTCTTGCACCCATTCTGGGTAAACTAGCTTTCGTCTTCCTAGACGATATATTGGTATTTTCAAAAAATAAAGATCAGCACTTGATTGATATAGAAATTGTGCTTAAGATGCTGCGATCCGGTAAATTATCCTTAAAGCTTGAGAAATGCCATTTCTTTAAAAAAGAGCTCGAATATTTGGGCCATATCATTGCCGCCGACGGTATTAAGTGTAAATACTCACAGAAATTACAAGACTGCCGAGCGCCGACCAATGTTAAGGAACTACAACAGTTTTTAGGTTTAGCAAATTATTTTCGAAATTTTTTACCCAACTTTGCAGAAGTAGCTTACCCCTTGTACAACCTTTTGAGAAAGAATGTTGTTTATACTTGGACAGACGAGTGTCAAAAAAGTTTTGATTTTATGAAGTCGTTGTTAACTTCTGACACAGTTCTAAGACATCCTGACTATACTAAAGACTTCCATGTTTTTACTGACGCTTCCAATACAGGAATTGGTGCTGTATTAATGCAAGCGGATGATTCAAGCGACAAAATTCTAAGACCTATAGCTTATTTTAGTAAAAATTTAAATTCGAGTCAGCGAAGATATTCTACTACCAAAAAAGAATTCTTCGCAATTCATTCAGCACTAAAACATTTCAAGTATTTAATAACTGGGTACCCCGTCCGGGTATACTCAGATCATAAACCTTTAGCGCCACTTTTTAATAAAAAACTTCCTGACGACACCAACATGGCGAGATGGTGCATAAATGTACATTCATTTGACCCGGTGGTAAAATATCTACCTGGTAAAGAAAACGTTGTAGCTGATTATTTAAGCAGATTACCTGTTAATAACGAGAAATTAAATCTTAAAGAACTAAATTCTTGTGATGATTTGGAAGCCGCATTTGAATCAGAAGTTTGTGTTGTGGAGACTCGAGCACGACACAAACGCACGACAGGAAGCGAGGTAGTTGACCTGCCCCCGCCTCGAGACGATGCTGACGGTGCAGCAGACCCAGACGCACGACCCGCGCTGATAAATTATGTACCGACAGAGTCTGAGATATCTTGGACGATTAAGGAGTTTATCGACGAACAAAACAACGACGCATTTTGCATAGAAATTAAGAACGCTTTATTACATGACAGTATTTCGACTATCCCAGACTTGCAAAAATTTTTAATTCTGAATGATATTCTTTATCGACGTAGAGAGATTGATAATCGACCGAGTACAATACTCACAGCAGTTGTACCAAATTCCTTAATGAGTAAGGCTATTCTGGCCATACACAGTCTATACCACGCAGACTACAAGCACACTTTGTTTAAATTTAAGTTAAAATATTTTAATCAGTTAGAGAAAACCATTGTGCGCAAACTTGTTCAACATTGCGAGGTGTGTAAAATTATTAAAGCAAGACCATCAGTTCCAATTAAAATTTTGACAGCACCGATTGCTAAGGCACCGTTCGAAGTTGTTTCAATGGATCTTCTTGGTCCACTCAAAGTAACTGATAATGGGAATAAGTATATATTAGTTATCATTGATTTGTTTTCACGCTTTTGTCGTTTATATGCAATCTCAAATCGAAATACGGAAACAGTGATTTCTTGTTTAAGCAATTGTTTTTCACTTTTAGGTTTTCCGAAGACGCTCATATCAGATAATGCTCTTGATTTTAAATCAGTGGCACTCAAACAGTTTGCAAAATTACATGCCATTGCAAAAAGGGAAGTTTTGGCTTACAGCCCACATTCTAATGCTATTGTGGAACGCAACAACAAAAAAATTACGAATCTTTTGAAATTATATGTCAATACACTTGTTCATGCAGAGTGGGACCAGTTATTAGAAGTTGTAGAAAATGCTTTGAACAATTCTTTAAATTCTACGTTAGGCGAAACACCAAGCTTTGTAATGTTTAATCGCGATACGTGTGCTTACTACCAGTCCGAAAATTTTGATTCAGTCATTTACAGCTTTGATGAAGAATTAGATTTAGTGAATATCCGAGCTAGAGAAGCCGTTCGAACCGTGGAAAATATTAGAAATTTAATTATTAACAACACAACAGAGCGAAATCTCTATAGAAATCTTAAGCGGCGCAACAAGGATATTAGCGTGGGAGATAGAGTTCTTTTGAAAAATCATGAAAAAAATTTAAATTAGATCTAACATGGATAGGGCCTGCGGTAGTCCAAAAAGTGAAACGTAATTACGCTGACATTAAAATTGGATCTAAAATTATTAGAAGTAATCTTAATCATTTGTTACCACTCAAACAGGTCAAATCTGTGAGTTAAAAATACAAGTTCATTAGACTATATGACGTTCTAACTAATCGACGAGTAACGAGTTACCCTTTTTATCGTTGTTTACTCCGTTTTACCGTTTTTTTACCCTTTTACCGTTGTTTTACCGTTTATCAATAATGTTAAGGAATATAATCATAATTTTAGAGGCATTTTTCGCTATATGCAATGTGTTTGCGTTCATATTAATCTCACTAATCACTGAGTTATTTTTTTTTGGGATTATGCTTCCATTTGTTGTTCTCAAGTAGATTGAGTTAATGTTTCGGTATTTTACTCCTGAGGAATTTGTACTGTCTCGTTTAGCTGTCGCTAAGACGTTTCATTAAATTTTTTCTCAAATTCACTCAGACATTCGTATTGCTAAATTGACATTTTAATTCGTGAACGTTTGAGCAAGCGGCGAATTGAGTTCGCTGAGCTTGTAAATTTTGCTGCGAGATGCGCTGCTGCGATCTTGCTGAGCTATTTTTATCTGATCCGGAATGTCGCTGATCTAGAATGTCGATGATCCAGAATGTTCGACGATAAGCAAAATTTAAATTAAATTCATAAGACAGGTGTCTTGTGACTAGAATCATTTTTTTGATACGATCAGCGTTTATTTCTTTTATGCGAGACTATCGTGGTTGATTAAATGACTCTTGTCAGACAACCAAGATTTGATACCAAATTATATGTTGTATTTATTTTATTTCATTTACCGGTCATGCTAATCTTTTTTGTATCCTTCCTTTCAGGAGCGAGAGTTCGATGGGAAACGCCCAGTCCAACATAGAAGTAGACACCCTAGTGGCGGCGCTATCGACGCACTCAACCACTATCAACGAACAGTGGATAAACGAAAATTCCACCATGGAACTGTTACCCGATCGGGTCACGGACATCCTGATTATGGGCCTAGTCCTTATAACCATGGGCATGGGCACAATACTTTACCACGTCAAACAAGAGGTAAAGGTGCTTGCGCGGATGCAGCGTGAGGATTTTTCAAGAAGTCTCTCCAGAGGGAGGCCGCCACGCATCCTCCAGCAGGAGCAGTAAGGATTAACATTGCGCGCGATGTGGTAGTGTTTAATTTACCTCACGTAAAGCGGGCAGGACGTCCCCGAGAGGCAGGACGACAGAACCGTCCATGTAACTCTGCAGGTGTGCGACGAGTTTAGATTGGAAAATTTACTGAAAATTTATTAATTGGAAAATTGATTCGAAAATTGGTTTGAAAATTTTGAAATATTGGCGCGCAGTGATTGCAGGATATGCATGTCGCATGAAACACGCGATAAAATATGCGCGCGGTGTTCTCTTTAATCTATTTTTAAATCTATTTAACCCATGTTTTAATTTAAGTTTTTTTAATATTGACGCGTTAATTCTCAAGAATTAAATTAGTAATTTCGTATTAGTTATGACTTTAGGAGTTTGACATTTTTAATTTAAGAATGTTGATTTTGGGTTGCATTATTTTTCTTTTGGTGGTGTTTCCGATTTCTTTCGAAAATTTTTTTTTTTTACAAGGTGTTATTGCGATTTATTTTTGTTAATGTTTCAATTGTTCTAATAGGTGCGAAAACACTAAGGTATTTGTGATCGTGCAAATGTTTTTTTTTATATATTCGGTGGATTATTGCTATCAATATGAAATGGCGTTTCAATATTTGATCCCTACATCGTTCTACATGGCTGTCGACGTGCTGAAATTATTTAAGCACGGTAAGTCAGTTGCTTTGCTTCTTTGCGTGTTTTCCTTGCTTTGCTTTTATGCTTTTTAATTATTAAGTTTTTTTTAATATTCTACTATGCGGTAAAAGGAAATTTTACCAGAAATTTTTTTTCTGAGAATGTATTGAAATTAACTTTTAATCATCTGTTGTGGTTGTTTGCGGAAAATGTTAACTTTAACGGAAAAAGGGGATAAACATTTATTTCGAATGCGGTGGTTGTGTTAATGATTTTCTCCGATGCGTAAATTTTATTTTTTGTTCTAAAAATTTACCTAACCGTATTGTTGTTTTGGTGTTTTTTTATAACCATGTTGATAACCTAGCTGATGCGGCGGGGGTAAATTGGTAGGTAAGTTTTTTGGCATGCGTCCTAGCTTAGTTTGCGTTCTATTAATCGATGTTAGTTGCGTTACCTATACTCATTTTTGGTAATGTAACCGGTTCTTGCTTGAAGTTTTAGCGTTGCGTTTTTGTTCGAGTTAAAAGCATTAATCTTAGTATTTCAAGTGTTTTTAGTTTAAAATTGGTATGCTTATATAGTTCGCTGGAAGCTACCTATGTTTTTGCTTATTTTTGCAACCTTATAGTAACGTTTGGCTTGGGCGGTTGTAGCATTGTTCAGTCTTTGCTATTGCGATTGCTGCAGGAGTTAACGTAACTTGTTTTCGACGACGTACAAGGAAAATTGATGGGAGATGCGTTAATAGTATATTTGGTTGATGGTCAATTAATTTCTTTGTTTTTTTTTCTCAATGAATTTTGCTCAATGAATTACTTGTCATTTTGTTAGTTCCCGAGTAAGCTTGTAAGTTTTGGTTTAACTGCGTTAAAGTTGGGCAAATAGTCCATTAATTATGCGTATCATTGAATTTTTTTTTTGAGTGTAGTACTCTCTCCAGCATTGAGAGGGGGTGCTATATACGGGCACGTATATCTGTATTCGGTACCGTGTCTATAAAAGCCGTGATTGTCGAGGCTTAGTTGCTCATTCCTAACCTGCTCTCCCTGCCGACAACATCTATCTGACAATAAATCCACCCAAGCCTACCACCGGAGTTTCCATCTACCTGCGTAGGTCGCATAGATGGAACTGTTTCAGCTATTGATGTCTTCAAATTGTTTGTAACAGACGATGTTATATCGCATATTGTTCAGGAAACAAATAGATATGCAGAGCAAGTTCTTGAAACTCAAAGAGTGACTAGGAAGTCGTTTCTATCAGAGTGGAAACCGACAAATAATGAAGAAATAAGAAGGTTTTTTGGCATCATGATCTCTATGGGCCTTGTCAACATGCCAAGTATGGAATGCTATTGGTCAAAGAAAACAGTTTATGCCTATGATTTTGTGAAAAGAAATATTACTAGAAGTCGATTTTTTCTCCTTTTGCGAATGCTGCATTTTAACGATAATGAAACTTTTGAACAAAACAGAAGACTGCACAAAATAGAACCAATCCTTGATATGTTGAAGAATAACTTCAAATCAGTGTATTCTCCTGGGCAGAAACTGGTCGTGGATGAGTCGCTGGTTCCATTTAGAGGAAGAATTATCTTCAGACAGTACATTCCTGGCAAGTCACATAAATACGGCATCAAACTTTACAAGCTTTGCACTGTGAATGGATATACATGGAATTTTGAAGTATACACTGGCAACTTGTCGAATGTGCCTGAGCATAACCATTCGGAGTCAATTGTTCTCAAACTGGCGAAGCCTCTTCTGAAAAATGGAGCAACCATTTATGCTGATAACTACTATTCCTCGGTACCATTAGCCGAGAAATTGCTCCAAGAAAAAACTTACTACTGTGGGACTGTACGCAAGAACAGGAAACTACTACCACAAGATGTTATGTCAGCAAAACTGAAAAGAGGCGAGGTAAGAGGAAAGATGAACTCAAAAGGAGTAAAAATATTCCATTGGAAAGATAAGAGAGATGTCTTCACACTATCTACCTGCCCTGAGCATGATGTGCAACTTGTTCCAACTGGTAAAAAAAATCGAATGGGTGAGGAGTTGATAAAACCTACATGCATTACATGTAGGTTTCATCCTACATACATTACATATATTTACTGCTTTATTCATTAGTTGCATCAAAATATGAGAATGCCAAAGGACAGGAATGCTTTCGTAAGTAGGATAGTTATTTTTTCTTGCCTTTTTTGCATTTGATGCATTTTTTACTTCTCGTAGCTTTAAGAAATTTACACGCTAAACAGCCGAATTTTGAGAATGGAATCAAAATATATGCTTATTATACATTATCGTCATCATTATCCTTTACTTACAACGCCTAAAATGTGATTGAGGAGGTTAATATTGAAGTTTAATGAATTATTATAAATTTAAGGGTGTGCACCACATGTGGGTCACGATGCAGGTTGAGACAGACACGCGTGACCCACATATGGGTCACGATGCGGTTAAAGTGGTAACTCTAGAAAAAGAGTGAAGGAAAAAGAAAGACTTTCTAAGATGAGTTAGCAAAACGTAACATCCAGAATGCGCCATGGCCAAATGAGCATCTCTAATTATCATTTCGGTAATTACACTGTCTTTGGGCAAGAAAATCTGGCAGCTGAAATTTTCAACGCCTATCCAGCGAGAAAACTTACTTCTGACTCTTAAGACTCTGTCACTGTCCAAGACTAGATTTAATTTATTTATCAATGGTGGAATATCGTGCTTAGCATTACTCTTGGACAGCAAAAACTTTACTTCAGAACTATGAAATTTTTCCTGCTCCGTATAAATTGCCTGCTTGAAGGTAAAATCTTCAATTTTAGCATCGTCCATGCAATCAAAGCTATACTTCCCAGGAAATTTCACGTGAAGCCGCCTCTTTAGAGCATTTGCAAGTCTTAGCACGTTTGAACGGACAGCAACCAATTTTTTGAAAGAAGAATATCTATTCAGTGGTACCAAGACTCCCCAATCAGGTGAGCAAGTCTGTACCGACGACTTCACCTCAGGTGCAGACGGTTCGGATCCCGCCATACTCGCATCAATAATGGGATCTGGGATCCTAACCACCATATCAGCATTTATTGACTCTTCTTTTAGAATGGTCGGCCCGTCTACAAAACAACTCTTTTTCAATTGCTTAAAACTGAGATATCTAGTCATACAGTCAGCAGGGCTAGAGCCTGTTGAAGCAAATTGGAAAATTACAGGACAATTTTCAAATTTGTTAGCCATATCATGCAGTCTATTCATGACGAAAACTGATTGCTTGTTCATTTTATCAAAATTATGGCAGAAGGAGTTCAACCAATGAAGAGAAATCATGCTATCAGTAAAGAAGAACAATGACTGAATTTCAATAGGACGCACTACTCCCTCGCCACAAAGTTCATTTTTCATATCAATTAACATGTCGACGGCCAAATTCACTGCATGCAACTCCAACGACGGAAGCGTTTTACCTGCAAGTTTAGAGCTGCTTAGACAATTTTTAGCCGCTATGTGTCGCTAGAGGTGCGGCCTTGGTTGTGGTAATGAAACTCGGAGATGTTATCTTAGGTGTTTACTTGAGGGGGTGACGAGAACGATAGCCCAGGACTAAGTTGTCTAGTGCTTATAAAGACTCTGGTACGCATGGATGGGGGTTGCGCGTACATGTCTCCCCATCCCTCTTTCAAAGTGAGGTACTTATCGTAAAAAAAAAATTTAGTTTTTAATAAGTGATTAAATGAAAAAAAAATTATCATATATGAAATTAATCACTACTAACATAGCAAATTGTTTGCTCCTCAGCGGGAGATTGTTGAAAGTTAAACATCTCAAAAATCACAATATTGAACAAAGTTATTTTGAATATAAATAAACGTATTTTTTATCCATAATACACCTTGTTTTATTTTAACAACAACAACAGAATAAAGAAACGCACTAACGCAAGCGGGAAGAAAGGAGGCGGCAATTGGTTTACAATAATAATGCCATCTTCTTCAACAGTATAAACTATAACGCATTAACATTAGAATAAAGAAACGCATTAACGCAAGCAGGAAGAAAGGAGGCAGCGACTGGTGAACAATAATAATGTCATCTTCTTCAACAGTATAAACTATAACACGAGTTCCTACACTACTATGGAAAATAAAAACCGTCAGTATTTTAGGTTAAGGGAAAATAAAAACGCCAGGTACAAGGTTATAAGAACACAATTGAAAGAAACTGAATATCGATGCGCATAAATTCAATAATTTTAAATAACATTTCGCATTTAACCTCGATCGAATTAACATGGATATGAAAAATGGGTGTACACGTCCGTGTACTTGAATAGTCGCAAGTTTGGCATCGTTCCCTGTCTCACACAGAGAAAACGGAGAACTGCTTTCAAGGTTAATTGAAGTCAAAGTTCTTGACTGCCTTATAAGGTTAATTTGAGTCTAGGCAATCAATGTTTGTTGACAGTCGCTCCGCGTCATGCGGTCTCGGCTAGACACCGCACCGGAGTTGGAGGTATTATGTTTTTTAGGTATTATTGAACAAGTTGGAAGCTTTCAAAGCTTTGAATGACTATCAGACTATTAAGCAAACTAAATTAAAGCAAACGACGGTGTGAACGCAGAGGTAATAGTAGATTGTGGAACTCATAAGAGCTTAAATTACGTGTAGGGCTATTCTATGATGATAAAAACATCGATTAGGCATCGAGTAAACATTTGGTTATGTGAAATATGTTTAAACGGAATATTTTTCAGCAGAGCTGCACTCTATTTAATGGGGTTTGACACGTTTACAAAGAGCCGAAATATAACAAATTTATTTAGAGCCAAATTTGGTTATACCTCCGTGGACAGCATTCCGAAAGTCGTTGTCAGCCTTGGCATGTTTGCCCGCGCCGGTCGTTCTGGGGGCCTAGGCCATTTCAAGATGGGTTGCAAATTTATTAATACGTGTCCCCCTACAGTTACAGTGGTTACATTTCTGATAATGTTCCCTTTGTTTTGAGTACGTTCCGACGTAGCTGAAAATCCTCTTGTTTTATGCGCCCGGCCATAAGCTCCATTTGCTTTCGCAAATAATGAACTAGGACTGTTAGGGTTATCATGATGACGGTTAGGATCATGAGAAGCACATCACTCACTCGGTCTGGTATCCAGTCTGTATTACTGTTTGCTGCTATCCAATCGTTGGTTATTTGGCCCTTAGTGTCAACTAGAGCTGCACTTAGTGTGTCGACACTAATAGTACTTATCTTGTTGCCCATAATGTAGTGTTTCCCGTATTTAGTATTTGAAGTGATTGTTTACTCGTGTGTCAGCCACCCGGATCTGCAATCGAAACAAAACCAAGACAATTAGCATGGCCACAAATTTTATAATGTTACACACAAACAAAGAAGCATATAACCCTAAATACAATTATAAATGCAAATAAAATACTAATGTATTCGTCGTTTAAATTTGAATGTTAATAGTGAAAACTAAGTATTAACTGAAATTATTAAATGCTAACTGAAATACTAAATATTTCTGAAACAGTTAACTGAATGTGAAAACAATTGAAGTGAAAAACTATTAAACTGATTGTCAATCAAATAAGTTAACAACAGTATCCCATTTCGATCAGGAAGTTTCTCACGATGTATTCAAGATGTATTTCGATTAATTTTTTCAATTTCCTCAAGCCTTGAGTTTGATTTTTTCATCAACATTGAGGCTCTGTTGACGTGATGCATTTAGCAAATGCGGAACTCGCTCATCATTTTTAATTGGGTTTTCAGGATCAAAATTTGAACGTAATTATTGACTGTTGTGAAACATTGCAATTTCACAGATCGTGAGAACATTCGTTGAAGGATGTTCTCTGTGATATTCGTTAATCTTGATTTTTAAACTAACAAACTTGAACTTTAACATAGGGTAACCTGTTTAGAAGGTTAATTCATTTGCTGCCCGCAATGAAAATCACTAATACTAGAACACACGAGATTATTGAACACAAGCATACAAGTGATTAATATGAAACGAGATATAGCATATATGAGATTAATATGATGCGAAACAAGTAACGCATAGTAGATACTTAAAAATTAATTAACTTGATACATAGAGTCACACAGTCGTATTTTTGGGAAAATATTAACTCGTCACGTCTGAAACGTTATAGTCGCAAAAATAGTTATAGGTGAAACAATACGTTGTAACGTTGTCATTTCCTTTTACTTAGGGGCAACACATGGTTCATGTTACTTTTATGGATTTTATCTCCTATTTTGATTTCGACCCAGTGTCCTTTGATTTTCGTAATTAGGTCAGGCCCCTGCCATGTAAGCTGTAGCTTGTGTGTTTTGTAATGATTTTTTAACAAAACCCTGTCACCTATTCTGAAATCTTTGTCCCTCCTTTTTAGGTTCTGGTACATTCTACGTACAGAAGTATTATTCAAAATTAGATTTCTAACGTTTTCTACGGTCCGCATCGCTTCCCTTGCACGAAAATTCACTAAGTCAATTTCGTCATCGTAACTGTATGAAATGGGGAGATCTTCCCCGCGGAAAAATGGGCATGTGTCTCTATTGAACAGTACATAGCTAGGTGTATCACCTAAAGTAGAATTAAAACGAATTGTTGATGGCGTTCTCTACCGTTTCCAAGCAATGGTCCCACTCGGTATGGGCTAGGGAATTAATATATAATTTTAGTAAATTGGTTATTTTTTGTTATTACGTTCAACAATCGCATTTGAATGGGGGCTAAAAGCTAGAACTTCTTTTTTAGCAATAGCATGAATTTTGGCAAATTGTTTCACTGCTCAAACATGATATTACTGTGTCTGTTCGACGGTTAGAGGTAGCGTATAACCTACAGAAACGTGAAAAAAGGTCTATCACAACCAATATGTATTTATTCCCACTATCGGTGGTTTTAAGGGGACCAATAAAATCCATTGAAACTACTTCAAAAGGTTCCTTTGCTATCGGGGCTGTTAATATTTTAATAGGTACGGAAGGATTTGCTTTAAGAAGTTTGCACACTTCACAACCCTTAACAAATTTTCTTACAACCGTTTTCTCTAAAATATTGAAGTACTTTAAGCCTAAACTTGAATAGCGTATGCAACGCATCTGTATGGTACATATAGTGTATGCTTAAGATTGCTTTATTCAACAACGAAGCTGGCATTACCGCTGTTAATATTGTCGTAGTTCGGGAGTCAATGCGTCGTCGTCGATACAAAATGTCATTGACAATTAAATAACTCGGTAAGTCAAGAATTACAGACGTACTTTTATGAAGTAATGCTTCTCGAACTTCAATACAAAAGGGATCAAGCTCTTGCTCGTCAGTGAACTCTTTTAAATTCCATGAGATCTCTTTTTCTGTCGGGACATAGTCAATTAATTTTGCTGTCAACACGTCGTTATCGTGTGATTGCATCGTCTGGTCAGTGAGAACGTCTTGCTTTGCTCGTGTCTTGGCTCGCGTCTGCGCTATACATGTCTCAGATTCAAGTTCAGACATTAATGTGTCACAGCTTTCTAATTCTATAATTGTGAGCTGATCATTGTTGTTTGGTAGCCTACTTAGGTAGTCAGCTACGACGTCTTGTCTACCTGGTAAATAATGAACGATAGGGTCGTAAGAATGTGTGTTAATACACCATCTTGACATGGCTGTGTCGTCTGGCAATTTTCTTGTGAATAGAGGCGCTAATGTGCGGTGATCTGTGTACACATGAATGGGATACCCAATAATTAGGTATTTGAATGTTTTAAGAGCACTATAAATTGCAAAGAATTCTTTTTTCGTGGTTGCATAACGTTTTTGACTTGAATTTAAAGTTTTGCTGAAATATGCAATTGGACGCATCAATTTATCGCCTGCATCTTCGGGCTGCATCAAGACAGATCCTATGCAAAAATTTGATGCATCAGTAAATATGTGAAATGTCTTCGTAAAATCAGGATGTCGTAAAACAGTGTCAGAAGTCAGAGCTGCTTTTATGTAGTCAAAACTTTTTTGACAGTCGTTTGTCCAGTCGAAATTAACACATTTTTTAACAACCTGTACAGGGGATTCGCAATCACTGCGAATTGAGCTATGAAGTTGCGGAAATAGTTTGCTACGCCAAGGAATTGTTGCAATTCTTTTACGTTTGTTGGTGCTGGACAATTTTGCAGTTTCTCGGAATATTTACAATGTATACCCTCTGCTGAAATAATATGACCTAAGTACTCTATTTTTTTCCTGAAAAATTGACATTTTTCGAGTTTGATAGATAGTTTGCCGGAACGGAGCGTAGAGAGGACAGTTTTAATAACGCATAAATGTTGCTCATCAGTTTTTGAATAAATTAATATATCATCCATGAATACAAAGCACAATTTTCCTAAAATAGGTGCTAGAACAGAGGACATTAAGCTTTGAAGAACGCTCGGACTCGAAGCGAGTCCGAACGGAATACGGCTAAACTGAAATTTTTGATAATTTACACTAAATGCTGTAAATTTCCGACTTTCCTGTTCTAATTCTACCTGATGAAAGGCAGATTTTAAATCTAGAGAGGAAAATTCGGTATTGCCACACAGGGTAGACAATATTTCGTCTACTCGTGGTATTGGATATGTCTCCTTGATCACTATTTTATTTAAGGCTCTGAAATCTATCACGGGTCTAATTTCACCCGTCTTTTTTTACCACGATAATTGGGAAATTGAGCTCTGATGTTGATTTTTCGATAATTCCCTGTGAGAGCATTTCTCTGTTGACCTTGGCCAACTCTTCGTGGTATTTATGAGGTATGCTATATGGCGGTATGTTTATAACTGGTGCATCAGTTTTTAATACAATTTTATGTTTTGTCACATTCGTGACACCTATAGTTTCGTCTTGTAACGTGATCACGTCACGGAAATTGTTCATCAATTCCAGTAATTTTTGTTTTACATCAACTTCATCGCATGTTACATCATTACATGTTAACGGACGGCGTACGTCCTTCTGTACATTAGATACACTTTCGAATTGTGCACCACACTCACAAAAATCTCCGCTAACATCGACCTTCGACTCAAGTCTCTCCGTGGCTATGGTCTTTGTTTCACCAAGTCCTGAGATGAAATTGTTTAAATCCGATATAAATTCAGAGTTTATCTCAACATTATTCGCCTCATTAAGCGCTTCCTCTACATTTGTGAGGTAAAGTTCGGCCTCAACTTCCTCTTTAGGTAATGCTTCCATATTACAGAGCATTGTGTTTTCACTAAAATTAATGGCCTCATCTGTCGGGTTCAGTACTAATAAAGGTACATTCCCATCTTCATTGACTGTAACTATTGAGTCTGCTATCAGTCCTCCATTATCAAATCCTTGTTTCAACACGATATAATTACCTTGTTTAACTTTTTTGACAAAGGCATTAGTGAGCTTGATGCAATTAGCATGCACTTCTATTGCGTCACAGTGAACCACCAGAGGTCTATTTTTTTTCTCTCTGACCACTGGCTTTGGCAGCTCGGCTACGCACTCGAGTTCAGCCTCTTTTTCTTGCCTGTTCTTACAGCGTCTTTTTTTCTCTCGCGACCATTCATTGAGCCCCGGCATCTGGTGCTCTTCTTAGCACAGGCAACTACATCCGACATTAAACAATCACTGTTTATTATATCCATTAATATGGCGTCTCTACTTATTGTAGGCTTACTCTCTATTTCATTGAAGGGTACTCTGGTTCCCTCCCATAGGAGTGACCCATCCTTCAAATTAATAACCGCGTTGGTTAATACATCTCTACCTAAAATTAAATCATATTTGAATTTAGCATCTTTAATTACTTAAGCACTAGTCTTAAGTACTTTGTCAGTACCAGGTATTTCAATATTTAAGTCAACCTCTCCGCTAACATTACTCTTTGCGTTTATGCCTCTAACGCTCAAAAAACTTGGTTTTAACTTTTCTTTGGGGTTTGTGATGTTACTGTAACTATTGAGGCATTTTTCACTACCGCTATCGAGCAGCGCGCTCAAGTACTTGTCTTTATTAGACAGTATAATGGTCGGCCGTTTAGTTCTCCTAAACGTAACAAGATCGGCTGCATTTTCACGTCTTTCTCCACCTACAACTGTAGTGTTAAAATAGACTTCAACTGCTTTTTTCTGTGATATCTCATGAGTCAGTTCTTCATCTTTTAACTTGGCAAACCTATTTCTACATTTAAATATTGGATCAATGTATGATTCACTCTCATCATGATGACACTTTGCCATCTCAGTATCTGGATTCGTTTCGACCACAGCGTTAGGATTAACGAGAATCGTGCGGTGATCCTCGGGCTTCGTCTCATATTTTTCTCCACCTTTTTTACCTCCACCTTTAATTACTCTCGCTCTAAAAAATCTCTGTCGTCTCTTTCGTACTCCTCACCATAGTGCACCTCGTGTCTTCCACGGTTTTTCCCTCTGTAGGCATTTTACCTACGCAAGTATGTTTTATACTGCCTGTTTTCACTTTCTGACGCTCTGCAGTTTCGGACGAGGTTTTCTTTTAAACCGCATGCAAAGCAGGGGCCAAGGACCCTAGGTTTGCTCAGATCTCTTTGGGTTCGACAATTGGCTTCGACATGTCCTGAAACGTTGCATATACTGCAGAAAAAAGAGCCTCTCGTTCTAGCTGCAGAGTGCACTGGGGGATGATTCGAACTTTCTGCCCGCAAAGTGTTACATTCAAGTGAACCTATTCTTCTATCACCTACATAGCCACTAACATTCCTTCCTACTCTAGGATTTCTCAACCAGGGTCGAGGAATTTATCTCCGGCCAGCGAACCGTCCTCTACGGTAGTTTCCGTAGAAAACTTCTCTTTCCTGAGGGGAATCTTGCTCATCAATATTGTCTTCTGACTCGGCAATTTCGGCTACAAAGGTTTCTCTATTGTACTGCGTCTCGTAGTGATTCGCTACTATTTGTTTATTTTCGGGCTGATTTCGAACTGCGGCAACAATACGTGCCAATAATTCCTCTGACGTATTGAACGACGTATCAAATAGTTTCTTAGCAAATGATTCTTCGAGTAGCGGTGCTAACGCGCTGATGGTGAGACTAAGATCAATGCTGTCTCCTACAAAACGTTTTAGTTCTACTTGATTTGAGCCAGCCCTGAAAAATGGGTGTCTCGTCCACGCTATTGAATTTGAGTTCAACAAATGTTCCGACAACTTTCTGATTTTTGCAAATGCGGTTACTAGCTGGGCTGCAAGTGTATCATTCCTTACGAAACGTAATTTATTTAAATCGCATGCTAATGCGTGAATAGATTTCTCGCCTCTTGCTACATAGATGTCGTCCAAAATTTTGACGACATCGTCAAAAGAATATTGAAGATCGGAATTGACTAACTTTGTTACTATGCTATTAAAATCTCCTACCTGTTTGTTAGCAGATCTAACTAACAACTCTTTCTTTGCACTGTCGAAATTCACATCCGGGAGTAATGTCATGTAGGCACGCAAATTTCCTATATGAGTTTTAAACGTTTTATTCTCAATGAAGTCTGGATCCTCTAATCGTCTTCGCCCTCGGAACAAGGGTAGTTCCGAGCCTGATAGGATTATTCCTGATCTCGGCATGTTAGCTGCAATTTCCCTTGCTAAACTACTAGGATTTGTACTAGGACCAACGGCCGCGCTAGCTGATGGTTCAGTCATTTCTGGATTGCTCTCAGCACGAAATCTAGCTTTGCTTACTCGACCTCTAGTTATTTTGGTCACTGTTGTTCTAATAGTTTCCTCTGACTCGGACGTGTCCGACATACGGTAGGTATTAATTTTTTACACAATATTATACTTGCAATTCAATATTTGCTACAGATCAATATTACACACTTTGGAAATCAATGTTACACACCCTAGCAATCAATATTACACACCCTAAAAATCACTTCCATAAACACACAATTTATGAAATAAAGCACTCATAAAAAAAAATTTTATCACTCACTTCTGAACGCTATAGCTATCTTGCACAAGTTCAATTTACTACTGCGGCTGCACTGCTCTTGCTACTCTGCTTGTTTTGTCTGACACATGCTGTCTATGCACTGCGCATTGCCTTCAGCTGATGCAAAAAATAATCTGCTTCTCGCGGAGCAAGAAAAAACATACTTACAAAAAAATATTACTCTGCCTGCCTGTGCTGTCTTGCAATCGCGCTGGTGCGATAAAGCGGAAAAACTATCTGGTAATTCAGTGCAAGCTATTATTTACTTAGCTTCCACAGGGTGAATGAAGGAAGTTGTGTAGTCGCTCGCCACTGTAGACGTACACTGGGATGAGTGGAGGAAGTGAAGTCGCTCGTTCCTGTAGATGTAGTAGTCGTTGTAGATCACTCGTTGTAGGGAGTCGCTCCAAACTGTAGTTGTAGAACTACTTCTATGTCTTCTCCTGATTCAAAGATGAGTACTTTGGTTTTGAAGGGGTAACAGGTATCTAGCCACGCTGAAAATTGGACGTAGGTCTCTACCAATGCAGTGTACGGGATCTTGAAACTGATGTTGAGTACAGACGGTCGTAGTTGTCGAAGACTCGTATTGTTGTTGCTGCCAGTCATTTGCGCGATTTAAAAATTTTCTCTTCTTTTCTTGACTCTTGCTGAATTTCAAAAATCTTCGTAGTAGAAATTTATCGTAGGTTTTCAATCTCGTAGTAACCTTCTTCTAACTTTATTATAACTTCTTCACAACGTCGTAGGTTAGACCGAAACTGGCCACCACATGTGCCGCTAGAGGTGCGGCCTTGGTCGTGGTAATGAAACTCGGAGACGTTTTCTTAGGTGTTTACTTGAGGAGGTGACGAGAACGATAGCCCAGGACTAAGTTGTCTAGTGCTTATAAAGACTCCGGTACGCATGGATGGGGGTTGCGCGTACAGCTAGGAACGATACTTTTTTAGTACGTTCGTTTTTTATATATATTACCGCCGCACATATATCTTTGCTAGCATCGCTAAAAGCCACGAGGCTATAGGGATCAGCACGATCTCCTACGAAACGACTAATTTCCAACACTTCCTTGCGATTGAATTGCTTACAAATCAAGCTCCACTCTCGAAGCTGCTTGTCGTTCAAAAGACTGTCCCATGGGAGACTGGTATCACAGTGCAAGGCATGTAAAAATAATTTCACCCCATTCAAACAAGGTCGATGAATGTTAAAAATATCGTACTGACTGGCAATAGTCTTCAATACAAGCCTTTTTATATTCGCCTGTGGATCTAATTTCATTGGCCTAACTGAGATGGTGTCAGAAAGCCTATCCCACATAATACCAAGAAGCTTTACTTCTCGTTTCGTTTGGGTCCCAGTCGCCTCATCTATCTTTGACTGAATATGGTCGACATTTGTGACAATTTTCTGAACATTGAAACAATAGGGAGCAAGCACGGAAGACAAATTAGCGTAAGCCCAGATAACTTCTTGCTCGTTGCCAGTGTATGCCCCATTGTCCATGTAAATTAGGGCATATAATAATTTCTTAAAATTTTTCATTTTCAAATCATCACTTTCCACATCCAAGCACAGGATCTTATACAGGCCGAGCATTAGAATAGCAGGGCTGCAGCGCAGACCGAATCCTAAGCGTAGACTTTTATGAGCAATTAGCGAAAAATCTCCGCCGTCGACATTTCTGAACCACAAAAAATTCAATTTAGCAGAGTCTGAATCAGTTAGAGCAATTTGAAGAAAAGCTTTTTCTAAATCATAGCACAACAGCTTTACTCCGAAACGAAGGTGAATTATAGCACTGGAATTTTTTTAGTTGAGAGAGGGACTCGCGTACATAGTTTGATTGAAGCTCAAAGATGCGGAGCCGTCCGCAGATCGACCGCACAAGTTAGACAAAAAAAAACTACTCTGCACTTTGTGCTTTCCCTGTCCAACCGAAACACCGGCATGTGGGCTAGAAAACTTACGCTAGGTTTACTTTCGATATAGTCTTTCACATCGCTGATTTTTTCCATGATTCCTAGAGATTCTCGCTCTTTGAATACGTTATCAATCAATTTCAATTTATCAGGACTCATTGTAAATTTTTCTAAATTGTTCAATAAAATTCTCTTTGCTAGCACAAAATTATCTCCTAGCAAATGAGACACTTCTGCGCGCCACGCCAAAGACATCACTAACCTACCCTCGCTACTACGAGTGGTGGCATCGAGAACAAATTTAGTTATTTTTTCATCAATTTCTGGATTTTCATTAATATCCAAGTCAGACTTGTAAAAATATTCTGCGCAGTGAGACCTCAATGACTCGTCCGTTGCGCGCATCAACTCATCGTCATTTAGCTCACCATTCTCGTCAAGTACGACCACCGCAGCAGCGAGAGCGGGCGGAGCCGACGCCAACGCCGACGACGACTTCTCCAGCGCGCTAAGCAAAGGGGCATCTGCTGGACCAGCACCAGCCATATCATGCAACAACGGCAGGTTGCAAAGCATATGCTCGGAGTTTCCGTACAGCAGAATGCCAGCAATTGTTTCTGAGAAAACAGAGGGAGTTAGATCACCGAAGGAAACTTGTTTCTCCAATAATACATCAGAGTCACTTGTGCCTAATACAAAGCCTAGGTTAGAAATTTCCTTAGAATGGGACAGCAAATCTTCGTCAGCCAACTTATACCCTTTAGATACAAGTTCACCAACGATTTCAGGAAGTTTGTTTATTTTAAGTGTAGTCCTAATTTCAGGTACACAAATTGCCTGGAGAGATCGCTCGGTTCCCCCAATATTCAGCACAATTTCCACAATATCTGAAAAATATTTTTGCGCCTCATTGAAGCCATTTATAGTCGAGGGAAAATTAGATTGAAGCATTTTTAAATTAGCCTTTCGAGCAATATCAGCTCTAATAACATTGGGTTGGCAGCCCGAATCTTTCAGCGCACGAACTCTTACCCCATTCATATAGCAGGTGAACGTGGGAAGAATGGCCTGGCTGCCGATCTGCACCTGTAAAGCTTCTTCCATCCACACCGCTCCAGAGTTAACTTTACCTTTAGAGGCTTCTACTTTATTGCCCCTCTCTGCTCCTGCTGTACTAGCTCGGGACCTTCCAGAACAGAGAAAGCTCATGTGTCCCTCGCCACAGCGAAAACAAGATTTGGTAAATTTATATTTACAATTTTCAGCATCATGATTGGCGTAGCCGCAAAGAATGCAAGCGCCCAAAAAGGATAGCCTTTGAACTTTTTGTTCAGGCGTTGAATACCGTGGACAATCACGCGTGGAGTGCGAAGTCTCTTTAAGGCCACTCCTTTCACTACAGAGAGCAAAATTTTGAACTTTTAATTTTAGAGTTGGAATACTTTACGTCAGCTGCCAAACTGTGCAACTTCGCAGTATCAAATTTAGAAACTGCCTCATGGTCTTTCTTAGCCCTCTTATCAGCAACTTCGGTGTACCGATTCAAGGCGTAAAATATATTCTCCCTAAATTAGGTAAGAGAAGGTTTGTTAGTATTGCAGATGGCAATGAAATGAGCCTGCAAATTTGTGGGCATAGCATGCCACACGAAATACTTAAGAACCGTTTCAATATCAATTTTAAGAGATTTAAAAGTATCGCAAATCATGCGCATGTCACTCACAAACACGTACGGGTCGCCAGAGCCAGAGAGCTTCAATTGGGCAAGCCGGCGAATTGCGTCAAACTTCTTAACAGTCTCGTCAGCAAATGCTTTGACTAAAAGATCTTTAGCTGCACTGTAAGACTGATCTGCCGCGGCCAACGAACTGATTAAAGTCAGAGGTTCAGCCCTTATCTGACGCTTCACAAGTACATACTTTTCGTGAGATGAAAAATTATATTTGTTAATAACACTTTCAAACCCGGAAAGAAAGTCATGTAGACTTTCTCACTTTGCGTGCGAATACTCGGGCAGAGGAATTTCCGGCAATTTTAAGTTTGTTAGTTTTCCCGGCAGCTGTTGAGCTTTCCCGCACGGGAAAAGCAGTGTCACACTAACAGTGGCACGATGCTGCAAAAGAGACCAACATTCGATCAATTTATCGGAATAGGATTCACATTCTTCAAACTCTTTATCCAGGTTAGCCACTGTTACGGAACGATGCTCGGTAAGGAACTCGTAACGCAGGGGGACTCGAAACCCCCGACAGTAAGAGACAGAAAAATAAAGATATGAAATACACAGTCTGAGAGTTGGATAGAAAGATAGTAAATTAACAGTGTTTACTTGGTGTGTACTCCGCGAATACCGAGCTGACAAGCATGGGGAGAATAATGAACCTTGAAAATTAAACATTTATTTTAAGACGAACACGTGGATATGGTCACAGGGAAATTATGTTATCGCAACACTCATATCTGCACCAGAGCCCTCAGGCAAGATGCTAATGATCTGCGACATGGCACTTAAAAGATGTAATGCTCCCAAGAATATCTATTTTCAATATTCAAGAGCTGACAACGACTCACAAAAATGCACAGAATTATAGAAATCCCTACGCAACGCAAATCACAGAACAATGATGACAAACATACCGGTTTCCTTGACTCACAACAAGGTACCCAAAAATATATAAATGCTTCGCATTTTATCGCGTTAACATAAGGCACAAATTCATTACACAGCGCGCCACTTTTAATGCACTGAACAGCGTGCCGCACTTTGACTTCCACTAATGCACTTTAAAGCACCGTTCCAAAATACTCGATACCACAAATTTTCAACTCCCCTGGGATGCGTTGCAGGTGCCACCTAATTTTGGGCCGTGTTCAACTCTTGAGAGGCGCCCGCAATGTTTCTTCGCTGCGGCCGCTCCAATCGCAGGCGTCGGCCGGTTGCTGACACATCGAAGACGCTGCGCCCAGAGCGCTCGTTCGTGGCGCTCACGGCTTTTATTGCCCGAACAGCTTTAACCAATGTGGAATTGGCGATTTCTGGCGTTGTTGAAGATTGGCAGCTGTGCGAGTTCAAAATGCAGGCTGGAGTGTTCATGTTAGCTTGAAGTCGACGCACAACTGCGATTCATGTTCTCTCAGGAGAACGATTTGCCACATTTCTGTACGTGCCGGTTGTTCTCGATGTTGTTGCGTATCAAGCGGAATTTGATGCACTGTATCGGGGCACTTTCTTGATGTTTCTCCTCGTGTAGCAGATCCAACGGGGATCACGGCGGCGGCCGGATCCCCGAAACGTGCACCAAAAAGACCGTCTCTCGTCGTATAACCAACCTCACCTTCATCGCCCCAGATCAAATAAGAAATTTCGTTGTTGTACCTTTTAAGATCAGGTTCTAATTTTTCAAGATTTAATAAATAGGTCGATTTTTCAGTTTCATTTAATGGATCAAAAGACTCCGTTATAGTATTATGAATTTTAGTTAATTGCGTCCGCAGATAACTTCGGGACCTAACTAGAAATTTCAGGGTTCAATCAGTTGACATTTTAAATATTCTCAAGCAAAAATCGAGCAAAGTAGCAAGAACAGCAAATACTCCCCTGATCAGCCCGCCTAAGCGCATGCCTAACTCCTCCTCAAATGCAACGTCTGCGTCTCGCAATCCTGTCTACAGCGCCATAAAAAAAAACACTGTAGCAAGGCGAGATAAAACTCAAGAAATTCCGATAGTTTACTTGTAACGGAATTTTAAATACACTGTTCACAGCTTAGATACAGCGAAGTAAATTTTAAGTAAATAGATACAAAGATACAAAGATACAGATACAAAGTAAATTTTAAGGTAAATACCGTAAATGAACGGAAGAATTGTGAATGAAATAAATCTTTAGGTTACCGCTGCGTCACTTATGCCAAACAAGCCCCGCTAGGTCTTCGTTAAGAAGTTCGCCTGTCGAATAAAAAATGCGAGAACTAGATTAGGTAAAGCGAAACACTGAAAAGCTTAGAATACACTTGGTGACTAGATATAAGAAGCGAATAAGCTTCGGCTAAGAAGTAATTTAAAGTTACGTTACATGGTCACATTCATACTGAAAACTTGTCAATCATGATTTATCAATTAGTTATTAATTATGATTTATCAATTAGATTTATCAGTTATCAATTATCAATTATCACTTATTCATCGGTTAGCCTATCAATTATCAATTATCACTTATTCATCAGTTATCAATTATCAATTATCACTTATTCATCAGTTATCAATTATCAATTATCACTTATTCATCAGTTATCAATTATCAATTACCACTTAATTAGGAATTATCAATTAAGGTAGAGGGCAAAACTTCTATTTATTACAGGTTATGAGACAGGCTCATATAATGCGCTATAGAAAGTCACTGGGCAAAGACGCAGAGCTACTACCGTGACTCACGTCCTCACAGCGCTGAGCAGTTCAGAGGTCTGAAGAGGAGCGGCGCGCAGCGTAGGTAAGGGCGACCAGATGGAGGAGAAGTCTACCCCATCATCGCGGGATGTCCCGAGCCAAGGCGGAGTAAAACGTGACCCAGAGGTTCCAGTTCTCAAAGCGGAGCTTCCAAAGGCGCCAAATCTTCGGAGTACAACTAAGACCGTCCACCACGCCAAAAAACGTCCACAACGGAGACTCCGGCGGCAACGTAGGGCTCCGCGATGGATACACAGGGGCTGCTCCCGCTAACAATGCTGTGGTTGAAGAATTACTTGGCACAGAGGTTAGCTGCTTATGATCGTTTGGACATACGCAGAAAGGCGTAAGACACAGACATAGATCTCCGGCATATACCCAGTGACTTAAAAATTCCAACTGTAACTTTGGACTTAGATTTTACTTCAAACACTTATGCAATACTTACAATTTACGACAGGACCCTCGAAAAAATTTTATTTAAAATTTAATCATGACTTTAGAGATTACCTGTTTACTTCCTATAATCTACACGATATTCCGCATCCAATGATTCCAAAATAATCACTGTAGCTTAAAAACTGTGGGAAGAGATGCATTTTGAAACTCCCAAAACTCTGTTTTCTATGATTTTCTTTTAAGAAAATAGCATTTTTTTGGAGAAGACAAAGGATTCCAAAATGCATTTTCTATCAGTGTTATCAATTTCATAGCTCTAGGTTCAATAATAAAAAAAGTTTATAACGGGGACGCCCTCCTTAAAACAGATAAAGTTTAATTTTTAAAATCTTATGCTTTTGTGTACCTATGTAATAATAATAATAAGAAATATTTCAGCAATAATATAATTAAAGTTTATTTGAGAGAATTCATATTTAAAAGTACTGGCACTGAACTAGATCTGTTTAGAATTATACTTGACCATTTCTTAATTAAACTTGAGCTTTTTAAAATTAAACCTGAGTTTTTTTTTAAATTATACTTTTTTTATTTGAACTTGAGTGTTTTTAAATTCAAGGTAAAAAGGTGTAATCACTAAAATCATTCAGAATTTAATTGTTGACACCTTCTGAAACTCTTCTTTGTCAAGTTATTATGAATATAAATAATTATTCATTCCTCTCAGATATTCAAGGATTATGATGAGGATAAAAGAAATTTATGGGTTCAAGTTCATTTACATTTCTATGAAATTGAATGAAAGCGATCTGATTTCAAATTTACTAGAGGGAACAAATTTAGTATAGTTATAATATTTTAAAGTAAAAATTACAAAGATTCTGCAAAAATAAAACTACCACTTCAATATTGCGATTTCCAATTTTTAGTATCCATCAATCATGCTAACATAACAAACACGTATTAATCTCGTGTGTTAACAGTTCACTACGTGAAACATAAACGATAATATTAAATCAATTCCGCCTAATGTCTGAAAATCACTTGTAAAACTGCGAAAAATAGAATAATCAAGCATCCCGGATCGCAATTAATGAATATGAGTCACAATTTACCTAACGCAATAATTTGAAGAACACCGTCACACCAGCTCATGCAATATCAATCACGAGAACTTGTAATGAGCTCAGTGAGGTAATTTTTAGGGTAAATTCATTTGAGACAAAAGCGTTTGAACGTTCGAAAATTTTTCGATAGAGTACGTGATACCAGACAAAAAAATGCTAATATTCCACGTGTAAGGGTGTATTAGATTAACCAAGGCTGTTAGAGTCTAGCATATTATGCTTTCATGTTATTCTATTCTAATTCAAACTGGCAAATCTTAGGTAATTATTAGATTGATCCTCGTTTGGTCGTCGATTCATAGACGTCCTATTATTCATCAACCTCGTGTTCACAGAAATTGATAAATTACTTGCATTTTTTTCCACACATATTTTTTATTAAATGTATTCTCGGTATTTTCAATACACTTCGTTGATGATGAAGTCTTCGCTTGAAATTGAGTCCGAACAACAATTGATCTTTAGTATTTTTTCTGAGGGTTGTGGTATGTGACATGATATAAACGCACACAACACTTGAATTCATTATTATTATGCGAGAAAGTTTTAGCCTCCCTTTTCCACGACAAAGATGTTCCATGAGAGGACGGATGAAGGCACCATTTAGTATGGAGTTGAAAAAACGCGGAATCTATGCACAAGGTGCGTAGAAATAGTAGGCTAAGAGAGAAGATCATGAAACAAAAAAAAGTTGAAGAAGAAAGTAGTAGGTGCTGAAAAACAGGACGGCAGTGAATAGTAAAAAGATGGTCCGTAACAAAACAAAAACCTATTCTATTATAACAAAAAGAAAGCCTACCTACCCTTTAGCTCGAGCCCTCACATAGTTCCCCTGAGAGCGCAAATTCCCGTAAACACAATAGTTGCAACCCATTGAGGTGACATTTTAATACATTTTTTTACGGAAAGTTTAAAATTTGGCGATATTTCTGAAATATACCAACACATAAAGCTCAACTTTTTAATAAAAATTTAAGAGCACGGTTCGGGTCTATTTCCGGATAATGGTAATTTTTCGGTTTATAAACTCATCTTATAGAGATTTTTCTTGCGCATCCAACGATAAAATAATTAGCTTTCAAGTTCATCAATTGGTTCGTCTTCTGGACGGGTTAAAAGATGCGCAATGGTGTAACCTTGGGGTGCGCCAATGAATGGGTGACCTCCCTTTTCCCACCCCATTACGAGTCAGTATTGAGTGTTTCTCTGCGGGAATAGCATGAGAGTTCATTCATGGCCTTACTTGAAAAGCTTTCGTACTCAAATGAAGCATTCTATTACTCAGTGATAAATTAAGTGATAAATCATGATAGTGAAATTGAGTGTTTGTTTTGAGTCCAGCTGCTGAGTTATCAGCTAATTTGCTTGCTGTGTAAACATAAACGCCTTCCGGAGTTTTGAAGCTACAGGAATGGCAATTATATCAATCGAAAAAGCTCAAAAAGAGCTACAAAGCAATGCATGTAATTGAAAAAAAATAAGACAGTATTGGAAAAAATTATTGTTCAAAAAACCCTGTTCTGAAGCCTGTATTTATGGACTTTTGATATGGATCCTTTTCCACTGTTTGAAGGTACATAAGAAGGTAAACAATCGCTGATAAGACTCAATTCAAAACTTAGTAATGAACGGAATTCATTTTTTTTAAATGGCTCTCTTGAAAACTCACCTTTTTGATTTTAAAAAACCTACTTTTCCCACAGTTTTGAAGGTACAGAGATGGCAAGCATATCAATCAATAGCGATTAAAGAAATCTATAGATCCGGTGCAGAAGTTTTTTTAATTTCAATTCATGTTGATAATCAAAAGCAAAATTATTCAAAAAAGTTGAAAAAGAGGTCATTTTTTGGGAGAAAATTCTAAAAATTCAAAAAATCAAATAATCGGAAAACTTTTGCACCAGATCTCTAGACAAGACAATTAGCTATCTAGAAAATATTTTCTCAGTTCTGTGAGTTCAAAATTGTAGGAGTAGGATTTTCCGCAACACATTTTTTTCATGTTTTTTTAAAATAATCTCATTCATGTATGGTTACGAAAAATAAGCACCAATAAAAAATATGCATAACAATTTACACCTACGGCAAATATCTCTTAAAAATCCACCGAGAACTTACAGACTTTTTTACCCAGAACCCTCCCCTTAAACAAACACCCTTTCATGAAAATTTGGAAAGACCGAGTAATAAAACTGATCGTGAAATGAGGTAATATTTCATTTCAACTATTTCTGCCGATGTGTGACATTTCGCTGAAGAATGAAATAAAAACATAGCAAAACCAATGGTAAGGACATAAATGAACGCAAATGAACTCACCAATGTTTTTATTGTACAGCATAGTAAAGTGTTCATTTACTATGATGTGAACATTTCGGGAGAAGGATGACATGAAATAAAATATTAGACATATTGTTTTAAGCTAAATTCAGTGTACGCAACAATGTCATATCACACGTTTGATGGGTGACGTCCATCCATTATACGCACGACGATAATTCACTGCAGCACACTATCTGTAGCACATCACCTGCAGCACACTACCTGCAGCACACTTCCTGCAGCACACTACCTGCAACACACTACCTGCAGCATACACCTGCAATACAGCACTGGCTTCACACCACCTGCAGCACACCACCGGCAGCACACCATCTGCAGCACACCATCTGCAGCACACCATCTGCAGCACACCACCTGCAGCACACCACCTGCAGCACACTGCGTGCAGCACATCACCTGCAGCTTATTGCCTGCAGCACACCGCTTGCAGAACACCCCCTGTAGCACACCACCGACAGCACACCACCTGCAGCACACTACCGGCAGCATACATCTGTAAGGCTGGAAACCACGGGTGGCCGCTCTCAAATGTTACGGTCATCCAACTGAAAATTTTGCGCCTTCAAATCATCAATGGCCAATTATGAATTTCACGTCCGAGCTCGACCGCGCGTAGTTGAGAGAGCGTTGAGGGAATGTTAACGCAGAGCAGGACGACCAGTCTATAAATCGCACATAATCGACCATCATGTCCTTAATTAATCCACTGGTGATACGTCCTTGATTTTCAATTGGGTGTAGCCAAACCACCTCTTTGTCGCGAAACTGACCAGCTATCGTTCCAAAAAGGGATGATCTTTTAAGACTTTAAGGGTGAATTCATTGCTGTGCGGGTAAAATCGTCAGTGCTCCAGTTCCCATACCTGAAAAGCAGTCACAGATATAAAGTGTGACAGGATGCTTGGCTGCTAGAACGACACACTCCTTGCTAAGTCTCTCGCTATTTCTTTGTCGCACGAGGCTTTTTCCGAAAGTGGCAAAAAGAGGAACTGAGATTCATAAGAGAAAATGACTGTACCCCATTGTTCAGCAGTCCAATGATGGTACTTCCTGAAAAAATTGAGCCAGTCTTTGATGATCTTCGCCGTCAACAGAGGTTTCTTCGCAGCTCTTCTTGGAGCAAGTTCGAGGTCGAAGAGTCAACGTCGGACAGTTCGCGCTGAATCGAGGCATGGGCGCCATCCCTCTCCCATTCTCGTAAGCTCTGAACTACTGGCAGTCCTTTCCCGTAACGAGTAGCACAATAAATCCCTATCTTGACAAACCGACGACAATCTTTCCTGCCAGGGGCTGTCTTCGCCACTGTGGATTTTGTCTCGTTGAATTATTATATCTGGAGGGGGGTAGGATGAGGAGGAATCGACGAGAAGTGTTTAGTATTTTACTGAAATGGCGGTGTGATTTCGTCTTCTTCCTCCCACTGGTAATAGTTCTGACACTGGGGTAAATGATTAGTGTTTGTGCATCTACATACATTTATTTGGGAGTTCATAGGTGTGCGGGGTAGGGGTTTCGAGAGGTAGAACAAGAGGTTCCGATTAGTAAAATCCAGGTAAAACGTAGATGAAATACGGGTGAAATCCAGGCGAAATCTAGGAGAAATCCAGGTGAAACACGGTTGAAACATAGGTGTACTCCAGGTGAAACCTGGTGAGGAGCACGAGCAATACGTTTGATTGAAGACAATACTACTAATACCAAGAATAATGGCTCACCAGTTGAATGAACTAATCGAAGGAACAAAAAGGTAAAATAAACTAACTTATCTGACTCCAATATTAGGACAAAGAACATTTAGGCTAATCAAGAACAAAACGTAATTCAAAGTAATTATGAGTTTCACGAAATACATAAAAGGAAATGTCGAGCTTGAGCATCCTTTAGTGAAATAGATATTGCTCCTTGAACTTGTCTTGTTCCAAAATACATTCAAATCTCATTACGCAAGATTAAGATTACTTTGGTGACATTTAACACAAGAACATCATTCATCGACATGAAATTGCAATGTGGAAATTTAGCTCATTAACAATGGACATAATTTATCTATACAACATCTTTAAGAACAGATTCAGAAGTTCTGTCTAATCACATAATTCTATACTGTGCAAGAACATAAGTTACCCAGGCAATCTTCGGCGTAGGACACTGATATGAATGCTTTTGCTGAAGGGATCTGCGGTTGAGTAGGCTGCATGTGTCATTGGGACGCTTTATATAGGAATGAAGGACCGGGTGTGGGTTTTAACCGGACGTAGGACATGATACTAAATCTGAGACGTAATAATTTACTAGAAAAATAATAAGCTTTATTTCTGGGCACCACATATATAAGTAGTGAAGGACCTACCAATTAGAGCACAATTTGCCACAATTAGCTTATAATGGAAATTAATTGGGTTAAAAATTTGATAGAAGATTTATTCGTTGACGAATTTTTTACTTTTTTATAAGCTTACACAAACAAACAAAGCTTACAAAGACTTACACAAACGACCTAGTATCTTTTAGATACAAACTCCTTTGTTTAATAAACAAAAACAATAAACAGTATGTTTAGGAATAATTCCATTCTTTGAAGTACTTTTTAGGCATATATAATTTATCAAAGTTTTGAAAATGCCTACCTTGAAGTGGATGTCTGTCTTTATTATTAAGGATGAAATTATATGGTTCATTGTATGTGTCGGAACACAATTCTTCAAATTCTTCATAGGGCATGTCCTGAGATATGATATCTCTGTAAATGTTCTTCATATCAGTTGAGTCTAAGCCAAAAAGAATCAGAACGTTGGCATTTGTTCTAATTGTTTGTCCCGGTAATAAATAATAATTTTGTGATAAGTAAATCGAACTACAGTTGTTGTGTCTCCCTCTAGTGTAAAAGCTGTCAGCTGACTTTTATCTCTTTCAGTTGCTATATCATCACAAATAAAAAGATTTTTCTGTTGAATCTACGTCACTCGGGTCGGGAATAGCTGTCATATCTCGAAAATATTTAATTTTAGATTCTGAGTTTCTTTTAATAGGTAAATTTTCAAGAAAATCGTCAATATCACCATTTTCCCTTTCAAATAATTCAATTATTTCAGAATGGTTATAGCCTTTATCAAAAGCATTTTTTAATGATACATATTCTGGTTGATGTATTGATTTACTGTACAGAAAACAATGATTAAAATCGACAAATTTTTCTAACAGAAGCTTTATTAATAAAGAAGTTTTACGACAGTTTGATCTCCCTACGATGAGACATCTCAAGCCAGGAGAAGGAAAAATGAAGTGATTCTTTTGATTATATCTTTTACTGTCTTTCCACGTATACAACATTTTATATAACTAATAAACTACAACTCATTTTCCACAATTTATTTTCTGTTTTTGCAATTGTAAACATTCTTTTTGAATCTGCTACTTCATAAGAAACGTCTCTGATTAATGTTTCAAGATGATTGATATGTGACTGTAATTGATTTATATCTTCCGTATTTAATTCGATAACAGTTTGATTTTGATTAACATCTAATTGCAATTGATTTATGTTTGCAGTATTGAGAACAACTTCTCTTTGAATATCTGTTATAATATCTTCCATTTTATTAAGCATAATTCTTATATGTGTTTTTTCTTTTTATTGGTTGTCGCGTTAGGCAATAACGAGAGGAGGCGCTACCTTTTGTGAAAAATATTTTTCCCCATCATATACTAAACAGTTGTATATTTCAATATTTAAGGGGAATTTTTCACACTTAATTAGAAGAAGTGTTTTTTTAAATCGCAGTTGTAAATAAAGCAAATACATCGTGTTTACAATTTTTTGAGCATCTATTACTTCATATGGAACATTGCTTTTCACTTTGATTAATATAAATTGTCAGAAAACTTTAAAATTTACATTGGAAAAAAACACATCGAAGTTTTCAAAATATGTTGGGAAAATGATTTATTAATAATGGAACCATTCGATGTATCACATCTATCTAATACTAAGAATACAAAAAGGTATAATAATTTTAGAAAATTTCAGTAAAGATTACTTCCAGTAACAATTTTTGTAATATTTGTAATATTTACATCATGAACTTAAGAAGACATGAAAAAAGTTTGAAACACAATAAAAACTTGAGTAAACTATTAATCTCGGATCTGGATTTTGATCGAAACAAAGATTTCTGTAATATATGTAATATAAAAGTCTCTAATCTAAAAACACATCAAAAATCTACTAGGTATATTAAAAACATAAATACAGAATTGATATCCGATTCAAATTTTGAGAAAAAGATACGTAAAGTAGAATTAAAAAATCTACAACAGCATAAGAAATCAAAGAAGCACTTTAGAAACGTTTATGGCTGTAAATTCAAAGGAAAAAATGTGCTATAAATGAAAAATGCCTGGAATATATGTTCTCTGATATATCAGTTATAGATCCGACATTTTTTATGAGGAATATGACACCGGTTGTGAGATCAATTTTGAGAGAGTAAAAGTTTGATAATATGAAAATACAATTAGCAATTTTAGTTCAATTTTATAAATACACAGAAAAAAATGAAAAGGTATATTCATATTCATGGATGAATACAGGTAAGTTTTTAGGTATATCGAAAAACTTTACAAACATTGAGGATCTGTATAAAGAAGCTATTAGAAAGATTGAAGAATATTCAAAAAACTCCTCTGGCTGGATAACAGATAAATTAATGGATTTCAATGTAAAAGTCATTGAATACAAACCTATCGAAGGTTCTAGTTATATAGAATTACCTGAAAAGTTTCAAAAGTCTACTTATAAACTAATTCATAATAAAAAACCGATAATAAATTCTTTATGTGGAGTGTAGCGAGATATTATTGCCGAGATGAGAAAAACGGTAATAGAATATCGAAAAGATTAAAAACTGAAGATGAAAAGTTTAATTTCAGAGACATAATATTTCCAGTGAATCTTAGAGATATCGATAAATTTGAGAGAAACAATAATGTGTCAATAAATGTTTACAGCTTTAATTACTTGAAAGAATTATGTCCTCTGAGAATAACAAAGGTAGAAAATGAAGATGTTATATCATTTTTACTGTTAACAGACGAAAATGAAAGTCATTATGTTTTAATGAAGCCATTAAGTCCATTTATGCAAACTAAAGATGGTCATAGAAAACATGTCTGTCCATATTGTTTATGGTCATTCACAAAAGAATGTTTATTAACAAACCACATTAATGATTGTTCAGTTCACACTCCGACAAAGTATGTTCTTGAAGGAGGTAAATTGAAATTTAAACATTACCAAAAAACAATTAGGCATCCTTTCGCAATTTATGCTGATTTCGAATCAACGTTGACAAAAATAGATACGTGTCAACCAAATCAAAACTCAAGTTACACCATGAACATTCAGAAGCACAATCCTAATTCATTCTGTTGCTATACAAAATCTGAAGCAGATGAATATTCCCGTTTAGAAATATATAATGGTAAAGATGCTTCCCATAAGTTTGTAGAATATTTAGAAAAAGAAACCAAGAGAATTTATAGTCTGTTAAAATAAATAAGAAAATGTATTTACCATCAGATAAATTAAAAAAATATAAAGAAGCCACAACCTGCTATGTATGTGGTGGAGAATTTACGGAAGATAACTATAAAGTTAGAGACCACAATCATTTGACAGGTCATTACAGAGGTCCAGCTCATTTAATTAAAATGTAATTTAAAATTAGAAATCCAAATTTTATACCGGCGTTTTTACCTAATCTGTCTAATCACGATCCTCTTTTGTTCGTGAAAGACTTGGGAAATATATCCGGAAAGTTGAACGTTATTCCACAAACAGATGAAGAATATATTAGTTTTACACAAACCATAAAAGTAGATTCTTATGTATGTAAACATTCAGGAAAAATTAAAAGATATCACCAGAGATTTCCGTTTCTTAGACAGCTACAGGTTTTACCCTCGTCTCTAGATAAACTTTCGAAGAATTTATCTGAGCACAATGAATTGCCGAAGTTCGTTCTCAATGAGCAACAATTAGAATTGATTAATAAAAAAAGTTATTTACCCGTATGAATATGTAAATAGTTATGAAAAAATGAACTGTGATAGTTTACCAGCTAAAAGTGAATTCTAGAGTAGGGTAATGTTCGACCGGCCGGTCGGTTCGAATCGTCGGTCATTCTTAGTTAATTTTCAATTTTGACGATCAGTAGCAATCCAAAAGCAAGAGACCACAACGCAGATTACATCACTACAGGCCTTGCGGGTTGAGTTTTTAGATAGCTACCGAGCGCGAAAATTTAAAATTAACTAAGAATGACCGACAATTCGAACCGACCGGCCATTCGAACACTACCCTAGATTAAATAATAAAAATATTTCAGAAGATGAATATCAGCATGCACTTAAAGTATGCACTTAAATTTTAATTGTAAACATTCAAAGATTATCATAATTTATATCTAGAAGTCGATACACTATTATTAGCAGAAGTATTTGAACAATTTAGACTAACATGTATGAAAATTTATTCTCTAGATCCAACACATTATTTTACAGCTCCAGAATTGTCTTTCTATGCTCTACTGAAACATACGAAAATTGAATTGGAATTGTTTGAAGATCCTGATATGCTCATATTCATTGAAAAAGGAATAAGAGGTGGGATTTCTACAATATCAACACGATATGCGAAATCAAACAATCCATATATTCCAGAAACATTCGATAAAAGAAAACCAAATAGTTTTATCACATATATAGATGCAAATAACCTTTACGGCTGAGCTATGTGTCGATCATTACCTACTGGAAACTTTAAATGGAAAGATCCAAAGTCGAAACTCAAAGCAGAAAAAGGTTATATATTAGAAGTTGATTTAAGTTATTCGAAAGACGTACATACTCGACATAATGATTTACCATTAGCTCCAGAAAATATCAAGGTAAACGATGTAAATAAATTAGTTCCACATCCTGGAAAACGAGAAAAATATGTTTTGCATCCTAAATCTCTAACACAATATCTAGATCTGGGATTGAAGTTAGAGAAAATTCACAGCATATTAGAGTTTGATAAAAGTCCATGAATGAAATCATATATTGATATCAACACAAAAATGCGTCAGCAAGCTATATCTGAATTTGAAAAAGACTTCTAAAAGCTGATTAACAATTCAGTATATGATAAAACAATGGAAAATATTAGAAATAGAGTAGATGTGTGTTTAGTAAAGTTAGAGAAATAATTAAATAAATTAGCAAACAAACCAAACTTTACCAGTTTTAAAATATTCTCAGAAAATTTGATAGCATGTTATATGTAAAAACAAAGACTGAAATTTGATTAACCAATCTACGTACAGTTATCTGTATCAGATAGAAGTAGAACATTAATGTATGATTTCCCTTATAATCATATTAAAATGAAATATGGTAATAAGGCAAAGTTGTTGTTTACAGATACAGATTCATTATGTTATGATATCGAAACAAAAGATTTGTACAAAGATATGGAAAGAAATAAATACTTTTATGATACATCAAACTATTCCAAAGAACACTTCCTATAATCAACTAAAAATATGAAAGGAATCGGGAAAATGAAAGACGAAACTTGTGGAATACCAATTGAAAAATTCGTCGGTCTAAGAGCAAAACTATATTGTTACAAAACGAAAAATTCTGTGAGTAAGAGAGCAAAAGGTGTAAGTAAGAACATAACTGAGAACAACATCACAATGGATGAATATAAAAGAGCATTGAATAATGAAACAATATAAAAACGATGTACAATATCCAAAGTGTTAACCATAAATTATATACTAAAGAAATAAATAAGATTGCATTAAATGGTAATGATGACAAGCGACATATATTACCAGATGGCATCAACACACTGGCATTAAATCACTTTAAAATATATTCAATAAATAAAGTATAAAAAATGATTGTCTACAACAATAATGACTTCTTTAGCCAAGATTTATTATCTGTTGAAAATGAGCAGTATTTGAGTGATTTGAAATCAATAGTTAATGAAGGAAAAACTGGGAAGGGTCATGTAAATACATTGCTTAGAAAACTTCCATTACCTGAAATGCATTTGAAATTCCCATCGAATATTCAGTCTGAACAAGTCCCGAACGGTTCATTCAACAATAAACATACCTACTCATATTGCGGTCCAGGAACTAAGGTGCAGAAGCGAATTCAAGAAGGTTATCAAGGAGTTAACTCACTCGATCAGGCTTGTAAGAATCATGACATATTTTATTCGCAACATCCCAAAACGAAAGACAGAAATTATGCTGATGATATTCTAGCGAAAATAGCCGCTGAAATTGCAACTAATCCAAATGAATCAGAATACGTTCGACAAGATGCTAAATTCGTTAAGCAATTATGGCAGGTAAATCATGGAAAGGTATGGGCATTTCGACAAAAAATGTATTAACACGCTCACTGATGTGAGCGACAAAATCTTGAATGACATATTATTATCCAAAGATCGATTATACTGGAATGAATCAACTTGTTAAAAAATCCGGTTTATCTTCAACTCTTGTATGAAATTGGATAGAAACTCAAAAAACTCACACTCTACATAAACCAATAAAACATAATTACAAAACGAGAAGGGTGAAGGTATCAAAAATGGATGATCAATGGCAAGCTGATTTGGTTGACATGCAAAACTATAAAGATCAAGGAAAAAACTACATATCAACAGTAATTGACATTTTCAGTAAATATGCATGGGCGATTCCAAGAAGTAAGAAGACAGGTGAAAAAATCAAAAGTTCTTTTCAAAAACTGTTTAAAACACAAATTCCTTCTAAAGTTCAGACAGATAAAGGCTTGGAGTTTACTAATAAATCCACTCAAGAACTATTCAAGAAACATAACATTCAGTGGTTTAGTTCAGAAAATGAAACCAAGGCTCAAGTTGTGGAACGCTTTAACAGAACGTTAAAAACTAAAATGTGGAAATATTTTACACACATGAAAACTAAAAAATAGGTGAATATTTTACAAGATTTAATGCAAAATTACAATAGGAGCTATCATAGAACAATTAAAATGACACCTAACCAAGCATCAATGGAAAAGAACAGTAAAAAGGTTAATGATAACTTATTCCCTCCAACCCATACAACTTTCACATCACCGAAACTCAAAACTGGGGATAGAGTAAGAATAAGCAACAAACGAAAAGACTTCCGGAAGGGTTATTTGCCAAATTTCACTAATGAGTTATTCATTGTGTCCGAAATACTGTCTACTGAACCAATTACTTATAGAATAAAATATGTGGATGGTGAAGAAATAAAAGGAAGTTTTTATGAACAAGAACTATCAAAATATACTAGTTATGTTCATGCAATTAAGAAAATTCTTAAGAAGAGTAAAGGAAAACTTCTGGTCAAGTGGAAAGGTTATGATGAACCTTCATGTATCTCAGCAACTGAACTTACAGTTCAGAGTGAACTTATATTAAGTTAAAGTCTTTTTGATTTTTTCTCTTTAAAAAATAGCTTTGATTGAAATCAAAACTAAATCAGATTTACTAAACTTAACAAAGAGGTCGGAAGAACAATTCACACACGATAAAATAATCGAACAAGATTTATACCATGATGTTAAAAAAGTTTAAAAGCCATTGATTGAACCTTTATCTAAAATTGTTGACGAAACTAAACAAACTAGGTTGGCAATAAAAGATATACCTCATGAAAAACTTGAATCTATCGAAGGAAAACCTGTTGAAAAACCAGCTTTGCCCTCTTCTGAATCCAACACTGTAGTTGGACCTATCGCATTGAATTTCTTGCGTTTTGCATGGAAACCTGAAATGAGTATGAAAAGCTTATGGCATTCGTTGGGATGGAAGTAAAGTTATGCTAGGAAATAAAAAGGAAGATATTTTGGGTAATAATTTGAAAATTGGAGACAGAGTATACGAAGGCACAACTCGATTATGGGAACTATTAACAAAGCAAAATCCTATTGATTTTAGGGATGAAGATAAAAGAAATTATTATGACATGTTGTATACAACTGATGCTTATTTGAGGGAAGACGGTACCATAAAAGCAAATAGGGGTGAGAAATATTCTAAATTTATCAAACCCTTTTGTCAAATAGTTCAACGAAGAAAAGCTCAGGCTGCAGTTGAAAAAATTAGATCAGCAAGTCCATCAAGTCGTGAATCAAGTAGTGAATCAAGCCCTGAACCAAGTCCTTTAAGAAACCCAAGAGTACTAGAATCCTCAATTTCGAGTCGACACCAAAGTCCTTCAACAAGCCAGAGACCATTTTTCGACCCTTCACGAAGGTCTACTTTTAGACCAACTCCTACTATTATACCTTCTCCTACATCTTCTTCTATACCTCCTCGTCATCCTTCCAGAGAGGATTCAGACGTCTCAGGATCAGGTACTATTGTATTACCATCTAAAGGCCCCCTTACACGTACAAATATGTCTGCAAACAATCTGAACTGAGTTTGGTTTGTTGGTCTCAAGGCCCCTCACACGATGCAAACAACGCGCTGCAAACTTTACAGAGACTGGCACACGCTTCAGTATGCCAGTAGCAGCAAGGTGGAGAGCACGCACAAAAATAGCGACTCCAGACGGCGATTTCGTACAGCTGATGGGATTCGCTATAGTTGCAATGAATAAGAAAAAGAAGAGATGTAAAAGCTCGCTCAAAATTGGCTAAAGAATGGTTCTTAAAAAGTAGTGACTAAAGAAATGTGAAATTGTTATTGAAGTGCATAAGGGGGGAGAGAGGCAGAGTACAGTCGCGCACCACCCACGAAGGCTGGCTTGGCACTGACGTGGTGTCAGCCGGTCGCTCCAAAATTATCAAGCATAGCTGATCTGCCTCATGCAGTCTGTGCCAACCTGAAACGAGCGTACAAGCGCACGAATTCAGCACCAGGTCAGATATGTCTGCAGATATATTTGCGCGTGTGAGGGGGCCTTAACATCAAAGATCTTGTAAAAAGACAACAGTTATTGTTCGGTTCGTTTAACGCTGGAAATACAGGAGTTTTAATGAACTGCAAATACATACACATGAACTTTTAAAGCGAGGTATATTAAATACTACTGAAATAAAGGTGTTTGATGATTTATTGTTTAAAAAATGGAATCTCAAAGCATTGTAATAAGTGGAAGAAAAAGTGACATAAGTATAAATTTTAGTCCAGCAATAGAATTGAACAAAAATAAATTTCACGAAATGGCACTGGTTGGGTTAGACATGTATCATTCTGTTCCTAACATTGATGAAAATAATAATAAATTTTATTTTGAACTGAATGGTGTTGAAAATGTAATTACACTTCCAACAGGTTGTTATGAAATAGAAGGTGTAAACCAATTCATTCAAAAAAACATTAGGTGGTTTTATTGCAATCAAAGTAAATACTAATACCTTGAAATGCGTCATAGTACTCCATTCATCTGCGTTAAAAATATTTTTCAATAAGGAAAAATCTTTAAATACACTGTTAGGATTTGGAGAAATTATCTTAGAAGGTGTTGGAGAACATGAAAGTATAAATATAGTGAACATAATGTCTGTTAACGCAATACTCGTTCACTGTAGTGCAATTAACGGCTCATACCTCAACGGTTCTTTGCATAATATATTATATTCCGTTTACCCAAACGTCCAACTAGGATATAAAATTGTAGAAAATCCAAATAAACCGATTAACCTACCGATATATTAACCTTTACTCTATGGTTTGAGAATTTGGCTTACCGATCATAATGGACATGCTCTGAATACTAGAGGTGAAGGAGTAACTGTTCGATTACACCTAAGATCTAGAAATTAAAATAATTTGAGAAAATTATCTTTAAAAAATGGATTCTTTGAGATGGAATGAAAATATCAAAGTTGATGAATCAATTGAAAAAATTGAAACGCATAACTATGAACCACAAATAGGTACTGATCTGAATCGCGAATATAACGATATCAAGATCATTATCCAGAATCAAGACCAGTTTGTATTACCTAGTACAAGTTTTATTTATATAGAAGGAGCTTTGAATAAAGAAGATGGAAGTGATTGCAATTTTAAAGACGAAAAAATAACAATAATCAAGAACGGATTAATGCATTTGTTTGATAGACTTTCTTATAGAATTGGAGATGAAATTGAAGGGTATAGCTACCCTGGAATTACAACAACTATAAAAGGATTAGTTAGCTATCGGCGAAATGTAAAAGAAAACATAATATTTCTCTGGAGCGTTGAGACTGAGAAGAATGAAAAATCAAACGATGGATTTAGCGATCGAAATGACTACTTGAGTTCAGCTAATGGGAAATTCAGAGCTGCTATCCCACTTGAACATGTGTTTGGATTTTGTGAAAATTATAAGAAGGTAATTTATGGAGTGAAACATGCTCTGACTTTGAGAAGAGGTGATAATTCTAATGCTATATTCATATCGGATGAGAAAGATGCAAACCAACGAGATAAAGTAGTTAATGGTAAAATTACTATTACAAAACTAATTTTGAAAATGCCAGCTTACAAACTCTCTGATGAGTATAAAATCAAGCTATATCGTCAAATTAGGGATAAAATAACATTACCTATTCCGTATTTTAATAGAAAATTGGAACAGACAATTGTAAACTCTCAACAGAAATTCTTAGATTGGACTTTAACTCCAAATTTAGTATCTCAAAGACCTCGATATATAATTTTGGCATTCCAAACTAAGAAAGCTAATTCAAAAGTTGTAAACAATGCAATTTTCGATCATTGTAACTTGACGAATGCATACGTTCAGCTGAATAATGAACGATACCCTGATCACAATTTACAGATTGATTTCGATTCTAACAATTATGCTACAGCTTATAAGATGTTAATAGATTATGTACCTAATGAAAATTGTGCTATCCAATACAGACAATTTAAAAATTTGTGTCCCATCTATGTGTTTGATAGCAGCAGACAAAATGAATGTATCAAAGAAACTACAATTGATATTAAAATTAAAGCAGAATTTAAAACTAATATTCCTGATGATACACATGCATAAGCACTGATTCTATCTGACAGAGTAATTCGATTGCAATCTGACGGTGATAAAATGAGTTTAAACTACTCAAAATTAAAACATGTTCACATAATAATGTTTAAAAAATGTATTGTGTGAAATGTAAGAAGAAAACTGATACTGATAATCCTCAATATTTAACAACAAAGAACAATAAGATACTGGTAAAGGGCATGTGAATTATTTGTAAAAAGACAAAGATTTATTTTGTTTCTACAGATACTGCTGAGAAGAAAGGGGTTTTATATTTACAATTCCAGCTTTATTAGCAGGCCTTGGGGCTGCTGGCTCTTTGGCTGGAGGTGCTGCTGCAATAGCATCCGCAGTTAGTAAGAAATACCCTGGTAATAAACTCTTGTCAGAAACTAAAAGGCAAAATGAAACAATGGAGAGTAAAAAAGGTTCAGGTATACGGTTAACTCCGAGAAAAAAAATACCTTGTGGAAAGGGTCTCTACTTGAAACCACCAAAAAAGTAATACCTATCAAACCATTATCTAAACATGATTTAGAATATTATATAAATATATTGAAAATTCCGAATGTTCGAGGTATTTACATGAGAGATGCTTTACCTAAACATCCTCTAAAAACTGAATGCGGAATTCTAAATTTAGACACTAAAAAAGGATCAGGGACGCATTGGACTTGTTGGTATAAGAAAGACAATATATGCTATTACTTTGACAGTTATGGCTTGATTTATCCAATTCAATTTAAAGACTACTTAACAGATTGTGTTGATATTAATTTCTCTACTTACAAAATCCAGAAAATAGGTGATGTAATTTGTGGACATTTATGTCTAGAAATGCTGAAGCGTTTAGGAAATGAAAGCTTTCATGCAATTCTTTTAGATCTGTATAAAACCTCAACTAGTTTTAAGAAAATAAACTAAAGTTAATTTGTTTCTTTCAAAAAATGTCTTGTGGAAATATTTATGCAGCAAAGTTGGTCCTTTTACCTTCCTGTAAAGAAAATCATGCACATGAAAATAATGAAAATAATTCTGAAGGACTTTTGCAAAATGTAGAGCAAATAAAAACTTTACTTGAAGATTGTAATATAGTCATTGAAAGACACAATTGAAGCTCTCAAAAATGAAAGAACTGAATAGGAATCAATTATAAATGAGTATGATGAGAAATATGTGACTCGGAAACAGATTTACAACTTAAACTTTCTGATGTAGACTCAATCGTTAAATTCTTAGAGACATTAATTTATGATTTATCTGAGAAGTTCGCTGCTCTTGAACCAAAAATTGTCTCAAATGATGAACGGCTATCAAGCATAGACTCAACATTGATGAAGAAAATCGATGAAATTGATGCTAAATTTGAAAACATTGATTCAAACATAACCAACCTGAAAGACGTAAAAATTCCAGAGATTGGTGACAAATTGAAGAGTCTAGAGTCAGTTATTGAAACTAGAATTGATGAAAAGCTGTTAGTTAAAGAGTCAGCATTACCCGATGAGATTAAAGGAGTTGCAGCTAAATTTGAGGTTGTGGACTCTAAGACCACCAATTTGATTGATGTTAAAATTCCTGAGATTCAAGAAAATTTCAAGAATCAAGAGTCAGTTACAGAAAATCAAATGGATTAAAAACTGAAGACTTTAAAAACTAAAATGAATGATCAGAGTGATTCAAAGAACAAATTAATAAGTAATAAAGTTGAGGAACAAGAAATTAGTATAATCAATGTTGTGAATGAAAAATAAATGAGTTTGCAGACATCACTTAATGATCAAATTGAAGAAAAGCTGAAGAATTTATAATCAACACTGAACAATACTGTTGAAGAAAAAAGTAAAGCTTAGAGGCACGACTAACAGAATTAAGTGACAGAAACCTGTTTGTTATGGAAAGAACTGTAGCCTTAGCACCCTCGTTTGTAGAAGTTGACAATAAGCTGAAAAATTTAGTCAACCATAATCTCATCCAGGGAAGAAAAATTCAATGATCTTAACAAAATTTTAATGGAATTACGAGCAGAGTCAGTCCCTTTAAGATAAATAGCAAAACTAGCTAAGAAATTGAGTGATGTAGAAAGTCTTTTCCAGGAGTTTTCAAGAGACATTATTTTAAATCAGAATGAAATCAGTCAATTCAAACTAATGCTTCAGAATGAAACTGATAAAAATGTAAAATTAAACCAGGAAGTGGAAAGTTTGAGTGACTGAGTAAACAATTTGATATCAATGAGAGTTAGAGAAAATTTAGGGAATTGAAAATTCTATAAATAAAAAATGATAGGCGAAAGTATTTGTGGACAACAAGGAAAAAATCAATTTTATCTACACAACCAGGACCTCCTGGAATAGGTTTTAAACATCTTGATGAAGATCAAAATTTCGATTTAAATAATAGAAGACATGCAAATATTTCTTTTCCAATCTAAAAATTTGACGCTACGAATAAAAAATATGTTGACGAAGTTTTGGAAAATTTGAGGCTTCATCTCAGAAAATATACAGAGGTAGGAGAAAATCTTATCAATGAAAATAATCAGTTCAGAAGTGATTCTATCCAAGCATCTATAGGTGAGAATACTACAGTTTTCAAGAAAACTCAGTGAAATTATGACAAATCTCGATGAACATTGTAGAATATCTGAGGAAAAAATAGAGGTTATTCGTACGGGTACTTTAGAACACACAGACTTCTTGAGAAATGAGATTAAGAGGTTGGAAGAAGAAGTAATAAAAAGTATGGAATTAGACTACGCAAATCTCGAGAGAGTATTCAACGACATGAGTTCATACATTGAAACTTTTAGACATAAACTCCATGAACAGGATAGAGAAACTATAATAAATACAAATGAAATTGAAAAATTGAAACAGTCATCACAGAAATTGGAGGATGATAATGCTGATGTTAAAACAGATTAATATCGTTAGAGAATACTTTGAGACGAGAAACCGTTGAACCGTTGAACCAAAAGCATGGTTTTCTAAAATGCTTCCGAATGGAGTAAAATTAATTTCATATGTTACAATGCGGTAAGATTAAGAAAATTGAAATTTACATCTATAACATACTTGGTCGTTTGTGTAAGTCGTTTCCGCTTATAAAAAGTCAAAAATTCGTCAACGAATAAATCTTCTATCAAATTTTTGTCCCAATCAATTTCCATTATAAGCTAATTGTGGTAAATTGTGCTCTAATTGGTAGTTCCTTTACTACTCACATATCAATCTGTAGACAGTTGACAAAGATGCAAGCTGCTTGGTAACGATTTCCGTTTTTGATAGACCTCTCTGACGGAGAAGAATAATGGTTTTCCTAATTTCGTCCGAAATCATCATGATTTTGAATCTGGTAGAGATGAAATTTTTAAAAAATCCTAAAAAAATAATTGAACGAAATATTTCAAAATAAACATACCACTCCCCTTGCAAACGATTTTTTCATCAGTTCCAATGCCCATAGCAGCTTTTAAGCTGGCACAAATAGGTTTTGTGTATTTTAGAAAAACAAAATTGATAAATTTTTCAGGGAATCGGCGTAATTTTGCTTAACCCCGCTTTTAAGTAATTTTTGGCACATTATGGGAGTGTCAACGATTAGACATAAGTGTTCTCTGAAATAAAGCCCTGAAATAAAAAAATTTTCTCAAAATCATTGGTTTCACCTGTACATGATTGAGTACATTCTAGTACAAACGAATAGCACAAGGCTAATAGGAAAAAAATTGATCAATTTTTTGATGTTGTGGTGCGGGAATGCAACGAATATTTCATAAATTGATTTTAAAGATTTATTGCTAAATTAATTTTAGAGTTATTTGCAAGATTGTCTTTTCGCTTTTTATAGCGTTCATTACTATTCTTTTGTGTGAATTTTTGTTGTATAATAAAACTGTCAACAGTGTGGGCTGGTGCACGAAATGTGTTGCGCTCTCTGTCGTACTTTCATGTCGTGCTTGTGTGTCGAGCCGTGCATTTCGCTTGAGGGGTCGTGTTCAACTAACAAGAGGGGTTGTGTATACGATAGGCCTCAGCAGGTGTACAAGCGGTTGATGAATAGCACACCAGTCAGGTCCTACAAGTACTTGGAGAGAAACTTGATAAAAACGTAGAGGGTTGTGGGTCGCTTGTTTGAGTCTCAAGATAAAGGTGGCAGCGAGGACCATAAATCTAAAAAAAGGTAAGATCAAATATTGGACAAACGACTTGTCAAAAAACGGATCTCAAATATGAATTCTAAGAGGCGGAGAAAGCAGCTTCCATGCTAACCAATGGGAACAGCCATATTCACTCTAAGGCAGAATGGAGCGAACACCTCTAAAATGCGTGTGAAATCATTGGCTCTTTCTTAGAAAGGCGGAAACGCTAGAGGAACACCTCATGTTTTGTGGAAATTCAGTTCAGAGTCAAACTTCGGAGTGTGTGTACCACGAGCGAGTGCGCACATAGAAGTTTTGCACATAGATGTAGCATGCATTAAATTCTAAAAAAGTTAATTGAAAAAAATTTGTTCGAGAGTAATATTTTCGAATAAAATTTTTAAAGACACATGGATAAAGGTGATAGTGAACGAAGTTTGTTTATGGTTTCAGAGATTTTGGAAAGTTTATAAAATTCTGGTGGCAATTCGAGGAAAAGAAAATTCTATGTTATTTGAAAATATACAGCGAGGAAGGGCAAGCTAATAAAAGAAAATTACAGTACTAAAGATCATTCAAAAATTGATGCGATAAAATGGATGTTGATGTTGAAATGATGTGGAGAAAGGAATCAATAAAATTTGCGAGAGTAATAGGTCAATTATTTTTTGCGCAGGAAGGAAGGAGTTGTGGTCCTAAAATTGGAAGGATCATGCTGATCAGATAAACCGCCTTCTACGCTCTCATGATGAAATGATATCTCGAAAGATTGTTCATAATTATGAACTCATGCCGATTGAGAAGAACACTATAAGCGTGGTGGAATGAAGTGATGCAACGATGCGCGGTGTTCAGAGAGTAAAAAGAGTAATGTGACGAACGCCTGGGGTGTGCGCACACTGTTGGGTAAATACTTACCGTAGCATGTATAGGTGTAACACTTAGATCAATTAATGATGTTTAAATTTGTATAAGGGAGGGGTTGACCGGTCAATGAATCATTAGAGGAGTGTTGTTGAAAGGCAGTATCAGGTGGAATTTCTTGTACCCATGACTGATAGATGTGGCATTACAATTGGGTATAAGATACTCTATGCTTCAATGTCTAGGTTCACAATAGCATTGTTAGGATGTTCATTTTAGAAAACAAATGGTAACGATTAATACGTGTTTCTGTCCGATGAATTAGAAACACAGAATTCACATCCGAAGAGAACGAGCTGAGATTCGAACGCATAAGTCTGGTCATCAAACTTAATGAGGTGAGTACCGAAATAATTTTACTTACTTGCAATTTGTAACGCATTAACATTTTTGCAGTGGGTTTTTGCATTTTAGAGCTTGTATCCTCATATGTTTTTCATGGAGGGGAGTTTATGCCATGCCTCAACCTCGAGCTTTAGATTCCCTCGCTGATGCAACTTAACGAGGAAGCTAGCGTCTCCTGACAACTTCATTCCACCAGGCCGAAAGTTGACTTCATTCCAAAAATCGAAATTTGTCTTTATTACAAAACCAAAAACTTGACTTCAATAAAAAAAATTACCTACATATCAAAATTAAAATTTTGATTTCATCTCAAAAATAAATTCTAAACTCCATAGAAAAACAAATCTTAATTTCATTCCATAAACCAAAAAAGTACTTCATTCCAAAATTCAAATTCCTCATCATTACAGAGAAAAACATAAGTTCATCTCAGAAACTAAAACTTGACTTCTATCCAAATTCAAAAAATTGAGTTTATTTTTAGAACCAAAACTTGATTTCATTCCATAAACAAAACTCACTCCATTAAAAAAAACAGTTTTTATTTTATTTCGAAAACTCAAACTAGACTTTACTCCAAAGATGCAAACTTGACTTCGTTCCAAAAATCGAAACTTGACTTCATTAATAAACCAAAACTTGGCTTCATTCCAAAACTAAAAACCAAACTTCACTAAAAAACACTGACTTCACTCTGAAAACTAACAAATTTTGACTTCTTTAAAATTAACAATTTTGACCTCGAACAAAAAACAATCATAACTTCATTTCAAAAATCAAAACTTGATGTCATTCCATGGATCAAAACTTTATTTCATTCCAAAGCCAAAAATCAAACTTTATTATTAAAAACACTGACTCCATTCTAAAAGAATTGACTTCTTAAGAATTAACCATCTTGACCTCAGAAAACAATCATGACTTCAATCCAAAAACCATGAGTCAACTTCTTTCCAGAACACAAACATAGACTCTACTCCAAAATCCAAAGCCTGTGTTCATTCCAAAAACGAAGACTCGACTTCATTCGAAAAATCAAAACTTCACGTAATTACATCGGAAGGATTAGTTGGAGTGAAAAAGAAAAAGTTGTGTTCACGGACATGGTCCATGTATTGCAAGTGGTCTGTAGGATCACTAGAGACACTATCGGCCATATTTTTCCCTATGTTTACAAAAAGTTGTGAAACACTGTTGTGATATCTTTTTTCATATGATATTTTATATTTTCGTTAACGATGGACTCAATTGTTTTGGTAGCATTATTATTCGATTTATAGCATGAATTAAGCAGACGCCAAGGTTTTTTAATACCAGTTTTGTATTCAGTAAATTAGCGAGTAAAGTTGTTTTGTTTCGATGTTCGTATTTGATTTTTCGCATGATTCCCGAATCTGTCACACGTTTCTTTAGATATTCGTCCTTCGTATAGTGAAGCTCGGTACGCTTGACGATTCTTTATATTGATCTCGATATCTTCAGTAATCCAGGGCTTTTGTCTATTTTTCGGCGTAATTGTGCGGGTGATTATTGGACAACACTGGTTGTATGCGGTCGTTATATTTTCTGTTAAATTTAGTATTGCTTCATCAATGTTAATCGCATGATTGCCCCGCTCATGCATGTCCAATGATGGCATTAATTATTCTAGAACAGTTCACATTGTTCCCAAGTTTTATTCGTTTACACAAAGATATGAAAAAGTCTCAGCTTGTGGGCTGGTACAAGGACTATAGGCATTTTCTTGATGAGAAACACCGGAAAAGGGTCAGATAAGTCAGAAATTATTATTCCGGTGAGAAAATCAGTCGGGTCTAACATAAAAATATTATCGAGCAGCGTAGCAGATTCTGTTGACACACGTGGACGTTTCGTGATGCTTGGAAGGAAGAAGTTAGACAAAAAAACATTTTTGAAGTTTGAGATTTGCTCACAGCTTTCAAATTTTAGAAGATCGTAGTTGAAATCCCCGTAGGTTATTGTGTCATTGTAATGAGACTTGTTAAACTGAGATATTAGGCTATGAAGCTCGTTCAGGAAAGAGACATAACAAGCTGTTAGAGGCCTATACACAGTTTCAGGTATAATCCGTTTACCATATTTCGTTAGCCCTATAAATAGAGTCTCAAGATGTTGACGATTCAAAGTTGCTCTTAAAATGATTTTCGAAGATATGTGCTTAGATATGTACGTACTGATGCCACCGCCAGGTTTGTTATTACGGCTAAAATAATTTTGAATTCGAATTAGGTCATCTGTTCAGCCATCTAGCCAAGTTTCGGTGAAACTAAGAACATCAAAAATTGCTGTACAGCTCAGTGATAGTAAAAGATATTTCATCTATTTTCGGATAAATGAACCTACAGTTCCTATATAATAGCGAAAAATCATTGCAGGTTGTTCCCATCGATTCATTGAATTTTTTATTATTTAGGTATTTGCAATTTTCAGTTTCATTTAGGTTTGGATGCAGTCTATTGACTTTATCCTACCAAGTAAATCCTGAACTCATTATAAAAATCAAAACTTTTCTTCATTCCAAAAACAATAGCTTTACTTCATTCCATAAACAAGAATTTAATTTTATTCCAAAAATCAAATCTTTAGAAAAACCAACACTTACCTTCTTATATAGAACTTGATTTCATTTTAAAAACCAAACTTAACTTCATTCCAAAAAACAAAACGACTTCATTGAAAACACCTCAAAAATAAAATTTGCCTTCATTCCAGGAATCAAATTTCTATTTTATTCAAATAAACAAAACGGAACTTTATCCCACCAAGCCAAAACTTGACTTCATTCCATATACTAGAACTTGGCTTTATTCAAAATCCAAAAACCATACTTCATTACAAACACTTGTTTAACCCTTAAAAAATGACTTCATTAAAATGAACAATCTTGACCTAAAAAAACATGATTTCAGTCCAAAAACCATGCCTCGAATTAGTACAGAAAAAAATTTTGACTTCATTCAAAAAACCGGAGCCTGCTTTTATACCAAAGACTAACACTTGACTTCATTCCTAAAATAAAAATTTCACTTCATTCAAAAAACTAAAACTTGACTTTAATCCAAAAACAACGCTTAACTTCATTTTGAAAATCAGAAATTGACATCAATCCAAAAAATAAAAGGTGACTTCATCTCTGGAAGCAAATAATAATCATAAACTGAAACTTGATTTATTCTAACAAGTAAATCTAGAATTCATTCTAAAATTCAAAACTTTACTCCGTTCCAGAAATGCAAATTTTACTCCATTTCAAAATATTTCATTAAAAACAACGAATCTAACATCATTAGAAAACCAACACCTGACTTATTGTATAAATTAAACTTGACTTCATTTCAAAAACATAATTTCACCTTATTTAAAAAAATGACATCATTCTAAAAATTTAGAAACAAATTTTGATTTAATTCCATAAGCCAAGACGATTCCACCTGACCAAAAGTTTACTTCATTCCAAAAATATAAATTTTCCTTCATTACGAAACTCAAAAATTTGACTTCAATGAAAGAAAAGAGTTCATTTCATAAATCAAACTCTGACTTCATAAAAAAAAACAGTTCTATACTGCATTAGAAAAGCAAATCTTGATTTCATTCCAAAAACTACAACAGGACTTGCTTTCAAAATTCAAATTCCCGCATCAACACAAAAAACTCGACTTCATTCCAGGAACTAAAACTCCATTTCAGTCGAAAAACAAAAACTGGGGTTCATTTCAAAAACTAAAACTTGTCTTCGTTCCATAAATAAATTTTCATTTCATTCCAGAAATAAAAACATTTTTATTTCATTCCGACAACCAAAGCTAGATTTAACACTAAACTTTAAAACTTGACTTCAATCAGAAGATTGAAACGACTTTTTTCCATATACCAAAACTTGGCTTCATTCCAAAACCGAAATCCAGACTTCATTAAAAATACTGATTTCACTCATTAAAAAAATAGACTTCCTTAAAGTTAACAATCTTGACTTCAATTATAAAACCATCATAACCTCAATTCAAAAACCATACCTCCACTTTTTTCCAAAACACAAATTCTGATTCCATTCTAAAAGCCAAAGCCTGTCTTCATTCCTGAGGACTAACTCATGACTTATTTTAAATATCAAATTTGACTTCATTCTTAACAACCAAAGATTGATTTAATTTCGAATACCAAAACTTGACATCGTTCTAAAAACCAAAACTTCACTTCATTCCAAAAACCAAATTCTGACTTGATTCCAAAAACCAAAACCATTTCATTTCGAAAACCAAATTCTGACTTGATTACGAAAACTCAAACTTGACTTCATTTCAAAATCAAAACACTTAACATCGTTGAAAAAAAATTGACTTCAGTTAGAAAAACATTGATTCCATTACATAAAACCAAATCGTGACTCAAAAGAAAAAATCTCGACTTCATACAAAAAAGTCAAAACCTTGTACATTTATAAAAAACAATTTCGCCTTCATTCCAAAGACCAAATTTTAACTTCATTCCAAACACCAAATCTTCGCATCATTCATATATTCAAATCCCCACATCGTTATAAAAAATGACTTTCTTACAGGAACCAAAACTTTACTTCATTCCAAAAACCGAAATATGACTTCATTCCAAAAACTAAATTCTGCCCTCGTTCTAAAAACCGATTTGTAGCCACTCACGTTCTACCAAGCATCTACAATTTCCGCAATGCTAATCTTTTTCTTCACCATGTTTTCTTGACTGCTGCTCAAATGTCGACCTGAATAATTTTAATACTTTGCGGCAAGTTAAACTGAAGTTTAACATTTAACTCAAATTTAAAGTCATTTGTACTAAGCAATGTTGAAAATAACAAACATTAATTGGATCTTACCTTTATTTAATTTTAGCCCTTTACCGCCGTATGTCCCTCCCGGGGAACGCTAGAAAAAATGTCGTTTATATGAAAATTATGAGCAATAGGGAACCAGTGCCGAATGTTCCTGCAAGAAGACATCTTCCGCCATTACAGTTGGCCGGTGCAGCATCTCTCAACTCCTTGTCACGGACAGTAGCAGCTGAACTGTTGCTGAGATTGGTTGTGCGTCAATTGTGTTCGTGCATGGTGTATTCTTGCCTCTATGGAAGGAAATCATGGTGAGTTACAGTTCTAACATTTTTTTTATATGTTTAGTAGATGTTCTAGATAGGCTAGCAGGTTCAAACAGTTTTCTTCACCTAATAGTTTATCTCTGCTGAGGTCTGTTTTGTTTGTCACCGAGGAGGAACGATTGGCAATGGAAGGCTTTCACCAGCTGTCACCTACAGGGAACAACCGTCAAGAGTGTTGCTTGCTCATTTTCCCATATGTTTTTTCGAAGATAACTGAACTTAGCATTCACAGTGTGCATTCCTATGATTCATCTTTGTTAGGGTTAATGTTTATTTTTGCTTTGTTGGTTATTCATATTCTTTTTGATTATACCTGGCATTGTATTGACATGGTTTATTCTCATGAATATCACTCTTGAATTATTGTACTTCTTATTTTTCATGCTCTGATAATTTCCCCTATATTATAAAATACTAAGAATAGCGTAGCTAATGTTTGTAATTTTTTTCAGAAATGTTGAAGCCACAAGGATTTTACGGGAAACGGAAAAAAGTGGCTCGAATTACAATGAAACTACAAGAATCTGCTATGGACAGCGATGTTGACAGCAGTTCAGATGTAGAAGATGATGAAATATGTGATCCAACTTTCGTTCTTGAAGGGAATGAACCAGGTAGGTGTTGATGTTTTATCATTAGACAATACAGAATTGGGTATCCATAGATATAAATTCATGAAAGAAGTCGTAATTCAATTAGCTACAGTTCTAATATATATATAGCAATTACTGATGAGTAAGTACCCTGAAGTAATAATAATTTGTTTCAACAGATTTAGAGTCCATGCTGCGTGAAGAAGAGGAAGAAATAGATGAGCAAATGGATGAAGAATTTGAGGATGAAGCTACTGTCGTGTTGCAAATACAGCCCGAGGAAATGACAAATGCTGAAGTAGAGTCTCAGCCAACACACAGTGAAGCTAGACGTCAGAGGTCCAAAAACCGTACTGCCGCCCATAGTTGGTGTAAAAAAGATGGGTCGACCCATGTCCCAGAATTTCAAACACTTCCTGATAAAGAATCTTGTTGCTTAGAATTGAAAGCTCCTTATTCTTATTTCAAATCTTTCATTCCTGATGATTTTTTAGATTTAATTGTGGAACAATCTAACCTGTATGCAGTTCAAAGTAATGTAAACAAGCCTTTGAATCTAACAAGAAAAGAACTCGAACAGTAGCTTGGTCTAGTGATGTATTTTTCCTTAGTCAAGATGCCTGATACAAGGATGCACTGGTGTCGTAAGCTTTGTGATTTTATGGTTGTAGCTCCTTCTGTGATGAGCAGAGATAGATTTGAAGCAATAAAAAAATATCTCCACATGGTGGACAACAGTAATCTTACTAATCAAAATGATAGAATGGCCAAGGTAAGACCACTTATCAACCTGCTTCGACGAGAGTTTCAGAAAATCCCCATGCATCAAGCATTATGCATCGATGAACAACTTGTTCCCTTCAAAGGCAAAAGTCAGCTGAAGCAATACATCCCCAGCAAGCCTCACAAATGGGGATATAAAATTTTTGTACTTGCTGATCCTGAAGGGATAATTTATGATTTCATTCCCTACACTGGAAAAATTCACCCTGTTGAGGACATAAACGTTCCTGACCTGAAACCTAGTGCTAATGTTGTCCTTCACCTTGCTCAGATAATTCCTCCTGGCAAGAATCACATTCTATACTTTGATAACTGGTTCACTAGTCTTCCTCTGTTGGACCACCTTGCTACTAGAAAGATTTGGTGCTGTGGCACTGCCAGAGTTCCCAGACTGCCTGGCATACCAAAAGGAAAACAAGTTGACAAGGACCTCGAAAAGAAAGGAAGAGGATCTTTTGAAGAGTTAGTTTGCCAGCAGGAAAACTGTGAGATATCTTATGTCAAGTGGCATGACAACAAAATTGTCCACATTGTCTCCAATTTTGCCAAAGCTTCTCCAGTATCTACTGTTCAAAGATTTGATTCCAAGCAGAAGAAAGTAGTAGATGTGCCCTGTCCAGACATTATTCAGAGGTACAACAAATCCATGGGTGGTGTGGATCTAGCGGACATGCTCATAGCACTCTATAGAATCCCGCTAAGATCCAAGAAATACTGTTACTGTTCCTAAAAAAGTAGGGTAGGGTTTCACATGCTCGACATGGCCATGATAAATTCCTGGAAACTCTACAGGAGAGATGCAGGGGATTTGAACCTTCCAAAAAAAGACATTCTGTCTCTAGCCTCGTTCAAATTATCTGTCGCTAATGCCCTTATAAAGAAGGGTAAAGCCCCAACAAATAAGCGTGGCCGACCATCATCTGATGCTCAAAGTTCAATTCCAAAGCGCCCCCATAATTGTCCAGAAGACATCGTCCGTTTTGATCAAACTGGTCACTTCCCAATTCTTGAGGATAAAAGAAACAGATGCAAAAATAGCAAGTGCACTGGCAAAACTAGATATGCTTGCAAAAAGTGCAAAGTAAATCTTTGCATAACTGTAATCTCAAATTGTTTCTCATCATATCACGGAGAATAAATTTCATTTTTCATCCTTTTCAAAGAGCTTGAACAATAATTTGCAATATTTCATATTTTTGCCAAATACTATGCCATAAAGTGTGCAAGAAGGGAAGCCAATTTATTTTTCTGCTATTGAAATTCATTATGGAATAAGTTCAAAGGATATTATTTTTTTAAACGTAGTATAAGCTAGGATGCTTCATATTGCTATACTGAAATATATGTTTGACGCATGCATGTTTTTGCTTATATCCTTTATTCTAACATAAATACTCCGAAACATGCAGAAATTATTGTTTTGTGTAGCATATAACATGATTGTTTCAGAGAAGTTCACATCATGTGCTGGGTGTTCCATGTGAGTGACATGCATGTCACTGACCTCTGATGCCTAACGTTCCCTCTGAGGGACATATATATATTTAATTACCTATGTGTGTTAACGATATCTGCATTGCACATGTTGTCTATATAAACACCAAGCAACAAGAAAATCATACAAAAAAAATTATTTTTCACTGGATCATAATTCAGGCGGTAAAGGGTTTAATGAAGTATCTATGAATATTGAGTTTGCGACTACTGGTCGGTCAGCAGCTTTATGAAAATCACCTCCGTGTCCCAACGATGCCTCACATCGTAGTCAATGTGTTAAGAAAACTAAAGCGTAACAAAATATTCTAGAATAAAGTGGAAATGGCATCATTATTAAGATTAATTTAAATGTTACCGAAATGTCATTAAATTAGTTTGTTTACTTTGCCCTATAAAGAAGAGATAAGTACGTACGAATTTCTAGTGTTAATGAGGCGTGCTGGCTGATCTAATAGCGCCTCTTTTAGATTTAACCTAGACCTAAGGTTGTCAAAAAAAACATATTGGTTGATTGATAGTCAAAATATAAAGGGCGGGACGTAAGAAATAATTTCTTGACACAGCAGTTTCCGCTCGTGACGTCTGCCTGTAGGTGAGAATTGTTTAATGGTGTGCGTGAGCGCTAGGGTTTGCAATCCCGGAACAAAATGAAAATCCTGGAATCTCGGGATTTCAGGAAGTTAATTCAGGGAATTCCCGGGATCCCGGGATTTCTTAACATTTTTACATGTATGATAATGTAATTTTTGCCCATGCCCATCACAGTTTTTGGCTGTTGAGGGAGCGAAAAACCTTTATCTGAAAAGGATTCTCTAATGAATTCACTCTTTGTAACAGTATTTACTGACATGCCATCAACTGCTACAAGCTTGGTCACTTTTTCTTCCGGAGTACTTTGATGCACCTTTACGAAACGTGTGATTTTTGTTTGTTTAGGTATAGTGCTTCCACTACTGCTCTGCCGTGTATGAGGGTGCTTTGTTCCAATACGAATTCTGTCTTCTGAGCTACTAGTTATATAAAATAACCACTGTCCATTAAATTTATGCAAGAATGGTCAGACCAATTCAGTGTGGTTGTCATTTGCGGCCCAACCTTGTGTAATCAGCACAAAAAGAAATAGAATGCAAGCCTCTCCTCTCAGAACACAAGAGTTCACGCCCAACCTTCAGCACCTCAACATTAAACTCCACATCCTCTGTTCTAAAATTTATGAACTCTTCTGTGCAATCTCCAAACCATCTTAGTGTCACCATGACTGAGTAAGAAGAGATAGCTCCTTGGGCTGGCAGTTGCGGTGAGCGTCGCGACTGCGTACTTTTCTGCGATGGGGTGCAGCTCGGTGATGTGGTGCTGCCGTGTCGTAGGTGTTGGACTACTGCGGCCTCCTACAGCTGTGATGACCAAGCTATTGGCCGCCTCGAGAGCCTGCGTTGGCATCGCACCGATGCACACCCGCGAACTTCCTGTAGACCATCGCAGCGAAGACTTCAGAACCAGTTGGCTTACCAGATGGGTCGCAGTGACATATAGCGCTGTGTTCGGTCGACTCTTTGTAACGAATCCTCCCTAAACGATGTCGGTTCACCACTTCATCCTTACTATAAATTTAGTGTTGGTCGTCGCGGGGCTTGGGGTCTCTCATAAAGGGAAGGGATTGAGCTAGGATAACTTATTGTTAATCTTTAAATTTAAGTACCGTTGAAATATTGCTAAATTATTGGTAATCATTTAACGTAAGTACTACTAAAATATTGCTTCTAGTTTGGTTTTTCACGACTGGCGAGGGGCAGTTATGCGGCCGGCGTAATTTCATAAACGGGAAAAAATAGTAAATTAAATTGCAGTAGTGTCAATACTTCCCTTCACCCGCCGTCATTTTCGATACTAGTTGACGCAACTGGGTCTGCTGTTTCAGGCTTCACTATGTTGTGTTAACTCTTTAGGTGACGTAACAAACCCCTGGTAGACCAGCCTTTCAAAAGTAAACTCTTGCCTCATTTTATACATCTAGCACTTTCTCCAGTTGCATCTTTAACATAATATTGCCCCACAAAGGCTTTAGTTTCTACAACATCGGCCGTTCCCGTCGTATCTATTACAGTCTATTCTTAATTACCTGCAAAACCAAACCACAAAATATATTCTGATGCAATAGTTGAACTATATTATGAGACAGTGTAGACTACACTGAGTAGTGATGTAAATTGTAATAATATTAAACCCCTAAAGTCCTAGCTTGAGCTTTCTAGTTGATTAATCATGTTAAATAGAACGATTTTAAGTTATTTTCTCATTCATATCTTGAAATATATATGCTATTTAGAATCCCTGGAATTCCTGGAAAGAAGGAATTCCCGAACCGGGAAATTTTAACCCTAAATCATCTGGGATTCGGTCATCATTGGTCAATTCGGTCAATTTCCATGGGTCCTGCTAGTACTTACTAAACAAGTGTACACTATTACACTAGTACATATGGAATCCCGTCAAAAATGACAAGATTTCATATTCTCTTTATAATTTCCTTCCCGATGTGGATGATATCCATCCTAATAGTACCCACGATAAAGATATTCTTGTACTCGTGCACTGGTGAAACTTTAATCACAGATACGGTAATTAAGCATCCTCATGAGCATCACAGAGATACGGAAGACGCAGACACCAAATAAATAAACTCACCAAGGGTATTATTAGGTAAGATTGTAGCACAGTATATTATTTTAAAATGCAAAACCCCGCCGAACTCGGTATCTACGTAACGGTTTCTACTATACAATATAAGCTTCTGGATATATAATTTTTTTAGAGTGACATATATTATAGTGCACTTGTACTGCGAATATGAGTTTATTAATTTACCGGTGAAATGAAACTAAGACTGCCAGTGATAGTTTCTTCTTATCTACTCTTAAGATAATTACACGAAACGTGAGATGATTCTATCATGAAATGATTCTATCTACAACCATTACAAAAATCACCGTGGGAACATTGATAAATGGATCGCATTTAAGAAAGCAGGAGCAATTTTCCGACAAACAGTACTGGAGGCTAATGCCGTTAGCTGGAAAGCATTTGCCTCAGGCCTCAGTACCTCTTCTCAAGCGGAGGTTTGGCACAAAATTAAAGCCATAAAGGGAAAACAAAGCCGGAGCAAATTGTGCTCAAAAATTCAAGCAATGAAATAACTACTTGCCCAAATGAAATTTCTGATATATTGGTAGACCAATATGCCTCACATAATAACCTAGAATCTGATACAATGTTTGATCAACTTAGGAGCTTCTGTGAACAAATTCCTCTCTCATTTTTTACGGATACAGATCATGATTACAACCGTCCTCTCACTACGGTAGAGCTCAAAAGACAGCTCTAAAACAAAGCACCTGGAGCAGATAAAAAACCTCTTGAATTCATCAAACATATGAATGAAGATCAACCAAAATTCATACTAAATTACTTCAATAGAATTTGGGTCTCAGATATTCCGGAGCAGTGGAAGGAGGCTATAATTTGCCCGATTCTTAAACCGGGAAAAGTGCCAACAAACCCAAGATCATACCACCCATGGAGTAGCACTAACTAATGTACTATGCAAACTTTATGAGAAAATAATAAACTGGAGACTCTTAAAATATATAGAACAAAACAAATGCGTGAATGAGAATCTGAGCGGATTTAGAGCAGGGCATTGCACTCTGGTTGAACTCGCACATATCGAAAACTCCCTTCGGAAAGCAATAATCTTGCAAGATTTTTGTGTTACAGTATTTATTGATATAAAACAGTATTTTGACACTGTCTGGTATTATGGTCTTTTGCACAAGCTACAAATTTTTTGGACTTGAAGGTAACCTTCCTCAAACCATAATTTCTTTAATCAAAAAACGCAAAATAAGAGTCATAACCAATGACACCCTATGCAAGCAATGTTCCCTGAGGTCGGGTGTTCCACAGGGATCAGTGATCAGCCCAACATTGTTTAACATCATGTTAAATGATATTTTACAAGACTGTAACCCCCCACTGCAGACATCCCTTTATGCTGACGACGGTGCTGTTTGGGTTACGTGCTTTGATTTGACTGAGGCGCTTTGCATGTTGCAGGATGCCTTAGATGGTATTCATTTTTGGTCCCAGACCTGGGGCTTAAAATCTCTCCAGAGAAAACCAAATGTGTAATTTTCACTCATAAAAAACTAAGCCCCCTTTATACTTAAACTATCAGAATGTGAACTTAGAATTTGTCACTAAGTATAAATTTCTTGGACTGCTTTTTAAATGCATAACTTCGGTGGGGCCCACATATAAAAGAAGTAACGCTGGAGTATCATAAAGACCTAAGACTGCTTCGTATTCTCTCAAATATAAAGTGGTCAGCCAATTTTGATATATTACGGAAAATTAACACTTCCTTAATTTTGCCAAAGCTATCTTATGCAAGTTTTCTCTTTGACACTGCTTGCGAATCCCATTTGCTGTATTTATACAGAATCCAATATGCAGCACTGCTGTGCCAACACGGTCACGCACTTACCCTCGTGCACATGTTTAGTACGTACGTTTCGGGCCACGCCTGGTGCGACTTGCGCACCATGCGCAGCTGAGTCAGCATTTTGTGTGTATAAAAGCCCCGTGTTCAGCTAGCAGAGCGCATTTGGTTGTACTACCTCCTTACCTCAAGTACACGCTGAAAAGTCTACTCGTTCTACTCAATATCCACCCTTAGATACGCGCCAGATGCGGCACACTGGTGGATCAGTTCGCACGTACCCACGACGTGAACTTAACTTGATACTTGTGCTGTGATTTGGATGGTGCGAGTACGGTGATTGAAGATATCGGGAATTTCAACCTGTTTCATCGACGACGATTTGGAGATCGCGTGTCTACAGAGGTTGGAGGAAGTTCTACGAGTGGTGACCTAAGCTTCGATTCGTGTGACGAGATTCTTTTTGGTGAACTCGGCAACTCTGTTATGGAGAAGATTGCGGCAACGGGAAGAGAACTTAAAGAAGCACCGCAAGAATATAATAACGTGTTCAGATTTCTTGTGAAAAGGGTTCCTGAAAAAGATATGGTGGATTCTTACAAATTGGACCTGCAGATCCCCGTAGGAGTGCCCTACAAAGCGCGTGTCGACCTGGAGCAGGAAGGAGATAACTGCGTTATTAAATTGTGCGTAAACTTCCATCGGAAAAAGTAACGTGGTCATTTATCAGTTGAATGCATAAGTGATTGTGTTCATTAATTTCAACGAACAATTCCTGTGATACTACATCTTCGAGAACATTTGTGACACGTGTATGTGATAAATAGATTGCATACAAAAGTGTGTTTACTTAAAGTCTATACAGAAACTGTGTAAAGTTATTAATACGTGTAGATAAACTGTTGACTGTGATATTATACGCAGTCTGGAACCGTAAATATCCGTAAACACTCCAAGAACGTGCTCGTGCTCCCATCGCTACCCCGCTGTGTGTCGGCGCTTCGTGTACGACCTTGGCATCTGGCAGTCTCGCATCTGGCCGTGCTGTGACTGTGCTACGCAGGCGACCTTGAGACAAGCCGCGCCGAGTCTGGTACTGCTGTTGCTGGGCTGTCATCCTCGGGCGTCCTTGCAATCAGCTGTAGCTGTGCTGCCTACTCCCTGCGGCTGCTACACTGCATTGGCTGCGTGCTGTATTATCAGTTAAGTGTTCTATAACTATTTTGTTCTTGTTGAAATTGTTAGGTGATTTTCCGTGACTTCGTCAGTTTTATTTTGTTACTTCTTATTGTGTCAGAAATTGTAGGGATCAATACCTTTGAATTCGTGTAACAAGTTCCTTGTTATTAATTGATTTCAGTTCGGTTTGCAAGTAGCAAGAAAAAAATTTTGGGATTTAAATTTTCAGTGATAGGTAATTGGAGATTTAACCGTGTACTATCTCCACGTTTGGTGTAACGTGTGTCTTTAGCGTTACGTTATGTGATTAAATTTTTGCGAGGTGAAGTATTTTTTTTGAGGTTCTACAGTCTTATTTTTGTGGTGTTGGAAAATATTGAGTTGGACAGTGGCGTTATTGATTTTTTTTAGCTTTGTGCGAAAGATTTGTTTCCTTGTTAATATAACTGATGGGAGACTCAGATTCGGATCCAGAATTTATCCGTTCTACGAGTACTATTACTGGTAGTGGAAGGGTTTCTGTTCCAGTATTTAGTGGTACGTTACCTGGTACGTGTATCAATACTCCATCTAGTGTGATAATGTCTGGACCACAGACCACGACAGTAATTACGACCACTGTTAGCACACAGACTGTGTCGTTCAGTACGCCGAGTGTTAGTACAATGACGTCCTCTAGCGGACCGATGACAGGTGGTGGTGTAACAACCACGTTACAAAGAGGCAGTACTATTTTGTCAAGTGCAGAGCTACCTTTGTTTAAGGGCCGTCAAAGAGTCAGAGATCCTATTTTCAGTGAAACGAAAAGTTTTCGAACGCATGTGGCAAATCTCAAATCATACATATGTTTGTTGCCCGACGTTACTTCAGATGAGGCGAAAAAAGAGTTACTTGTGCGCAGCGCACACAAAAGCATGGGCGACTTTAATAGCGTCGTCACAAAATTAGTAGACCCTGCTATTAATTATTCATTTGACCAAGTTATCGATATTCTCGACGACATCTATGTCTCGAAAGGTGAACGATCTGTACATGCTTTAGCTTGCGACCTTAACCAGCTACGGCTGTTACGAAACGAAGGGTTGTCTGCCCAATTGGTTATGGCGATGTCAAAAATAAGAAATTTGAGTGATCATATTCTTAATAGTAATGAAGTGGCAATACAAAGACATCCATTTGTAACTGCCTGTACAAATCAGAACGAATTGAAAAAGTTCTCTGGCGATCTAGTTGTTTTCAGCCTTGCTATAGCACTTCTTGCACCATTATTGGAAGAGAATTTCTGTAAAAAAATATTTTCCCGACCATTCATAAGTTCAGAGGAGCTTTTAGCTCGTCTCGTTTCCGCTGTGCGTAATAACCCTGAGGGAAGAGAAATACTTGCGCGCAAAAATAATACCCAGTACCCGTATCAAACCAGAGAGACTTATCTTGCGGTCGTACCTGAAGAGGGAGAATGGGATGAGAGAGATTCGTCCCCCGAGGTCTTGTATGCATCACAAAATACCAGCCGACGATTTCAAGGTCGGAGACCATTTTTCAGAAGCAATTGGAGAGCTGCTAGATTTCAAAGGGGGAGACAGCATGCTTACTTCGGAGATCGACCGTTCGGTTCGTTGGAGTGCCACGAGGCTCAGGTGGTAAACCCACAACAGACTAATAATGATAAATCTAAGTCGTTTTGTTCACTGTGCAATACCGCAGGTCATGTTCAGAGTATGTGCACGAGTAAAAGAGGCCAAAGCAAATCAAATTTCCGAGGCCATGCTTGTTACGCTTGTGGGAAGACGGGCCATTTTGCACGCGAATGTCTTTCGCGTGGTCGTGGTAGAGGGCGAGGTGAAGCGTGCTACGCTGCATCTTGCGAGGGTGAAAATTTTTTAGAGTAGACAAAGAAAAATCGGAAAATTCAGAGTGTCTTGGAGTAGAGAAGGAGTTGCCAATGCCCGGGGTTGCAGCTACTATCCTCGTCAACAAAAATGTGGTGTTGAAACCAGATACTATTATACAGTCGACTTCTGTGGTGGATCCGCTTTTCCTGTGTAATAATAAATACGAATTACTAGGTGAACAAGAACTTGATGTAGGTGCAAATTCTGAACTACCTGTAGAAGTTTGTTTGTCAGCGACGATAATGAAGGAAGGTCGTTTAAGGAAAGAAAGCGATGGATTATTTTCATTACGGCGTTCTAAGAAGCCTACAATTATTCTACGTCATGATACAAAGTTGATGAGCGCTCTCATAGATAGTGGTAGCGACAGATGTTTAGTGAGTTACCGGAATTTAAAAGGTATAAACGAGCCAATTAAGCCCAGTGCTCTGAGTATCAGAGGTGTAAATTCCAAAAGCCAGGTATCAGGAGAAGTCGATCTATGTATTACGCTGCCTAATAGTAAAAAAATCAATACCAGCGCTTTGATTTTGAAGGATGCCGAATTTAAATATGACGTGATCCTTGGCAGAGATGTTTTGCAGGACGCCGTGCTAAATTTTAAAGAAGGATTCATTGTTCTCGACGGCGTAAAAGTACCGTTTCATGATGTGCAGGAATTGCACGAGCAAAGTAGGAAGGAGATATTCTTGAACACTGTGAGTAATCCAGAATGTCTGATGGCTGACATGCTTGCGAATAAGAGGAAAATAAGAAGATATCTGCTGAGGGAGAGAGAATCAAAAATTGCGAGCAAGGAAGGTGGAAATAAAAAAGATCTAGAGATAAATACTGCAGAAGAGAAGGGTAACCAAGGCCCAACTGCAGGGCGAGAGAATAATGGGAAAGTAAAAAATAAACAGCATGCGAAGAAAATAAGAGAAACTAAGGAACATGCGAGAGGTTTAAAATATAGTAAAAAACGAGAAATAGTTGTTCATTGTGGAGCATTGGAAATGCCCAGAAACTGCTTACGTGTTATTAATGGGTATGTCAAAAAGGCTAAGCCCGGAAGGTATATTATGAATAAGACAATTCTCGCGAATGGTATTTATGTCGCCGAATCTGTTGTGGATATCAAGTCAAATGGGTTTGTCCCTGTAATGCTTTTGAACGTCTCGGAAGACGTGGTATATTTGAGCGACAATACGATGTTAAGTACGATTGAAGAAATTAACGACATGGAAATTGAACACGAGAGTTACATGTCTACCGTGCACGAAGCTGTGCGAGATGCAAATTTGTGCGATGCTCGAGATAATGCGGAACTACCCAAAGTCGACAGTGTTAATGGTGGAAAGTTCAATGCCATCTCTGGTAAAGACGTTGGTTTAGTATCTGCAAAAACGAGGCATTGTGGAAACGATAATCGTATTGATGAAGTAGAAATTAATGCAAACAAAGATGTTGTACCTGAAGGAGGTAGTAACGGGAGACGTCCTCTGACGTGTAACGATGTAAATTGTGAAAATGATGATGCTAAACCATTATTGATGAATTTATTAAACAATTTTAGAGACGTAATTACTCTCGAAGGCGAAAATATTGCAGTCACGAATGTAATGCGACATGATATTGTATTAAAACCTGATGCTCCAGTACTTAACATCCCTCCATATCGAATTCCACATAAGTATCAAAATGAATTATTGGAAGCCAATAAACAGATGTTGAATCAAGGAATAATTGAACCTTCAAGCTCCGAATACAATTTTCCTTTAATCGTGGTGAAAAAGAAGTCGGGCGAGATTCGACCCGTCATAGATTTTCGTGAACTCAATAAAATAATTATCAAGGAAAGTTACCCAATCCCACGAATTGACGAGGTTCTTTATTCGTTAGGTGGTAATTGTATTTTTTCAAGTCTTGATCTCCGCTCAGCCTTCCATCAGGTCGAGTTGGAAGAGAAATGCCGTAAATTCACCGCGTTCAGTATCGGTTACGAGAAATTTCAGTTCAAGAGGTTACCATTCGGGTTATCCTCGAGCCCATCAGTTTTCCAAAGAATAATTTCTTCTGTTCTTGCAAATATCATCGGTAAATTATGTTTTGTATTCCTTGATGATATACTAGTATTTTCCAAATCCATGAACCAACATCTGAAAGATTTACAGAGTGTTTTTGAGAAGCTACGTAGTGGAAATCTGTCCCTTAAACTTGAAAAATGTCATTTTCTAAAAAGCTCAATTGAATATCTTGGACACATTGTGTCGGCAGACGGAATCCGTTGCAAAGAATCGGAAAAACTACAAAAATTCCCGATTCCAAAAAATGTGAAGGAACTACAAAGTTTTCTAGGTGTGGCGAACTATTTCCGAAATCACATCCCGATGTTCGGTTCAATTTCATATCCTCTCTATCAATTATTACGAAAAAACGTTGAATTCATCTGGACGCCTGAATGTCAGAAAGCTTTTGAAAAAATTAAATCTCTTTTAACATCAGATACCGTTTTAAAGCACCCTGATTTTTCCAAGCCTTTTCATGTATTTACAGATGCTTCAAACTATGGTATCGGGGCAGTACTTTTGCAACAAGATAATGATTCAAAAAAATCCATGAAGGCTATAGCTTATTACAGTAAAAGTTTAAATTCAACACAAAAGCGCTATTCAACGACTAAAAAAGAATTCTACGCCATTGTGAGCGCACTTAAAGCATTTAAATATCTCATTCTTGGATACCCGATCCATATTTACACTGATCACAAACCCCTACAACCTTTATTTTTCAAAAAGCTTCCTGACGATTCGGCTATGTCTCGATGGTGTCTAACAGTGCAATGTTTCGAACCAATAGTAAAGTATTTCCCCGGAAAAAAGAATCTAGTTGCAGATTGCCTAAGTAGACTACCCGAGCAATTAACTATTTCTGATCTTGAAGAATGCTCAGAGTTCGACGAGGTTGATGTCTTGGCAGTGACTACACGCCGTGGTGCACTGACAGCCGACGTAGACGATACAGACGCGACGCCCTCTAATCAAGTGGCGCCAGAGTCGACTGAAAAACCCCGACTGACTAACTACGTACCTAAGTTAAAAGACGTATCATGGACTTTAGACGAATTCAGAAATGAGCAACGACTAGACCCATTCTGTTCTGAGGTTAAGGACGCATTACTATCTAGTAGACAATCTACGATCCCTGACTTAGAAAAATACCTAATTCTGAACGACATTCTTTATAGACGACGACAAATAGACTCTAGGGAAAGTACTATTCTCACTTCGGTTATACCGACATCGCTCATGCACAAGGCGGTGCTGAGTATACATTCCTTGTACCATACTGATGCCACGCATACGTTGTTTAAATTTAAGTTGCGTTATTTTCATTTATTGGAGAAGAGTATCATCCGTAATTTTGTCAAAATGTGTGATGTATGTAAGATTCTGAAGGCCCCCAGTACTGTACCTATTAAAATTTTAGACGCTCCCATCGCTAAAGAACCGTTTGAGGTGGTATCAATGGATTTCCTGGGCCCTCTACCGGTCACAGATCAGCAGAATAAATATATTCTCATTTTGATTGATTTATTTTCGCGTTACTGTAAGCTTTACGCGACAGCAGATCGATTAGCAGATACAGTTGTCTCTTGTCTGGACAGCTGCTTCTCAACCTTTGGCTATCCTAAAACACTTCTAAGTGACCAAGCTCTTGAATTTAAGTCTGCGGCAGTTAAAAAATTCTCTCAAATTCATTGTATTGCGAAAAAAGAGGTCCTCCCTTGGAGTCCTCACAGTAACGCTATTGTTGAACGTAATAATCGCAAAATTACGAATTTATTAAAATTATACATAAATTCTTTGGCGCATACGGAATGGGATCAATGCCTAAACAGCACGGAGAACGCGATAAACAATAGTTTAAATACCACATTGGGGGATACACCCTCGTTCATTGTTTTCAATCGCGATACGTGTCCGAGCTTTAGCGCTGTAACTTTCGAACCTAATTACAGTCACGACACGAACGTCGATATAATAAGATTTCGAGCTCAGGAAGCTGCCCGCATTGTTGAAAACGTTAGAGCTACTATCATAAATAATACCAGTGAAAGAACCATGTATCACAACCTTCGACGCAAAAATAAAAATTTTGAACTCAATGACCGTGTATTATTGCGCAATCACATGCGAAAAAACAAGCTTGATATAGCCTGGAACGGACCAGGTATTATAACAAAAATTAACCGAAATTACGTGGAAATAAAAATAGGCAATAAAATATTCCGAAGCAATAAAAATCATGTATTACCCTTACGTAAAAAGTGTTGAATGAATACTATGCGACTTACGAATGACGATGTTACTAGGTCCACATAATTCTATTGTGTGATTCTGTTTCGATGTTAATTTTACGTATATTTTTAACTGGAATTTTCCTTATATAACCGTATGTATTTACCTTATATTTCGTTTCGTATTTGGTGTACCGTGTTATTGCGTGCGTGATCGAGTCTGTACCCATTAACTTCACCACCAAGGCTTACATCTGTCCGAGAGCCTTGCTCAGTCCAATAACATCTTGCTCAGTCCAATAACATCTTGCCCGGTTCAATAACATCCTGTGTTTAGAAACGCGGCCCCTCATTGCTGTGGGAGCGAAGGCTGGCTCCCGATTTGTTTTGCAAATAGGTGTGCAGCTGTCGATGCCGTGTGGGATCAGCTGCGTGCAGATTTGATGTTCGTTTTTTTTTTTCCCATAGCAGCTGTCGCCAGCTGTGACTATTGGTTTCTTTAATTAATTTGACGTAATATTAATTGGTTAAAAATTTTTTTATGAGGCCATGCTAATTGAACTCTGTGTTTGTTTCAATTTCAGAACGAGCACGCTCACGTTCCTGTCGTCCACGATGGGAAATAGAATGACGCATGTGTCGGTGGAGGCACTAACGAATGCCCTAGAGAGCCATCAAGGTAGAGTCTCGGAGGACTGGGTGCGAGCGAACGCGCTCGTCGACATTCTACCGGATAGAGTGTCCGACCTCGGTATTCTTCTTCTTTTCCCTTTAACTCTGGCTTTAGGTGTATCTTTCTTCTACCTTCGCCGAGAACTTCGTCTGTTAGCGGATCGCTTTCGCGCGGAAGATGCCTTACTCCGCCGGCAGCAGCTCAGATCGAGTAACGCTGAGCAACCACTGCGTCACCTGCAAGCGAATAGCGAAGTTTAGGTGTCAGTGAAGCATGTGTTTTTCTTGTTTTTTTTAATATGTGGACTTTAATTTTTTTGCGTGTCTTCTAAGCGACACTATTTTTCTCATGCGTTTTAAACCGGAATTCTAGTTTTATGTTTAACATATACCTCAGGAATTAGTTGTAAGGTATTAAGTTGATTCACGTTTATAATATGACGTTAACGTAACTCAGTATGTATTAATTGTTTTCCGAATTCAGTAAATGTAATGCGAATTTTCTGATCAACTAAATTTCATAGACATTGCGTTGGAATTATTTTCATGTTTGATTATTCTTATATTTAACGAATGTATTGTTCTTACTACAAATTCATGGCAAGTATAACTTTTTATTTTTTAATTATGTTTGAATAAAAGTATTTTATTGTTGTTTCAAGATGCGATTTTCTATTTTTACTGCGTTTAGCATTTACACTGTTCATCACGAATTAATGTTGCGGTAATTGTGATTTCATGGCGAATGTTGATGTAAATGTAATAGATACATACATGCGATGTTTAATAATTACACTTCTTCACGCGTAATGAATATAAAATTTTTTTCTTCAAAAATATGAAAATAATAAATAAATTTAACGTTGAAAATTTTTTTAAATAAATTTTTGTTGTTTAATTTCATATGATGCCTACGTAGTTTGATATTGATGTTGTTCGTTAATGTCGTAACGTTTATTTTTCTTCGGTGATTTCCTTACAGGTATAGAGATAGTTAAATGTTGGTTCCTTGTACCGTGGATTTTTTTGGTACGATATTTCTGAAATCCTTCACTACTTCTGCGGTACGCTGATATTGTTCTGTTGCGATTCTTGCCGTCTTTATTTCGATGCGTTTTACTTATATTTACGAATGTTTTTTTTCGATAAACATATTATTGTTGTTGTACTATTGCGTTTTTCAATACGGGTATTGTTTGAAGAAAATGGATATCTTTCACTCTTTATTACGAAATATGTTCATAACCTGCGGCTCTCATCTTCTTTTGGTTGGTGGGGGTATATTGCGCATTTTCACCTTGCATACTTTTTCAATCTTAGAAATTTACGCCTTTAGATAACTTTGTCATTTCTTGGAGTTATGAATTTTAATTTCTGAGCGATTTATTCCCATTTGAGTAATAAAACAGGTATGGTGGGGAGGTGTGTGCCAACACGGTCACGCACTTACCCTCGTGCACATGTTTAGTACGTACGTTTCGGGCCACGCCTGGTGCGACTTGCGCACCATGCGCAGCTGAGTCAGCATTTTGTGTGTATAAAAGCCCCGTGTTCAGCTAGCAGAGCGCATTTGGTTGTACTACCTCCTTACCTCAAGTACACGCTGAAAAGTCTACTCGTTCTACTCAATATCCACCCTTAGATACGCGTCAGATGCGGCACACTGCGCTTTATTCTTGGTGCAATGCGATGTACCAAGCTTACCCATCTAGAAATAGAAGCAAACTAGATGCTACTGATATACTTATGGAAAAAACACTTGTGTCAGTATGCACTCAGAGCACTTAGTGTCCCTGGTCACCCAATTCGGCTGCTAATTCAAGACTATTACCCGTTCCATTTCTTCGAACATAATCCAAATCCTCTTCCAGTGTCAGGCCGAATATTCTGCTTGCGGCAAGAATTGGGCATTAAATCAAACTGTGTTGGACCTACACAGGCCACTGATGAATACGAAACTTATGACATGAAATGCTTTACCCATTTAAAAACATTCCCAAAGGGTGCACTGGGTGAAAATCAGTGGGAAGCACTATTTAAACATATTCAAGCTCAATACCCCACACGACATGAAATATATACAGATGGCTCTAAACACGACCACAGTGTTGGAATTGGCATATGGTCGAGTGAATCCAATATCATGGCAAGACTCCCAGACAGGGCCTCCATTTTCACAGCTGAACTCACGGCTATTCTATATGCAATAAAATTCATTGACAATTACCAGGAAACTTTGTCTTGTTTACTGACTCATACAGTGCTATTCAGGTACTCAATCAATTACTTCCCTCCAACCACTACTTGATACCTAAAATCAAGAGGGGTTTTGTCAGTCTCCCCCCAATGAAACTAAACATTGAATGGGTTCCCAGCCACATGGGTATCTTGGGAAATGAAAAAGCTGATCAACTGGCAAAAGCAGCACGTAACTTGGAAACAATCTGTTCACCTGATCTTCCTCACCTTGATCTCACACCACATGTCAGGCAACATTGCAGACAAAAATGGCCAGCTGCATGGGACTTAAGCATTAGCCACTATCAAGCAATCAAACCAAAACTGGAGCCAACAGTAAATTCCGCTGTATCTCCCAAAGAACAAGTGGTTTTGACACATTGCAGACAACTTACAATTAAACTCACTCATAATTATCTTTATACAAGAGACCCACAGCCCTTGTGTCATCAATGCCAATGTGTGCTCAGTGTTGGGCACATTTTGATTGACTGCCCTGCATACACTGCGCAAGGAATAAACACATGAAAATAAACTTCAATTCAACTTGGGAAAAAAAACTTCAATTCAACAAATAAACTCCAATTCAACAAATAAACTTTTATTCAACTTGGAAAATGTTCTGAGTGGATCCTTTAACCAGGCACTGATATTGAATTTTTTGAATAAACTCAACTTTGTTAATCAAATATAAAGCCCCACGTCCTAAAAGCTTATTTATTAGGCACTCCTGCCTGCAATGGTGATGTGCCTGAATTCACACAAGTATTCACAAGTAAATCCGATGTTTTGAAAAACAGTTCAGTACCTTTTACGGTAGTACGTGTAGAACTTGTGTGTGATGATTGCTTGTTAAAGATTGTTAAAGAAAGGAAATTTAATTTGGCCTTTGATGCCTGCATTTTTCTGGTGTTAAATGTGGCTAGAGCCAGTTTGTGTGTAGAACTGTAAAACTGTTGATTCAACGCTGAGAATGTAATTTCAAATAGAGCACACAGCCGTGACTGAAGCTTACATGAGATTTGGAAGTGATGAACAATGTTCTGTCCAAAAATTCTTCAATGACTTCTACTAAGGAAGTTATATTACTTTTTGCGTTAGAATATTGTTACTGTATATTTTTTTAAATGTTATGAGTCTGTTCGTTAGTGACAGTTGGGATTGTGGTAGATGATTAGCAAAATATATTCCAAACATAATTTAGCTTTGAGAAAGCATTTACATTGTTCATCATGAAATGATTCCATTAAAATTTTAAATTTTAATCATGATTTTTTATCAAATATTTTCCCCTGTTTAGTGCAAAATAGTTCACATTATTCTGACAAGAGTGAAATATTGTTATTTTGTTACCTATACGTATTCTTTCAAACACTATGGATGAAGCTAAATATTGCGTACTATAGCTGTTCACAACATAATCTCAGCATTTCATAATTACTGCATGCAGGTTTCAGCATAATTTATGTTTAATTTCCACTGATCCTTAAAGAAAAAAGTATAACTAGTTCTATTAGCAAGATTCCATACTCAACTTAGTAAGAATATAAGGATATGCTTCTGATTCATGATCAACAACGAATGATTTGTAGCACATACAAATGAAAAACTTAAGCACTGTGAGATTTTGCCAAACACGAGGCTAAATATGTAAGTAGTTTTGTAAGTAGTTTTGTACCATTAATCAATGGAATGTATCCTTCTGGCAATAGTATTACTTTTTCTCTAGTTCTACCACTGGCCTTCTATAACACGTAAGCTTTTATCATCCTTTAATTTGACTTTGCCAAATTGATAGCTCAAATCTGAGTTTTTTTAAACTTTTATTGGTGGAAGGAATAAATACTTTCTGAATAACCAATGCAATGTTTCAAAAATTTGATTTGTGCTTAATATTATTATTACTTTTTGCTTCCATGTGATCTGATAATTTTAAACCAGTTCTGTAATCCATTATTCATTGCCTATAGTATCTTTAAAGCTGTTGTTGATTTAATGGATGGGGTGGGCCAAAAGACCCATTTTAAAGTATTTTGCTAGATTTAATTAATATGACTATAATACTTCAGTTGCTGATAAGCTCAAATGTTTCAATGTTACAATGTTGGTAATTTTTTGTTTTTGACTTTCAGAATTGTTTAAGCCTGGGTATGCTTGCATACCAAATATGATCTGATATTCTGCAGGGTTGCCATAAAAATATTTTGTTAGTATCATAATGTTCTTGGAATTTTTGTGTCTTGCACAAAGTGAATATGCTTTTAATGATCTATGCAAAAATCTGCTTGAGATTCATGTCAGAAAGAAGTGGTCTGCAATATCTGTACCAAGAAACCCCCTTCAGTACACGGTGTGTATATTACCTGTTTTGTAGGCATATTGAAATGATTATACCACAGTCAAAAGATGTTCTGAAAAAAGTTAAAGTACTTAATGAATTAAATATAATGTAACTTATCTAATTACTTTGCAATTTCAGTGTTTCTCTGATTTTTTCATAAGTACCAGTATTATATGCATTTTAGCTGGGAATAATTTGGACGTATTCGTGTTTTTTTTCAATCAATTGTGAAAACATTGCCATGGATTATTATGTTGCCATGTGTGTTTTCAAACGAGTATCTTATGTTAACACAGTTCAAAAACAAATGTGGATTTTGTATTAGCTTCATGGAAATTAATTGATTTTTTCCATTTTTCCAATAACAAACATAAATCATTTTATCACTATCTTTCCTTTCATGGCACACACAGGGATATTTTAGGTAGCCTACATTTTTAATTCTTACCTAATCGAGAACATTAACAAAACAAAAATATTTTATCACTATCTTCACTGTCATAGTACACACAGGGATATTTTGGAAAGCCTTTTTAAATTCTTTCCTAATCAAGAACATTAACAATTGAAAATCAATAACCAATTTGAATTCATTCATGTCCATGTATTTTCATTCTCCTGCACTTTGTAAAAGTTGAGGAAAATCAGGCTCACTACCTAGGTTCATTTTTCATTATTACTGAAAACAAAAAGGGTGGATGGTGATAAGCAAGCCACTTAGCACATTGCTAACTAAACAAAAAATGCAAACAGGCTGAATTATTAGTGTTTTTAATGATATATTATCCACATTCTCACCTTTTTTTGTTTGTTCAGGTACCGTACAAGTGGTCATCTATGGCAGCCCTATTTACTGTCAACTACGTCTGTGTCACTGGTACGTTGCAAAGAGGTCTGCATCATTGAGGGACATCTAGAAGTCATGATGGTCTGGCTAACTTGTTTCTGCTGCTTGTCAAAACGTTTCTTCTAAACCTTGTCAACCTTTTCTGCGAGGAGCAACGCTTGGTTTGAAATATTTCGAGGAACTTTTTTCAAAAAGGTAAGGAACCTCTGGGGGTATTTTGTGCACAAAATAATTTATTTTAAACCAAAAAAACTGTATGTGGAAAACTGCATGAAGTTTTCAAAGAAGAAAGTATCAACCTCAGAGTTTTGATCATTTTGTAGTACAGTCTGACTAGCTGCGTACATCATAGCGATATGAGCATCATTTAAACATTTTCTCTCAGTTATTACATTGTATTGCTCTTCAACATGAATAATTTCATTTCATGACGAATCAGACTTCATCGCATATTTCTGAGAGTTTGAGTTGAACCCGATCAGGTTAGTTATATTCATTATTAGGACAAACCTGCTTCAAAAGACGATCATTGAGGGTTTCAAAGGTTAGTTTATTTCCATTAATGAATAGTTTCTGTTTTTTCGTATTTCGATCCACCCATACTATTTTTATAGAAATTTAATTCTTACCTAAAGTACATTTAATGCAAGAAGCATTCGAAAAATTGGTGCTGATAGGTCCTTCAGTCTTTTCATTCCACGAATTAAGTTATTTAGTTAAAGTTTTAAAATGTTAGAGCAATGAGGTCAAAATTGTTGAATATGATCTTGGAAAGGAACTATAAATATTCCATTTTCATAGTTGCAAGGAAGAAGAGGGGCTGAAGCTTGTCATTACTTACATTGCTTATTAAGTGAAGAGCTTCACAAATGTTGTTTGAATATGCAGACATCTTACTGGTGCTGATTGATTAATTTTTATCCTTTATAGCACAATAATAGTAGAATTGTAAAAAAGTAGAATTCAGCAAACACGAAAGAAGCCGCTCCTGAAATAGCAGATAGGATATATCTCCACGCTCATACTGCAGTTTAATGGGGTTCATTCATTTTCGCCTCAATTGAACAGATGTTTCACAATTTGTGAGGTCGCCAACTGAAGCTTAGGAAGTCTTTGTACAAATGAATTAGGATTTTTGTATGGTTGAGGAACATCGTTTCTTGGTATACTGTTTACCTTTTTGATTGTTACTCGTTGCTATCTTCTTCCACTCTTATTTGGTTTCAAAAGCTTCTTTCAATATTAGTGGTTTCAATGAAATTAATATCTTGTTATCATGAAACCCTATTCAATCGTATGGCTTTCATGCACAAGTTGTTGGGACTCTTCATGTGCACAGATTCCCCGTTCCCTTCATTTCATTCTGAACAGCACCTTCTTACATATTTGTTGGAACCTTGTTTTAATTTGGGAGGTTCAGATCAACTTGCATTCAAATTCACATCACATTTTGTTATGTGCAGAGTAGAATGTAAAATATACAGTGGACTGATGAAGCTTAACAATTTTTTGAAAATTCAACTTCACTTGAGGTTAGGAAATTATTCGTAGCCTTATCGCACATATGACCGAGTAAATTAGCAATATTTGAAACTTAATGGTTGGTTTAGATTACACATTGGGGATTCAATTTTGAGTAAAATAATTAGTAAATCTATGCAGGATTTTTAAAGTTGTATAAGAACCTTTTTAAACTCAACCCTGGTTACGTTGCTACGCAGTTGAGTGGGCACCTATCATAAAGGGATACTTCACAAAACCACTGCTCAATAAAAATTGCCTTAGTGTGAGCGCATTGAATTTTAGAATGAAAACCTTATGCTCATATGTTTCAGCACAGCACGCGCAAAAGGGCGCTTCCTGGTCTTAACTTGTTGTTCCGACAACCTCGACAGTTATCGTCCTCATCCTAACTCGTCTCAATCTGTTTTGGAGACTCGCCCCAACTTAGTTCAACTTAGATAGTTATAGCCAAAAATCCAATATGCTGTTTCTATACGCAGAGGATCTATTGTGACGACACATCTAAAAAGTGCATTGACGTTTTCTGCGAAGAACCCACCGGTGGTCACTCAAGAGATTTTCATAATGCTGAAGACCGACCTCCGGTCACTCACTCAATTTTTATAAATAGTTGATAGTAACTAAAAACAGATAAGATCGAGTTAATGATTGCTATTTTCGATGGTTGTCACTACAATTGACCTTAATTTGAATTGAATAGTGAAATTCAGTTTAACCTAGAGCAGAAAACGTGTTGAACGAATTTATAATTTTTCTAATACTAGCCAAGAACTTGAGGTGTGATTGCCTACAATTATAGTATTCATGTAAATGAAAATAGAATTATTCTTTTATAAGAGTGGGTTATTCAATGAGAATTTGAATATTTGATGAGAATAAATGCGTATGGATGAATAGGTATGGAAATATTTTTCATTATCAAATAGAATGAATATTTTTATTAACGTGGTAGACTTGTTTAACTTTGCAAAGTTTTCGTTTCCTTTTTTTTTTGCTTAAATATGTGAAACAAAATTCATTGCATTTGTTTGCAAGTTTCTGGATTTACATGGAGATATCCGAACTGATGCTGAATAACTTTAGTTTTTACTTCTTGTCGCTCCTTTCTTACCTGATAAGAGTATGAGTTCTAACATCAAAAATATGTCCTATATTTTCTAGCATAAATCAACTTTTATTTGTAGGTTAGTAGTATAGAAAGAAGCCTCCCGGTACAATTTTAGTTTTTTGGAGCATTTCAGCAATCAAAGAACGATCTCGAAAAGCCTCAAAGCCTCATTTTGGATTTTTGGAGCATTTCAGCAATTAAAGAATGATCTTAAAAAGCCTCTAAATCATGCATGATTTTAGAAACTCACTTGAATAGTAAAAAAATACATTATTATCTTGCATAGTTATTTCAAATAATACTTAAAATTTAAGGGTTCTCCTTACGATTAAGAAAAATGATTTCGTATAAAATTTCAACAAACAAACAAATAATTTCAATGAAACGCCTACTTTAACAATACTTGAATCTCTGTGTGCGTATAGGTTGATGCTTCAAATTCTAAGTATTTACAAAGTCTTTAAAATACTTCTTCGGAATATAAACTTGGTTTAAATTCCTAAAGTATTTTCCCATTAATGGGTAAACATCTTTGCCATCATTATGGAGTCATAATGAATTTTGAAAGTATCACTGCAAAATTCAATAAACTCTTCTAAAGACATGTTTCCTGAGACAATGTCCATGTGAATATTTCTTAAACCATTAGTTGGTAATTCAAATATAATCAATAGGTTTGCAGTCGTCCGTATCGACTGACGAGGTAACAAATAATAATTTTGAGTTAAATAAATCGAGCTGCAATTATTATGCCAGCCACGGGTAAAAAAATTATCAGCTGGTGTCTGATTTTTTTCAGTTGCTATATCATCAAACCTAAACAATTTCTTTTTCTTAGCATCCACTTCACTAGGATCAGGAATAGAAGCGATATCTTCAAAATATTTAACGATTAACTTTGCACTGCTTTTCACTGGTAAGCCTTCGAGAAATGTATCAATATTTCCACTACCGATCTTAAGAAGCTCAATTATTCCAGTTTATTTATAACCTTTTGAAAAAGCATTTTTAAGTAGTTCATATTCTGCTTGTTTTGTCGGCTTTCTATAAAGAAACAGGTTGGTGAAATCGATATATTCCTCAAGAAGAAGCCTGAACAATAAACAGATTTTACCACAATTCGATCTACCGACTATTACTCACCGTAAGGAAGGTGAAGGAAAAATGAACTGAATCTTTTGTTTGCACTTACTAGAATCTTGCCAACTATATAACATTTTTATAAAAGGATATTACCAACTATATATAGCATTTTTATTGAATTTAAATTCACAAACTTTCTTCCAAATTTAATAGTTGTGATCGTAATTGATGATATTGATTCTTTAATTCATTTAAATCATACCTCAGTTTATCAATCAGTTCTCGATTTTGTTCATTATCTATGAGCAGCTGGTTTATATTCCCTGAGTTAAGGGGGTCACTTCAGGCCCCTGTCTGTCCGGTGACCTTTTTTGTTTTGTTGTTGGAAAACGACCCTTAGGCGGTGGACTATTCGGTACTAAAATTTTATCGCATTACGGACACTAGATCCCCCCTCTCATGGGGGAGTATGGGGACCAAAAATCCTGAATTTTTTACTCCATTTCGACCCCGAATAAAAACAAAAAACCGGGAAATGGAAAATTTGAAACCGGAATTTTGTTTACAATGCTTCAAGGATTCTAGAACTGTCTTTGGTTTTGTGCTAGCATAAAAACACAATGAGTTCTATGCATTTGAAATATCAATAAAAATGAATTTAAAACTAATATGTCCAATTTTTTCAAAAAAATAAGGCCTGAATCGAAAGAATGAATAGGTGAAATTGTGTTTCTTATCAAAAGTTACATAAAATAATCAAATTTCATAAGAATCAGACTACAAATATAAAATTTCATAATTTTTATAAAAAAAAATTTATTTTGTATCTTTTTTGTATATTACAATTCACCGTGTGAATATAAAGTTATGCATGGAGATTACCGAAATAAAAATTGAAAACAGCATTCAATTACATAAATTGTTCATCACATGTATTATACTTCAACAAAAAATTTTGTTTATGGCTTATACTCAAAACCTTTATTTCAAACATTCAAAAGAAAAGAAGTCGGTGAGTTTTCATGCTAGTAAAAAACAAAGACAGTTTTAGAATCCTTGGAACATTTCTAACCAAAGTACGATAGCAATTTTTTCAATTGTACAAATAACGTTTTTTTATCAAGCTCAAAACCCAAAATTAGTTTATGTTTGAGTTAGTGATCAAATATCGCATATAAAAAAGTTACAAATAGATAATTCACTACTGTACTTTTGCTATAAATTCTTCAAGGATTCTAAAACTGTCTTTGGTTTTGTTCTAGCATGAAAACTCAATGACTTCCATTATTTTGAAATATCCAGAAATATCGATGAAAATGAACCAGAACATAAGTTTTTCGCATTTTTCAAAAAAAAATAAGGCCTAAATCGAAAAAGTTACCCGAGTAAGAAAATTTTACATTCAACAAATGCATATACTGGCCAAAGTTCAAACGAATCGGATGAAAAAAATTGAAATCTTTGAGTGACCCCCCCTCAAGAACATCTCGTTGAACACTTGTAATACAGTCTTCCATTTTATATAACATATTTTTCTAAGGTCACTTTTTAAATGGCTTTCTAAGTAGATGATATCTGGAAAACTGACTTCGTTTTATAAAGGTTAGCTTCCCATTGTTGTAAATATTGTAATTTGCAACATTTTTTGGTATTTTTTTACATGGGACGATATGGAGGGATTTCTCAATACATAATCGTACTAACATAAGAGTTAAAGAATTTGTGATCTTTTGCACATCAATAATTTCATAATGAACGTTAGGTCTCATTTTTAAACAAATTTTATTAAGTTCTGCTATTAAAACACCATGTTTTTTAGTGCAACGGTTCAACGGTTTCTCGTCTCAAAGTATTCTCTAACAATATTAAGGAGATCATCCGAGGCCAAATTTGTCCTTCGCGGCCAACCTGACTGAACTTTTTTTGTCGGAAAAGGATTCTTAGGTGATGGGTTATTGCACCATGAAATTTTATGGGACTACGGACGCTAGCACCCCCCCCCCACCATTGGGGTGCAAAGGGGGGCGAAAATCATCAAAATATGAGATGTTTTTTGTTGGAAAATGATTCTTAGGTGATGGGTTATTGTGCCATGAAATTTTATGGTGCTACGGACGCTAGAACTCCTCCCCCCAGGGAGGGTCCAAAGAGGGTTCGGAAGGTGACCAGATATGATGAAATTTTTTTTTGTTAGGATATGATCCCTACTTTACATGGATTATGTGGAAAAACAATCAGACAGTCTCCGAGAAAAGTGCAGAGAGAGACAATCACACAAACGCCCAGCACCTCGTCGAAAGAAGCGCACGGGTGAAATTGAAGATCCCGAGTATGGCAGCGGCCAGCACTAGGGTTGAAAAGTTGTCAAGTTTTAGAACTCTGATTGTTTTAGTTTATAATGTGAACGTTCTGTGTAGTATATACATATATATTTGAAGTTCGTGTCAAGCCACATTGGTGTCGTTATGTGTTCATATAATATGCGGAAAAGACCTCTATATACGGGAAAAAAATATTATGTTGAAAATTTGTTTTTGTTTTTTACCCACATACCTTTATACGCGGAAAATCAAAAATATATATAGAAAATGTTACTCCCGCCCCTTATCCAAAAAGGATCAAGTCTTGTACCTAAATGGTCTACTACTCTACAAAAGCTCAAAAATTTATACCGAAAACTGTTCGCGTGTTGCAACAACAGCTACATGGTGAGTACTCAAATGAAATAAAATATTGATATACATTTTTATACATGACATTTCTTACATGTTACATTGAATTTCACAAAGAAAATATTGCACATTATTCGTACATAAAAATAGATCATAGAAACCGCATTCATGTGCAAAAATTGTCCATGATATTGCAATTCAATAGCATGGTATTGTTTTTGGGCTCTCCTTAAAAATCATACATTTTCCCATTTAAAAGAATGTAAGTCATTGAGTTTTGATGCTACAACAAAACCAAAGACAGTTTTAGAATCCTTTGAACATTTCTAACAAATTTATTGAAGAAAACTTCGAAATTTTGGAAAAAATTATAAAGCTCAAAACCAAGAATAATGTATCATTGATGTAAAAAAATCTCACTAGAATTCTTTTTGCAAATGTTCAAATTTTCTTCAATACGTTTGTTAGAAATTCTCCAAGGATTCTAAAATTGTGTTTAGTTTTGTTCTAGCATCAAAACTCAATGACTTACATTCCTTTGAAATATATATAAAAATGAACCAAAAAAACTAATTTTTCATCCTAAATCGAAAAAGTTACATATGTATAAAAGTTTACTTGCAACAAATACATATACTGTTCAAATTTCAAACGAATCGTACGAAAAAAGATGAAAAATCCGGATGACCCCCTCTAATCCGTTTTTAATATCAGCATTATCATCCACTAATTTCTGCGATGACTGTTTCAGTTTTTCTGTTTCATTTGTATTATGATCGTTTCTCTATCCTGTTCATGGAGATTATTTCTAAAAGTTTCAATGTATGAACTCATGTCGTTGAATACTCTCTCAAGATTTGCGTAGTCCAATTTCATACTTTTAATTACCTCTTCTTCCAACCTTTGAATCTCATTTTTCAAAAATTCTGTGTGTTCTAAAGTACTAGTACGAATAACCTCTATTTTTTCCTCAGATATTCTACTGTGTTCATCGAGATTTGTCATTATTTCACCGAGTTTTTTTTGAAAACCTGTACCCAGTCGGAAATTATGGTTGTATTTTTGGTAGAATATAGACGTCTATGTGATATTAAGGTCGATCATGGTTAGTGAACCAAGTTGGTATAACTGTCAACCAAAATCTACCGTTAATTTTGGTTTATTTAGGTCGATGTTGGCTGGGACACTTATGGTTGTTTAAGGTTTGTCAGGAAGGCAATTACGATAGTAGGCCATAGATGTTTTACGACCATAAATGGTAGAGTATTGACGAGCAATTGTAATACGGAACGCGCCGCAAACGTCAAGAATTTCCAAGTTTATTCACGGTATAGGAAATTATAATCTACTAATTTGCCAATATTCAGTTTAAGAATATTGTATTATTCCACATATTGTTCATTACTCAATGACACTGAATAATTTTGAATATAGGTAATAATAATTGGGTGTCTCAATATAGTTTATACATACTTTTGGAATATATATATATATGACTTGTCCAACATTGACTTTTAAACTAAACGGAAGAAGTGTAGATGCACTTATACAACGCGTTTATGCTGAATTTGATGGTGATTTGAAGTGATAGAGTAAAATTGAACTCATAAAACTGCGAAAAGAACGTAAGGAATGAATATTTTCTGTAATTAATTCAAGCTGGATAGAATCGAAGACATGAGGTGTATGCACATACGAGCTGCATTTACTCTGCTTTCATTGGCACGTTCAGAATACGGAAATTTGATTTGTACAAAATAATGTAGAAAATATCTTAACTGGATTAAGTCAGAAAATGCATCATTCACTGGGAGAAACATCAAGTACTAGGACGAGAATATAAACTTGACATCTCATTGGATGATGTTCTTAATTTGGTCGTTACACTAGTTTAATATTTCATTTCAATCAATAGGATTAACCTTCTACTGCGTTTTGAAAAAAAAATCAAAAGTCTCTCGACATGAAGTTAAAAGAAGTTTTAAGTATACGATATAGCAAATTTTCTTTTACAACGTTGAAACGCATTCGTTTTTAATCAATCCGAAGATGCCGTTCGAAACTCGTTTCAAATTGACTATCACAAGCTTGCCAACGATGTGAATCATCAACGGAATACGAGTTTAGCACTTGTTCGATTCAATTAACTCCTCAAGGTAAATTAGCTATGTATTGTAGTATTTTGTAGCACCCAAATTATTTCACGCAGTTCTATTGAAAGATTTTAGCTGTATTTCAGAATTTTCTAGGACAATTACTTGCTGCATAGCTCAAACGCGTATTAATTTGCTGTATTGGTAGGCTGATGTTAAGCAACTACCTGGTTTATTAAGAAGTATTAATTAATTCTGCCAAATGTTGTTTCTAAGTATCATTTTAAAATATTAGAATCGAAGTAGCAGGTTGATCTTAAAAGCTAATTTCTTATAGCTTATCGCAACGCGATACCCGCACCTCTGGCACCGACAAACGATTGCCGGCAGTGCTGCAGCGGGCTCAGTTTGAATGCACACATTGCGCGATCTGTATCTGTCCTCATTTCAAGGTCAGTTCAAGCTCAAGTGATCGAGCGTCAGTCACGGTATACTAAAAGAGGTAAAGTCACTTCTACGGGGACAGCCGCGCACATTCGCTAACTCGACTAGCCAATAGAAAGCTTCGTATCAAACAAGCCGGATGACATCACTCGCACGCAACATGACGTCAGCGGCGGCAGCGTGCGCACTACCACGCAGCGTACTGTGCCCTTCCAGACGTACGATCAACAACAGGACGGACTGCCGGTGTGCCTCAACGTGTCCGGATTTAGATTTTTGGAAAATTGAATTCCGTCCGGCTACGTGCAAATTTACCAGAACTAAAAGGTTATCGATCTTCAATTTAATCATACCGGCAGCTTCGCAAATTGAAAGCCCTTTCAAACAATAAGAAAATTTACTTTAATCAACCATACAAGACGTTCATAATAATAATTATGGTGATTTAAACCAACTAACATATGTAGCTAAAGATTTTTCTTTTTTCAGAAACATTTTCAGGCTGTGAGAAAAAACTTTACGTAGCTTCAGAAACGGATGGCTATACAAGCACGGATTATGTATCTTCTGTGGAGGGATGCCCAAGACGTATCAACATCACTGCGTCACTTCTTCCTCGCTGTAATGCCATGTCTGCTCCGGAGAGGTAGGTAGTTGATAATCATTTGCCTTGCTTGTGTCAATTCACGCTGGTTGTAATGTTATCATATTTTTTAGTCTCGTATGAGATTATTTCTCGAGTTCTAATGAATTTGGCATTAGGCTCCTATTTGAATACTTAATGATTTGTTAGCATGTAAGAAATTTTTTACATCATTGAGTTATTGCATCACAGGAGCAAGTCATTGTTAGCGTGTGTATTGTTAAGACTAATCTTTTAATAGGTCTGTTCCGTAATAGTCTCATTGGTATGGCTATTTTCTAAGATATATTTCAATAAATGCACCAAACTAGCTGCTTTCTAATGCGGAAGGTAGTACATAACTCTTGTCCACCTATAAATCAACACTGATCAATTTGGCAGTGGACTGGTGAATTGGAAAAACTATATGAAAGAATAGTAGTTCATAAATGTCAAATATGTTCCATTCTCTGCTTTTTAAAGTAAACATTGTTGAATCTATGTAATTTTCAACTAAGGCACATTGCTTTTTTTACATTTCTGCCGTAACCTTTATTGCCTTGTGTGCTTCCAGGAAAGTAAAAATACGTTATAAGTAATTTGCCTTTAATTCCATTGTGTTTTAATTGCAGTTCATTGGCTTCCTCAGTTCCGGAATTAACAAGTAATATTGTTAACATTATGAAAGTTTTGCAAGTGATTACGAGAAAAGTGGACGTGGCTCTCGTCATGGTCCAGGAGGAACGCATGCATCAATCGAGAATCTACTCAGCAACAGCAGTTGGCTCGTGAGAGTGGAATACCTCCATCAGCTGATACTGATGAAGAACTAGAAGTTTTACTTCAGAATCCAGGACTCGTAAGTTAATTCACCTGCAAAACAGTTTATAACAGCATATGATAAAAGTGAAAAGAATAATAATGTAGAGTGAATATTGCCATTGTGACGTAAAAATATTGGTCTTCTGTGTATTTATTGATGATCTAATACAGCGTAATGAGACTATTTAAGCTAATTTAATATAGTTATTGTCCAATAGAATTTTTTAACGGGTTATTATGAAACATTTCGTTTCTGTGTCATTCTCAGTACAATTTTGTACAATAAATTCGTAAACAATTTACTCGTTTATATTCAGCCAAAGTAGTAGCTATGTAGTGGTATTCATTCCATTTCCTCATTGATTATGCTATATCTTCTATTTTAGTGATAACATCAACGGTATTTAATTGAAAACTACACAAAAGAAATTACAAACGATAACACTAATTTAATTGTTTTTGTTAATTTCAGCCTGCTGCTTTGAACGCGCTCGATGGCAGGTCATCAGTTGACACTGTGCGGCGCCTCATTAGGAGGCTGATGACTAAAAAACTGGCTGCTTGCTTTAGCTGGACCGGATTGGGACCGCACAGGAAGGCTACAAAAAAAGCTTCAGAGAACATCAAGCTGGAAAATGTTATGGTATGACCGTAAGAAAAATCTCATCAGGTTTGTAATTTTATATAATTTTATCATTTACAAAACATGGAATTTGCATTGTAACTGATCGAACAGTCGTTGATGAAAATGATTAAGATAGGTTATTTATGACTTTTAACGATTTTAAAACTTTTATTCGAGTAGGAGAACCAGAAAACCATTCTCTTGGTCCGTCTTAGTGTTCTCAGGTTTCAGACAATCTATCACCATAGCTGGGCGTTATCGCGATAAATTATCGCGATAGATTTCGTGTTATCGGTTATCCGATAATTTTTTTTCCCGAGTTATCGATTTATCGGTATCGCCGATACTTTTGGTTCCAAACTATCGATAATCGATAATTTCAGTTTTTCCCGCTGGGATTCGACATGACGGGGCGGGACGAGTTCGGGACAGGAACTACACGTGTAGGATGTACGTGTTATGGTGTAATAATGTTGGCCTCTTTTGTGGCCTTTTTGATCAAAAGTGTGGCCTCATGTGAACTTGGCAACCCTGTGGGTGAGATCGTGACGACACGTATTCAGTTCAGGGCTGCCAATGCTTGGGTTTTACCCCAAGATCTTGGGTTTTTACGATGTACCTTGGGTTCTTGGGTTTTGTTTTCGAATATGTTGATAATCTTGGGTTTTGAGCCTCATACTTCTATCATGGTACACATAAATTTCTCAAATCCAAATTATTACGTACAAATGCCTTCTTTTTTGCGCTTAAAGGTTTCGTTATGCGATAGAAATGCGTTGCATGCCTGTCACAACCTGTAAGAGCGCTTAGCGTCTGAAATAGCGTCTAAATTGTTTAAATTGTTTAAACTCGTAGCATAACAGTGACCCTTCACAAATCACAATCTGCTGAGCGCGCGCCACTGTGTCAAAAAAACTGATTAGAGTGTGTGGCGTGTGCCAGTCGCGTTTTTGCATTTGCAATGGGATTTTCGTCGGTGGTTTGATTTGAAAATCTGCATTTATCGATTAAACTCAAATTTGAAGGGATTATCTTCTAATGAACTCTGTTCATTCAAATTAAAAAAGTGACTGAAGAAATTATGCCAGCAAAGAAGAGCAAATGGAATGCTCTGTGCTTCAAGGAAGAATGGTCCAGTGAAACGGAATAAAAAAAAAGTGGTTTGAGCATGACTGCAACGACGAAGACTCAGTTACCTACTGCAAGGCATGCAAAGTGACACTAAAAAATAAAAGTGAGTCTCGTTGAAGTATAAAGTTTCTTTTAGTCATGAAAAAATTTGCAGTTGCTAAAGGAAGCACTAGTATCACTCAATATCTTAAAAAAGAGAACATCTGAAAGCCAACAAATAGCGAGGAGTGAGATAAGGTTGCAGTCTATTTCGTAGCGCATAATCTACCCTTTGCCAAGATTGGGTCTGTGAGCTTGCATTTCCTGATAGTAAAATAGCCGAAAATCTGTCTATGAAGCGAACGAAACTTACCTAGGTAATTCTAGATGGTACAGCTTTTGATAAAATAAATATCAATCTCGCAAACATAAAATAATGAAAAATGAAACACAGTTTATTTCCAATAAAGGTGGTACAAAAGTACCATCATTGGTGTTTTAAATTTCTTGAAGTTAATACACTTAGATGATACACACACATGAGTACTGTAATACCCATGTCACTAGTCGAAATAAGTGATTGAGGGCAATGTACTCTTAATGTTACTTAATCTACATTTGATGATACATGTAATTATAATTATACGTGAGTATATGTATTTTTTGTACCATACAAGGTGTTTTTGTGCGAACATATTTCAACTTATTGAAGAAAACTCAAAATAAATCGATTTTCACGAATGATAATTTGCCAAAAACTCCTTACTTTTCGCGTTCAAATGACTCAAAGAAACTTTAAAACTTAAAGTAGGATACTACATGGGCGCCAATGTTATCTCTACTCTCTAAAATTCCGACCCCATTATAGCAGTTTTTGTTATTTTTGCAATAAATCCAGCAAGCATTGTACAGTTGAATAAAAAACTCTGCAATTTAATTTTCGGTTGAAAATTAACGCCAAGCCATCCACAGTAGTTATTTCATTAAATTTATGAAGGCCTCATTTTAATAATTTGTTAAGAACTTTTCGTCAGAGGTATTGTAGGATATTAATAATAAGCCATAAATTAATGCTCAACTTTTATTCAACAAACTATTCTTATTAAAGGTGTTGAAATTAAATGGCCTACATTAACTTCGACGCATTGAACTCGTGCGTTCCAATAACGTAGAAACATTATTTAATGCTTAAGAGCTTGAAACTACGGGTATTTTTTCTAACAGTAATATGCTTGTAGTTTTTATTACTAAAATAGCAAAAACCTGCTTTAGTTGGGAATTTTTTGGCATTTTATCCTTCGTAATAACCATTTTTTTTATGCTTTCCCACCTATGATTGCAATTTGTCCACACAGAAAGAAAAAAACTCTTTAAATATCATGTATTTTTTGTATTTCAGTAATCTTGGGTTTTAATTTTAGATCTTGGGTTTTTTAGACCCATGATCTTGGGTTTTGTAAAAGTCTCATTGGCAGCCCTGATTCAGTTCGTGTTTAGCTCCCGTGATCGTTGGATGTGCATTTAAGTCCGTCATGTTTCAGTTCAAACCTGCATTATATTAATTAATTGATAATATGAGTGATATAGAGGAACTTAGTGACAGTGATAGGGAGGTTACCACTAACCAGTGGCCTTAGTGGAGCTAGACTAGCTCCACTAGGGCCCTATTTTTGTGGTATAATTGATGTTGGCGTATAATTCTAAGTGTTATTTACGATCTAGACAATCTTGGTTTTTTGCCAATCTTGCCTTTTTTACAAGGTAATCTTGGCTTTTAATACTTTTGTGAGTGTCAACCCTGGTGGTCGACAGGCGGCGGGGCCGTGTGGCGAAACGTGTGCGTACTTGTGTGTTGTTGGCTGGATCGCGCTGAATGTATGTATTGTGTGAACGTGGCGTCGCGTGCTGATCTTTATTAGTTTTGTCTTTAGTGTTGTGTTTTTGAGAGTTAGAACTATAATTGGTGGTTTAATAGTTGCTAATGTGACGGATATTATACAATTGTGTGTAGGTCATATAATATATGTATAATATATATACAACTGAATATATCTGAACGGGTCAGTTGTTTTCTTTAATCGCTACTTAAAGAGGAATTTAAAAACGAGGAAAATTCCAAAGAACTTAATCATATATACTAGGAAAACTCTTTCCTCTTGAAATGTTAATAGTTTCCTCTTCAGGAAACTATTAACATTGGTTTAAACCGTTTATTTTCGGAAGGCAGCTCAAAAGTTATGGGTTTAACTCGCAAAATGTTTAGTGCGCTACTGGAATTATCTGTAGCGCACTCTTTCTTTATATTTGCAGACAAACTTTATTAACAAATAGACGGGCTAGCAATGGGGCTTCCGTTGGCTCCGTCCCTTGCCAACATTTTAATGTGTTTCCACGAAACAAAGTGGTTCAATGAATGTCCCTCTGATTTTAAACCGGTGTTCTATAATCGATATGTAGACGATACTTTTGTTCTATTCAACCATTCATCTCATGTTGCGCAGTTCTTGAACTATATTAATTATAAGCATCAATCAATTAAGTTTACCGTAGAAGTTGAAAAAAATAACTCCCTTTCCTTTCTTGACAGTCTCGTGACGAGAGTCGAAGATCACTTTCAGACCTCAGTGCACCGTAAGCCAACTTTCACAGGATTAGGCTCAAGTATTTTCAGTTTTTGTTCAACAAGCTTCAAAATTAATTGTGTTCAAACTCTCATCAATGGAGGTTACAAAATATGTACAACCTTCAAAAATGTTCATAGTGAATTTGAATTTCTGCGCAAATATTTTAAAACAAACGGTTTTCCCTTGGGTGTCATCAATTCGCAAATTAAAAAATTTCTATCGAAACGATACGCAAAGCAGACCGTTGAACAAAACAATAAAGAACTTCTAGATTGTTCTCTCCCGTATTTTGGGGCGCCTTCTGAAAAATTGTCATCTGAGTTGAAATTATTGTGTGAAAAATACTTTTTAAACCTTCAGTTACGCGTATCTCTTTTTCATAATTTTAAGGTTGCTTTTTTCCGGTACAAGGATACGCTTCCGATGGAGATGCGAGCCTCTCTGATTTATTCTTATAGTTGTGTGCAGTGCACATCATCGTACGTCGGCATGACGTCACGCAATTTTTATATCAGAGTGGCTGAACATCGGGGTCGAAGCTTCCGCACAGGGAACCAATTAGCACACCCCTAACACTCCGCAGTACGTAATCACGCAGAAAAATGCAACGCACCGATATCCCCTGCTGACTTCAAAATCTTAGATTCAACTTCAACTGCATTCGACATTAAAATTTTAGAGTCACTACATATTTTTAAACGAAAACCGGCCCTCAACAATACTGACAGCTCCTACCCTTTGCAAATTTTAACTAGGTAGCAATCCTTTCGATTTTTTTTTCTGGGTCATTTTTAATATTATTTTGTTTTCGTGATTTTCATTAATGACTATATCCAACTTTTTGTTTTCTCTTTTATTACAGACAGAATGATTTGTACTTTTACGGACTGATGATGGAGCTGGACTTCGAAACGTTTTCCTAGTATATATGATTAAGTTCTTCGGAATTTTCCTCGTTTTTAAATTCTTCATATATATACAATATATATAAATATTATATATATTATATATATACATATATACACACACACACACACACTATATTTTATTCAGATTTATTCAGATACATTTTAGTCAGCGTTTCGTTTCTGACTGTCTTTTGGTACCTCGGAAGTACTATGCCATCGGACTTTCCTTGGTATTCTGTTGTTGCCTCAAAAAAAAAGACAAAGCGAGATATTTTGTTACACTAAAAATAAGCGGGACAAACATTAAAAAGGCCTGCCTCTGGTCACCTTATTTAATAGTAATGCAACTTTCAGTGCTAAAAGCTATGTTTCGTTAGTGTCTGTGTAAATTGTGTACATTTGTGCAAGTGTTTTACGCTTTTCCGATTCTGATTTATCTCATTTAATCTTATGGTTATATATATGTATATACATTTTTTCCACATATAGTATTGACCTAGTGATGGCGTTGCTAAAGACTGTTCCTGCAAGCCAAGGAGACTCAGCGGAGTCTATTGACTCTGAGCTCACTGATACTGAGGCTGAACCTCAGTCACCCTGGCCATTCCTTGGCAAGTGGGTAAAGTATAAAAAGATGGTTGGTGACAGCTACATCTTCCAGTGCTTGACCTATCTCCCCAAGATCATTGAGGTGAAGGCGAACAAGACCACCAAGGCCAACCTGAAGAGCCACTTCAAAAGGATTCATCCTGACAAGGCAAAACAGTTTGACGAAACTTGCAAGGCCAATGTTGGGACTGGCGGCCGCAGCAGGACCCGGTCCGGTCAGTCAGACGACGGTGGGTCAACCAGCAAGAAGCAGCGGCAGATGACCATCACCGAAATCATCATGGCCCAGGGCAGCTCCGTACTGCAGTCCACCGTCGACAAGACAATTGTCAGGTTTGTGGTGGACAACATGCTTCCGCTGCAGATTGTGGACAGTCAGAGCTTCAGGGACATGATCCACACCCTCAACCCTAAGAAAGAGGTACCCTACAGGAGGACGCTGGGGAGGAGGATCCTCAAAACCTATGAGTAGATGAAGGAGAGCCTCACTAGGTAAGAAACTAAGAAAATATTCAAATATTGAAAAAAAATCCAATGAATAATGATTAATAAAATCAATTGAAATTATGCTTACATTTCAGCAAACTAGAGAAAGTCAAGTGGGTGAGCACTACAGCTGACTGCTGGTCAGCTAACAAGAAGGGGTAATTAGGTATGACTGTGCACTGGCTGGACCCAAACACCAGGGTCAGGAAGATGGCTGTCCTGGCCTGTGAGAGGATCATGGGGAGCCACACCTATGATGTACTCGCACAAGTCATGGCGAATATCCACAGCCAGTTTGGTATAGAGGACAAGGTCACCATGTGAGTTATTATATTTTTTGTTTCAGAATTTTTGAATATTGTTAGGTTAATAAAGTAGCGATAGTCAATAGCATGAAGTTATCTTCTATAACTAACTATTATTAAATAATGATACATTCTAAAATCTTTTTTATTTATTTCAGGACTACCACAGACAATGCTGCCAATTTTCAAAAAGTATTTGTCACATTTGTCTCTCATCTGGATGACCGCCAGGAAGAGGAGACTCGCGCTCCTGAACCTGAGGCTGAGCCTGCGGACACCCACCTAGAGGTGCTCATCGCTGACCCTCCAGAGGGCCAAGAGGACCTGGAGCTAGAGGTGTGTGGAGTACACTGAATATTACTCTGTCCAATGCTACTTCAAAAGTACTTCAAGGAATGGTTTAAAGTTAAAAAAATATGCATTTATGCAAATTTTAGATAATTTTTTTTCCAGTTCATTGCACTTGATGGCTTGGAGAAGGGCAGCGAGGACAGCATCACCAAGCTGCCCAGGCAGCACAAGTGTGCGGCGCACACACTGAACCTGGTCGCCAGCGCCGACATAGAGGAGAGGCACATGCCTGGAGCCTTCAAGAAGGCATACAGGAGCGCCATTGCTAAAGCCCAGGCGCTGTGGAACAAGCAGGGTAAGTCATAAAATGTTAATATAAAAAATATACATAAATATTTCAGCAATAATACAAATAATTAAATAATGCAAAACTTTTTTTCAGGAACAAGCACAGTGTTTTCGGACAGACTTTACGCGGCGATAAATAGGCGGCTTACTGCTCCTACCAAAACAAGGGGGAACAGCCTCTATGACAGCCTGGTGGTCCTCAACAAAGTGCTGGAGGAAAAGAAAGACCAGCTGCACCGGTGCATGAACCAGCAGAGAAATCTGACAGTGTTTGTCCAGAATGACATTGACTTCATGTCAGAATATTCTGAGGTAAATAAGCTAAATATAAATTGGGGGTTATCGCGATACTTTATTGCATTTTACGCTTTATCTTAAGCTTATATATTAATATGAGTTAATTAAATAACACTATTTGTCTATTTCAATTACCAGGTTATGACACCTATCGCCAACGCACTGGACCAGATCCAAGGGGAGAAGCAATGCTACTTGGGCTGCATGATCCCCACCCTCATTGTGGTCAAGAAGAAGCTGTTCAACTTGATGACCAGCAGCAATCTGCGGTTCTGCGAGCCCCTAGTCAACAGCCTTCTAGCTGCCATGGAGAGGAGGTTCGCCGCCACCTTTAACGACGAGGAGTGTCTTCTGGCCACTGCCTTCCACCCTAAGTTTCGCCTCAAGTGGATGGGGGCTTTTGAGGAAAGAATGGTCAGGAGGTCAGAGGTCAAGTCCCTGATGGAGAGGAAGGTGGAGGAGTTCTTGCGGCGTGCTGACCTGAACACCGCCAGCAGCAGCAGCAGCAGCGATGACATGGAGGCGGAGGACTACTACGCCAGCATTTGTGATGAGGAGGATGACACTGGGGGTCATCACAGGTCTACTAAGTCCAAGGCCGCTCATATTGTGCATGTGTGGCTGCAGGCCAAAGGGACTGACAGTCTGGCAGACACTGCCTTCAACAGCGGGAAGGTCCTCATCGACCTCTTTTTGAGGTACAACACGGCGATGCCGAGCAGCGCCGCGGTGGAGCGTTTGTTCTCCCTCGGAAAGGACATCATCAGGGCCAAGAGGAGCTGCCTCTCTGATGAAAACTTCAACATTCTTATGTTTATGAAGGGGAACATGCTGCAGAACCTCGTCTAAATTTAGTTATTTTACTTTAACCCGTAGTTTTTATTAGTAGACAGGATAAACATTTATTATTTTTTCTAAAAGTTTTCAATGACTTCTATTTTTTTCTAAGATTTTCTATTTTCTACGATAAAGAAAAAAAAATATTTCGATATGTTTCTTTATTTAAAATACCTATACGTTATCGCTAGTATCGGAATTTTGGATTATCGATTTATCGGCTATCGATTATTGGCGATAAATTTTTCGCCAATTATCGGTTATCGACGATAAGGTTTTCGTTATCGATTTATCGGTTATCGCGATAACGTTTTTTAGTTATCGTGCCCACCACTGTCTATCACTATAATGTAAACTATGAGCCCTATGTAAATTTTAGCCTAGATTTACGAATTTTATCAATGTTATTGTCCAGGCAAGGTCATATCTGTTTCGAAGTTGATGTGTGCCATGATAATAGTTTCATTAATGTTGGCACATGACGGCATTAACATTAACGGTATCAATACACTGGTTTCGTTTTGATCTAACCGATCAGCACTTTCATAATCTCTCTAATTTCATCAGATGCCTGGAAAGTAATCCATCCGCGTCTGGCTGTCAACAACTTCTCCAGTGCTGTTGTCACTGTATTCAAATCTGTCCCCGACTGGGATGGTGGTTGATCGCGCTCCACAGCAATGAGGAACATAACGTAAGTTTTAATATCTTGCGTTGCGAACACAGCAATTAAATCGAATATTGATGTGAATAAAGTTTTACGAATATTGGCAATAATACATTTCACTTTGTGCAGTCTTCAATACTATAAAATATCATCTATAATTGCTGGACCTCAGATAATTTCATGAATTAATGGAGGAACAGTTATTAGTGCACTGACTCAAGTGGCCTGTGAACTAATGAAGCAAGTAGTTATTGTCTGGTGAAAATATTATGTGAATACCTTCTTTCATTTACATTCGTGCCCAACCCGTGGTGAACGCAAGTAATTCGTTGGTAGCTACTCTGATAAGCTCATGTCCCAGTAGGTGATGTTACTCTTTTCGTCAATGGAACAGTCATACTCCAATCAAAAATCTTTCTTCCCCCTACCAAATCAATTACACAGTTATTTGCTTCATCACGCGTCTTTCTCACACTAAGTTCCTTCCACACAGCCTATCCAAGCACTTGGAGGTCTCCTACTTCTGTTTCTTCTTGACTCTGATAATGTAAGTTTCTTCACCAACATCTGATCCTTCATTCTCACCATATGACAGAATCATCTCAACATTCAACTTTATTCTCTCGCCCTACCGACATTCCAACCACTGCCGCTTTGTGTCTCACCTAATTTTTAGGTTGATCAAAATCGTACCAATCATGCTTCTCAGACCTTACATTTCAAACCCTTTCAACATTTCGCTCTCTATTGCTCTAAAATTCCATGTGTCACATGCATAGCCAGCACAGCTGGAACACAAGCTTCTAGTTGTAACATTTTTTCAGCGGAGATGTGCTTGGGTCAGCAACAGCACTGGCGGGTCCATCATCTGCTACTTCGGCAAGCTTCCAGTTGGAGGAAGAGGAGGAGGCTTAACCCTTTCACTGCGGGCGCAATGAGGTGGTACTGAGCGCGCGCTTCGAGGCCCACTGTGCACCGACGTGACGAGAGCGCTGCGCAACCCATGATGTCCCTTGATATCGAGAGCTCACCAAGCGTATTTTAATTAATACATAATATTACATAAAATGCGTAAAACACCTAATATAATTAGAATAGATATTTTTTATATATATAACAATATCAGTTTTCACACTCAAAAGTTTAGCTCCTTGTGGTCAATTTCAAAGCAGGGTATAACACTGAGTCCAAGAAGATTTTCGAATGTTTTGTACTGATATCGTGATTGTTTTCTGATTCCATGTCGATAACATACATGGCATCTTTTTCTGGAATTCTTACTAATAGCAGAAGTTTCGTACTCCTGAAAATGTCTCCCAACTAGTCAAAAGTTTACTTTTTTTCTCATTAGAGTACTTCTGTCTAAAGTGGAAGTTAATTCTTTTATCAATTTCATGGAAAATTGAAGATAGGTCATTTAAGTTTTGAAAATAAAATTATAAACTCCTAAGGCATCTAACACACGAACTTGTATGAAATGTGGTGCTAGTTTTTTGTACCACTTGATAGTTTTTCTACTTATTGTGTGGTAGTGCAGCATTTGGTCCGTCTTATCTACAAAGCCCATATTCAAATTATAGTCGTCTGTGCAACTTGGAATTTGAACAAAAACACGGCCTTCTTTCGATCTTCGAGTAACTGTGGTTTCTGCATTCCAATGGACATTAGACGGCATAAACACATCTCGTTTATCACTGTAAACTAGTGCAAGAAGAAGAGCACTGCTTTCGAATGCTTTTTTTGTTCTTTCGCTAATTTTATATTTCAGATGGTACGCCAACTATATTTTTTCTGATTATTCCAGTAGCATTGGTTTTATTTTCTTTTACGAACTGGTACAGTTTGGGAAACCTGTAATAATAACCAGTGAATATGTGGTGTCCTTTTCTCAAAGTAATTTTCCATAATGTTGAAAGGGGTCTCTGTCTGGAGAAATCAACTTTTTTTGTTCATCGCCCCAGTGCATATTTTTGAGTTCAGAGTTTCGCCATTTGCATCAACTAGTTTGAAAATGTTTATCGGAGGTTACTGTCGGTTACAGCGGAATTCGTGTATGCATGGTGACTTGAATTTGAAATTAGAAGCTACGATAGTCTATTTCGTATAAATAATTAATCTTATAATCTGCATAAAACCTCAACTCATGGTATTTCATTTAAATACCAAAGTCAATTTTTTGTTTACGTTAAAAGAGAGTTTGTTGAATGTCTTAGGTTTATGTTTAAGTTGTTCAAGATTAATTATATTTTGAATCCTCTTGCGTGCTAAAGACGTTAATTGGATGTCTCTGGGATGTTTATTTTTTGTGAGCAGTTATAGCGCTTGGTATTCTCCTAGTCTTTTGCATATCTGGCTAAATGATTTATTTGTTAAAACGCGTATGAAAATATTTTCTTATCACAATATTGAAAATATACGGTCTTTTTTGACATTTCTTGTAGATAAACAAGGGGTTAAACGAATAAATTATTCATGCAAAATCAATAGTCTTCTTGAAAATAATTCAGGATGGGCCAGTAATGACAGCTCACGAGAACAGAGTTTATTAAAGTAGGTTAATCTTGGCTGGTTCCCGGGCCGTCACCCCAGCCGGTCGGAGGGTTCCGCTCTCAATAGGTAGAGAACGGAGGGCGACCCCTTTCCCAGCACCCCGAAGTTTCCCAAGAAACGGCAACCTGTTAAGAGAGAGTCACGCATTATAGCCTGAGACTAACGGAGCATGACCTACGCAACATAGAGATGTGCAGTAAGTCACATTTAAAATAAAGGATATTCCCAAAAATACTTTAGGTTTACGCACTTACGCATTTACGCATTTCAATGAAAATCACGTTATACTGAAGAGATCTCATCTAAAATGAATAGTCAAATTTGACAGGAGAACGTAACGAGATCACTTCGATGAAATACAAGTTGCCGTATGAATTTTTTATGGGTTCTCACCTAATTTGTAGAACAATTACAATTGCTCGTAAGGCCTCCCAACGAATGGTCAAAGCTAGTAGCGCCCACTACCTCTCCAACCAGCCTCCGTCGAGAGTCGTCCCACGAGGAGTCCCGAAGTGGTTCCTGCGTGCCGAGAAGACCCTCGCCCAGCGCAGACCGAATGGATTTAGCTCATCGCGCTGGCTGAATGTCTCCACGAATATCTACGTTTGGTAAACGTATAGCGTAGGGGCGGCAGGTGTAACTGTTCCACCATAGCAGCAGCAGATGTAGCCGTGACCGTAGCAGAAGATGTAGCCGTGATCTCCACAATGGCCGTAGCAGCAGAAGATGTAGCCGTGACCTCAACAACGGCCGCAGCAGAAGATGAAGCCGTGATCTCAACAGTGACCGTAGAGACACCACCAACGCTGTACCTTAACATAGTACACAGTACACAACATGGCACATACTTATAACCGCTGCCACACGGTAAATTGGACAGCCAGAGACACGGCTTTTTCACGGTGCTCGCTGCCTCTTATCCAGCACTGTCCCGAACTGCTGCGCAGTCGTTCGCGTAGAAGGAGCTCTGCTACGCTGTGAACATAAAAGGTTCAACGCAGACGAGCATATCATCAGCCCCTCGAAAACCAAGTTGAAGTGGCATTGAGTCTACTGCAATGCCAACCTCTGGAATGAATACGAGCAATTGTAATTTATACGAGGGGAAAATTCCCCGTTTTCTACAAGTCTGTCTTTCTAAACATACCAACCATAATCTCATAATAACTATAATTTCATGCAATATATAGCATATGCAACTAATTTCACCCTTAATGATTTCGTACGTGCGACCTTTACCATTAAAACAGTCACAATTAACTATTTACAACTACTGATGGAACTACGAACTACCAAGGTCAACCTTTTTCATTTTTTTTCACTTTATATTACTTTGAAGAACTTTATTTAAGCTAATATCACTGACCATACAAAAGCGTCAAGCGGTCGATAATTTGTCTCTTTAACCCCTTGACGCTACTGTATGGTCTCTAATATTAGCTCTTCAAGTCCTCCAGCGTGATGCGTAGTGAAAAAAAAAGATTGGAAATGTTTGATTTTTGTTGTTGAGTTCTATCAGTAGTTGTGAACAGTTGATTTTGGCTGTTGTAATGGTAGATCATGGTTGCACGTTCGAAGTCTATATGGTTATAATTAGTCGAATATGGTTGAATGTAGTATGAAATTATGGTTGTAGTTAGTCTCATATGGTAGATTATGGTATGAAATTAGGGTTGTGATTAGTCGCATATGGTATGACATGCTTGTGGTTAGTCGCACATGGTATTATATGGTATGATATTATGGTTCTGAATTGGTAGCATATGGTCGAATATGGTATGAAATTATGGTTGTTATGGTCGAAGATTCGGGACATATCCACACCATAATGTACCCCATTAAGGTTGGACATGGTAGATATTTCGCCGGTAAAACACCGATTATCTCGACCATAATCATCGATGATGCATACCATAATTTCCGACTGGGTAGTATTCTCATCTATAAGTGCTCGGATAGAATCACTTCCAAGCTGATAATTTTCGTTGATAAGATTTTCTCTTGCCTCTGTATATTTTCTGAGATGAAGCCTCAAATTTTCCAAAACTTCATCAACATATTTTTTATTCGTAGCGTCAAATTCTTCGATTGGAAAAGAAATATTTGCAAGTCTTCTATTATTTAAATCGAAATTTTGATCTTCATTAAGATATTTAAAACCTATTTCAGGAGGTCCCGGTTGTGAAGATAAAAATGTTTTTTTTCTTGTTTTCCGAAAATATTTACGACTATCATTTTTTATAGATAGAATTTTCAATTCTCTGAATTTTCTCGAGCTCTCATTGATATCAAATTGTTCACTCGGTCACTCAAACTCGTCACTTCCTGATTTAATTTTATATTTTTATCAGTTTCATTCTGAAGCATTAATTTGAACTGACTGATTTCATTCTGATTTGAAATAATGTCTCTTGAAAACTCCTGGAAAAGACTTTCTACATCACTCAAGTTCTTAGCTAGTCCTTCTATTTTTCTTAATGGGACTGACTCTGCTCGTAATTCCATTATAATTTTGTTAAGATCATTGAATTTTTCTTTGCCAGATAAGGTTATCGTTGACTCGAAATTTTTTAGCGTATTGTCAACTTCAACAAACGAGGGTGCTAATGCTACTGTTCTTTCCATAACAATCAAGTTTCTATCACTTAATTCAGTTAGTCGTGCCTCTAAGCTTTTACTTTTTTCATCAACAGTTCTGTTGATTCTAAATTCTTCAGCTTTTCTTCAATTTGATCATTAAGTGATGTCTGCAAGCTCCTTTCCTTTTCGTTCACAACATTAATTATACTAATTTCTTTTTCATCAACTTTATTACTCATTAATTTGTTCTTTCAATCAATTTGATCATTAATTAAAATTTTTAAAGTCTTCAGTTTTTCATCCATTTGATTTTCTATAACTGACTCTTGATTCGTGAAATTTTCTTGAATCTCAGGAATTTTAACATCAATCAAATTGGTTATCTTAGAGTCCACAATCTCAAATCTAGCTTCAACTCCTTTAATCTGATCGGTTAATGCTGACTCTTTAATTAACGGCTTTACATCAATTTTAGTTTCAATACCTGACTCTAGACTCTTCAATTTGTCCCCAATCTCTGAATTTTTTACGTCTGTTAGGTTGATTATGTTTGAATCAATGTTTTCAAATATAGCATCGATTTCATCGATTTTTTTCATCAATGTTGAGTCTATACTTGATAGTCGTTCATCATTTGAAACGATTTTTGGTTCAAGAGCACCGAACTTCTCAGACAAATCATAAATTAATGACTCTAAGAATTTTGCGATTGAGTCTACATCAGAAAATTTAGGTTGTAAATCTGTTTTCAGAGTCACATATTTCTCATCATACTCGTTTATAATTGATTCCAATTAAGTTCTTTCCTTTTAAGAGCTTCAATTGTATCTTTTAATGACGATATTAGAATCTTCAAGTAAACTTTTATTTGCTCTACATTTTGCCAAAGTCCTTCAGAATTATTTTCATTATTTTCATGTTCATGATTTTCTTTACATGAAGGGAAAAAGACCAACTTTGCTGGTTAAATATTTTCACAAGACATTTTTGAAAGAAATATAATTACGTATAGTTTATTTTCTAAAAACTAGTTGAACTTTTGGATATATATGAGTGGTTTGCTTGCTGAATATTCAAATTATAAATAAAAGTGTCAAGATGCATGTCTTAAATCTCATTTACTTAAGAAATTCAAAGAATAAAAAAATTTTCTAGAACGTTTCGACCTCCAGGGTTCATTATCAACCTGAAAACAAATTGAAAAAACTAGTGAAGTGTCAAATTTACATCAATCATGAAAGAAGAAAGCAAAAAAACAGAACAAAACATGAAAGGAACAAAATAAAAATGATCAGTATTAAAATTACATTAGTAGGAGAGGAAAGGCAGATTGCATATTATTTAAAACCGGTTTTTCTTTCAAAATATGAAGAGATTCTAAAATGCGGATGTTTATTTGGTTTAATGCAGCGGAAATTACTCTAAAATCACCTAATCTAACAGGAATGTCGCACTTCTCTGCGTGAGAGCGGACTGAAGAGTAAGGAGGTGTGGAAAGTAACTGATTAGTTCAAAAACTCCTACCGGCATGCTCTGCAACACGAATACTGAGGGCTCGAGTGGTCGAGCCCACGTACTCATACGCACACTGTGAGGAACTATATTTATAAATCAATCAATCTAAAGGTATGATGAGAGCAAACCTTTAGGAGTTTTATTTTTATGATTGAAAAATGATCCTATTCTGTATGTATTGACTAACACTAATTTAAAATCAATCTACGGAAAATGTTTCCGCAGGTATTCTGAAGGTATGCTCTCATCTCTGTGATTTACATCAACTACTTTATCTTGCTGGTTTGCATCTTTTTCATCCGATTTGAATATAGCATTAGAATTAGCACCTCTTCTCAAAGTCAGACCATGCTTTACTCCGTAAATTACCTTCTTAAAATTTTCAAAAAATCCAAACGCATGTTCGAGTGGGATAGCAGCACTGAATTTCCCATTAGCTGAACGTAAGTAGTCATTTCGATCGCTAAATCGTTCGTTTGATTTTTCATTCTTCTTAGTATCAACGCTCCAGAAAAATATCATGTTTTATTTTACATTTCGCGGATAGCTAACTAATCCTTTTGGAGTTGTTGTAATTCCAGGGTAACTATAGCCTTCAATTTCTTCATCTCCAATTCTGCAAGAAACTCTATCAAACAAATGCATTAATCGATTGTTGACTATTGTGATTTTTTCATATTTAAAATTGTAATCACTGCCATCTTCTTTATTTAAAGCTCCTTCTATTTAAATAAACTTTTACTAGGCACAAACTGATCTTGATTCTGGATAATGATCTTGATATCGTCATGTTCACGATTCAGATCAGCACCTATTTGTGGTTCATAGTTTTGCGTTTCAATTTTTTCAATTTATTCACCAACTTTAATGTTTTCATTCCATCTCAAAGAATCCATTTTTTAAAGATACATACATACATACATATACCGGGCTTATCCTCCCCATGGGAGGGTAGCCGACAGCAGGCCACAATCACCACACTTAGTCACTAGGAGGCGAGAGAGGCAGCACTGGCCGCACCTGAACTGCCAGGATCAGCAGCAGCCCAGCACAACCACCTTCCACAGTCAGGCCCGACAGCAACAGCTGGTTTACCCCGACCGCTTCATTGAGTGCAGCCCCTCCCCCGCACATGACAGGTCAACCCCATCACACGCGGGCAGCTTCCAGTAACGCGTCAAAAATAAAAATTACCTCCTTATACACTGCCCCCACTCACTCCTGTCCGCAGCCATCCCTCTCGCCACGTCCACAGTCAGACCCCTCTCATACAAAGCACGTCGCACCCCATCCATCCAACTCATCCGTGGTCTACCTCGCGCTCGAATACCACTCACTTCCGACCTATATATCTTTTTCACCAGCCGCTCAACATTCATTCTTTCTACATGCCCAAACCATCCAAGCACTCTTTCATCCACTCGCCTACACAACTTTTTGATAACACCCGTCTGCTCCCTAACCAACTCATTCCTGATCCTATCTCTTCTAGTTACTCCATACATGCTCCTCAAACACTTCATCTCAAACACATCCAACTTCCTCCTCTCAGCTGCTCTCAACCCCCAGGACTCTGCTCCATATAACAAAACTGGCACAATCAAACTTTCATACAGTCCCCTCTTTGCATTCATACTCAGACTCCTGCATTCAAAAACTTTCCTCATTGCACCCAATGTCTTACAACCTTCACTCACTCGATGCTTCACTTCTACTTCCATACTATCCTTAACAGTCACATCCGACCCGAGGTACCTAAAATGCTCTACCTCCTCTAAAACTTCCCCATTCAACCTCACATCCAAAGTTCCAAACACTCCACCTCTTGAACATCTCATCACCTTACTTTTATTCACATTTACCCTCAATTTCCGCCTTTCGCACACTCTACCAAACTCTGTAACCAGTCTCCTCAGTTTTTCCTCTGAATCAGCCACAAGCGCTGTATCATCTGCAAACAACAGCTGACACACTTCCCAATACATACCATTTCGTCCCACCAACTGCGCACCTCTTCCCAACACTCTGGCATTCACTTCTCTCACCACACCATCCATAAACAAATTAAACAACCACGGCGACATCACACATCCCTGTCTCACACCTGTCACAACTGGGAACCATTCACTCACCTCATTCCCTACTCTCACACATGCTCTGCTATCAATGTAGAAACTCTTGATCGCATTCAACAGTCTCCCACCCACTCCATACAAACTTACCACTTGCCATAAAGCCTCGCGATCCACTCTGTCATACGCCTTCTCTAGATCCATAAATGCCCAATATACATCCTTTCCCTTTAATAAGTATTTTTCATTGACCTGCCTCACAGCAAACATTTGATCCACACAACCTCTACCACACCTAAAACCACACTGTTCTTCAGCAAGCACACAGCTTATAAAGATAATTTTCTCAAATAATCTTAATTTCTAGATCTTAGGTGTAATCGAACAGTTACTTCCTCACCTCTAGTATTCTGAGTGTGTCCATTTTGATCAGTAAGCCAAATTCTAAAATCATAGAGTAAAGGTTGATATATCGGTAGATAAATTGGTTTATTTGGATTTTCTACAATTTATATCCTGGTGGGACGTTTGGGAAAAAGGAATATGAAATATTATACAAAGAACCGTTGAGGTATGAGCCGTTAATTGCACTACAATGAACAAGTATTGCGTTAACATACATTATGCTCACAATATTTATACCTACATGTTCCCAACACCTTCTAAGATAATTTCTCGAAATCCTAACATTGTATTTAAAGATTCTTCTTTATTGAAAAATACTTTTAACGAAGATGAATGGAGAACAATGAAGCATTTCAAAGTATTAGTATTTGCCTTGATTTCAATAAAACCTGCTAATGTTTTTTGAAAGAATTCGTTTATACTTTCTATTTCATAACAACCTGTTGGAAGTGTAATTACATTTTCAACACCATTTAATTCATAATAAAATTTATTATTATTTTCATCAATATTAGGAATAGAATGATACATGTCTAACCCAACCAGTGCCATTTCGTGAAATTTATTTTTGTTCAATTCTATTGCTGGACTAAAATTTATACTAATGTCACTTTTTCTAGCTCTAATTAAAATGCTTTGAGATTTCATTTTTAAACAATAAATCATCCAACATTCTCACTTTAGCAGTATTTAGTATAACCTCGCTTTAAAATTTCATGTGTAAGTATTTGCAGTTCATTAAAAACTCCTGTACTTCCAACGTTAAACGAACCGAACAATAACTGGTGTCTTTTTACAAGATTATTGATGTTAGATGGTAATACAATAATACCGGATCCTGAAACGTCTGAATTCTCTTTGGGAGGATGACGAGGAGGTATAGGAGAAGATGTAGGAGAAGGTCTAGGAGTAGGAGTTGGTCTAAAAGTAGACCTTCGTGAAGGGTCGAATAATGGTCTCTGGCTTGTTGAAGGACTTTGGTGTCGACTCGAAATTGAGGATTCTACTACTCTTGGGCTTGTTAAAGGACTTGGTTCGGGGCCAGATTCACGACTTGATTCACGACTTGATGGACTTGCTGATCTAATTGTTTCAACTGCAGCGTGAGCTTTTCTTCGTTGAACTATTTGATAAAAGGGTTTGATAACTTTAGAATATTTCTCACCCCTAATTGCTTTTATGATACCGTCTTCCCTCAAATAGGCATCAGTTGAATCCAACATGTCATAATAATTTATTTTATCTTCGTTCCTAAATTCAATAGGATTTTGCTTTGTGAATAGTTCCCATAATCCAGTTCTGCCTTTGTATAATTTATCTCCAATTGTCAAATCATTACCCAGAATATTTACCTTTTTATTTCCTAGCATAACTTTACTTCCAATCCATCGAATGCCATAAATTTTGTCATAGTCATTTCCAGGTTTAAATGTAAAACGCAAGAAATCCAATGCGATATTTCCATCTACAGTGTTGGATTCAGAAGAGGGCACAGCAAGTTTCTCAACAGGTTTTCTTTCGATAGATTCAAGTTTTTCATGAGGTATGTCTTTTATTGCCAACCTAGTTTGTTTAGTTTCGTCAACAATTTTAGATAAAGGTTCAATCAATGGCTTGTAAACTATTTTGACATCATGGTATAAATCTTATTCGAATATTTTATCATGTATGAATTGCTTTTTCAAACTCTTTGTTAGGTTTAGGAAACCTGATTTAGTTTTGATATCAATCAACGCCATTTTTTAGAGAGAAAAATTCAAAAAGACTTAACTTAATACAAGTTTACTCTGAACTGACATTAAGTTCAGTTGCTGAGATCCATGAAGGTTCATCATAACCTTTTCACTCGACCAGAAGTTTTCCTTCACTCTTCTTAAGAATTTTTTCGATTGCTTGGACATCACATCTACATTTTGATAGTTCTTGTTCATATAAGCTTCCTTTAATTTTTTCACCATCCATGTCTTTTAATCTATAAGTAATTGGCTCAGTAAGCAGTATTTCAGATACAATGAATAACTCATTAGTGAAATTTGGCAAATAACCCTTCCGGAAATCTTTTTGTTTCTTGCTTATCCTTACTCTAACCTCAATTTTGAGTTTCGGTGATGTGAAAGTTGGTTCGGATGGAGGGAATGAGTTATCAGAAACCTTTTCACCGTTCTTTTCCAATGATGCTTGGTTATGTGTTATTTTTATTGTTCTATGATAGCTATTATTGTTATGTTGCTTTAAATCTTGTAAAATATTCACCCAATTTTTAGTTTTCATATATGTAAAATACTTCCACATTTTAGTTTTTAACGTCCTGTTGAAGTGTTACACAACTTGAGCTTTGGTTTCATTTTCTGAACTAAACCACTGACTGTTCTCATGTTTGAGAACATGAGAACATGTCAGTGTCTTCTCATGTTTGTTAAAGTTCTTAACAGATACATTTCAGACGTTACAGAGTACACTGAATTGTTTATTCATTTTGATTAGATTTTTATCTTCTCTGAATGTATTTTATTTTTTTCAGGATCAAATGAAGTCAATATTTTCTTTGTGTGTTTCCTTGAGTTTTTATGTTGTCGTTCTCTGTCATTGTTACATAATGTATATACATCTGATGATTTATCATATGCCATTTTCATTACAATAAAAGTTCAACTAATTTGAAAAACGTGAGTTCAATAGTAGTGGGACAATCAACTTTATTTAGAAACGTTACAAGTACAAAAGAACAGTACGATCTACTTGGCATAAAAAATCACTCTGAAATAGTCTTTGTTTAAATCAGATTGATGTAGCAGCCAAGAATACAGTTCACTTTTTTATGACATCGAATAAGTAACATCGACTTTACTTTATTTTCAGACGCTGTAAGCATATTGTTTACCCTTACGATTTCCTCTTCCTTCACTCTCAGGTTTTGATTTTGCAGCTTTGTATACATATCAAAGAGTTGTATCATATTAACGTTAAAATAAGCAGCCGATGTGGTTCTCAGTTTAACGCTTTTCAGTTTTCATTCTCTTCGCGTATGAGGTATCATATTTCTCTTTATTTGAGTATATTGGATGTATAATATCACAAAGTCCTCTATTACTTACCTCAAACAACAAGTCAATAAGACTATTGTAGTATCTCAATATAGGCCTTTCAGGCATGATGTCCTTATCACACTTGGTTTGGGATATCACGGCACCGGCGGAAGCGTCTTAACCGCAAGACGGAGCCGACGGAAGCGCTGGTTGCGGATTGCCCTATGTCTATATCGTACTTGGGTTCAAATGGGTCGGAAGCGCCCTGACCGCACGCGCCGGAAACCGTGCCTTGGGAGCGCATCGTATTGGTATGCACCGGAAGAGCATTGTTTAACTTCCGAGCGCTATAGCTTATAAGCAGTGTCGGTGTTTGGATGATTCAGTACATGAATAGGAACCGAGCTGAGAGTTTCCTTTTCCAACTCCATGAAGTTAACGCTTCAGATCGGTAGTTACAGTTACCGATACTGTAGTTTGCAGCTACAATTACTAATCCTAATATCGTGATGAAAAACCACGAGATAACAAATGGCGACGAGGCTTCGAACCTCCTAAGTGAATTTGAACTTTACAAGTGCTCTGAAATTAAGATGGCGCATTCTACAGTTTGCTGTCCTCCATTCGACGTTAAAGTGGAAACAGTGAGTAATATCTACAACGATTCAAGTACAGTGTGCAGACGTTCTTCAGAAGGCGGGAAACAATGATGGTAACAAAGCTAGTATTATAGTTGAAGCTTTGCCTGTAAACATCATTACTGATCTACAACGAAGAATTTAACCTACGTTACTCACTGATGCTACATATGAGGAACTTGAAGGAAAGTTGATACAACGATTTAAAATCAAGAAATCCACTGTTGGCGCATCTGTTACATTTCTAAACAGAGAGCAAAGTGTTAATGAATCTAAACAAAGTTATGCTAAAACGTTAAATGACTTAGCATCTTCGTGCAACTACGAAAATTGAGGTCGCGATCGTCTCTTGAGAGATGCTCTTGAGGCTGGTCTACATTCAGCGCAAATTCTCAGCGCGGTTCTACAGAAGTGTGACAGCAAGTCCTTCAACGAATGCGTTGAACATGCAAAACTCAGTGAACAGTAAAGCTTCGACGCTCCAGATATTATTCGTGAGGATTCACCTTCATCGTTTTTCACTACAGAAAAACTACAGCCGAATTACATATGCATTCGCTGCAGAACTAGGCAGAAGCACCTTACAAAGAATTGCTATGCCCTAAAATTAAATTAATAAAATGCAAAAAAATGTGGAAAATAGGCCACATTTCTAAAGTTTGCAATTTACGACTGCAGCACGACCTCCTCCTGTTAAGCCTACACGAAGGGGACCTACACGAGAAGAATTTGACGCAGCTCGCACTTACATAGTGCAGCTGGAAAGGAGCGGTACTCAGTGCAACGTCAGAAGAGAAGATGTGTCAATGAAGAGTTCAAGCAAGCCTCTACAGCAGTAGAACGAAGTTATTCTACAAAAGCCTAGGAACGATACTTGTGTCGGTAACTATGTTCATAATTTCTCTGATGTACAAGCTAATTACGCGTTATTTCAGTCGCATTGTATTCCTCAAAATGTCACAAAACTTGCTCCCTCTGTTGCGCTAAACAATCGTAAATATGTTACTTCTAGAGATAGAGTTCATCCTAAAAATTCTGTGTCCAGGTCTAAGCCTATGTATGTAACTCAATTTGATGTCAGTGATCATGTTCTTGCTCTGAATTTAAGAAGTGGTCCCAAGTGGCTGAAGGGAATTATTGTTAGTAAAGTAGCTGTTAATGTATTTCATGTTCAAATATTAGCATTGAATGTAATCTTGAAGAGACATTCAAATCAGTTGTTGCACAGTAGTTTGGGATCTATCCGTAGTGGGGAAACAGAGACTCCTGCTTTGCAACCTGTTAGCAGTTCACCTGTACAAAATGAACCTCGTAAATCAAGTAGAATAACTAAACCTGTAATGCGAATAGGTTGCTGAGTCTTCCTTCCTTGTGTTAAATATTCATCTAAAGGGAGGGAAATTGTAGTATCTCAATATAGGCCTTTCAGGCATGATGTCCTTATCACACTTGGTTTGGGATATCACGGCACCGGCGGAAGCGTCTTAACCGCAAGACGGAGCCGACGGAAGCGCTGGTTGCGGATTGCCCTATGTCTATATCGTACTTGGGTTCAAATGGGTCGGAAGCGCCCTGACCGCACGCGCCGGAAACCGTGCCTTGGGAGCGCATCGTATTGGTATGCACCGGAAGAGCATTGTTTAACTTCCGAGCGCTATAGCTTATAAGCAGTGTCGGTGTTTGGATGATTCAGTACATGAATAGGAACCGAGCTGAGAGTTTCCTTTTCCAACTCCATGAAGTTAACGCTTCAGATCGGTAGTTACAGTTACCGATACTGTAGTTTGCAGCTACAATTACTAATCCTAATATCGTGATGAAAAACCACGAGATAACAACTATTCAGCACTTCCTTCCAATACTCAGGCGAGAAAGCGTCTGAAGTGAACCCGAAAAATTTTGTTCCTTATCGCAAAATTTCATGATGACGAGCAATTGGAGGTGTTAAATCTTGCATAATATTATGAAACCGGAAAGTTTTTAAAGGGGTGAGCATCATGTCATGCAATCGGAAAGTTTTTAAAGGGGATTGCGTCATGATGTAGGGCAGAAATGTGAAACGTAATAAGAATTCATAACTATATTTTAAAGATTTTTTGACCAACTTAGAAGCGCACACTCGTTATACATTTGGTAATCTTTCAGATCTAAATTTACAGCGAAAGATTCCCATCATGTATTGGTTACATTAGTTTCTTATAATAATTTTTTATAGTTGTGAAAAAACGAGAAGATTTTGGGAGATACATAAAGGTTTTATTGAAATTATTTCTTTGTTTTGAAATTTCATTAGCAAATAATTTTTTTTGGTCGTAAGATAACAGTTTAAGTGTTAATTGAAATAATTATGCAAAATAGTATATTTTTTCCTATTCAAGTGCGTTTCTACAATCATGGATTTTGAGGCTTTTCAAGATCGTTCTTTAATTGCCAAAATGCTCTAAAAATCCTAAATGAGGCTTTGAGGCTTTTCGAGATCGTTCTTTAATTGCTGAATGCTCCAAAAATCCTAAATTGTCCCGGAGGGCTTCTTTATATATTAATGTTGCTACCGAAAATATAATCAAAACCTAAAGGATAAAATCTTTCATTTTTTGCATTTTCGAAATGAAATTTATGGATATTTCTAAAGAAGATATAATAACTACCGTGTTATTTCCATGCAAAATATAAATGATACCCTTACAGCTAATGTAATCATTTCAGACCTTGATGGACGCGGTCGTGCATGAGCCTGTTTTTGATAAGTTCACAGTTTTGTCCATAAACTGGAACAAAACTTTTTTAGTTTGATAAGTGAATGGGGATTCTGATTTTCACAACTATTGTATTTGGATACACTAATTAAATATTATGAAATATTTGAAATGATTTGTAATTTGATTAATTTATATGCCGTCGATTGAGTTGAGAATGAAATGTTGATTGGTCTCTTTCCAGGAATATCAGATGTTTTAAAACGATTAAGATAGAGGTGTTATTAACGTGAACTTTTTTAGTGCTGAGTTCTGTACATATTTAGTGCTGAATTTTGTTTTGTGGATTTCATTCAATTTATTATCATAACAAAACTTTCAAGGAGACCTAAACTTATTCATTAGATCCTCGTAAATTTATTATTATTGCAAATTTACATTCAAGTCATGGGATCTTCACCAAACGACCTCGGTATCGTTACCAATGGAGGCCAACACATCACGAGTGACGGCCTTTTTACTCAGTGAAACCAATGAAGATCGTTTGATGCAACGTTATGCAATTCCAGTTTTGTGTGGAATTTTTTTATTTTATATAGTTCAAAAGGAACACGATTACTTTCATTTTATATTCACATGGAATTCGAGATTCGAAGATCTAATACAAGCTTCAATGTTTTCACTGTATCGAAACGCAAATTCTTACTTGAGATATGGTTAACTTAGCAAGAATTTGACCTCATTATGAAACTAAAAGTGTTTGTTAAAATTATTTCCGTTTGTTGGAACATTTCTGACTTCATAAAGATGTATGCATATAAATGTTAAATAATTTTATCTTCCATTTATTTATATATGTATATATTAGTAATTAACTTGTGCTGTTTGAGCTGTGATCTGAGTCACAAACGTACAAACCTTTCAGTACACTACTTTAAAATAAATATTGCTGAAAATTTCCTCGAGTGAAAATGAAACTCTCAAATTGTATTGGCGTAGTAGAATGTGAATGAAAATTTCATTTTTCAGATAATAAGTGTTGAAAAATTATTCCACAGTTTCAGAATTGAGAGAATGTTTCCGTGCGTTGTATGAGACCTTCACTTTTCGTAAAATAGAAGAAAATAAGATACAATTTCGTCTGCTCCAATATTCTTTGATTTTTGTCGAAAAGTACGTACTATTGTATAAAAATTGAAGTCACTGGAATTATCTGATTTTTTAGTGTCCATTGCCTTGAACTGCGATTAGTAATATGTAATGTTTTTTTTTCGTGTATAAAAATAGTGTCATTGATATAGTTAAAGAAGTCAAAGTTCCAATTCTTGGAGATCTTAATTAAAAATAGGAAGACTAATGACACAACGCTTAGACTCATTTTGTACTAATTTTGTACTAATTGGATGATACAATCGATATAAGTGAACGCTTCGACCAACCAGCAATGGTCATTCTCAACACTGTAAAAGTAAAGATTCCAAATCAGACATCATTCAGAAAATCACAATGGTGAAAACAAACATGAAATTGGAAACATTTGCTAACAAACTATTTGTAGGGGATAGGCAGACTGCATATCATTGAGCTTTGGCTTTAGTCTATAAATGAAAAGAGATTCCTGGTGCCGATTCTTTCTCCATTCACACAAAACTCGTACACAGTAGAAAATTCTAAATCATTTTCGCAGGAAATTTCCTCTGTTAAAAATGCAAATTCATTTTATATGGCATCATTTGACGTGGAAAACCTGTTCACTAATATCCCATTGCACGAAACTATTTCGTTCTGTTTGAATTATCTTTTTAGTAACAGCAATTTAGTTTTGGGCCTAACCCGTGAATTGTTTCAGAAATTTCTTGAACTTTCGGTTCTTAATAGTTTTTTCATTTTTAATGGTAAACTTTACAAACAACTGGATGGATTGGGTATGGGCCTCCCGTTGGGTCCCACGTTGGCTAATATTTTTATGTGTCATCACGAGAAATCATGGATTGAGGAATGTCCTATTGAATTTAAGCCAGCCTTTTACAAGCGGTATATAGACGATACGTTCATTTTGTTCAGAGACCAACACCATTGTTCATTATTTCTAGATTACTTGAATGCTAAGCACCCGAGTGTCAAATTTACCATGGACACAGAAAGAGATAATTGCCTCCCGTTTTTAGATGTCAATGTTCATAGAATGGGTCATAGTTTTGAATGTGCAGTCTATCGCAAACCAACATATACTGGTTTAGGATTGAGTTTTTTTAGCTTTTGCTGTTTTCAATTCTAAATATATGGTATTAAAACATTACTGTATAGGGCTTATAGTGTTTGCAGCACATTTGGTTTCCTTCACGAGGAATTTATGTTCTTAAAGAATTATTTTGTTAAGAATGGGTTCCCTGTTCGCCTAGTAGACGACTCAATTAGAAAATTTCTCTCCTCTATTCGCACAAATGTTCCACCGGTTGCCTCTGTTGATAGAAAACAATGTTACGTTTCACTATTGTACTTTGGTGCTCAGTCGGAAAAACTAAAATCTGAACTATCCCTCCTTTTATCGAAGTTTTTTACACAGTGTGATTTCAAATTTATTCTTGTCAATTCCTTGTCAGTTGGATCTTTTTTTCAAATTTAAGGATGAACTTCCCAAAGGCATGCTTAGCTCGGTTGTATACAAGCATAGTTGTGCACGATGTGGTGCATCTGAATACGTTGGATCTACATCCCATAGCCTGCGTATTCGTGTGGCTGAGCATGCTGGACGGAGTCACCGTACTAATAACCTTTTATCAGCACCTTCTCACTCTGCAATACGCACACATGCAGAAAAATGCGACCTGCCTGTTAGACTATCTGATTTTGAAGTATTAGGCCGAGGAAGTAACCCAATAGAACTCAGAATATTAGAATCTCTTTTCATTTATAGACTAAAGCCAAAGCTCAATGATATGCAGTCTGCCTATCCCCTACAAATAGTTTGTTAGCAAATGTTTCCAATTTCATGTTTGTTTTTACCATTGTGATTTTCTGATTGATGTCTGATTTGTAATCTTTACTTTTACAGTGTTGAGAATGACCACTGCTGGTTGGTCGAAGCGTTCACTTATATCGATTTTATCATCCAATTAGTACAAAATTATTACAAAATGAGTCTAAGCGTTGTGTCATTAGTCTTCCCATTTTTAATTAGTGTCATCAAACTGTATTGCCATAGTTATTTAATGAGAATTTTTATGTGCGATAACTATGGTAGAATTCTTTTGGCTGTTATACCTTCAAAAAATATTTTCTCTATTCTAGCGGAAGACTTTCTCTAACCTTTCGAGAACTCGTTATTTATGGACCTCAGAAGTGGAGAATAAAATATTTTCCGTTTTTTCGAAAGTTCCTTTATTTATTTATGAACGCTCAAACAATCCTTTAAATATTTTATTCTTTACGTTCATTTTCTTACTTGTGTATAAATGAAAAACTAAAAAAGTATTTTTGGATTCTTTCTTGAATTAAAATGACACCTTCCTGCATAGTGATAAATCAGGATTTCATTTGTGCGAGATAAGTGTGAAAATTTGTTTTCTTTTTCAAAATGAAATTATTTTCATCACAGTGAAAGACATGCTCAATTTTACGAGAACTTAATACTGAAACTTAACGCTAAACTGAATTATCTTTGTCCGTTTGAATATTTCTAGACTTACTTGGGAATGTGCTTGTGCATACCGTGTAAGTATTTTTTTTTAAAAATAATTTTTCATTTTATTCGTGTGTAAAAGGAGATTCACAATTTTAAGGTATTGTGATAAATTTGAATTTCATTTGAGCATGATAACCGGTGTTGGAATTTTTCGTTTCAAAATGGATAATTCTTGCGCTGAAGCGTGAGACCTTTACTTTCCAAGTTAAATGAAACTGAATGGGGAAAATAAAATTGATTCTTATTGTTAAAATATTTCTTGATTATACGGAAATGTGTTCACAAACGTGTGATAATTTTGGCCATTTCCAGTTCTAAGTAGATAAACATTCATTGTTGAATTTGTTTCCACCTTTTTTATTGCTTTGAATCTCACTATTTATTTTTCGAAAATTAAATACAGGGAAAATGTATCATTTCAGTGCTGAATAAAATGAGTGAACTGAACTGATACTGTTTTCATTTGAACCGATGAATGAAAGATGTAGTTATGCTGAAGCCTATTTTTAATGCGTGAAAAATTTTTTAGCTATCGAAAATGCAATTTAGCTTGAAATCAGGGCTTTTTTCATTCGATAAACGTTAGGGCAGTGAAACCGCCACACTTATTCGAATTTATATATCATGTTAAAATACATTTAACGCTGTTGTGAGGAAGCTCTTGTAGACGCTCTCAATTTATTTGCAGATTTCAATTAATCTGTTCAACTCTGCAGAAATTCGTGAAGATTCTTTACACGACGGTATGAAATGAGACGCTTTCAATTTATTGGCAGATTTCAGTTAAACTGTTAAACTCTGAATAAATTCGTGAAGTTTCTCTGCACAACGGTATGAAATATTTTATATGTTCTCTGTAAAATTACAGAATACGCTGACTTCATAAGTAGTGCATTTTTTCCTGTGGAAAGACCGTGATAATTTAAAATTTAATGGCCAATGTGTGGTACAACATAAGCCTCGAATGATTCATTAATTCTTTAAATACTCATTTTTCTTAATCCACAGGCAAGACAGAGGGGTATGGTAGGAGTAAGTTAAATTTATGTTTTAGGTTCCGTAGATTTCCCCTAAGTGTGTCATGACTGACCTAAATGTTTCATGTAAAGCACTAAAGTGTCACGAGTGCCACAAAGGCGCCTCTATGACGCACAATTGTGTGCCGGTCTTGTAACAAACGTATGACACACTTAAATATGTGAAAATTACCCTATATTTTTTCTCAGTGTTTCTGTCTGCTGTGGCTAAACTTGAGACACTTAGTCAGACATGCTGAGGCTCACCATTCTGTCAGAGGCGCCATTCAACTTACATTTGTACTACTATACCTGAGCACTACTAGCTCTCAGCTCTGTAAGTGGTGTTAATTAAACTCCCAATGACTGCTAATGAACAACCACTTAGTCTTCGACTTGTCCTAGCCTTATTTTGTTAGTGTGAGGTGAATTTAAGGTTGTAATGTGCTTTATTGTATTTAGCTTGTGATAAGCCTTTTTTCTTTGTCTGTTTATAATTTAAGGCTGTGAACTATAATGTCGTTCAATGTTGTCTGATTAAAAACACATTAATGGACGGTAGTGCACGGTTTATTTGTTGATTTGGCTCAGTGCGTTGCTAGGGTAAAGCGTTATAAATAAGCATTACCATCTATGCGCTACACATATTCGTTATCCTTGTTTTCTTCTCGTAATTGGAACTCTGCAAACTAAATTAATTGTATTTACTCATTGAAACCTATGCATTCCTATAACATACTTATTGTTTCGGTTTCGAAGCTAATTATTTGAAAAAGCTTTAGACTGGCTTGAGAATACTCACTTAACTAAAGATATGCTTACCTTTCAAGTTTTTGCATTCTGAGGCTTATGTTGGAATAGGTACACTTCCCGGCAGTCTCTACAAAGTCAACGTACTCTGTAAAGAGTTCCCTGGAGTGTTGTCTTGTTATGAACAACGCAGTTCGCGTCTGAGGGTTCTGCTGAATTTTACTTCTGCTTATTGATGTGATCAGACAATTGTGTGTAAAAACTATCTTACCGATATGAATGATTGATTTCGAGCACGACTCCCATTGCTGGTGAAAGATGCGTCGTAGGCTTCCCACTCGCACTGAGCTAGAAGAATCGGTACCCAAATTGTAAGTTTGACCTTAACTGGTCTTTCTAATGTTTATTTTTATAGTACATTATGCTACATTTCTTCCTTTTTGAATTTTAACTGTTCATTTTCTTTTTGTTTTGTATTTCTTTACTTACTGGTACGCAGAGAACTAGTCCTGATGTTTGAAGATAGCGCTTACGCATTAGGAGTGCTGCCGTTTGCGCTCTGTGATGTTTGTTAAGTCATTATGTACGACTAGTCCTTACTTAGATTTGAATACTCAGTTTTATGTTGTGTCTTATGTGTACATTTCGCAGTTTATTAGCCAGAAAAAAATTACGTAACATCGAAATAATAAAAACGAAATATATTTTTTGAGTAATGGGAATTCAGGGACGAGTTGTTGGCTTATATTTCCTTCCCCAATCTTATAGAAGAAGTGATGTAAAGTCCAGAGCTAAGAGTTTGGCTGGCCTACATTTTGTTGAAATGAAGATGCTTCAATTTCTTTTGTTAAGGACCATATTTTTTCGGTTCATTGCTGTGCTGTTTTTCATCACCTATGACTTTCTTCTTCAGCTTTAATTTTGTTTCATAACGTTACTCCTCAACTTAGTGTTTCTATGCACAGGTTCTCTTGTGTGGAAACACACCTTGTGTATTAATTATGCGTTCCCTTTTAACTCCGGTGTCTCCTTTCTCTATGAACAGCTTTATTGTGGTAAGAGAGGCTTAACCCATGTCATAATATAATCTATAGAACTAGTCAGTATTTCAAATAAAAACTTGGTGTTCTATGTGAGAAGATGTAAAGTCCCGCGACTGTGCTCTTTTTGAACAGCTTTGTTGTGGTAAGGGAAGCTGAATCTAAGTCATGATCTAATCTAATCTGTAGAATTAGTCAGTATTTATAACAAAAACTTGGTGCTCTATGTGAGAAGATGTAAAGTCTCGCGACCAGCCCACATAAGCCATCAATTTATAGAACATAGAAACCGTTTTTGATTCCGTTACACACAATCTCTCGATTTACTGCTGTCCTTATTTGTATTTAATTTGCGATTGAACTCTTTAAAAAATTTTACCATGAATATATTGTGGCGTAGCTCCTGAGCGATATTGGATGCGGTAGCCCTTTTTTGGGGAAACACGGTATGGAATGATTTAAATTAACGTATTTTTATTCTCTTCTTCCCCCTCAGGGGGACACAACTATTGCATCTATGAGAATAAGCTCTCCCTGACGGAAAATGTGAGGGCCCAAGCTGAGAGTTGAGTAGGCTTTCCTTTCGTTGAAATGAAATGTCTTTGTTATGTCAAGGAACATATTTTTTCGGTTCACAGCTGTCCTGTTTTTCAGGACCTACTGCTTTTTTCTACAACTTTGATTTCGTTCAATATTTTTTTCACATCCTACTGTTTCTATGCCCTTTCTGCATAGATTCTGCGTTCCCTTAACTCGATACTAAATGGTCCCTTCCTCTTTTGATCGTCTTTGTTGCGGATAGGGAGGCTTAAACTTATTAATAATATAATCTAATTACGTGTATGGAGTGTTGTGTGGGAACAAATATAGTGCATACATTCAATGTTGAGTCAAGTTCATATTGAATAATTTTCTTCTTCCTTTGATTGAACTTTGTTATTGTAGGGAGGCTTGTACTACTAATAATTATTTAACTTCAAACCTTTTTGTTTAGTTTCTGCCGACTTTTTTTTCGATCCATTGTTATCCTGTTCTCTGAAACCTTTTATATTCATGGTAGATTTTTTATTACAAATTTCGTTCCTTAATCCTTCCATCCAAAAATATATGGGAACACACCTCGTGCACAGACTTCCTGATCTCTTATTCCCATACCGATTGGTGCGTTCTTCCTTCCTGGTTTTGAAACACTTTTTTTATGGCGAGAGGTGCTGAATTTATGTCATACACTTCTAGATTTTCTGAATTTCATCGTTTATTCATATAGCCTTTGCAACAATGTGAACGCGGGGAATTTTAACTTCCAACACAACGATAACAATAATCAATGCTCTATGCTCTTAGCGCTTCCATGGGGAATGTACGAGATCTTGAGCGAAAGGTTAGGTTAGCCTTTTCTTGAAATAGAGAAGATTTTGATTTTCTCATGGGCCATTTTTTTCGGTTCACTGCTATCCTGTTTTTCAGCACCTATTACTTTCTTCTTCAACTTTTATCTTATATCATAAATTTCCTTCTCAACTTACTGTTTCTATGCCCTTTCTGGACAGATTCCACGTTCCCTTAACTCCATACTAAATGGTGCCTTTTTCTCTTCAGAAGTGTTTTTTTAGCTTGAAATTTTAGGTGCTGAAAAAGGATATACAACTGCAAATCAATACTCCTGCCGTTCAGTTCATGAACTTACAAGCGGAATATATCACACATTTTATATCAAATAAATATCTGATACGGAATTTTATATTATCCTTCTTGCGATCGAACACGGCGCGCAATCGTCAGCTTCAGTCGCAAGTAAAAGGTATTAAAACATGTATGATTGAATGTGTTTGAATAAAGCTTTCAATTTGCGAAGCTGCCGGTATGATTAAATTGAAGGTCGATATCCTTTTAGTTCTGGTAGATTTGCACGTAGCCGGACGGATTTTAATTTTTCAAAAATCCAAATCCGTACCAGCGAAAGCACACCGGCAGTCAGCCCTGTTGTTAATCGTACGGGCAGAGTACGCTGCGTGGTAGTACACTGCCGTCGCTGGCGTCATGTTGTACGGGTGACGTCATTCGACTTGTTTGAAATGAAGCCTACTGTTGGCTAGTCGAATTAGCGAATGTGCTCGGCTGTCTTCATAGAAATGACTTTACCTCCTTTAGTCTAACATGACTATTAGTCAGGACATCACATAGTTTTGCCACGAACACAGGGCAAACATAGTTTCTTAGATTTATATGAAAGAATCGAATTCCGCATTATTTTCCGCAGGACGGTGTTCTAAATGAAAACAGAGTCATACCATCTATTTTAAGAAAATTAGGTTACCTTAATAGCATGCCGCTGTGATAGGGGTGTCGCATACGAGTGTTTTTCGGTACTTCAATTCGTTCAGATCGAACGATCTCTATGGTAATAGAATCCATGAAAGAACTATATACGACGTACATAACCCGTTCAGAAAATGGTCGTAAATTTATGATGCAATGAATGAAAATCGCTTTAAATGAACTGATGATATGCAACAGCTTGAACTATGGTACAGTCACACTGCCTTCATTGCCTCCTAAATTTTCCCTCAATCATTTGAACGATTAGCGCATAATGTGTAAAAAATATTTGAGATTTTGATTTCAGTTCTTTTTCTTAAAATTATCATCATTATAAATGACAATCAACTTTTCGAAATTTTAACTTTCAGTAAACATCAATATATATTAGGAATCCGGGTTAACACATGACATATTTCTCGTGTTCATACCCGTGAGGCTGTGTCCAGTTCTTTTAAGATAAATAGACACATACTCTGATTCTTATCATATAGGAGGTTGAGGTCTACACGGGAAGGAAAATTTGGAGCTATAGTATGGGGTAAATTGTGACGAGTAGATGATGTTCTAAATTTTCTGTAAATTGTCTTTCATTGTTTATTTATTGCCTTCCAAGTTGTAAAAAGCGTCACCCTTGGGTCTGACATAAAGTAGCGTCCGGGTCTATCTAGCTAACCGACTTAGAAGAAAAATCATACCATCAGAGATGACCTCCGTACTAAAAGTTTTACCTCAGATGCGACTGCACCTTCTGTAATTAACACAGGGACGATTTATTCTCCTATTTAAACTGCTGCCGCAGAACAGATTTCAGCTTAAGAGTGGCAGGATCAGCCAGTTTTCTTGGCATGTGTTCTCCACCCATTTCGAAGCTCGGAGAAATCATCTTCTACAGCGATTGGAGTGGGTTTTGGAGCTTCTTCTTGTGGCTTCTCTCTTCGAATTTCGCGTCACCTATCCGGAGAAGATTTGGGACCTTGGGGAGGTCGTCTTGGCCAGAATCGCTCGGTAATGCCCCAAGGCATATTTCTGAGTTCCACCCAGACGCTATGCACGAGAACAGATCCTGTAGATCTCCGACGTGGGATGGACTTGGAGCTGAGGACGCGGAGGATAGCGAGAGCAATTTCGGAGCTACTCCTGACGACCTGTATAGGTGGGTGCATAGGTAGCCTGGACGTACTTTATGTACCTCTGTCATTAAGAGGAATTTTCGCTCTAGCTGAATGGGAGACGACTCCATTCATTTAATGGACTCTACCCTAATTATTTTCTAATTGCCTTTAACTGTTTGCCCTTCTAACTTACTTGGCCTAAATAGTTTCGAGACCAAAGGTTGACGCTTTCTCTAGGGTAACTTTATTATTTGTTCAGGGTAACTTAATTTTGACTAGCGGGTCAGTGCTGAGCCGATGGTAATCAGCCGTTACTTATCGATTGAAATCCGCTTGTGCTTGTGTTTTTGTCTTTTCTTTTCGCAGGAAGGGAGTGGAAGTCCGTAGGCTAGGGGGTCGAGGGCGGCAATTTCGTTCTTGCCATAAATTTAATTATTCTGGTCTTTGCACTTAAAAGTGAAAAACCCTTTGCCTTTTCACTCCTTACCAAGGTACTATCCTTACTAAATCTTGCGAAGATGAAAGGGATAAATTGAAACAGACACATGATGAAAGATAGAATCCGATAAAAATAGTGTGCTTTGACTTCGGTTTTCGTGGAATTTGCTGGAGGAACTTTCTCTCGTAGGAAAATTTATTTACAGGATGAAGCAATTTCATTTGCAGAAACGCGAGCGCTCGCTCGAGCTAAAGATGGTAAGATTATTTTCTTTGAGACATAGAATTCTTTTGTTCCGTTAAGGATTATTTTGTTTTGTTTTCAACTAACCTTTCTTCAGCGGCGATTACTTTCATTTTCGACCAACATCAGGGTCCACGAGATTTCGTCATGACTTGATATTTGTAGGGGCAGGATATATGGATCTCCATGAACATATTTGTGTAATGATCGCTGGTTTGATTTCACCGCTGCGACGCCATTGTAATGGACGCGTGTTGATTTTATATCGTTTAATCGTCGTGAAATTTTTTATTCGCCGCATTTATTATATTTCCAACTCTTTATTAATCATGATAAAGTATAATTTTAGCTGCCGCCACCCTTAAAGGGATATTTTCATTATTATTTAAACAATTAAGACAATTTAAACAATTTATTTACCACAGGTGAAACAGAGGTAGAATTTTTCTTAAGGCTAGTACAATGGTTAAGTTTAAGTATAGCTACCTGTGGGCCCGAACAAGTTCAGCGACTTCTAGGGCATCCTACCATCACCTTATTCTAGGGTGTACAAAATGTTTAACCTAGTTCACTTAACCTAGTTTCGCATTAGACTGATCATTGAGATAATTAACTCGATATTTTATGCTGTATTTTACAATATAGGTCAAATCGGCTATATTTAACAGTATGTTTGATAAAACGATTCAAGAGCATACAGAAGATTGGTTATGGTACCCAAGGCAAGTTACATTATGACATTATCATTAGTTACATGTAGGAGGCAAGATTTTGACACGGTGATCTTACACGACTAGTATTCTGATAGGAAGTGAGACTCAAGATGTCTTTTGAATACTTTGTACGAATTACATTCACGGATCTCTGCAGGTATAGAGTTCCAAGTTTTGGTTCCAACGAAGAGAATACTGTGTTGCGACCGGGCCTTTGAATAATAAGGAAGCATGAATTTACTTCTATTTCGGGTTAAATGGTCGTGATGACCAGTTTGCGCAGTCAATAATTGTCTTAGGCTATTGTCGCCATCATTTCTTAATGTTTTGTAAATGAAATTACAGATGGAGATTTTGTAGAGATCCGAAAGTTTAAGTATTTGTAATTTTTTGAAAGAATCATTAGTGTGAGTATTATATTCTAGGTTCTTTACCGCTCTGACAGCTCTTTTTTGCAGAGTAAAAATTTTGTTGGTTTTATTTTTATCAGTACCGTGCCATGCTTCTATTCCGTATTGCAGGTATGGAGAAATGAGCGTTAGGTAGAGCATTTGTAAAGCTGTTTCAGGCAGAAAATTTTTAACTTTATTTAGGATTCCGATGGATTTTGATAATTTAGAACAAATATGAGTGATGTGCTCTTTGAAGGTCAGAAGTTTATCTATTATGATGCCCAGAAACTTACATGAGTTGGTTTCTTCGATTTCACCTTCGCCAATTTTAACGTATGGGAGAGATACATCTTTCTTGTATGAGAATGTAATATATTGTCAATATTAAGGCTTATTTTATTAGCTTTGAGCCACGATGAGACCTTGTGAAGTTCAGTATTTATAGTCTCCACAATCATAGCAGGATTTTGGTTCGGAAGGACCACAGAAAGCGTACTGTCATCGGCAAAAAGTATGAATTTGAAGAATGATGTAGATTTTACAATATCATTGATAAAAATCAGAAACATGAGAGGCCCAAGAACAGATCCTTGTGGAGCTCCATGGCTAATTGTCTGTGGGTCTGATTTTGCGTCGTCAATGACAACGTATTGCTTGCGATTTGTTAGGTATGACCTGAACCAATCATGGGCAATCCCTCGAATGCCATAACAGTGTATTTTCGAGAGTAGTATTTTATGGTCCACACAATCAAATGTTTTCGAAAGTCAAGAAATACAGAGAAGACAGGCTTTCGTTCATCTATATTAGAATAGAGGAATTGTAAATGATTTAATATAGCCTGTGTTGTTGCTTTTTTAGAGCGAAAGCCGTATTGTTTATCGGAAAGAAATTATTTTTGTTCAATATAAGAGTACACTTTTTTATACACAATCTTTTCGAATACTTTGCTAATAATTGGTAGTACGGAGATAGGTCGATAATTGTTTACACAGGTTTTTTCATCACTCTTAAAGATAGGGGTTACTCTAGCAACTTTGAGGGAGTTCGGGAAAGTGCCTAGTAAGCGAGACTGGTTAATAATATTTGATATCATCGGGGCTACAATGTCAGCAATAACTTTAAGTACATTAGTCGGAAACGTTTGTAACCCACTCGATTTATTTTTCATGTTGTTTATGCATGAAATTACATCGGAGGAGTTTGTAGGCGTAAATAAAAAGGAGTTGGGTTCTCGAATATGATCCATAAATTCCAGGTGATTAGTAGGTTCACTTTGAATACCATCAGCTATAGTTTTCCCTACGTTTACGAAGAAGTTGTTAAAGAGATTAGCAATTTCTTTCTTCTCATGGTGTTTTACATTATCTTGAATAACATATTCATTTTCATTTTATCAGCATTATTCGGTTTACAGCAAGAGTTTAGGAGATGCCAAGTCTTTTTAACGTCAGTTTTGAATTGAGTAAACTTGAGCGTAAAGTAGTTCTTTTTTGATGTTCTTATCTGGTTTGTTACATAGTTTCTGAATCGGGTATATGTTTCTCTAGATATTCGCCCTTCGTAAAGGAGGGCTAGGTACGCTTGACGTTTCTTTATATTTATCACGATGTCTCTAGTAATCCAGGGCTTTTGTTTATTTTTTCGGGGTAACTGTACGAGTTACAATTGGGCAACACTGATTGTATGCGGTCAAGATAGTTTCAGTCAACTTTACTACTGCTTCATCAATGCTCGTAGCATTATTGTTTTGTTGAGAGATGTGCAATGTATGCATTGATTCTTCTAGAACGGTGCGCATTTCTTCACGATTTGATTCGTTTATTTTACGATATGAGTAAGTTTCAGCCCGTGCCTTGGTGCAAGCAATATAGACATTTTTCTTAATAAGAAAAACTGGAAAGTGATCTAATAAGACAGAAGTAATTATTCCAGCAAGAAAATCACTTGGGTCGGTCATAAAGATATTGTCAAGCAGCGTAGCACACTCTGAGGTTATTCGTGTAGGCTTTGTAATGATCGGAAGGAAGGATTGAGACTGAAAGGTTGTTAGGAAATTAGAGATTGGTTCATAACTTTCATGTTTCAGTAGATCATAATTGAAGTCACCGAATATTATTATGTCATTGTATAAGGGCCTGTTGAATTGAGAAATAATACGATTCAGCTCATTCAGGATGGTTATAGGACAGGCTGTAGGAGGCCTATACATCGTTCCAAGCACAATGCGTTTACCATCTCTTGATAGTTCTACGAAGAGTGATCTATATGATCCTGATTCATTGTTGCACTTGCTATGGTTTTCGAGTCTATGTGGTTAGATATATATGTGCTGATGGCCCCGCTGGTTTTTTCTTAGCGAATGGTAACTATGATAATTTTCAAATCGAATCATGTCTTTAGTCGAGTCATCTAGGCAGCTTTCGGTGAAGCTAATCACGTCTAAGTTATATTTAAGTTCAGTAATAGTACATTGTATCTCTTCCAATTTTGGATAGAGTGACCTACAGTTCCAACACAGGAGTGAGAAATCTCGGTCAGTTATTCGTATAGTTTCGTTGAATTTTCATATATTAGTATACCTACACTCTTGAGAGTCGTTTAGGTTTGGAGATATTCTGTTCAAATGATTGAGATCTGGGTCGATTTCCTCGAATATCTCAGGGTGATCAGTCATTTAAAATTAGTAAACAGTAATAATTAGGTACTATAAAACTTAAAACGAAATACAGAGTCAAGCTCTAAGGGATATTCCTGTCTAAAAAAACTAGCTTATGAAGTACGTGAAAATAGAGTATAAAAAATCTAGTGCGATTACGTGAGTATATATAAATTCAGTCCATGAGCGAAAAATATTGGAGTACAATATCACAACATTGGTGTAAACAGATGGCTGCATGAGGGCGTTTTCACAAGTTCACATACAGCAGCTAATAGGACCGAATAGTCCACCACCTAAAGCTGCGTTTATATTGACACTCTTTTCAACACTTTGAGCGTCATTTCGACGGGCACATACACTGTTGCCGGGCTAGCAGGCGAGTACCGTGAGGTTCACTTGGACATTCTCCCTAGCCATTCTTTGCCGCCGTCTGCCCGTCAATCACTCATCTTCATTCCGTGTCTTGATGTGGTGGAGAGAGGTAGATGAGCCGTAGCCTACAGCCTGTCATTAGTTAGGGATGTGACATTAAGCATATTGCATATGTATGCTTTTGAGTATATTTTAGATATCATAAAATATGCCCGCAAGTATATTTGCAGTGTGAGCTTATCACATGTTTTTCTCGGAACAGCATAAAATATGAAAACCTGCATGAATAACTGTAAGTCGCAGTAAAGTGAATCCTAGTAAAACCTTCCCATTACTTTTAAATTATATTATTTTTCATTCCATCATATATAATATTTTTTGCATAACTGGATCAATTTAATTTTTCGTAAGTCAATTATAAATGTAAGGTGCTACAGCTACTTCAAAAGTTTATTTTAATTTTGCGGTTATAAGCTCAAAAATTTCTAGATATAGTTACCTTATGAAGTGTATTTGAGATTAGTGCGGCTAGTAGTGATCTACCATCATGCCGAAGGTGAACAAAAAGCATCAACCTTAGAATACTCCAAGGAATTTGAAGATTTTCAAGCCGAGGAAGGATTTCTCTATTGCATTTATTGCGAGAAACATGTAAAATATAAAACTTTTTTCACTCAGGACACGTTAGAGAAGTTTTGCGTGGTACAAGGTTTTAGTTTCTAAATATTGTCACGTAGAACCATGTTGGGCTTAGTGCACACTTTATCAAATTATTGTTATCGAAGGATATGAATTGTTCCTCCGTAACTACGCAGGGACTTCCTACTTCGAGAGCAATAAAATTAATGGATATCGTAGAGGAAACATTGAAGAACAGATATGATAAAAGGTATTATCAAGAGCTAAAACGCATTTTGGTTATTAACATAGGTTTTGAAAAGATATAAACACTCAACTCAATTTTGACTCGTGAGATCTCTGACGCAATGGATGAATCCATGAAGAAATATTCACCTTCCGTACTTACTTGCTTCACTTCTGCTCCTCTTGTTTCTTGCGATGTCGAGTGGAAGTTTTCGCAATATAAAACTTTGCTAACAGATAATCGTAGAAAATTTGTTTTTGAAAATCTCAAATACGACGCAATTTTCAAGTGCAACCCTCGAATTTGGTGCTAAAATATATTCCTCGTATAAAAGTGTTAAAAATATTCCTTGCATTCATGAAAAAACATTATACATACTTCAGAATCAACCTTGGATTAGATTACTTATTTTTCCTTCGTTTTCATCGTCCCACACTCGTTCAGATTAGAATTGTTACTGTTTCAAAATATTTATGTTCAGATAAGTTATAAAACTTAGTTGACAATTGTATACACTTAATTATTAAAAGAAAATTATGAAAGAAATTATTGCTTCCGTGTACGAAGAAGTACGCTGTACCCTGTATCATTGTTTCTGTACAATCTTTCTCACAAAAAAATTTAAATATGGAGCTATTCAAGTGAAACATTTATATGGATGCATATTTCTGCCTATCATGTAATATGCGCTTCCACAATTATGCATAGAGTGTAGCATATTTGCGTCGAGTGTTTATACATATTTTAAGGTTAGGAATATCTTTTCTGCTAAGCAGTTTAATTATGAAGGTAATAGCGAAGAAAAGGTTTAAAATCATTTTTTTGAAACGTTTCAAGCCTCAGCTCATCATCAATCATACTCTGTAAAAACAAAAAATACACGCATTGAATAAAATACGAAAAATTGGCAAAAATTGTTCTTCAAGAATTAAAAAATGGTGTCTAAATTAAACAATGACATTACGTAAAGAGCGGATGAAACTAAATAACAGAATTTCACTATCCAGTATCGTACACACGAGTTAAAACGGAGGAAAATTTTTTTATAGGAGTACAGCTAAAATGCGGAACGGTCATAAGGAAAATTAACTAGCTAAAATAAAATCCTATCAAAGGGAGAAGAAGAGGGGATTAAGGGAGAGAGAAACAAAGAGAGGAAAAAGGAAAACAAGGAAACAGAGAAAAGGCGGTAAAATAAAAAAAAATACATTTATTCCAAAGACTAGTAAAAATTGAATCAAATGTGAGTATTGCTGCACTACTAGCTCCCTATTATTTTTAAGGGGTAAGCACTTTGCATATCATTCAGGGCCGGTTTCAATTTGTGAATATACAGAGACTCCAACATGCGCAGCTCACCAGAATTTGAAGCACAGTCCACAATTTTAAACTGTTCGTTACTGATAATTTGTTCACAGGGACCTATACAATGCTGCCTTATGTTGGAATGGGAAGGTGCTCCTAGCGGGCGTCCCGTACGATGACTTTTTCCGGCATGCTCTGTGACTCTCATAATTAATGCTCGGTGGGTTGATCCCACATGCTGCGATGCGCAATGCGCACAACTAAATTCATAAATGAGAGAAGATCGCAAGCCCTTGGGTAGGTCATCTTTAAAGCGAAAGAGAGAACCAATGGTGAATTTGTTTAATAAAATTAGGCGGAAACAAGTCGTAGGAATTAATTTGCCAAGAAGATTCATAAACCTGATTTCTTTAGATCTTTTCAATTCCGTCCAATTTTTGCTGCGTACAACTGTGCCACGTACAAACTAGCAAAATTTTTAGTACCAATATTAAGTCCTTTAGCATCGAATGAATATTCTTTGTCCAATTCATCAGACTTTGCAAAGCATATTACAAGTATAGAAAATTCGAATGAATATTGCATGGCATCTTTCGATGTTGAAAACTTATTCACCAATGTTCCGTTGTCGGAGACTATCAATATCTGTCTCAGTTCCCTATTCACTAGTCCAGCTTCTCTAGTCATAGGATTAAGTCGAAAGTATTTTAAGAATCTTTTGGAACTCGCCATGTTTAATTCTTTTTTTCTGTTTAATGGCAGTGTCTACAAACAAATGGAGGGTTTGGGTATGGGCCTTCCACTCGGTCCAACTTTTGCGAACATTTTTATGTGTTTCCATGAAAAATTGTGGCTTCAAAACTGTCCTTCCTCTTTTAAGCCTATCCTGTACAAGCGTTATGTTGACGACACCTTTGTTCTGTTCAAACGGGAAACTGATGTGCAATTATTTCTGCAACATTTGAATGTTCAGCATCCTAGCATTAAGTTCACAGTAGATTTTGAACATGGAAATTCTCTGAATTTTCTTGACGTTAAAGTTTACAGGGCGGACAATAGATTTTTTACCTCTGTTTTTAGAAAACAAAGTTTTTCCGGTTTAGGCCTCAGCTTTTTTAGTTTCTGTTGCAGATCTTTTAAAAATAACAGTCTATTCACTTTAATCAATAGAGCCTATAGGATTTGTTCCACCTATGGCAACCTTCACCATGAATTCGAGTTCCTCAAGTCTTACTTCTGTTCCAGCGGTTTTCCTGCCGTGGCCTATTATAAATCGATTAATACTTTTCTTTCTAATGTCTATAGCCCTAGGGAGCCAGAACAGGTTTCATCTATTATGTATTACGTTCTACCATACTTTGGCAATCAGTCCGAAAAATTAAAAACTGAACTGTCGAATATTCTTGGCAAATTAATTCCTACGACTCGTTTCCGCATAATTTTATTAAACAAATTCACCATTGGCTCTCTCTTTCGCTTTAAAGATGACCTACCCAAGGGCTTGCGATCTTCTCTCATTTATGAATTTAGTTGTGCGCATTGCGCATCGCAGTATGTGGGTTCAACCCACCGAGCATTATTTATGAGAGTCGCAGAGCATGCCGGAAAAAGTCATCGTACGGGACGCCCGCTAGGAGCACCTTCCCATTCCAACACAAGGCAGCATTGTATAGGTCCCTGTGAACAAATTATCAGTAACGACCAGTTTAAAATTGTGGACTATGCTTCAAATTCTGGTGAGCTGCGCATGTTGGAGTCTCTGTATATTCACAAATTGAAACCGGCCCTGAATGATATGCAAAGTGCTTACCCCTTAAAAATTATAGGGAGCTAGTAGTGCAGCAATACTCACATTTGATTCAATTTTTACTAGTCTTTGGAAGAAATGTACTTTTTTTCTTTTTACCGCCTCTTCTCTGTTTCCTTGTTTTCCTTTTTCCTCTCTTTGTTTCTCTCTCCCTTATTCCCCTCTTCTTCTCCCTTTGATAGGATTTTATTTTAGCTAGTTAATTTTCCTTATGACCTTTTCGCAATTTAACCGTACTCCTATAAAAAAATTTCCTCCGTTTTAACTCGTGTGTACGATACTGGATAGTGAAATTCTTTTATTTAGTTTCATCCGCTTTTTACTTAATGTCATTGTTTTATTTAGACACCATTTTTGAATTCTTGAAGAACAATTTTTGCCAATTTTTCGTATTATATTCAATGCGTGTATTTTTTGTTTTTACAGAGTATGACTGATGATGAGCTGAGGCTTGAAACGTTTCAAAAAAATGATTTTAAAATTTTTCTTCGCTACTACCTTCTTATTTTAAGGTTTTACTAGCGTAATTCTTGCGGAAGCCTTCATATTTTATGCAGCATATGCGCTACATAAATCAGCAAAATGTCACATTCCTAGTCATCAGAATACGTTTTGACACGCCCAGGTATTGAGACTCATACAGAGCTCTACCGCAACCACGAATGTTTGTGGCGAACCTCGAGTGAAACTTACGAAAACAGGAACATTAAAGAAAGAGCTATCAATAACATACTAAATGAATTATTAGCGCTGTTCTACTAATCATCTGCCGCTTCATGACGAGAAGTACTAGAGCGCGGAGCGCAATACCACCCAACATAGCGTCTGGATGGCAACTGAGCAGTGAGCAGCACTCGTCTGCCCGCTGACCATGGCGCTTCTACTGCCTGCCTAGCGCTGTATCAATGTAAACGATCGCTACCCTTTCGCTACGTGCACTTGCCTGCGCCCCGTGGATGTGAGCTTCCAATGCGAGTGTCAATGTAAACCCAGCTTAAGGGTCCTTTTCAAACAACAAAAAAAGCTCACCGGACCGACAGGGGCCTGGGTTGCCCCCTTAATGCTCAGTATTCCTCTGTTCGAACTCTCGTGAAGCCTAGGGTCCTCGCGCTTACATGTTCATTAGGGATGTGTCGAAACTTCGTCGATTTTGTCGAAGATTACTGCAGCTTTTTTCAGTCACTTCTTTACATGTCCAAGTTTCTAGTTTACTAAATGACTGACGGTTGAGTCTATTCTTTACTTATGTGTTACACTTTACGGATGAAATGACATTTATAAGTCGAATAAATGTAATTTTATACTGAATAATTGGCTTGCAATAAACGTATTGGGTCAACCACCAGAGTTTGCGTGTTTCTATCAGTGGCTGAATGACCTAAGACAATGCTTGCAATAAATATGTCATTTTAGATACTTGAAATTCGTTTCATTTAAAGTGAATGCGCAGAGATCTTTTCTAATGGGAAAAATATTAAATCCTAGTGCACATGTAAAAATCCTCAGATTATTATTTAATGGAAAAATGTATTACCTATCTATGATTTAATTTATTGGCTAGGAGTAAATCAAATGCTAGATACAACTTGAAATTTCGTAAAATTCTTTCAAAAGTGTTTGTCGTTTCTTTTGTCCGGCATTACTGCGATCTTTGCCTACGTCAGTTTTCATAGGAAAGATAATTTAACACAGCGATAGCGAAGGGACGATCCATAGCCTGGACGCGTGAACGAGTTATCTATTATGCGCAAGTTCTATTTTAATTTACATTTTCTGAAATTCAATGAAAATGTTTACACGTTGAAATTGAAGAACTGGTATAACTAGCGATCTATGGCATAGCTGTTTTTACCTAGTTGTCAAACGATTTTTTTTTGTCGCATGCCAGGCATGAGGTAAAAATAAATTATTCTGATTTCACCAAATAAAACATTAAATGACATGCCACTTCATTAAGTAGGTGCCTGTATTCTTATATTTTTACATTTATGAATGAGCATATTCATGACATATTATTTCCCACAGAGTGCGAACGTAATCTACTGCAAACAGCTTACGAACAAATTCAAGCGACTGCATTATTTCTCTATTATCTGCTATTCAAATTTTCCCTATGTGATCGTTAATTTTTAATCTATTGAATTCACACATCACACGACGGAAATACTTTTTGAGCCATTTCTATGGACTTTGAATATAAATTCACGAAGGATAAGTGCGCAAAAACTTCAGCTTCAGCTTGCTGACATTTGCGATTTGGCAACATCTGGCTTCGACACATCCTTAATGTTCGTACCAATAGTCCATTCTCTGAACCCTAACGAATCAAGTTCTCGAATTAAAGGCATTATTTAATTATTAAATAGCACTGACTAGTTTTATTTCCCAATGGTTACTTCACATTTAGATACAATGAAACGAATGTTAACTTCTAATTGACCATATCTAATGCAAACCTCTGATTAGCCAATCACTGTTTGTCAAGCAAAATTGTAGGGCTAAAACTCTTGAGAAAGTAATTTGTTTTGAAATACCAGGGAAAAATGTGTGAGGGCCCGAGCTGATACTTGGTAGGTTTTCTCTTTCTTGAAATAAAAAGTTTTTTATCATGTTAAGGATTATCTTTTTTCGGTTCACTGCAGTCCTGTTTTGTCAGTACCTACTATTTTCTCGTTCAACTTTAATCTTGTTTCATAACCATCTTTCTCAATTTTCTGTTTCGATACCCCTTCTGTACAGACTCCGCGTTCCCTTAACTTCATACTAAATGGTGCTTTCCTCCTTCCTCTCTTTAGATAGCCTTTGCAGCGGATAAGGAGGCTTAAACTAACTAAAAATCTAATCTAATCTTGTTTGGAAAAGAATTTTTAAACTACTCATATAAAAGAATGAGTGAGGGAGATTTCGCTGTTAAAATGTTTAAGGTTTCGGCATTAACGCGAATTCACGGGTCGTTTTCTTTCAGCAGCCGGTATTTACGACACATGTATGGAATTCAATGATAATTGTGTCATCGTTTTTAACTTGTATTGTACTCATTGCCTTCATGATGAATTGACACAACTTACGTAATAGGAAATAAAGATTGCTCCAGCTGCACAGAAGCTGCTCTGACAAGTCACAGAAGTTTAATACTTCACCAATTAATTTCCTCACTAGTTTCGTGGTAGATATTGTCGTTTTTCCTGATCACCACATGGCATTAGTCCTAGTCAATGAAATATTGGCAGATTTAGTGACAAAACAACTTAGATCAGTCGTTGCATGGTGTGCTTGAGCGGAAATGTTTCGTTTTAGTTAACTTGATGAACAATTGATAAATCGCAGGTATCCCTGCATCAATCCAGTCTAGTGCGCTGTATATATAGAGAGAGAGATTTTCCTCTCAGGAAAAAAAAGTAAGGTTCCGAGCTAAGAGTTAGGTAGGCAGTTTTTAAAATAAAATAATTTTGTTATGTTAAAGACCATCTTTTTGTCGGTTCACTGTTGTCCTGTTTTTCAGCACCTTCTACGTCTTCAACTTATATCTGTTTCATGAACTTTTTTCTCAAATTATTGTTTCCATGCAACTTGTGCATAGATCTAAAGTAACTCCATCATTGATGCTTCTCAGCTTGAGAATAAAAAGCAAGGCGAAAATCGCTACACATAAACTCATTTTTATTAAAAATGATCAAATAAAACTGAACGTTTCAAGCTAACTGTCCATCTTCAGCAAAAAATCTCTGTAAAACGAAACAAACAGAGGAAGAATTAATACCTAAAATAGTATCTGTAAAAAATTTAAACTTTGAAAAAGCACGAACAACGGTAAAAAAATATGAAAGGTAAAGGAAAAACTGAGTTAAAAAAGGTAATTCAGTTGCTCAGTTTTTCCATTACCTTTTATATTTTTTACCGTTGTTCGTGTTTTTTCAAAGTTTAAATTTTCTACAAATACTACTTTAGTGTATTAATTCTTCCTCTTTTTGTTTCGTTTTACAGAGATTTTTTGCGGAAGATGGACAGTTAGCCTAAAACGTTCAGTTTTATTTAATCATTTTTAATAAAAATAAGTTTACGTGTGGCGATTTTCGCCTTGCTTTTTATTGTGCATAAATTCCATGTTCCCTTATCTCCATACTAAATGGTGTCTTCCTCCTTCCTCTCTTTGGATTGCCTTTGTTGAAGAAAGGGAGCCGTAAACTAACATCTGACCTCTACAAAGATTGTCCTTGAATGTTTCTTGTGCTCCAAGTCCTCGAAGGATAGTTATTACTCGCGCATCGTTAACCTTCGCCATGGGTGAAGTATGGTAGAAATGTTGTTCGCAACATTGGCAGAGAAAGTAACTCGAATTTCTAGTATGAATATATAGCAATTAGGTATATTTTCCGGAATTGAATAATTGTTATTGTATATCAATTATTTAAGCAAAGGAGTCGTTTTGAGTTTGTTTGCTAAGCCCAATCTGTTTACCCTCAAATTGATGGGTTGCTTGTGGATGTCACTCGGTTCCTGTACAGTTAACCTTTTCATGAGTACCCGTGTCTGCGTTGTGTCAGTTGGATTTTATCTCATCGCGGAATTAAGGCATTCTGTCTTCTTACCAAAGTAAACTGTTACGGAATTATTACGACTTGTGAACTTTCAAAAACATACGAGTTAGCTGAATATCAATTATTATGTGTGCTTTTTCATGAGTATAATTACAGAATGGCGACCAAATTGTACCCAGACAATACCTCATCGAGACGATCCGATGGTTCACCACTGGTTGGAGCCAGCACGGGTTGGTTGAAGGAGGACCTACTACCGGAAAAACCTTTGCTCCACAAGTGAGCTGCTTTTCATCTTTGAGCGGCTCCACTGGCTGAGTCATAAAAACTCTAGGTAAGCTACTGAACTAGTATAAGTTAATACAGATGTCATTGTAGGAGTACTCGGCGTTAGCTGAATAACTGTAATTAAGTGTCCTCTCGTATGTAATATCAGTAGTGTGGTGTAGTTATAGCTGTTATAAAAAGGTTTAGCTTATAGTAGTAAAGTTCACGCAACGTTGTTCAAGTTAATATGGAAACTGAGCCGTTAAAATGAAGCTTAGTCAACCCTAGTCAGAAAATAATGTTATCCTATAGGTCCCGTAATAAAATACACGGTTTGATCATTATTATTTGCTAACCAATTAAATTTTACGTGAACCTGAACCAGAACCCGTCTACTCAAATAATTATTTATCCGAGTTTACTCCATCATATGTTTCAATATGTAAAATAAGTGACCTGAATTATCATAACAAATTTACCCCAATCTCAGTTGAAATAACCTAACCTACCTTCATCCATCGTAAAGTGTTCGGACCTATACCCGGTAACCCCTGCTTTTCACTCTAGGACACTACCGACTCGATTATAATTTTTTAATATTGCAATTTGTTAAATCAATAAACATAACTTAAATAACCTAACCTAAATTTACTTAGAAGTAAACTAATTTTTCTAACCTACAGGAACTTCTTTCGCCACATACTATTTGAATCTCAGCCCGTGGACATGTGCTTTTTGCTCTCATTGCTGTAAAACCGTTGAATTTTTTTTTACGTTTCAGTTTGTAAAATCCAGGAAGTTAAATATTCGGCGTAATGCGTAAATTCTGATAGTCGTATTACGATTTAACCGGATTTCATAACTAGATACCAACCTTCCCTAAAGGGAGCTTGAATTTGCATTTGTTGAAACCGTTATGAGCTACTTCTGATCCGCGACGAAATTTCCCAATGGAACCCGATGGTATATGATTGTAGAATGATTACTTTATTATAGGGACTTTACCAAATTTTTCATCCGTATTTCAGCATATACTCTAATTGTGTTACCGAAATGAATGTCACAAAATTGATTCTGGCAGTAAATTTCGTAGACTGATCGATCTGAAACTTACTCATATCGTAAAATAAACGAATCAAATCTTGAAGAAATGCGCACAGTTCTAGAAGAATCAATGCCTACATTGCACATCTCTCAACAAAACAATAATACTACGAGCATTGATGAAGCAGTAGTAAAGTTGACTGAAACTATAATGACCGCATACAAACAGTGTTGCCCAATTGTAACTCGTACAGTTACCCCGAAAAAAAAAAGCCCTGCATTACTAGAGACATCGTGATAAATATAAAGAAACGTCAAGCGTACTGTGGTGATCCCAGCGGCAAGCCGCGGACCTCCACAAGACCTGAGAAAAGCTGCCTCCAGACTACAACCGCATCCGTTCCAGAGCACCTCCGGACCTGAAGCGCCTAGTCAACCAAACACGGGACCTGAGAGAAGCCGCCTCGCGACTATGAGAAAAGGTGCCCGTAAGCTACAACGGTTTCCTGCCTCCAGCACCACAGGCCCACAAACTCGCGACCAATCAGGACTCACGCCCGGACTCAAGGCTTGCACTCGAGGCCTACATAAGGCGACCCCAACAAGGCTCGCACTCACTCAAGCCCTCGTCCTCGTTCAAGTCACATCTCCAGCACCAGCCTCGTGTTCCTGCATCTAGCTTCCGAGATCGACTTTATATCTCGCGTACCTGCACCAAGCTCCAGAGACCGGACCTGCCTAACGACGCCCCAAGGTGTTGCTCGGTCTTAAACCTAGTAGCGTCTTGACACTTCAAAGTGTTTCAAAGCCTTAAATAGGTCACGTTGCAACGCCCCGCGCCGGCGTCCTCGGCCAAGCCGCTCTACGACATCTCTCGCCCGCTCCGGCCGGCTAGCCTCGCCGTAGCTACTTACCAGCTACAACGGTGAACCGCGTGGCGGCTGGTCCGACCCAGCTGACTAGCCTCGTCTCGGCGCCCCGCTAGCACAGCTGACCTGTTCGTAACAGTCGGACGACGTAGCACCAATCATCACGTCTCGCCGCTGCGTTCGTAAGTAGCGTCCTCGCGGACGTTACCCGCTATTGGTGCTTGTTCCATTCATTGCGTAATTCTCGCATAGTATTGTATTTCAATCATCACGTATTAGTGCTATTCTCGCATAGGATTGTGTTTCAATCATTACGTAATTTATGTCATTTTCGAATAGGATTGTATTTCAATCATCACGTATGTGTGCTATTCTTGCATAGGATTGTGTTTCAATCATTACGTCATTCCCGAATAGGATTGTGTTTCAATCATCACGTATTTGTGCTATTCTCGCATAGGATTAAGTTTCAAGTTATGTCATTTTCGAATAGGATTGTATTTCAATCATCACGTATTAATACTATTCTCGCATAGGATTGTGTTTCAATCATTACGTCATTCCCGAATAGGACTGTGCTTCAATCATCACGTATGTGTGCTATTCTCGCATAGGATTGTGTTTCAATCATTACGTCATTCCCGAATAGGATTGTGCTTCAATCATCACGTATTTGTGCTATTCTCGCATAGAATTAAGTTTCAAGTTAGGTCATTCTCGAATAGGATTGTACTTCAATCACCACATATTTGTACTACTCTCACAGAGGATTGTGTTTCGATCATTACGTACTTCTCGAATAGTATTGTATTTCAACCATCACGTATTAGTGCTGTGTTCCAATCATTACGTAATTTACGAGTAACGAACAGTGCCATAATAGTCACCGAGGGCCCCGTGTAATGGTCCGTGTTCCGTGTGCCTAACAGTCACCAATATAATTACCGTGTTACCCCCGTGTTGTCCTTATCCTGCCGAATACGGTCGTACCTCAGGCACTCGCTTCGGGCTATACTATCACGAAAAAGATAGCTCAAAGCCTGCCCGAAGCGTGTTGCCGCCTGGGGGAGAACACTACACTGGTTGACCCCAGAGGTATTCGGCAGGCAATAGGAGGCATGGCTGGGAAAGATATCCGGTTGCCCTCATTCAGCGGAGATGTGAAAGGATGGTTACTGCATTGCGACGTGTTCCTCGCACAAATACCAAACCTGGACGACGGCGCAAAGTTCGGAGCGTTACTAGGAGGACTCCCAACACACATCGTATCCGAGATCCAAGAAATACTCCTGAACCCACCGGCAAACGACAAATACGACGCATTAAAAGCCGCATTAACGCACCGTTTCGTGCGACACGACGAGGAAGCAAACTACGACAACATCGTCAAAACTACCATGGGAGACAATACGCCATCAGAATTGCTCCTCGAAATGAAACGACTGAACAGCTGCAGGCAAGCACCCCTACCACCGTCCGTCACCCGTTCCATGCACCTCGCAAAGCTACCAATCACAGCACAACCGCTGATCGAGGCACTAGGCAGGGGAAAAACGGACGAAGAATACAGAGTAATCGCAGATCAGATCATAGCAAGGCAAACCGCTTGCCAAACTGCCATGAGTGAACCCATCGCCGTAACTGCAGTCAAACAACCACCATCTCTTACCGTCTCAAGAGCGGAATTTGACAAAGCCCTACAGGAAATAGCAGAACTCAAGAAAATGCTGGCGAACGCTTTACGCCCACAGGAAAACAAGAAGCAAGCAGAAGATTGGCGAAACCAAACCCCAGGACCTAGGTACGGAAACAGAAGCAATACAAGAATCAAGCAAGACCAAGCAATCTGCTATTACCACCAAACTTTCGGTAACCGAGCAAGAAACTGTACCCAACCTTGCAGTTTCGCGGGAAACGACGACCGCGGAGAATGGTAAACGCCCCAGTCTCCGCACAGACAAAAAAAGGCGAGCTAATGTACGTCACAGACACCGGCAACGTACGATACCTCATCGACACCGGTTCAGCCGTCAGCCTAGTACCAGCCAAAAAGAAACACACGCTCAAACCCCCGTCCTACGACTTACTCGCCGCCAACAACACCCCCATAGCTTCTTACGGGACGACTGAGCGCATCATCCTGCTCAACCCCCATGGCCCGTAAGTTGGAACTTCATAGAAGCGGACGTGGGACAACCGATCATTGGCATGGATTTCCTCGCCGCACACCAGCTAAGCGTCGACACCGCAAACGCAAGCCTATACGCCCAAGCTTCCGGAACCAAAGTACCCTGCAAACGTGTCGTTTCAAGAAGCCAACGAGTGCACAGGATCGAACACCAAACCGCCCCGGAATTCAACACATTGTACGAGGAATACCCCGGAATATTACCGACCTCCCAACACATCCGGCACACACAAAAGAAAATCGACGTAGAACACCACATCGAAACAACCGGACCCCCAGTATATGCACGACCAAGGAGACTGTCTCCGGAAAAATTGGAAGCGGCGCGACAAGAATTCAAGGAAATGCTGGAACATGGCATCATCAGGCCGTCGAAGAGCGCCTGGGCATCACCCATGCACATGGTACCAAAGGCAGCCGAACCCGGGGCATGGAGAATCTGCGGAGACTACAGACGACTGAACGCAAGCACCAAACCTGACCGTTACCCAATACCACACTGTCAAGACTTCCATTACAAACTGCATAACAAAACAATCTTCTCCAAAATCGACCTCGTCAAAGCCTATCACCAAATACCCGTCAAAAACGAGGACATCCAGAAAACGGCCATCACCACACCATTTGGGCTGTACGAATACACCGTGATGTCATTCGGGCTGCGGAACGCAGCCCAAACGTTCCAACGATACATCGACGCGGTAACAAGAGACATGGACTTCGTAACGGCATACATCGACGACATACTGATAGCGTCCGCAAACGCAGAGGAGCACCAAAAACACCTCCGACAACTCTTCCAACGGCTACAAGGAGAAGGACTGCGCGTGCACCCCGCCAAGTGCATTTTCGAAGTGCCCGAGCTAGACTTTCTCGGACACAGAGTGTCAGCCGGCGGAATCTCACCACTCCCTCAGAAAATAGAGGAAATATGCAGTTTTCCCCAACCAGCAACAGTAAAAAAGCTACGACAATTCCTAGGAATAGTCAACTATTACCACCGATTCCTCCTAGCCGCAGCAGAAAAGATGCAAGCTCTGACCGGATTGACAAAAGGATACTCCAAAAACTCAAAGAAAATTATCAACTGGACAACAGAACTAGACGCAGCGTTCACTAGCCTAAAACGCGAGATCTCGCAACTCACCTTGCTAGCGCACCCCGCTCCAGAAGGCAAAAGCACCTTAATCACAGACGCATCAGGAACCGCAGTCGGCGCCGTACTACAACAAAAAGTCGGGCAAGAACAGCGCCCCGTAGCATTTTTCTCCAAAAAACTAGACGACACCCAACGCAAATACAGCACCTACGACCGCGAACTAATGGCGAAATTCCTCGCAGTGAAACACTTCGAGCATTTTTTGGAAGGCCGAAGCTTCGAAATCAGGACAGACCATAAACCGCTCTGTTTTGCCCTGCAAAAAGCCACGGAAGGCAACAGCCCCCGGGTAGCAAGACAGCTCTCCTACCTCTCACAGTTCGACTGCGAAATCAAGCACATCAGCGGCGACAACAACACGGTCGCAGACGCGCTTTCACAATAATACCTAAAGGACCCGCGATCAACTACGACAAAATAATGACCGAACAAAACAGAGACGCAGAATTAGAAGAACTGCTGCACCCAGCATCGAAGAACGCGCTCAAACTACGCCCCATAATCAGACAGACCGGTAAACCACCCCTCTGGTGCGACGTGTCAACAGGCCTACGGAGGCCATACATCCCGGAATGCTGCAGAAAGAACGTATTTCAGCATTTCCACGGGGCGAGTCATCCCGGCATACAAGCAACAAGGGACCTCTTGAGGCAGCGAGTAATCTGGCCCGGACTCAACAAAGACGTCGGCAAGTGGACACGCGAGTGCATTCCATGCCAGACAAGCAAAATAATAAGGCACACCAAATGCCCGCCCGGGAAGATGCCGGTACCCAAGGAACGGTTCCAGACGATACACATCGATATCGTCGGACCACTACCCGTGTCACAAAACAAACGGTACCTGCTGACGTGCATTGACCGCTTCACCAGATGGTGCACCGCTACCCCAATGGCCGATTGTACGGCAGAAACAACAGCACGGGCATTCCTAAAAGACTGGGTTGCATCATTCGGCGCTCCAACAACAATCATCACGGACCAAGGCGTCCAGTTCGAGTCTAACTTATGGAAAAACTTGCTGACGGCGCTGGGCGCTGAGAGACAGCGAACGACAGCGTACCACCCGCAGAGCAACGGACTGGTGGAGAGGATGCACAGAAGATTGAAGGAGGCGTTAAAAGCTACGGTCACTGACGCAGACTGGGCAGACGCACTACCCCTCATACTGCTCAACATCCGAGCCACGCCACACACGGACGCAAACATCTCCCCCGCCGAAATGGTATACGGACAAACATTGCGCCTCGCAGGAGAGCTACCCGAGGAAGAAAAAGGAGACCGGCCCGCCAGAGAATTTCTACAATGCCTAAAAACGAGTGACAAACCTGCAGCCAATACTGCCACGACAACAGGGACCCCAAAAAGCCAATGTCCCGAGCGCTCTATACAAGGCGACCAACGTCTTCGTGAAACACGGGGGGCACAGAAGACCCTTACAGAAACCCTACGCAGGTCCCTTTCCCGTGCTCCAAAGGACACCAAACTACATCACCGTAGATATACAAGGAAAAAAAGCTAACATCGCGACGGAAAGGATCAAAGCAGCGTACCTACCCACCATCGAGGATAAACCTCAACAACAGGCTAAGGCACCGAGAGCAACAAACTACGAAGTATACGAGGGAGTACCGTTCCCTGGAACAGGCACAGCAATCCCTGAAACAGCAAAACAGGCAGTATTCACTAAATACGGCAGAGAAAGCAGACGACCAGTGAGGTACTAAGTGTTTAAAAAAAAAAAAAAAAAAAAAAAAAAACAGGAGAGGGACACCTGTGGTGATCCCAGCGGCAAGCCGCGGACCTCCACAAGACCTGAGAAAAGCTGCCTCCAGACTACAACCGCATCCGTTCCAGAGCACCTCCGGACCCGAAGCGCCTAGTCAACCAAACACGGGACCTGAGAGAAGCCGCCTCGCGACTATGAGAAAAGGTGCCCGTAAGCTACAACGGTTTCCTGCCTCCAGCACCACAGGCCCACAAACTCGCGACCAATCAGGACTCACGCCCGGACTCAAGGCTTGCACTCGAGGCCTACATAAGGCGACCCCAACAAGGCTCGCACTCACTCAAGCCCTCGTCCTCGTTCAAGTCACATCTCCAGCACCAGCCTCGTGTTCCTGCATCTAGCTTCCGAGATCGACTTTATCTCTCGCGTACCTGCACCAAGCTCCGGAGACCGGACCTGCCTATCGACGCCCCAAGGTGTTGCTCGGTCTTAAACCTAGTAGCGTCTTGACACTTCAAAGTGTTTCAAAGCCTTAAATAGGTCACGTTGCAACGCCCCGCGCCGGCGTCGTCGGCCAAGCCACTCTACGACATCTCTCGCCCGCTCCGGCCGGCTAGCCTCGCCGTAGCTACTTACCAGCTACAACGGTGAACCGCGTGGCGGCTGGTCCGACCCAGCTGACTAGCCTCGTCTCGGCGCCCCGCTAGCACAGCTGACCTGTTCGTAACAGTCGGACGACGTAGCACCAATCATCACGTCTCGCCGCTGCGTTAGTAAGTAGCGTCCTCGCGGACGTTACCCGCTATTGGTGCTTGTTCCATTCATTGCGTAATTCTCGCATAGTATTGTATTTCAATCATCAAGTATTAGTGCTATTCTCGCATAGGATTGTGTTTCAATCATTACGTAATTTATGTCATTTTCGAATAGGATTGTATTTCAATCATCACGTATGTGTGCTATTCTCGCATAGGATTGTGTTTCAATCATTACGTCATTCCCGAATAGGATTGTGTTTCAATCATCACGTATTTGTGCTATTCTCGCATAGGATTAAGTTTCAAGTTATGTCATTTTCGAATAGGATTGTATTTCAATCATCACGTATTAATACTATTCTCGCATAGGATTGTGTTTCAATCATTACGTCATTCCCGAATAGGACTGTGCTTCAATCATCACGTATGTGTGCTATTCTCGCATAGGATTGTGTTTCAATCATTACGTCATTCCCGAATAGGATTGTGCTTCAATCATCACGTATTTGTGCTATTCTCGCATAGAATTAAGTTTCAAGTTAGGTCATTCTCGAATAGGATTGTACTTCAATCACCACATATTTGTACTATTCTCACAGAGGATTGTGTTTCGATCATTACGTACTTCTCGAATAGTATTGTATTTCAACCATCACGTATTAGTGCTGTGTTCCAATCATTACGTAATTTACGAGTAACGAACAGTGCCCATAATAGTCACCGAGGGCCCCGTGTAATGGTCCGTGTTCCGTGTGCCTAACAGTCACCAATATAATTACCGTGTTACCCCCGTGTTGTCCTTATCCTGCTGAATACGGTCGTACCTCAGGCACTCGCTTCGGGCTATACTATCACGAAAAAGATAGCTCAAAGCCTGCCCGAAGCGTGTTGCCGCCTGGGGGAGAACACTACAGTACCTAGCCCTCCTTTGCGAAGGACGAATATCTAGAGAAACATATAACCGATTCAGAAACTATGTAACAAATCAGATAAGAACATCAAAAAAGAACTACTTTACGCTCAAGTTTACTCAATTCAAAACTGACGTTGAAAAGACTTGGCATCTCCTTAACTCTTGCTGTAAACCGAATAATGCTGATAAAAAGAAAATTGAATATGTTATTCAAGATAATGTAAAATATCATGAGAAAAAAGAAATTGCTAATCTCTTAAACAACTTCTTCGTAAACGTTGGGAAAACCATAGCTGATGGTATTCCAAGTGAACCTACTGATCACCTGGAATTTATGGATCATATTCGAGAACCCAACTCCTTTTTCTTTACGCCTACAAACTCCTCCGATGTAATTACGTGCATAAACAACATGAAAAATAAATCGAAGGGGTTACAAACGTTTCCGACTAAAGTACTTAAAGTTATTGCTGACATTGTGGCCCCACTGATATCAAATATTATTAACCAGTCTCTCTTACTAGGCACTTTCCCGAACTCCCTCAAAGTTGCTAGAGTAACCCCTATCTTTAGAAGTGGTGAAAAAACCTGTGTAAACAATTATCGACCTATCTCCATTCTACCAATTATTAGCAAAGTATTCGAAAAGATTGTGTATAAAAAGTGTACTCTTATTTTGAACAAAAATCATTTCTTTACGATAAACAATACGGTTTTCGCTCTAAAAAATCAACAACACAGGCTATATTAAATCAGTTACAATTCCTCTACTCTAATATAGATGAAGGAAAGCCTGCCCTCTCTGAATTTCTTGACTTTCGAAAAGCATTTGATTGCGTGGACCATAAAATACTACTCTCGAAACTACACTGTTATGGCATTCGAGGGATTGCCCATGATTGGTTCAGATCATACCTAACAAATCGGAAGCAATACGTTGTCATTGACGACGCAAAATCAGACCCACAGACAATTAGCCATGGAGTTCCACAAGGATCTGTTCTTGGGCCTCTCATGTTTCTGATTTTTATCAATGATATTGTAAAATCTACATCATTCTTCAAATTCATACTTTTTGCCGATGCCAGTACGCTTTCTGCGGTCCTTCCGAACCAAAATCCTGCTATGATTGTGGAGAGTATAAATACTGAACTTCACAAGGTTTCATCGTGGCTTAAAGCTAATAAAATAAGCCTAAATATCGATAAAACAAATTATATTACATTCTCATACAAGAAAGATGTATCTCTCCCATGCATTAAAATTGGCGAAGGTGAAATCGAAGAAACCAACTCATGTAAGTTTCTGGGCATCATAATAGAGAAACATCTGACCTTCAAAGAGCACATCACTCATATTTGTTCTAAATTATCAAAATCCATCGGAATCCTAAATAAAGTTAAAAATTTTCTGCCTGAAACAGCTTTACAAATACTCTACCAAACGCTCATTTCTCCATACTTGCAATACGGAATAGAAGCTTGGCACGGAACTGATAAAAATAAAACCAACAAAATTTTTACTCTGCAGAAAAGGGCTGTCAGAGCGGTAAAGAACCTAGAATATAATGCTCACACAAATGATTCTTTCAAAAATTTACAAATACTCAAACTTTCGGATCTCTACAAAATCTCCATCTGTAATTTCATTTACAAAACATTAAGAAATGATGGCGACAATAGCCTAAGACAATTATTGACTGCGCAAACTGGTCATCACGACCATTTAACCCGAAATAGAAGTAAATTCATGCTTCCTTATTATTCAAAGGCCAGGTCGCAACACAGCATTCTCTTCGTTGGAACCAAAACTTGGAACTCTATACCTGCAGAGATCCGTGAATGTAATTCTTACAAAGTATTCAAAAGACATCTTGAGTCTCACTTCCTATCAGAATACTAGTCGTGTAAGATCACCGTGTCGAAATCTTGCCTCCTACATGTAACTAATGATAATGTCATAATGTAACTTGCCTGTGTACCATAACCAATCTTCTCTCTGCTCTTGAATCGTTTTATCGAACATACTGTTAAATATAGCCGATTTGACCTATATTGTGAAATACAGCATAAAATATCGAGCTAATTATCTCAATGATCAGTCTAATGCGAAACTAGGTTAAGTGAACTAGGTTAAACATTTTTGTACACCCTAGAATAACGTGATGGTAGGATGCCCTAGAAGTCGCTGAACTTATTCGGGCCCACAGGTAGCTATACTCAAATTTGACCATTGTACTAGACTTAAGAAAAATTGTACCTCTGTATCACCTGTGGTAAATAAATTGTTTAAATTGTTTAAAATTGTTTAAATCTTCGCATCAGTTATCGCGAATGAGCTTTAATTGATGCTCGTCATCCCTCTGGAATTTGAGTAGATTGATATTATTATTGAATGATAAATATTTTCTGTTTTTCCTGCTTTAGGGGACGCATTCAGCCCGATTTTCTACTCTGGTCCGCAATGTTCCAGAGTCAACTTGGTTGACTACGATCCGAGCATAAGGAACTGCTCGTCCAATCAGTACTCCTTTCATGGTAAATGTGCAAATCTTTTTCATTCAATTTCTCAGAACTTTTTTCTCATTAGTTCCCATCCCTCTTCAAGTCATCGCTCGCTGCACATTCCTTTCGATACTTTTTGTAGATAGTTGCGAGGTTAGTTAATTTATCTAAGTCCATTTCCAAACGAGACATCATCTAGACTCAGACAGTGGTTCTTAACCTGGGGGGTCGTGATCCCGGGGGGGGGGGTCGTTTGGGATTTCTTAAGGGTCATAAAGGGTTCTGGAGAATAATTTATTCTTCATATACATTAGTAGGGCTTTTACCAGTTTGATGAGTACAACACAGGTCACAAGTTGGGTGGTCTGCTGCACATTAACCATAGCCAGTGTTACCAAAATAGCGTTAAATTCCCATTATAGCTCAATCGGACACTCCTCCAAGTCACGTGATACGTGACGTGAATATCTTCTTCATACGTGAGAATCTTCTTCATGAATATGAAGATCTTCTTCATGAAAAGATACAGGATGATTGTTTTGTGACAAAGGTTGCCTACTTGGCAGATTTCTTCTCGGAAGTAAATTCTCCGAATACTTCAATCGTTACAATGATGCACACAGCTCGTGACAAAGTGGCAGCGTTCAAGTCTAAGATTCAACTTTACCAGAAAAGAGTTCAGGACGCTGACATCACTTTCTTCACGGAGATGATGACTCTCCTGGGTTCCATGCCAGATGCTGAGTGTAGTTTCCGTGAGATCTCCACTCATCTTTTGGCAGTCAATGACGCCATCGAAAGTTACTTTATTCCAGGACTAAACGACCGCTGTACTGGTGCATGGATCTATAGACCCTTTTTAGTAAAGGATAATGCCATCAGTGATACTAATGTTGCTAGGGTAGAATTTTATCAAACTCGTGAGGATTCTCAGCTTAAAGTCGATTTTGCCGAACAAGAGCTCCCTACATTTTGGGCAAAAGTGAAGGACTTCTGTCCTATTCTCTCGATGCGTGCATTAACCATGTTGATTCAGTCCCCGTCAACCTACCGGTGCGAGGTTGGATTCTCAGCAATGGTTGCACTGAAAACGAAGGCACGCAATAGGCTTGTCATCGATGCTGATATGAGGTGTTGCCTATCGAACACTGGTCCTCGCGTTGATAGACTTATGGCTGCAAAACAATTTCAACCATCACACTGAGTGAATGAGAAGTAGGTGCTAGGTTTTGTATGGTGTTGAATAGTTCTTGTAAGTGGCTATGTACGTGGAATTTTTCAAATGTTTTTGTTCCGTGGTGTTTCCAACAAAATTGTATAGGAGTGAACCATGGTCTTCCTGTAATTTTTTATACTTGACCCTTTGACAAGGTTCATTATTTCCAAATCTATAATAGGGGGTCATAATAATACTCTGGTTAGTACCGGGGGGTCATGGGATGAAAAAGGTTAAGAACCACTGTCTGGTTCCCTCTATAAGATGAGGTTCCCTCCAGAATAATTATTATTCTATAAGGATGAGGGAGGGCTAATAACGCAATTATTATTCTAGAGGGAACCTCATCTTATTCGGCTTATGTATCCAAGCTAGTCCGAAAGCAAACATATTCATGCAATGATAATATGTAATAATAATAATTTATATGAAATTTGAAAAAAAGTATTGTTATAAGAAATATTGTGGGCTCTCAAACGTTTCAGAAAATCATTCTGCGAATGTGAAAATAATGAGGAATATTAACTAGAATGAATTCGGACAACATGCACGGGAATATTTGCATTTCAAAATAATGAATGAGTTAGGTACGAGTTTAGGGGTGAAATTGGGACAAATTTTTAATTATTGAGAACGTGCTTACATTTATTTAAGATTGCAAGTGTATATTTTTCTAAAACAGATAGTTGATTGGTTCTCGCTTGACCTAGTGCTCTAGTTCGTTTTCAGAGATCTTCGAGGTCTTTCTTCCAGCCCGAGGTCTTCGGCATGTACTCCAATAATACTCGTAAACTTTGAAGCTCTTTTCAATACAAGTTTAAATGAATTAAGAAAAGATAAACATGACCGAAAACAAATGGGACAGTTTTGAAAATATAGAAATAAATTCACACTACACCTGTAGTTGGGTGGAAATCTTTTATGCGATTTGAAAATACGATTGCCAGGCTAACTTACTCCTATTTGAATCGAGATCCATTCTTTATGATTCTCAAGGGTGACGCCTTGCAACAAAATAATCTTTTATACCTCAGATTCGACAAACGTTTTTTAAACTTGTCAAGAGAATACAACTTTTGTTTGTATGTAAAGTAGTGCTCCGAGGAGATAATTTCAGGGCCCGAAGTGAAGTTTAGATGAACGTTCATTTTGCTCATTTGTCATTTTTTGTTTCATAAGAGAAACGTCTTTGTTCACTGTTTTCCTTTTTTCAGCACCTACTACTTAAGATATTTTTTTCAATGACTTTTCACGGAATTGCTGCTCATAGATCTGAACGCACTTGTGCATAGATTCCTTGTTTAAGTGCCTATCTTCGATGGTTTCTCTATGAATCCTCTCCAACCTGTAACTCACTGGGGCATTTTGAATGTCAAAAATAAACATGTGTAACCTGAACTGAGAAAAATTACTCATTGTGTTCATGTGAATGGTGAGAGAAAGCTTTGATCTTTTTTATGGCACTGATGACACAGGCTTGATGTAAGAACTAGGGGTAGTCTGGCTTCTGGTAATGGTTTTGATCTAAAAATGTATCCATTTTGAGTAGAGCAATGCCGAGGGTGTGTCATTTTTTTCGTGTGCATTGACCATGCATTCATATCGAATATTTCACTACAATGGAAATCACGGAATGCGCATCATGAATGTGACAAACATGAGATTAAAAAACAGGAGAAAAATGAAAAAGAATATTCGTCTATTCGTCCGGCTGAAATTAATTTTACCGATAACGCTCTTTTTCGTAGTCGCACTTGCCATGGATGCAAATGGTGAACAGTTGAAATTTATTCTTTACTACTTCTTAATCAACATGTATGTTTGAGTTTGCCAATTATCTAGTGCCACCGAGAGTGGAACGATTTTTATTGACAGGACTTACCCATCCTAACATTTTACAGGTGCCGAGACTTATCCTGAAACTAGCAAGGCTCTACCAGTCCTACCGTTCTCGTCCATTAGAGGATTGGGGCTCGTTGAAGAAAATCCGGGGCCCACTGGTTCCATACCTGTCAAAATGTTCACACAAGGTGTCAGGGAAGCTGCGCGACGACAGGTAAACGAACTTCAGTGAAAGAATCACGAGTAAAGCCTGCAGAAGTTACTTCCTGGGTGGCAAGCAAGTGTGCAAGTTGGTTTACATGAAAACATTAGGCATCTGATGTGAGTATACAAAAAGCAAAAATAACCGTACCTCACCAGCTAAAAGAGGGCGTCAGAGTGTTCCTAACAAAACGCACGAGTGCAAGCCTGAAGAAGTGAAAAAGTCCCTTGACTCTCTTCCTAAATTTCAGTCACACTGCTCGCAAAGGGACAGAATGTACTTTCATCCTGACTCAAGGGGATCAACCCAGGCCCCTGCCAGGCCCCTGTCGGTCCGATGAGCTTTTTTTGTTTTTTTGTTGGAAAAGGACCCTTTGGTGGTGGACTATTCGGTCCTAAAGTTTTATGGCACTACGGACACTAGATCCCTCCAAGGGGGGGTAAGAGGACTAAAAATCCTGAATTTTCGACCCCATATAAAACCAAAACATGACGGGAAATGGAAAATTTAAAACACTGACTTTGTTTACAATGCTTCAAGGATTCTAAAACTGTCTTTGGTTTTGTGCTAGCATAAAAACTCAATGAGTTCTATTCATTTGAATTATCAATAAAAATGAACTAAAAATCCAATATTCCGTAAAATTTACACTCCTTAGTCGGACTATCATTAAGAATTTAAAGACGAAGAATACAGCACGGATAGGTGTCACTTTTAATACAATTTAACGAAGCTAAATTTGAAATATGTGAATTAGTAAGTTTTAAACGTTTCGGAGACTAGCTCCATTTTCAGTAAGTCTGAAAACATAAAAACCAAAATTGGTTAGTTCATGACAACAGTGAGAAAAGTGACAAAGTGATCGGTAAGAAAAAAAGTCTATACAAAAATTTCTAAAGGGTATGAACTATTAGCATTATTTGAAGGTGGCTTTTTTTTGCAATGTGAAGGGATTCTAAAATGCGCCAATCTAACTCGTTAGGTGCAGAGCATAAAATAGAAAAATTGTCCTCGGAAATACGGCTGCTACACTGATCGGTATGAAGGCGGATTGATGAATGAGGAGGTTGAGCTAATGGTCTCCCGGTACGAAAGCTAACTCCGCGGTGCTGGGCGATCCTGACGTAAAAAGGCAGCGTCGTCATGCCGACGTAGCCAGACGTACACTGTACGTAACTAAATTTATATACCAGGGATGCCCGCATCCGCTTAAGCTGGGTTTAAACGGAGGGTGACGTCCCCGGGGCGCATACACTCCAAACCCGCAGATTTGGACGCCGCCCACCCCTCTCCTTCCACCTCCGTGTTGCTACAGTACGTTGCCATTCGCGCCAATTATTTAACTATGTAGTACTTCTGAGGTTTATTAACCTATCTGTTCGTTATACATTTATTATTAATCACGGCATTATAAACACTACATGTATTTAGTAGTGGATACTACAGCGGAATACCAAAGTTAAGCTGTATTAAATCATTATAATAAGTTTTGACAACGACCGCTGGTGTTTGGCTATTCAACCCTACATCTCGGCACGCAAAAACAGTCATTTTTAAACTTTTTTAAGTTAACCTTAATCTAACTGAACTTGGCCTAACCTTACCCAACCTAACCTAACTTAACCTAACCTCTTAACCTAACTTAACTTAACTTAACCTGACCTAAATAAATTTAGCCCAACATTTCTGTAGCTGCTCGGAGGTGGTGCTGTAGCTGCTTGGAGGTAGAGGGAGAGGGGTGGGCGGCGTCCAAATCTGCGGGTTTGGAGTGTGTGCCCCCGGGGCAACGCCCTCTCTCCCTCCCCGCCTCTTCAAAAAACCCCCAATCCCCCGGTCGCACTCGGTCCAAGCACGCAGGATTTGTACACCGCCCACCCCTCTCCATCCACCTCCGAGCAGCTACTAAAGTTGCCATTCGCGCCAATTTTCGAACTATGTAGCACTACTGGGGTGTATTAACCTATCTGTTCGTTATGCAGTTATTATTAATCACTGCAATATAACCACTACAAGTACTTAGTAAGCAGATACCACAGCGGAATACCAAATTTACCCTCTATGAAATAATTATAATCAGTTTTTACAACGACCGCTGGTGTTTGGCTATTCGACCCTCCATCTCGGCACGCAAAAACAGGCATTTTTAAACTTTTTCAAGTTAACCTTAAACTAACTGAACTTGGCCTAACCTAACCCAACCTAACCTAACTTAACCTAACCTCTTAACCTAACTTAACTTAACTTAACCTAACCTAAATTAATTTAACCTAACATTTCTGTAGCTGCTTGGAGGTGGTGCTGTAGCTGGTTGGAGGTGGAGGGAGAGGGCTGGGCGGTGTAGAAATCCTGCGAGATCAGACCCTGTGCCCCCCGGTCTAACGCCTCCCACTACTACCCCATGCGTGTCGACGCTGCTGCCCTACATGCTGGGACTGCTTGGGGAAGCTGGGTTAACACGGAGGGTGACTTCCCCAGGGTGACGCCCCCACCCTACCCCTCTCACCCGCTCAAGCTTCCCCACTTGCGTTTAGACGGAGGGTGAGATGCCCAGGGCTGCCGAAATTGGTGCGTTCAGCAAATGCACAAGTTCCCTTACAAAAATGGATTTTAATTTCTCTGGAGTGAGAATTTTATTATGGGCAACTTCATAAAAAGGAATCTATTGATTTCGAATGACAATAATTGCAAAATAAATGTAGGCAACCCCAAAAACTATGTCAATATAAATGAGATTTATTTTGGTGCACCTGCAGAAAGCATTCTCCTGGGAAATGTTAACAAAATATGTAGCAAAAAACTAGAAGAGCTTGGATTGAAAGATCTTAATAAATGTAATTCAATAATACCATATTCAACGCATTTCTCCAATTTCGTGAAAGAAGAGCAGCATGAAAAGATTAAGATGAAGTGGCGAGAACTGTTTGTTCAAGATGCTCCCTTCAAGACAGAAATTGTGTCTCAAAAATTCTGGTACGCAGCTTTGTTACTTGCTGCTTCCCGAGTTCATGATGCAGCTTTTGTCAATACCGCAATATTTTGCCGCAGTTAGAGAATTTTTTCGGCCCTAAATACATAAAAACAAAATACAATATATCGTTAAAAAGAGCGACACTAAACGCATAAACGCGATCAAAACCTACGTTAGAGAACATAGAGTGCACAAATTGGAAGCCACCACGGTAGCTTGGTAAAAAATTAAATGAGAAAAAAAATTGGTAGAAGAAGGAAGAGGAAGCTTCATTCTAACTGGAAGAGTAGGTAAAACCTTTACTTTTTACGTTTTATTGCTAGTTAAATGGATTTGGTACGCTTTAATAATTTTTGGTACGTTTCTTCCATCGTTTTGGTACGATCATCAGAAAAAATTCGGCAGCTCTGGAGATTATAACTGTGATTGAGTGAGGATATCGAAATGTTATTCAAGGTACGTGCAGAAAAGAAGATGCTATTTTTTAACCTGCGAACTATTTCACGGAGGCCGGCATAAGATCAACGTATTCGTGAAGAATTAAAAAAATACTTCTTAAAGGAAGGCCAAGTGCCTTGTTAGAAACGATTGTGTTTATTATATTAATAAGGAATGGAGGCGAATCAATAAAACCTCGCACTGATACAGCTTCTTATATGACCTTAATGCCCGATAAGGAACAATAAAATATAGCTTGCCCAGCAGGTGTACATCGAGACAAAAATAAGTGAAATATGCACGATAAGAGTCTGATTACAGGAAATAGAAATGAGGAATACAAATTATATCAGTCTAAGTCCTATCACGAGCCATCAATAATAGCATGACAACGAACAATATGTGTTACTATTGTTACAGGTAATTACTTATGAATTAAATCGAAAATCATTTCAGCGATAGTATTTAATAAAGAAATTGTATTTACAGCCGCAATAAATACAATCTGACTGACGCTTTGCTTTCAATAAATCTATCAATGTAAAAACTTTAGCCTTCAGCCTCTTTTCCAGATCAGGAGAGACTTTTTGCATTGAGATTACGCATGAGAACATGACGACATAGCAGCTAAGACATATATCCTACCTTCAAGACTGCCTGAAGCGCACTGTCTCTCTGTCGTTCCCCAGGCAATTCCAGCATGTAGGGGAACAGCGTCGACACGCATGGGGTAGTAGTGGGAGGCGTTAGACCGGGGAATTGGTTTTTTTTTTGAAGAGGCGGGGAGGGAGAGAGGGCGTTGCCCAGGGGAAGGCACCCTCCGTCTAAACCCAGCTGGAACGACGGAGAGACAACGCGCTCCAGACAGTCTTAAGGGCAGGATCTATGTCTTAGCTGCTCTGTCGTCATGTTCTCATGCGTAATCTCAATCCAAAAAGTCTCTCCTGATCTGGAAAATTGGCTGAAGGCTAAAGTTTTCACATTGATAGATTTATTGAAAGTAAAGCGTCAGTCTGATGGTATTTATTACGGCTGTAAATATAATTTTTTTATCAAGAACTATCGCTGAAATGATCTGTAGCTGAAATGATTTTCGATCTAATTCAAAAGTAATTACCTCTAACAATAGTAACACAAATTTTTCGCTGTCATGCTATTATTAACACAAAATGGCTCGTGATAGGACTTAGACTGATATAATTTTTGTTACTTATTTCTATTTTCTGTTATCAGACTCTATCGCGCACATTTCATTTACTTTTGTCTCTATATACATCTGCTGGGCAAGTTATATTTCGTTATTTCTTAGTTTGGGCATTAACAATAACGTCATAAAAGAAGCTATATCTGCGCAAAGTTTTATTGATTTGCCTCCATTCCTTATTAAACCAATTGATACATTCGTTTCTGCCAAGGCGCTTGGCCTTCGTTTAAGAAGTAATTCTTGAATTCTCCACGAATACGTTGATATCTTATGCCGGCCTCCGTGAAATAGTTTACAGGTTAAAAAAAGCATCTTCTTTTTTGCGCGTACCTTGAATTACATTTCGACATCCTCACTCAGTCACTGTTATCTCCAGGGTTGCCGATTTTTTTCTGATTGTATAAAACCTCCATGAAAACGTACCAAACATTGTTAAAGTGTACCAAATCTATTTAACTAGCAATAAAACGAAAATTTTAAGGTTTTGCCTACTTTTCCTGTTAGGATGAAATTTTTTCCTCCTCTTCTTCCTTCATCTGCTAACTTTTTTTTTAATTTGTTGACTAAGCTACCGTGGTGGTTCCAATTTGTGCAATCTATGTTCTCTAACGTAAATTTTGATCGCATTCGTGCATTTAGTCTTGCTCATTTTAACGAAATCCTGTTTTTTGTTTTCATGTAGTTAAGGTCAAAAAATTCTCTAGCTGCAGCAAAATAATGCGGTATTGACAAAAGTGGTTTCGTGAACTCGGGAGGCAGCGAGTAACAAAGCTGCGTACCAGAATTATTCAGACACAATTTCTGTCTTGAAAGGAGAATCTTGAACGAACAGTTCTCGCCACTTCATCTTTATCTTTTCATGCTGCTCTTCTTTCACGAAATTGGAGAAATGCATTGAATATGGTGTTATTAAATTACATTTATTAAGATCTTTCAAAACAAACTCTTCTAGTTTTTGGTACATATTTTGTTGACATTTCCCAGGAGAATGCTTTCTGCAGCAGCACCAAAATAAATCTCATTTATATTGACATAGTTTGTGGGGTTGCCTACATTTATTTTGCAATCATTGTCATTCGAAATCAATAGATCCCTTTTCATGAAGTTGCCCATAATAAAATTCTCACTCCAGAGAAATTAAAATCCTTTTTTGTAAGGGGAACTTGTACATTTGCTGAACGCACCAATTTCGGCAGCCCTGGGCATCTCACCCTCCGTCTAAACGCAAGTGGGGAAGCTTGAGCGGGTGAAAGGGGTAAGGTGGGGGCGTCACCCTGGGGAAGTCACCCTCCGTGTAAACCCAGCTTTAGGAATCCTATCTTTGTACCGAAAGAAAGAACCAACTCCAGTAATTTTTTTTATTCAGGCCTTAAAAAAATTGGACATATTGGTTTTTTAGTTCATTTGTATTGATGTTTCAAAACGTATCTCCTCATTGAGTTTTCATGCTAGAACAAACCAAAGACAGTTTTAAATCCTTGGAAGATTTCTAACAGAAGAAAATTTGCTAAAGCAACTTTGAATTCCTGAAACAAAATAAAAATAATAATAAATTTAACAATTGGCGCCGAACAGGACAGCCTAAAAAATATAATAATCATTTCTAACAATTGGCGCCCGAACTCGGCGACCTGAACTCTGGAAAGCTGCATCTTTAAAACGAACTCAGCGACCTGAACTCTGGAAAGCTGTATCTTTAACCAAAACGAACTCAACGACCCAAACTCGGGAAAACTGCATCCATTATCAAACTCAGCTCAAAGCTGCGGCAGAAGAAGTACGCCTCGAATCAACCATTCTTCAAAGTCGGTTAAATAAAACCCGCATCTCCAGCCTCAACAGGAATTCGCTGTTGGGGCAGTGCTAAAGGAACTACGCCTTATACTCGAAAGCTTGTCAGCCCAAAAACTCAATGGTTTGTCAGCCCAAAAAATAAATGGCTTGTCAGCCCAAAAACTCAATGGCGACCTGATTAACGATCAACAATGGCGACCATCGACTATATCTGCAACAAGCTGATTAATTAAACCCTCGCTTGAAGCGATGGGCCCTCTACCTGAGCCTGTTTCGATTCCAAGCCGAGCACATCGAGGGATCCGAGAATCAAATCGCCGATTTCCTATCTCGCTCCGCAACCTTCCAGGGAAACGAGTAAAACCGCAAGATATCCGAGAATGTTCCCCAGATATTTCGAGATAAAGCTTATAACTATGTTCTCTTTATAAATAGTTGATGTTAAAAAGGGTGCAAAACTAGGGCCTATATCACTTAAGATTATAGAATTAATTATCACATAAACCAAATATGTCGAACGGTCTCGAAAACCAATCAGAGACCTATCAGGACTTCAATTCTCTAATTTTATCGATCAAAACTGGCGTGGGTTTGTTAAGACTTCGCTTTAGAAGTAAAGTCTTGTCATGATGGGCGTGTAAGGCCCGCGCCAGTATGGTCAGATGGATATTCTAGTATCACGCTACCGGCTTTGTAAATAATGTTCGCCGGAATTTAATTCGAGTAACCTAGATCCTCCCCACACCCCCTTGAATCCGGCTTGTCCGAAATTCGGGAGAGCGACGAAAAGAAAAACTGTCAGCTCTCTGGAATTTCGGAACCTCATTATCCGTTACTGAAATGCTCTGCAGCTAACATTGTTCCCTGCAAATAAATTTGGAAATTAACCGAATACTATCTTCCCGAGAAGAATACCGACTACAAAGAAAAAAAAGGGTCTCAACTCCTCAAGAGTTTTCAAATGAGTGGCGCCCAATGAGCGGCAGTCCTACATCCGCTGAGATCCAGCCTCTGCGAACTAAACTTCTGCACCCGTGAGCAAGGTCAGCCCGTAAAAGCATCCGAAAAGATCTAGAATCTTGGGCCCGAACAAGGACCAAAAATAATAATAAATTTAACAATTGATAACACACAGGGACAGCCTTACAAATATGATAATCACTTCTAACAATTGGCGACCTGTGTACAATATAACCATAAATTACAAAAAAGAAACTAACGGGGTCAGACCGATACAGTACTATTGTCATTTGCGACCTGACCTTCTGTCTTTCGCACACCAAAGAAGTAGATCTCCAGCCTCTCCGCACTGTAAATAGCAGTTCACGCCCAACCATCAGCACGTTTACACCATTTGACCTCTCTGCATTCTTCCGTAATTGATTCCTTTTGATGACCATTATCAAGACTGTTTAGCGGCGCCATGGCTGAGTAAGAGGCGGTGGTTCCTTGGGCTGGCGGCTGCGGTGGGCGCCGCGACTGCTCACGCGCTCTGCAGAGGATCAGTCATACAACGCTGACGCGTCGCATGGGGTGTTCGGCTGCGGACTTCTACAGCTACCATGAGCTTTTGGTCACCTCAACAGCATCGCACCGGTGGCAACGAGGGCACCTTCCTTGACGACTTCCTGCAGACCATCGCGGCGGAGACTACGGAACCAGTTCGCTTACGAGGTGGGTCGCATTGACATATGGCGCTGTGTACGGTCGACCCTTCGTAGCGAATCCTCCATCCAAAAACGATGTCGGTTCCCCACTCCATCCTTACTACAAATTAGTGTTGGTCGGTGCGGGCTTTAGGTATCTATAGAGGGAAGCGATTGAGCTGGGGCAGCGAACCTTATTGCTAACATATTGCTAATCTATGAATAAACCTTATTGCTAACTTATTGCTAATTGATGAATGAAACCTTATTGCTAAAATATTTCTTATCTGTAATTGTAAGAGCTGCTAAAATATTACTGATCTGCAACTGTAAGACCTGCTGATATACTATATTGCTACTATATTGCTACTATATTGCTGTTCTCCTAAATTAAGTAATGCTTGACAAAATCCCTAATCTAATCATCTTTCTTGTTAACCTCACGACGTCTATAATAAAATAATCTTTGCTCGCAGCTCACACCCATCCGCTTTCTTGGGATCCTTGTTAACTCAACTATTTGTTTGCAGCCCGATCTCGGCCTTCCGATTCGTGTGTGCCGGTGGGTCAGCCGTGGTCCTGCGCTACCAAACCTGCATGGCTTGGTCTTCCACGACTGGCGAGGGCAGTTTTACTGCCGGTGTTAACTCTTAGCTAAGCTGGAACCAACAGTAAAGTTGCATTACACCGGTGCTATATTTCCTTCACCCGCCGTCATTTTCGATAACCTGATTTCCCGTTTTGTTTTCTTTTTATATGGGGTCGAAAATTAAAATTTTTTGTCCCCACCGGTGGGGGGGGGGATCTAGTGTCCGTAGCGCCATAAAATTTTAGGATTGAATAGTCCACCACCTAAGGGTCCTTTTCCAACAAAAACATGACAAATGAACATTGGACCGACAGGGGCCTGGGATGGTGTCCTTAAAGTAAAGCACGTTCATGGCGATGAACCACAGGGGGAAGACACTAATAAGTTTTGTCCGATCTCGTACTGTTACTCTTCAATATCGAACTTTAATTGTAAGTGTGACTGCCTCAGGCAAACCCTCGCGTAAAGCTAGGTTTACATTGACACTCGCATTGTAAGCTCACATCCATGGGCCCGGGCAAGTGCAAGTAGCGAAAGGGTAGCGATCGTTTACATTGGCACAGCGCTAGCAGGCAGTAGAAGCGCCACGATCGGCAGTACAGCGCTAATAATTTATTTCGTACGCCATTGATATCTCTTTTTTTAATGTTCCTGTTTCTGTACGCTTTACTCGAGATTCGCCACAAACATTCGTGGTTGCGGTAGAGCTCTATATAAGTCTCAATACCTGGGCGTGTCAAAACGTATTGTGATGACTAGGGATGTGACAATATGCAGCGTAAAATATGCTGCATATTTGCTGATTTTGTAGCGCATATGCTGCGTAAAATATGAAGGCTTCGGCAAGAATTATGCTAGTAAAACCATAAAGTATGTAGAAGCACTCGATGCATATATGCTACACTCTATGCATAATGGTGGAAGCGCATATTACATGCTAGCAAAAAATATGTATCCATATAAATGCTTCACTTGAATAGCTCCAAATGTATATTTTTTGTGAGGAAGATTGTACAGAAACAATGATACAGGATACAGTGTACTTCTTCATACACGGAAAAAATAATTTCTTTCATAATTTTCTATTAAGAATTAAGTATATACAATTCTCAACTAAGTTTTATAACTTATCTAAACATAAATATTTTGAAACAGTAACAATTCTTATCTGGACGAGTTAAGGACGATGATAACGAACGAAAAAAAAGTAATCTAATCCAAGTTTGATTTTGAAGTGCAAATAATGTTTTTCATGAATGCAAGGAATATTTTTTAACCCTTCTTTTATACGTGGAATATATTTTAGCATCAAATTCGAGGGTGGCACTTGATAATTGCGTTGTATATGAGATTTTCAAAAACAAATCTTCTACGATTATCTGTCAGCAAAGTTTTATACTGCGAAAACTTCCACTCGACATCGCAAGAAACAAGAGGAGCAAAGGCGAAGCAAGCTTGTTCGAAAGGTGAATATTCCTTAATGGATTCATCGATTGCGTCAGAGATCCCACGAGTCAAAATTGAGTTGATTGTTTTTATCTTTTCAAAACCTTTGCTTATCACCAAAATGCATTTTAACTTATGATAATACCTTTTATCATATCTGTTCTTCAATGTTTCCTGTACGATATCCATTAATTTAATTACTCTCGAAGTAGGAAGTCCCTGTGTTGCTATGCAAGAGCAATTCATATCCTTCCATAAAAATAATTTGATAAAGTGTGCACTAAGCCCAACATGGTTCTACGTGATATTTAGGAACTAAAACCTTGTGCCACGCAAAACTTCTCTTACGTGTTCTGAGTGAGAAAAACGTTTTATATTTCACCTGTTTCTCGCAATAAATGCAATAGAGAAATTCTTCCTCGGCTTGAAAATCTTCAAATTCCTTGGAGTATTCTAAGAATGATGCTTTTTGTTCACCTTCGGCATGGTTGTAGATCACTACAAGCCGTAACATTTGTTTTAAGGCTGTTACAACGCGATCTGCATCACTTTTAATAAGTTTGCAATTACTAAGGAAATTGATTCCATTTTATTAGATGCATGACTCCGAAATACAATTGATACACCTAGTAGTTTCATGATTGAAATATCATTGCTTCCATCCAACAATAAACTGAACTCATTGCTGCCAATATCATTGGTCAGTTTTTCGTCAAAACGAGGCCACAATACATTTTTGATAATGTATGTGGATTTTTTCCATGATTTTTCACATCATCATTAATTTTGCAACTGGAGATAGTGTGCTTTAGCTTATGAACCTGATGATCACAATGAGAAATTACGCTATGTCAACAAAAATATTGAAATAGTCATCTAGGTGTGGCTCATTATCTGTACATAACATGATCAGAATGTGGTTGGTTCATTATTCAGACAATTTGGTGAAGCAAATTGACAACTATAATAAGACTGAAGTAAAAACCAACAATTATAGTGAATTCCAAATTCGAATTTACAGTAATCTATCATATACATAGCTCAATTGTAATTCTAGCTGGAAAATATCTAGCACGCTGAAAAAACTATCTAGATTTTATAGCTCATATCTAGGCTCCAAATTTTATATCTAGGCTTAAGCAAAAAACATCTAGATCTCGCTATAAAATATCTAGAGTGGCAGCTCTGAGATGGAGTAATTGACGGGCAGGCTGCGGCAAAGAATGGCTAGGGAGAATGTCTCAGTGAACCTCACGGTACCCGCCTCCTAGCCCGGCAACAGTGTATGTGCCCGTCGAAGTGACGCTCAGTGGGTTGAAAAGAGTGTCAATGTAAACGCAGCTTAAGACTGCCTGTTGCCACTCTAGGCTGTTGCCCGCTAGGCCGCTCCCTCCAAAGAAAGAAAGAAGAAAGAAAACACTTTATTTCCAATAGATATGGTGCAAAAGTCCCATCATTGGTTTTTGAAATATCTTAAAGTTAATACACTTAGATGATACTCACACATAAGTATTGTAATACTCATGTCACTAGTCGAAAAGAAATGATTGAGGGCAATGTACTCCTGATCTTGCTTAATCTACATTTGATGATACATATAATTATAATTATAAGAGATAACCTAATTTCATGGACGATGCATTTTCATTGTGAGGTGAAAACATTTGACAGTTTACATATACATGACGTAAAACTTCGCAATTCTGGACGCCAGGGAATAATATATGAAATCGCTTGTTTCGGCCGATGTTCAAAAATGGCATTTTAAGGAAGCATGAGAAAAATATATGTATATATATAAGCATGAGGATCACGAAAGTTATAAGTTTTGTATTTCTAATTAAACAATTTTAACATATCGGTCATTAGTTGATAAGCATTTTATTTAAATATAAATGGATGATCGCACAACAAATGTATAGTTTTTTACATGAATGCTTTACAATAATAAAGAGATGACGAGTTAGGTAATGTTACAAGTTGAGAGTGAGCAAAAAGAAGACCATTATCTCTAGTTAAAATACTAGTTGTCAGTCTAGTACACACATATGTGCACATATAGATGTAAATATATACACATACACATGCACATACATACCTACGCACATACTTACACCTAACTCGTAAACCTACACCAATACATTTCCATGCATTGAGGCAATTACAATACATTTGCATTATATAAAAATGCTGCGCGATGTTCTGAAATATAGGATAATGAACAAAGGAAGTTCGTGACAACTTCTCAGTATGTGTTGCTGCTTACAATTTCTTATGAAATATTGTACCAATGGTCATTTAATATTGTATTGAAAAGATCAGTGATCGATAAGCGTCTTATTTATCATATGTGGGGGATCGCGTAACAAATATGTACATCTATTTTTTTATAAATGCTTTACAATAACGAAGCGAAATGAAGTATTACGTAGTGATGCATTCACCCATCTACGCACGCATAGCGTGCACACGTACACATATATACAGGTAAGCATGTGCGCAAACATCAGCGTAAACTAGTCAGTATAAACTAGCATTCCAATCAAGAGACCCGGAGAAAATATTTTTTATTTCGACATGAATTTTATGAAATTTCCGTACTAAAAATAGTGGGTTAAAACAGTCTACCTGAGTCAGAAACATGAAAGCGATTGTTCTACATCGGTTCCCAAGTACAGAATATTTCCAGTAATACGTGAGGCTTAGGTGCGGTTGTTATCATATACTCTAGAGCGTAAGAGATGATATGATAATTTGCACTACACTAGCATAAAAAGAGCATTTTGGGACTTGAATAAGAAAGAAAACATAAATGTCATATAATTGGGATTCATTTTAGAAAAAAATCACATTATCTTTGAAATATGGCGCAATATGTCTGCAAATGATAAACATGCATAGGTACCATATTATTATAAGCATATTATTATAAGCGTTAAAAGCATATTTTTGAAGTATAAATGGATGATCACACAACGAATTTATTGTTTTTTTACTTGGATGCTTTACAATAATAAAGAGATGACGAGTTAGGTATTGATACAAGTTGAGAGTGAAACAGAAAAAAAGGACCAGTATCTTTAGTTAAAACACCAGTTGTCAGCCTAGTACACACATGTGCACATGTACATGTAAATATATCCACATATGCATGCGCATACATACCTACGCACATACATACGCCCAACACGCACTCATACACAAGTCTCTACATAGGGAACAAACGTGTTACGACAGCAGTCAATTGTTAGTAAATGAAAAGCCCACGATGTTGATAAACAAAAATTAGGATCAAGAATTCAATCTACATAAATTAATAATATCCTAGATGATTAAGGTTATAAAAACAAGAAATACATTGTGATAGAGGAAAGAAAAAGGGGTATCTGAAACTGAAACTTGTAGTCCCTCAGCAGCGTTGTGGTGGTGATGTAGATGAGGGAAGATGGTGATGATGGCAAGGCGTTGCGTCGTCTGGCGATGTTGTAGCAGAAAATGGTACGAGAGGCAGATTGTGGAGTTGATTAAAAGTTGCGCTTATCTACGAGGACATACGTCTATATGCGGTTCTTTTCGAGGAGATGAGAGTTGTTGGCCAGACATAGCATTTCAGTTCTCCTGGTAGCGACTCTTTTATAAGTGTAGATGTAGGGCGGTCATGTCGAGACATAACAGTAGATCGTAAGTCTACAATGAAGCTCGTTATAGCCGTGTGGTTTACGGACCTGCCTTCGTGCAGGCATCGAGGGTTCGAATCCCGGCGCTGGGTGGCGATTTGTTCCGTTGGGTATAGGGGAAAAATTCTAAGCACAATACCCCACTTTACCCAGGTGTCTGAAATGGGTACCGGTTTTCACCGGGGGAAAGCGTCATGGCGTCCTGGTGTTAGTTATAATGCATTTGAAAAACCAATGTACAAGGTGATATGTATCAGGCTTGAATTGGAAATAAAGCATCCGTAGATGCCGATGTTTGTTTGTGTTGTTGGTTGCGCAGGCTCACGTTGATTAAAATATTTCTGAGTCTGTTTTTTATTCGCCTATGCATTACTACAGAAGCACGAGCTTTGGTTGGTTGGATTGGATGAACGCATGATTAATAATCAACTAATTCATCTCGGGCTTATCGTACTTATGTTTGAAAATATTCCTCACTCGTGTAAGTAAGGTTAGTAGGGATTTACAGCCTAACTTTTATAACTGAGCCCGTCACTTTTTATGAAGTCCAATGCGAACAATGGCTCTCAGAATTTTCTGTAGAAATTTTTGAAGCACTGGAATATTATTTTATAAATACTTTCAATGAATGGTTTCAGGATGGAGCGTATGCTTTAATATTGCTAAAAAATTTCGAAGTTTTTTTTCTGCAAAATCTAATTGTGGAAGGAAGTGAGGAATAAGGACAAGTGGATGAAAATTAGTTGAACACTTCAGTTAATTAGCAGTACTTCTTAGTTAATTAGTAAGTGAAAATTGTATTTATTATTTAATAATAGAAAATTATTGGTGTCAATTAAATATGATGAATCAAGATAGTAGTTGAATAGCAAGGAATTATTAATCTCAATGTTATCATGTATAGCTCGAGGATCAATTTGAATAATTTAATTATTTAAAACCTTCACATTCATTTATTCATAACAATTTCAGTGTGTCTTTCAAATTCATTGAAAAATTATGCATTAGCTTTACATTACTACTTCCAGCTGGCATGTGTATTCAATAGACTGCAAATGATTCCACTAACATGCGATGTAGATATAGTATATGAATATCGAGGCTGAAGTTAAAATGTCTAAATTCCTCAACAGGATGAACTTTTCAATACTTTCTCGACAATTATTATCACATAGAAAGCAAACAGGTAATTTATGCATAATGTCACCCTCTCCATTGACATATTTTGATATAGGGACAGAGAGGGGGAGGCTGCACCAAACAAAAATTATTTTTTAGTAAATTTTTAAGCGAAAATTTTAAAACACAATGAAATACAAGAGTGAAAATTTGATTCAGAGTTCCAGTGAAATCGGCTATTTATAAAATATTATTCTAAAATCAGTTTTCAAGTGTTATGAGCCAGAACTGAAACGCACGAGCAAGATCCACGCGACCATTACCGTAAACGTTTTCGGGGGACGTTACACTGAAACTTGTACTCCTCTACTTATATAATTCTTCAGATTGCAACTTGAACAGAGATATGTGTTACCAAAGATGTGTCAGATGATTCGAATGATACGTTAAGGGCAAGCACGAGTAGCGAATAGAAGAAAAGTTAAAGCTGGGCCGCATGAAATGGTGAGAAAGAATCGCTTAGTATTCAATCATTAAATTGATTTCTTCATTTCATATTCCTAACAGTCGGCAGAGTTATTAATGGCAGATAGCATAAACGCAAACTGCACTATTACCTTCATTAGTTGTAATAGCAGTGCAAACGCAAATATTTTTTCTATATGAAACGTTTTCAAGTTTTGAATGAAATATTCTCAAACTGCAGCTTGAGATAGTAAAAATCATTTGATAGTTGAAAAAGAATCAGTCGATAGAGAGAAAAACGATTACAACGTGATTCTGGAGAGAATACATACTCAACAAATTCACTTCAACCAATAGAATCAGATTCAGAAATGAGAGTTAGAATGATATGGGAAATCAGAAGCATTGACACCCACACAGCTGGAATGATACCGTTTTTCATTAAACGTGAAAAAATACATTTGCGTTTACATCAAAATTCTACATCACATCCGAATAATATCAATAACTAACAACCACAATCTGCAGAGGCAAAGAACATTATCATTTCTGAAAAATAAAAATTAATGAGAAACTGAAGTGAAATAGTCAATCTGGAACAAAAAAACAAAGATAAAAAACGGAAATCGGGAGGAGCGTAGTATAATTGATAAACCAATAGCACAGCACCTTTCAAATGGTTGTAGGAAGAGCTTCACTGGCGTGTAGTCTAGAAAAGAAGAAATTGAACGCAACTCGCTCAGAATAGTTGAAGTCGACCAGAGTTGAGTAGTCTACTAATGCATTCCATCAATGACTTTCGCTGTGACCCTGTCGTACTCGACTAGAGTCCACTAGTCTAGTTCATTTTTTTTTTCGAGGGGAAAAATGCAAGTAGTCCACTAAAGCTTTCCCCTTATCAATATTGTACAACTCAAAGCCAGTAACCTGCATGAACGTGCCTGAGCAAATTAGTGTACTACGGAACCAGTGAACCAGTACATAGAATTCTACAGCATCGAGTACTAGTTTATTCAGGATGAGGGATCCTATGCACCAAGAGCATCGTATCACCAGTATTCAGTGCGTCATGACACTAGCACCCACGCTCCAATGGTGCGTGCGAAGTACCAGAAACAACAAAATAGCACGTTTGACAACAGCATGAGCAACGGAGTACTCAGTACCAGAGCAAACAAACATCGGCATCTAAGGATGCTTCATTTCCAATTCAAGCCTGATACATGTCACCTTGTACATTGGTTTTTCAAATGCCTTATAACTAACACGAAGACGCCATGACGCTTTTCCCCCGGTCAAGACCGGTCCCCATTTTAGACACCTGGGTAGAGTGGGGTATTGTGTTTTGAATTTTTCCCCTGTACCCAACGGAAAAAATCGCCACCCAGAGCCGGGATTCGAACCCTCGATGCCTTCACGGAAGGGCAGGTCCTTAAATCACACGGTGGAAAGGTACACAGCGCAGTATACCAGCGTAAAACCACATTAGAGCCCTTCAGTGTACAAACATGCCCCACGGAACCAACGGATCAGAGACTGCCATCAGTACACGCATCAGTATGACTCAGTGCAACGGTGTACCCAAGTATCGGCATATTATAACGCCTGCAGTGCAGCAGAATGGCAGATTGCACATTGGCATCCCACTTCCGATTACCAGTTACAAGATGTGGAACAAAGGGCAAGTTGGAAGTGAACGAAAAATAATTATAATTCGCAGTGGATTCAGCCTAAGGAATTTTCTAATTAGGGAGTGCGTTGTCGTTGTACATCCTTACGAGTCTTAGTAGAAAATGGCAGTGCGAGATCTCCCGGTGTTCTTTCATGCTTGCCATAGAGCATCGTAGGTTCCTTTTTTGGTTATTTCCCATAGTGACGAGCGCATTTAAATTTGTTATGCGGTACCTTTTGTTGATTTTAATCTTATACCGATGTCTTGTCTTCAATGTGTAATTGTGTTCGGTGGTGTAATGATTTTTATATTGTTTGCTCGAGTTTATTTTAAATGTAAAAAAACACTGAAATCTTTCGGCAGTCGTTATTTTTCTATGTTGATCAAACATATGCAGAGCAAGTAGAACACTTCGTTTATTATTTTCATCAATCTTTCATTTTATTTTTCTGTGTGCCTCTCATCTCTGATTTTTTTCATTCTCTCCTTACTGTCGAGGGTTTAAATTTCCGCAACGTACACACTTTTCTTGGGTAAGGAGGGCACTTTGAGGCGCCGTGACAGCTATATTAGTGTTTAATTTACTAATGTTACAACTTCTATTGGCAAGTTTTTTTCTCTGTTTTGGAATTTCTGATGAGTTAAATGATTAATACAAATTTATAACGTGATCTCTAAAAAATATTTCTTCAAAATAAACACCAAACATAAGGTGATATAATTCCCTCGATCACTAATGAAATAGTTGCTTTCTGTTTATAGGAGTAAAGAAAATTATTCACTTCATCGATATTGAATAAGTTGTAATTTTTGTATGCTTAATATTTGTTTTGCATGCCATTGCGCTATGATTGTGATTGTTTCCCCCGTTTTTTGCCGAAATACCAATGCATTTACTTCCAACTTTCAGCCACATGGGCTTGAAGTGAATCATTAATCCTCTTATCCTTTGCAAATGACTTTTTGGTGTAGTTCAGCAAGGATTTTGGATTCATTTAAAATATACCCAGTCAAAGCTACTGTAACGTTGAACCTATTCACAGATATTTATGCTGAAGACGAATTAATGTTTACAGTACACCGAGTGAACATATTTTTAACATATTCATAGAGTAGCATCTAGGTTAGAAAAAAATAGAAAAAATAATAGGTCCCTGTGTTCAATTTTTTCTTAGAGGTAAAGGGTACACAATAGCGGGAACTTTGACATCAGTAGAGAGCCTCGTAAACGAACTATGAAAAATATGAATGACGTACTGGCTTTACATAAAAAAGTCTACCAAAATAAATAAAAACACCATTAGATTGTTGTGTGTGTTCTCACTTTTGCTTGACCATCTTCCAGAATACAAACTCTTTAGTCATTTTATCGAGTAAAGTTTGTTGATAGCCAAGATCAGAAAGTTACTGAAGTTTAAGAATTTTGCGACTAAAAAGAAAATGTATAACTTAGCTACTTAGTTACCCTCGAACTGATAATGTAAGAACTTCCAGAGTGACAAATTGCAAATGTATCGCCTAACTAATTACTTTGTTTAAATGGTGCTATCAGTTGGTAGAGTAACATTTTAGGAAATTAGGGATTGTTTCTTAACTTTAAGTGACGGTAAATTATATTATTAGAAGCCTATGAGTTCTATCGCCTCTTAATCAGTTAGGCGCATTGCTCCTCAGGGAACCTAATAAGGGAAACGTTTGTTCAATAGGATGAGAGCTTGGTAGCCAACCGAGATGGTGTAGGATGAATGTGTTTTGATATCTGAAGCTGTTGTTGCTTTCCTTTCTCACGAACCATCTGTTTCGTTTTATTTGGTTTTATGGATGATAAAAGTGCATCACTGATATGTAAAAAAACATCTGTACATACAGTATTATACCTATTTACTAATCGACAACTAATCTAAATAAGATATGAGCTACTTGGCCTACGTAAGTCATTAAATTAAACATAATTTTGTTTGACTATATTGGATCACTGAGTATGCGAGACAGCTGCTTCAATAAATCAAATTTTCTTACAAATTCACATTGTAAGCGGGATTGATCATCAGATAACCAAGAAAATGAAACAACTTCAAGATTAGAAGTAATAACCATAACCCGAATAAACGGGACTATTTTAGATTTTAGGAATGTACAGATTTTTACGAACTTTGAAAGGTTGTAACTTTTTTCCTGACTAGGGGCCCTAGTATTTGCATTTAGAAGTAGAGTTGAAATACTGTCGGAATGAATTATTTTTCCACTCTCAATATGAAAAAACGCATAAGGGTGCGAGGAAACATTTCATATATTAGGGTATTCTTATCGCAGACCCTTACCGCGGATAGATCTCGCCAAAGAAACAAAAGTAGTCTTGCAGAAAGAAGGAGCCATGAACATCATCAAGGGTCTTGCAAATTGCAAGGTAACCTAAATGCAAAAGTCATTTGTATTTACATAGAACTTCTCAACAATTTGCTCTCCCACTGCCTCTCCCTTTCACTATTTTATTTTCTAACTGAACTCATACATCAGAATTTGATTTATTCTTCATCTTTTATAGTTTGTCGTTCATTTGAAGTAATTCTCCTCTAGAATGTTTCAGTATTTATTACCCGCGATTCACAACCATTGCTGGGAAACCTTATTCTTTTATTTCTCCAGCTACTATACTTTCCTCGTAACTGCACCAGCCGCCTTACTTAACTTCCCGTTTCTACACGCCTATTGTGCACGGATATCTCTTCGTTGATGGTGAATTAGTTACATACTTGGATCAGTGCTTGCAATTGCGCGTCGACTACTTTGTGTTCGTAACCCCTAATGAGGGCTGCGCTTTATACCCTTTGTATTCATTCCAAAATGCTGCTGCTGTGCTGTTCCTCTTTCGTGTAATAAAAGCTCTAATATTATGGGTGCAAGAGATTTGGGGATCCTCTCCTGCGAATTTGTGCTTGAATGTCCAAAACATTATTACCATTATTATTTCGATTTCATTCGCCTCAGGGTAAATAAAATCTCCCCAAGTATTATATCAATGGGAATCGGGACTCCCTGAGAAAATATGAATTCTTATTAGGTCTAAATTTCCGTAAAAATAAAATGTGTTGTGCTACGGACCATCTTATTTTCGGTTCACTGCAGTCCTGTTTTTCATCAATTTTCATGTTTTTTTTTTTCAATAAAATCTTATCTTGTTTCATATGAGCTTTCTATCTTGGCTACTGTGGCTATGCGCTTGGGATATCGTACAGTGGCAGACCTTGTGCAATAGATTCAGCATTCCTTCAACACCCTCGTGAATGGTGCCTTCATCTATTTGGAACGCTTGGGTTACGAATGTGGAAGCTTGAACATTCAATTTAATCTATTACAATTTTCTTCGTATCTGAGAACTAAATTTTCTCTCGAACATTCAAAATCTGTCATATCATCACTTTATAGTCGGATATTTTCAGTTATTTTCAATGCTGTTCGTTGAATGCTACCGCACGAATTAGATGTGTATAAATGATCAAAATACTGCTAACAGCAGAATATTTTCTGTCTTAATTACCTAGTCACTAACTCATAGTCGATTGTAGGATAAGTTAACACCCTAGTTTCAATGGGTAATTCCAAAAAATTTACACTTCAAACTAAAAAGGTTCTAGTTTTAGCTTTGGCCTTTATGAGGCAAGATTGATTTTAGGAAAGTTTTTCTCGTTGTTATCAGTAGAAATCTCTGTTCAATCGATACACGTTTTCTGATACAAATTAAAATGCAGTAGTCGAACAATAGTTAAAATGATTTAGTTGAAAACTTACCGTTATATGACTTTCATGAAGAATATTTTAGAATGAAATTAGAAAAAAATTCATATTCAACGCTGAAGCATTTTCTTATTTACTTGAAATATTTTTGCAGTATAAGCTCGTTTCGTTAGGAAGCTAATAATAAACACCTTATACAGAAAAACCTTCGACTTATTGTCATTTTTATTGCGTTGGTGAGCGTTTATTTGATCGGCTGGGTTGGTATGTTCAGAAAAATGAATTTCTACATAACTGGTTTCATTTCAGCGCTGCAACCTTAGCAGTAGGACACGAAAACAACCCTGACCAGAAAGGAAGGCATGAGTATGTGTACCACTGGTATGTTTCATTCTTTTTAAACCTTTGCCGCGACTTCGGTAGGCGGAAAACACTCATTTTTACAGTTTATCATTAACTCTTTGATACTGTCAAGAACCTTACATCTGCACCCAATTGTAATACGCCTCAAACATGATATTTCTGTTTTGTTGTTCCTTAAAGAAATTCGAAATTGGCATGAACCAAGTTATTTACCAGAGAAATCACAGGCTTTCTCGTTTTTTCCTCATTTTTGACGGTATTTCCACGGCAATACACCAGCGATTAAGGTATTTCATAGTTTTGGTTCTCAGGTTTCACCCTTTTTTCCGATTGCTAGACATTTCACCTCAAATATCAGTTATTTTTTACAGTGCAGTCCGGTTTTACGCTTCTCGGGAGGCGCGGTTCGGTTGTGCGCTTTTCAGAGAACACAGTTCGGTTACGCGATTTTTGGAATGCGTCATTCGGTTCTATGATTTTCGGGAAGAGCAATTTGTTGTGCGCTTTTTCTGGAGCGCAGTTCGGTTTTACGCTTTTCGGAGAGCGCGGTTCGGCTTTGCGCTATTCGCGTAGCGCGGTTCGGCTTGCGCTTCTCTTGACGCGCGAGCGGTTTTATGTCATTCGGGACGCACAGTTTAGTCGTGAGCTTTCCGTAGAGCGTGGTTCATTTATGCGCTCATCTGGAAGCGTGGTTCATTTATGCGCTCATCTGGAAGCGTGGTTCATTTATGCGCTCATCGGGAAGCGTGGTTCATTTATGCGCTCATCGGGAAGCGTGGTTCATTTATGCGCTCATCGGGAAGCGTGGTTCGCTTATGCGCTCATCGGGAAGCGCGTTTCGGTATTGCAATTTTCAGCAAACGCAGTTCGGTTGGGCACTTTGCTTGAAGTACTCTTGAACTAGCAAGTGTGTTAGTAAGGTTAAGGCGATTCACTGCTCGCAGAATGCATGAAAGCAAGAGTTTTTCGATTTTTTTGCAATACTCTATGGACACGAGGAGCCATCAACCATTTCCAAACCAGGAAAGTGAGTTTTCCCTCCTCCTCCGTGCCCGAGAAGAGGTTTGCTGATATTGTCTCAACACTGCGTCTTTCAGGGGAGCCCAAAGTCACCTTCTTAACGAGTCCATAATTTGAGAGAACCTTTTTGGGGGCATCTGCAGTCCAAAAGTCGATTCTCCCGATTTTTTTTATTGCTTTAAATGAGTTTGAGATATGTCCCCGATTGTCTGTAAAAATATCAGGAGCGTATCCCGGAGCTAGCGTCCCCCCCCCGGGAGGGGGAGAGCATCCCCCTTACGGACCTTTTTTTTCATTTTTGAACCTAGAACAATGAAATTTGGTATACTGATAGGAAATGCAATTTAGAATCATTTATCATTCATGACAAAATGAGATTTTCTTGAAAAGAAAATGGGAAATCATAGAAAACATTTTTGGGGGGGTTTCTAAATGCTTCTTTTCTGATAGTTTTTGAGCTACAGTAATGATTTTGGTGTCATTGGATGCAGAATAACATGGACATTCCAAAAACTTGAATGCTTTTCCTCAAATTTCCAATATAAAAATTTGAAAAAAAATCAAAATATTCAAGAAAATTAAAATTTATGACGTCATAACTTTGAAACAAGAATGAATTTTGAAAAACTTCCTAATACATTGTAAAGCCCTTGTTTTTCTGTATCCAATGATACCAAAATCATCACTGTAGCTCAAAAACTGTAGGAGGAGAAGCATTTTTTTTCTTAAAAATAGGTCTTATAAAACAAGTAAGTTTTCAAGACGTTTGTCATTATAACTCCGAAGTTTACAAAGCTAGAGCAATGCGGTTTGTTACATTTGAAAGTGAAATGTGTGCTCTATCTAATTTAGCAGGTGATTTTCAAAATCTTTCCTGTAAAGCTTTCCGTAGACTTTTTTACCCTAAAAGTATAACTTTTGCCCTGACCTTTGCAAAAAAAATTCATACAAATTCTGAATGAAATATATCAAAAAATACCCTGGTAAATTAGATAGAGCACACGTTTGACTTTCAAATGCAACAAACCGCATTGCTCTAGCTTTTTAAATTTCGAAGTTATAATGAATAATATATGTATATGTATATAATTTTTTTTTTAATGATTAATTTTCTATGGCCTTATGAAAAATTTTTGTTCAAGATAAGTTGTTTTAAATGTGAAGATCTAGTAATCTGCAAATTTTCATAGACGTACGTCCAATAGAACAAAAGTTGACCAGTTTTTCAAAATGGTTCCCTTGAGCAAGGAAGGATCCCTTTGTAAATCTTTATATTGTTTCACCAGTTGCCGCTTCCGACCGCCAACAGAAGATCATGGAGCAGTCTTACTGTTTATTCTGTAGAGGTAGGAGTGATCTTACGATACAGTAGTGAGTGAGCATCCTGAGTAGGACGGTCAGCATCTTCATTTCCGGTTTAGTTTTTGTTTCTGTGCACAAATAGCATCTTAACGTCATGAGATTTGCTCAGTTGGAGTAATTTGTACTGAATTTTGTACACAAGCGAGAGGTAATTTTATTGGTTTATTGTTCTTTACTTTGAATGGTGATGCTTTGGAATCAGTAAACATAGCGATTTTTCCTGGTCAAATTGATCATTTTGCGTCCAATCAGAGATTTAATTATAGCACAGAGCTCTGATTCGCATACTTAAGACTTCGACCTGTTCGGGAATACCGTTGCTGATGATATAGACCAGAACCACCAGTGAATTCAGTTTACATTTAGTCTTGAAAAAAGAGCCTAAAAATGCCAGAAGTCAAAGAAGAAACGGGTTCAGATGTAAAATCTGTGAGTATGCGTTTTTGTGCATTATACCAAGACATTGGAGATATTTTGAGGGAAGGTAAAAGCCTGGGCATGCCAAGACTGAATTTATAAAATTTTATTCTGGTCATGAATACAATTGGTACGAGACTGGCACTTTGAAGATGTATCGTAATTTGGTGGTGAGTTATGAAGAAATCATTGTTCACTGAGCAAATTAGTAGCTGAAATAATCTACAATAATACTTGCACATAAGCTGTTTTCGACAGATATCCAAGGGAGAAACATGAGACTCCATACAAAGAAAATAAATTTAAGTGCTCATCCAGCATAGCATCCTAATTTTAGTGGTCATCCGGCATAAGTCTAAGTTTCCTAAAAATTAATTACTTATTCTTATAGAACCAAGCAGCAATCCAGTAAAATAAAAATCTTCATATTATTTAATGTGGTTAGACAACGCTAGAATAAACCACTAACCTTCAATGAATGAGACAACAGGCATAGTTGCATAACTGTGGCAAATCAACAAATTGAATCATGAACATACGCAATGCGGACCGAGTTGTTTAAAGCCAATCCGAACTATTCCAAAGAGCTGCTAGAAACAAACGCTGGTGGTGTGACAGTGCGAACAATGCAAATGATGAAAAGGTGAATTTCTTGTCACTGAAGAATCTCGACTTCAGACCGCGCTTGAACGCGTACAACCTATTCAAAGATTTAAGGCAAAAAGATAGGTTATTCCAATACTCAATTGGCTGATAAAAGAAAGAGTTTGAGCATACACAGCATGAAAATCTGAGAGCATTCAAGTCACCCTTAAATCGCGTGCAATTACAGTGACGCACTTCCAGCTCAGAGAGCTTTGCCGCAAGGCAGCTTAAGAAGTTTACGAACACAATATACTCGTGAATTTGTCCAGCGGTGAGATACACCACATTGCTATCATTATTAAATCCAGGAGACAAAACCTCAATTGATCGATCTTGTAACCGTTGGAGCCGAGACATCTGGGTCCGACTCGAACAATCCCACACTAGAATGCCATGATAAGTGTGGAAACACCAATGAGAAATATAACATCCTCGAAACACGAGGCAACATAATGTGTGACAGCTTGTGCAGTAAACCAGTGGATCTGCTCATCTTAACCTCTCCGATTAGGATAACAAAGCAAAGCTTGGCATCAAAAACTACTCCTAAGAATCTACATTCCCTGGATTGATACATCACGAATACAAATCTGCCGGACCCTGTTAGAAAATACCAGATCAGTTTAATCTGTTCATTGTTCAAAGACAATCTATAACAGCACAACCATCTATCAATCTTTATGAGTTAGCTGCCTACTAATTCGCACAATGGTTCTGGTTCCGGACCCGGAGCAAACTCAGTTGTCATCCAGAAAGTGTACAAAGTTTAGATTATTGCCAGAGCTGCACACATCATTACTATAAATCACGAAAAGTAAAGGTCTCAGAATGGAGCCCTGTGGAACTCTACAAGATTTTCCGAATACCTGATGAACAACTAGAAACATTAACATACTGCTGTGAACGACAAGATCATTCATTGCCCCATTCGTCAGACTATTTATCCGGCGCGTCTGTAGGTAACATAGCGGTCCGCACTGTAGGGCACCATTGGTGATGGAACCGCGGGCTGGAACCTCAGCATGCCGGTTGACCCGTCAGTCAGTTCCATGCAAGCGGTCGCGCTCACCGGTCAATCATTACCGTGTCCTGAGTTCCGTCGTGGCCGTGGAGGGAGTATATATGGAGGGAGCATTGCCGTCTGTGAAGAGAACCAGTTTTTGAGATTTCTCCTCTGTCTGTGGTAACCAATAGCCGTCTCGCAAGCGTGGCGTCAGCACGGAAGTCAGTTACCTACTGACTACGCTGGGGTGCGCACATGCTCGCTAAATGCTCTTCCAGCTGTTCAGTTAATCGCATCATCGTCAATCATTAATTTAGGATTCTAAGACTCCGAAAGATAATAAATTGTGTTTCCTCACTTGAGGACACTTACTTATATCAAAATTACTATCAAAGATACATTAAGAGTTGAAAACTATAAAGATTACAAGCCCTTGATTATAACAAATTAGAGCGACTCGCACGCACACCTCACCCTTTGACATGTGGTGTGGTACTAATCTTGCTTTGGAAAATGAGAGGGAGGGGTCGTAGGGAAGGTGGGTGGAGCAACTTCAGCCAAGCGTCTGTGGTTGGCTCAGAATTGTGACGTGTCGGGCCTTGACAGTGCCCAATTTGAGCCCGATCGGAGTGCGCTATGCTCCCTCCATATATCCTAGCTAGCTCCATGGTCGTGGCAGTCGCGCGCTGACCAGTCGCACTGTGTACCTATGTAAGCTGCGTTCCAGTAGTCGCGCTGACGAGTGTGTATGTCCGATTATAGCAGGTGTCTTGTCTGTCTGGCGCAACTAAGTCTTGTCTGCCACCGCTTCGACCGCCATCCTCTTTTGATAAAACTTTACAGTGCAATAAAATCAACTATGATTTTAACCAGCTTTTAAAGTGTTTCAATGAAAACTGTGCTCTTAATAAATGTTACATTCATAAATAAATTTATAAACTTATGAGCTTTCAATCAGCGCTGTGGGAAAGAAACTCGAAAAAAAGAAACAATTTTACTGGTTTGTTGCCGTGGCCATTGGCTTGGAAGGCTTGGCCACCTGACGGAGAAAAGTCAAGGGCCCGGTGACACTGCCGTCAGAGGACTGCAACCAATGTAGAATATTAGACCGGAACTCCAAGGCTTCAAATTTCTTCATCAATGTTATCAAAAGCCTTCGAAGAACTAGGAAACGCTGAAATAACAAATCCCCACGACTCAAAGAAGAATAAATTGAATCGCAGAACATGTTGAGCGCGTCAGAAGTTGAGAAATTCTTTCCTAAACCGAACTGATGATTAGAGAACACGGGAAAGGTTAATATAATAATATTTAATATTAAGCCATTCTGAAGTGTACTGCGCTCTCAAAGTAAACCATATAAGTAGAAAATAGCTTCAATACGATCTAGAGCAGTATCATCACTATTACATTTCATTTTTTGAATAATAGCTAGTGAAAAACAGTCCAACATCGGCTGAAACAATTTGGATGACATTCAAGAACATGAACGAAATAGTCCCATGAATGCAAAATGAAACTTTTTACCCAAGTTAAAGTTCGAGATATTTGAAAGCAAAAGACTGCAGATAATATTATGAGCTCTCTAGCAGAGACAGCCAATATGAGGAGGTATAATATCGTCTTCAGCTGTGATCCGGCTGCAAGAATTAGAGAGCCAAACATTAATGACGAACGAAAAGAGCAATTTGTCTTCGTACAAAAAATACGCATAAACAGACTTTGAGCCCAAAACAATTCTGCTCTCGTTAGTAATGAGCACTGCAATGCCTTAAATTTTGCTATGGTGAATATTATATTCTCTCTGAGCTCATCATTTGGCACACTAGTTAATGCGTCAGTGTAAAAAATTATCCCAAATCCCGAATGTCGCCTTAATAATTCCAGACGCAAAATAAATCAAATCTGACCGTTTTACTTCTAACATAAATCCCCCATGCTCACATCACTACTTCCTATGTTCGTATGCTCATATTTCAATATAAGTACGCACTAACGAGAGGTTTTTCAGTAATGCGTCAAATGGATTATGTTTTATTAGTCACTTGCATATAAATGCATTACCAAAATCAGACAACCGCATCGAACAACAAACAACGGCGTTTACGGATGCTTTATTTCCAATTTCAAGCCTGATACATATCACCTTGTACATTGGATTTTCAAATGCCTTATAACTAACACCAGGACGCCATGGTGCTTTCCCCCGGTCAAGACCGGTACCCATTTCAGACACCTGGGTAGAGTGGGGTATTGTGCATGGAATTTTTCTCCTATACCCAATAGAGAAAATCGCCACCAGCGCCGGGACTCGAACCCTCGTTTGCCCGCACGGAGCCAGGTCCTAAAGCCACACGGCTATGACGAGCGAAGGGAACGCATTTTTATCGTGCTTATCTCCGAATCCTTTGCTTCGATAATTAACATGGGTATCACGATAATCTTGTATGAACAGCAATTAAGGATCTCTATGTTAAGGTATTTGAATACGATTTTGGCTTTTATTTCAATATAAGTGCGCAACGAACGAAAGTATTTTCAACTAAGCGTAATGAGGATTATTTTTTTAGTCACTTTATTTAAATGCACCGTCAAAATCAGATTGCGCAACAAAGGGAACTCATTTTTCTTGTGTTTTTCTGTCAATCATTTTCTTCCCATTTTACATGGGTATTACGACACCAATGTGTAATTATCAATTAAGGATGTTAATGTTAAGATATTTTGAAACCAATGTCCAACATTTCATGTTTGACCTTTATTGCAAATAAACTGTTTCACTTTCTTTTCTCAAATCAAACTGTTGTAGCTTCAAAAAATGACACACACTATCTTGCACACTGGAAATCTTGGTAAGATACAAATTATTGCTACTATGGTCATAGAATTTTCTGCGTAGTATGAGCACCATTAATCGAGCTGGTTTACATGGTGAAGATAAAATACAACTGATTTTCAAGCATGGCTTTTAATACGAGCATACATGTGATTTTTGAATGCTTATGAACCGTAAATACGTTAACTGAATACGTTAAACTTTATGCTCAATTTATGACCATTTTATCCCATAGAATGAATGACAAAGCATAACATAAACTCCAAACACATTTGGAACGATAGTTACAAACGCCCTCATCCGAATAACTCGAACATATAGCAAGTTTCATATAGCGAGTGTTTCATTCGAAGCGCTGGAAATTTATTGACACAATATAAGTACAATTTTCGCATGAAGACAGATTGTCGCAAGTTTGCACTTGAGCTACATTTAACGGCGGACTAGAGTGAGCTAATTCATAAACAACTTTTTATAAATTCAATACAGTTCAAAATAATTTTTTCAAACACATTCGTTCTACGAAGAACGATTTTACCACTCAAGGAGCAAAAAAACAAGCGGTGAATCATTGTTGAATGAACACGGCGTATACATTTCAATTTATTATAAAAAAATTCATTCAATATCTAGTGCATCAAAAGCAGCATATAGAGAAGATTCCAAAGTGCTTTTGAGCCTTAATTGTTCCTTGCTAGTGATTCGTTGCAGCAGAAATTCAACGGGAAGATGAAGGTTAATCCTATCTTTAACACTTCCTTCCACTAAGATCATGGTATTAGGATACTTGGTGTGATATTTTATTGTTTTTGTTTTCACTTTTCTCTCATTAAGGTCAACCTTATTAGCAAACAAAACCACAGGAAGATCATCACCGCAAACTCTCCTAATATCTTTGTGCCACTCAGGAATATTCTTGTATGTAACTTTTGAAGTGGTGTCTAAGAAAAGGATGGCGCCATGGGCACCCTGATAATAGTGATCTCGGAGAGGCCCAGTTTTTTCCTGTCCCGCTGTGTCCCACAGAACCAGAGATGTATCTCCTTCTGAAGTGCTAACCAGGATTCGGGTAGTCTCGTACCCTAAAGTGGCACAGTAGTTCGCATAGAACCCCTCTCTTCCCACACGAGCCACGTAGCTCGTCTTGCCCGTGCAGCCGTCGCCAACTAGAATGATCTTGTAGCTCGTAGAATAGTTTTTTTCAGTCATTGCGACGAGCATGAGCAACTCTGGAAATAAAAAATCGATAAACATTGAAATTTTCATTCAAATACAGCGTATAAGTTGATCAAAGTAAAAGAACGATTAGGTTAACACAGCGTTTAGTTCGAGGGTCGTCTAAGCAGAATCAGAGTAGTTCACTTACACTCAAATTCAAATTCGTATAAAGTCCGATTACTTTAAGTAGATCACATGACCGAGGCATAAACTTGAGTAATGTTGATAACTTTGCTACTCTGACAAGTAGTTTTCAATTGCTCGGCAACCTCGTTTCTAGAAGCAATGAACGACAAGATTTATGCAAAACCAGATCCACCATTTGGACAGCTATCGAATTTTATTGGACGGTGCAGGACAATGATGTGAAGCTTGAAGTGCAAAATTTAATTTTTATTAAAATCAAACGATAATATATAGCCATAAAACATTGAGGCATGTCCAAACATCAGAAGTTAAATTGACGTACTGAATCTCGTATAAATTGAAACTCCACTGCAAAATCTGTAAAGTACTGATAAAAATTTCATTATACTGAGAACGTTTCGGGCAAATACCCATCATCAGCTCATTAAAAGAATCTGACATATATCACTGAAATAAGAAATGAACGTAAATGTACAAACAGATATAAACACGGATTTAAACTCTCTTAACAACCAATTGAGTTCATATCCTCTTAGCATCATAGGATCTTAGTTTTTTCGTTGTTATTTACTGCATTTTCACATTTATACTTTTTTTTTACCTTTTAAATCCGTCTTTATATCTGTTTGTACATTTACGTTCATTTTTTATTTCAGTGATATATGTCAGATTCTTTTAATGAGCTGATGATGGGTATTTGCCCGAAACGTTCTCAGTATAATGAAATTTTTATCAGTGATTTTTGCTCTCCTATTTTTATTGAATCTGTAAAGTACTGCTAGGGAAAAAATTCTTACAGGTGGCGTGTATCAACGCTTATAACATGAGCGTTCAGCAGAGCCCAACCCATTTTAGAACGTGTATACTGTGGTTACATTGCACATTGTCAAGTACCACATTTAATTTTTTGATAGTGCCTGTGCTGCCTGCGCAGCATTTTAAAAATTCATACTTTCGAACAGCGATAGAAATTTATACCTTCGAACAGCGATAGAACCATTCTATAAGCTCTCTCGTTTTCCGGAACCGCTCGCTTCCGGAGAATTTAAACTCGGCGAGCCAACAGATGCCACCAGTAATGTAAGACCGTTTGTTATGGTGTACAGACTCGAGAGAAGGAAATGTAGGTGAACAGTGAGTAAGTGATATAGGCAAATTAAGCTGTTGTTCCTTGTGTCTAGGCATGTATTTTGTGTTGTGCATTCAGCTGGAGGGTGGCAGTAAATCCTGTGACACAGTGACAGCGGTTGGAAACTTCAAGAACTGATGGTTGGAATATATGCTGCCACAGCCTTTCTTTTTCTTGCTTCTATAATTCTAGTCACATTGGTGATCTCCGTTCATGGTGCCAATGCTAGGTAATTCTATTGCTAGCATTCACAGATATATAATCAAGCCTGATTGTGATCAGTGTTGCAAGACTCTCTTGCTAACTCTCAGTCATATTTGTTTGATTAGATTATTGAGCCTTATTTGATCTGACCTTGCCAGTACTATCAAGTATTTTGCTAAAATTTACAGCTTGATTCATGGTGCTCAGTTACTTATTTGATCTATGCATACAGTGTGTATAGCTCCTTGCTGTCATTCACAGCTAATCTTCGATTTGATTTAAGCTATGGTTTTTTTTAATTGATTTAGACTGTGTAATTCCTCACCTGAAAAACTGATTTCCAGTCTAGAGAGTGGAATGTTTTTGCCTATTTTGATATCGGTAATTTATTATTTACTTGACTGTGGGATATAACAAATCTCCTAACTGAATATGCGTGTCCTAGAAGACTGTATTCATTCCCTTTAGGTAATAAATTTACATGCACTGATGTGTTATTATTATTATTATTTAAGAAAGTGTTAGCCTCCCTTAACCACGACAAAGATGTTCCAAGAGAGGAAAGAGGAAGGCACCATTTAGTATGGAGTTGAGGGAACGCGGAATCTATGCACAAGGTGCACAGAAACAGTAAGCTAGGAAATAAGTTCATGAAACAAGAAAAAAGTTGAAGAAGAAAGTAGTAGGTGCTGAATAACAGGACAGCAGTGAGCCGAAAAAATATGGCCCGTAACAAAACAAAAACCTATTTTATTACAACAAGAAGGAAGCCTACCTAACCTTTAGCTCGGGCCCTCTGTACTGATGTGTTTAAATGTGCCCTATTGTTCTCACATTGTGTCAGCATTAGTACATGTGTTGTATTATATGTTTCTATTAGTGCTCCTGAATTGTCAGACCTTTATGACTGGTCATGTTGAGTCAGAGACAACGCAAGTTGCCGAGTATTACTTATGTAGGAATAACCGTGTAAAATCGGCGCGCCATTTTAGAGAACCCATCTAAGATCCTTCGCGAATTACCCTCACAAATAGGGTAATTTCTGAACTATAAGACGTACAATCTTGAAATTAGAACCAAATTAATAGGCGTGACGAGAACAACATATTTATGTATTTAAATAATTTTTTACGCCCCCGTGGGCGGCAAGAAGCGTGGCTCTCGTGGCCCCTCAATAGTTGGCCGATATTCTCGATTACCCTCACTTTCCGCCATCATTTATTTCTAAACTATTGCACCTAAAAATTTGAAATTGGTTTCATTTTAAACATCAATTCATTTTGCAACGGAGAGTGTATAATATAACTCTCAAACGTTTCTTGGCGAGGCATGGATGGAAGTTTCCTCCCCTCGCAATGGTCGGCCGATTTTCTCGATTGACCTCACTTTCCGCCATCATTTATTTCTAAACTATTGCACCTAAAAATTTGAAATTGGTTTCATTTTAAAAATCAATTCATTTTACAACGGAGAGTGTATAATATAACTCTCAAACGTTTCTTGGCGAGGCATGGATGGAAGTTTTCCTCCCCTCGCAAAGGTCGGCCGATTTTCTCGATTAACCTCACTTTCCGCCATCATTTATTTCTAAACTATTGCACCTAAAAATTTGAAATTGGTTTCATTTTAAACATCAATTCATTTGCAACAGAGAGTGTATAATAAAACTCTCATACTCTTCCTGGGAGGATAACAGAGTGCAAGGTTCTCCTGGCCCCATAATCCACGCTGGCGAGTGCCGCGTTTACCTAACTTATGACGCGCTGTCTCAATGTGACGGTCCTAGTCTTGTCGTTTTAGGCCCTGCCCTGCCATCGTGGCTTCGAAACCCAGCTCTAGGTGAAGATTTTTCTCTGTTGTAGAATATTCATTTACATCTTTCTTACTCATGTAGACTTTTGTGAGGCAATATAATAAACATGGAAATGTCATAATTCCGATGCATGATGTAAAACATTTTCTCCGAGTCCTTTAAATGGAAGAATATCAAGTCCATACATAGGAATAAAATTATATTTCTCAATGTCAACCTCGTTGCTTTAGACGCAGAATTATTTCGATCAAGCCGTTTTACTTTCAACAAACTTATACCGCAAATCACAGAGCTCGCATTTCGCTGCCAGTGTGCACCATAAACAGTATTCCTAAATATATGTATATTGTGATGGAAATCGTGTTTTCTTTTTAAGCAGCACATGAGATACATTGTCCTCAATCATGTTTTTTCGACTAGCAACATGGGTGTTACAATACTAATGTGTGGGTATCACACATGAGTGTTATACACAGAGATGAGTGGGATTTTTCATACTTTTAAATATTTTAAAAATGAATGATGTGTGCTCTGAGCAAAATCGCCACCCGGCTCTGGGCGGAGATTTTCTCTGTTTCCCCTATAGGGGAGAAATTCAATGCATAATATCCCACTCTACCCAGGTGTCTGAAATGGGTACCGATCTGACCGGGGGAAAGCGTCCTGGTGGTTGGTAGTTAGTTATAAGCAGTGTTGGGCAGTTGCGGCGCAACAAGTTGCGGCCGCAATTGCGATCGCAACTTTTTCTGCTGCGGTTGCGTAGCTACAATTTTTGGAAAGTTGTGAATCTGTTGCAATCGCAACAATTTTCGACGTGTCAGGCCGCAACTCGCAACCGCTACATCACGATGGTAATTTAATTTTTAAAATGACTTCAATCAAGTTTAAAACGCGTTTCATTCTCGTTTGAAACTGAACCGTACATGGTACAAAACATCTGGCAACTCTTTATTATTAGCACTAGTACTGCCCGTAAGTTTATAATATCTGACGAAAGGTAAGTACATATATACAAAATCTTTTATTCACATAAACACTCGTTTAATGCTGCAACGCAACCTTGTATTAAACTTATTGAACAATGAAATTCTAACGAAATAATAAAAAATTAATTTCTTAACTTATCGAAGGAAAAGAAGTTCAAGCTGAAATCTACAAAATTTCTGAATGAACGACATTCCTCGTGACCGTTTTAGATTGGCACAGCTGTTGCCTATGTCTGGTTGATTAAGTGAATTCATGTTGGTCGGCAAAAATTTTTAATTTTCGCGGATTTCCAACTCTGCTACGACCCACGTACAACTGTCCATGGGTAAACACTGATGCTGGTAGATTTATGCCGCATCTTGAAAGGCTCTGTCCTTGACTCTTATTTATTGACATAGCAAAAGCAGGTCTAATCGGAAATTGCCTTCGCCTCAAAGTAAATGGCAAGTCCGTGTCCGATTGCTGTAAAATAATACGTGGAATCATCAATTTGCACTCACCAACACACTGCAAAGCTATTACACGATACTGTGTTGGCCTGGCCAACACAGTATCGTGTAATAGCTTTGCTATAACTTGTTAAACAAACAACAGACAGACAGACATAGGTCCAGGGGATGAAATAGAGGCACCGTAATAAATTGATATTACACCAGCAAATGCCTTATAACCAGCGTTGGGCCCGCAACTTTTAAAATGTTGCGACGCAACCACAACACCACAAGAAAAGTTGCGACGCAACCGCTGCAGCAACTTTGAGAAAACCAAAGTTGTGGTCGCAACCGCAACTTTTTAATCATTAAATGCAATTTTAATTAAACATTATTCAATTTCTTTTACGTACATATTGCTATGAAAAAAATATCAAGTTATTCAAATTAGTGCATTTTTTACTAAAAAAATTAATAGATCGAGTAAATGTGTGGACTATGTAGAATTGAATGATATATAAAGATACTGAAAGAAACGTTTCATTGCAAAAGTAAGTAATTTGTTGAAAGTAAAACGGCTGGATCGAAATAATTCTGCGTCTAAAGCAACGAGGTTGACATTGAGAAATATAATTTTATTCCTATGTATGGACTTGATATTCTTCCAATTAAAGGACTGGGAGAAAATGTTTTACATCATGCATCGGAATTATGATATTTCCATGTTTATTATATTGCCTCACAAAAGTCTACATGAGTAAGAAAGATGGAAATGATTATTCTACAACAGAGAAAAATCTTCACCTAGAGAGAGCTGGGTTTCGAAGCCACGATGGGCAGGGCAGGGCCTAAAACGACAAGACTAGGACCGTCACATTGAGACAGCGCGTCATAAGTTAGGTAAACACGGCACTCGCCAGCGTGGATTATGGGGCCAGAAGAACCTTGCTCTCTGTTATCCTCCCAGGAAGAGTATAAGAGTTTTATTATACACTCTCCGTAGCAAAATGAATTGATGTTTAAAATGAAACCAATTTCAAATTTTTAGGTGCAATAGTTTAGAAATAAATGACGGAAACTGAGGTCAATCGAGAAAATCGGCCGACCATTGCTAGGGGAGGAAAACTTCCATCCATGCCTCGCAAAGAAACGTTTGAGAGTTATATTATACACTCTCCGTTGCAAAATGAAATGATGTTTAAAATGAAATCAGTTTCAAATTTTTAGGTGCAATAGTTTAGAAATAAATGATGGCGGAAAGTGAGGTTAATCGAGAATATCGGCCAACTATTGAGGGGCCACGAGAGCCACGCTTCTTGCCGCCCACGGGGGCGTAAAAAATTATTTCATTACATAAATATGTTGTTCTCGTCACGCTTATTAATTTGGTTCTAATTTCAAGATTGTACGTCTTATAGTTCAGAAATCACCCTATTTGTCAGGGTAATTCGCGAAGGATCTTAGATGGGTTCTCTAAAATGGCGCGCCGGTCGTGTAACTCCAATTCAGCCTCTACCTTGAGCAAGAAATACAAGTGTAGAATACTACCTTACATTGTTATTTTCTAACAGGGCCATTAGGTTGGCTGATTATATCCGATTTTGCCATTGGGATGCACAAATGAAAATTGTACTGAGACTCGCCTATAATTTGTGGGTTGACTGAGCTGCTGAAGTGGCACCCGGGTTGCGCTCGTGTTAAAAGCTAGCCGCTGCCCCCATTCTATCATGATCACCTGTGTTGCATGCCAGATACCGCCAGATCTTGCACACATCTCTGATGGATGCCAGATACTGCCATTCTACAGATCATTCTCTATCGAAACTACATGTTTATTTGGATAAGAACACTAAAATATTACAAATTGTACAATTATATATTGCTGGCGTAATTTTCATCACGATAAGTTGTGAGAATTTCATTCTTTTGCGGGAATATGAATAATAGATATCAACAGACCGAACTCGGCAGACACTGAACGAACTACTTGGAGAGTCGGTAGATAAAACACTTACAATTAAAGACTGTTCGTTTTGTGTCACAACAGTTCGTCGTCAAGCAAACAACAATATTTATGTTCGAAAAGTTGTCGTTGCTTCGTTATTACATAATTAAATCAGTATAATTGCTATCTGCTTGCTGATAACTGTACGTAGATAAAGCTAGTTTAAGATAGAAAGGAGAATCAACGTAAAAATAAACATTTTTATTTATTTCTTTTTATGGCAAACGTTTCGGAATGTTTCAATTCCCTCTTCAGTGCTGAAAAACATTCAAAAAAGTCAAAAAGATCAAAAAACTTGAAATACAGAACGTTCATATAAGGTAAAACATTAGCAAACACACATCTATATAACTTAAATCTTACTGATAATTCAACTACAGTAAAAACGATCTTTCTCACTGGCTCATTCACCCACCCTTTTATCAGTACATACATTCATACATTTACACATGGGAACCTAACAAACAGACGCGCGTAAACACTCCACATACATACACACATACATACACACAGAAATATGTCAGTAGGTTGAAGCAACGTTCAGTTTCACGGCACTCAAGTCTTTATTTAAGTCAGGCTTATGAGTAGATATGAACAAAGATTCTAAAATGCGAAGGTCTTGTTCGTTGTTGGTGGTTCACAGAGTTGAGAATTTTTTTGTTCTGAAAGTATGATTAAATTTTTGACAATAATCTAGGATTGCTGAATGAGAAGGAGAGGATTAGATTAGATTATTAGTCAGTTTAGGCCTCCCTATCCGCAACAAAGGCTATCCAAAGAGAGGAAGGAAGAAGGCACCATTTAGTATGGAGTTAAGGAAACGCGGAATCTCCGAATCGATGCATGAAAGGGCACACAAACAGAAAGCTAAGAAAGAAGATCATGAAACAAGAAAAAGTTGAAGAAAGTAGTAGTTGCTGAAAAACAGGACAGCAGTGAACCGAAAAAAGATGGTCCGTAACAAAACAAAACCTATTCTATTTTAACAAAAAGAAAGCCTACCTAACCTTCAGCTCAGGCCCTTACATAGTCCCCCTGGGAGCGCTAATTCCCATAGATACAATAGTTGTATCCCCCTGAGGGGGAGAAGGAGAGGAAAGTCTGCGACCGGTTCTATGGGAAATTCCTGAATGATGGCTGTGTCTAATAAATTGTTGAAGTTTAGTACTAACAACGTAAGTCTGCATGCAGCAGTCACACTTATAAAAATGAACACATCCACTCTGCAGGCGCGTACTCCTCCAGACGTTCTTTCTTCCTAAAATATGAACCGATTTAAAACTATATCTATAAAACACTCTGACGTCAACTGAAGTGAAAAATCTATTAATTAACCAGAGCTACAACTTCTCTTTCCAGCTCCGAGTTCAAATAACCCAAAAAAGGTAGCTCTACATACAATTTCTGTTTTGCTACGCTCAAGAAGGCCCAATACGTAATCTCCTCGTTATATCTTCCTCAGAGCAATGCTGAGATAGTGTGTTTCCATCCACCCACTGTAACCAATCAAAAACCGAATAGAAACAATAATGTCTTAGTCAACTATCGTTCATCTCACTTAGGGCAGAAGGCTCTGTCCATATCAGGCGCCTTACTGTGGAACAAACTTCCCCTGAGTATTAAAGTCCCTCAAAGACCGAGAGAATTTAAAGCCAAAATAACTCGTCATCTTGTGTCTCAAGAATAATTCTTAGTTACAGAACACACAAAATAAGTACTGTCGAATCTCATTTGCCTGGTATCTCCATTGCTCAAAAATCTCCCTCGCTTATTGTTTTATACTACAAGATATCACACAACAGTTTTAAAGTATGCGTAGGTATTGTGATTTGATCGCCTATACGCTGCCATTTGCAAACATGCTTACTTGAATATGTGTGTACGTATATAGGTGTATGTGGGCATATGGGTGTGCATATGTCCACGTACACCTGTGTGCACTAGAGTAGATAAACCAGTCGAAGGTTGCATTTCATGTCATTCCTCTCCATTTCTGTGCAAGCATCAAACTAGACCGTCATGGTACCTATGTGTGTGTGTGTGTTTATCAATTGCAGACATTCTGCACCATATTACAAAGATAATGTGATTTTCTTTCTAATATGAAATTGTAAAGCATCCATGTAAAAAAAGCAATAAATTCGTTGTGTGATCATCCATTTATACTGCAGTATTACGCTTATAGTTATATGCTTATAATAATGTGATCCCTATGTTTGTTTATCAATTGCCGACAATTTGCGCCATATTTCAAAGATAATGTGATTTTTTTCTAATATGAAACCATTATAGGACATTAATGTTTTCTTTCTTATTCACGTCCCACAATCGTTTTCATGCTTCAGACTTAGGTAGACTGCTTTGTGCCACTATTTTTAGTACGAAATTTTATAAAGTTCATGCCATAATAAAAGATATTTTCTCCGTTTCCCTCGATTGGAATTTCTGGTTTATACTGACTGGTTTACGCTGATATTCGCGCACATGCTTACTGGTATATATGTGTACGTGTGCACGCTATGCGTATGACACTAAATAGAATGCGTATGTATTGCCTCGATGCATAGAAATGCATTTGTGTATCCTTACGAGTTTGGTGTAGGTATGTGCGTGCATGTGTATGTGTATATATTTGCGTGTATGTGCACACATGTGTGTACTAGACTGACAACTAGCATTTTACTAGAGATAATGGTCTTTTTTCTGTTCACTCTCAACTTGTAACATTACCTAACTCGTCATCTCTTTATTATTGTAAAGCATTCATGTTAAAACTATACATTTGTTGTGCGATCATCCACTTTTTGTTTAAAGAAAATGCTTATTAACTAATGACCGCTATGTTAAAATTGTTGGATTAGAAATACAAAACTTATAATCTTCTTGGTCCTCATGCTTATGTGTACGTGTATACATGTATATGTACATGTATATGTATGTATGAATATATATGTGTATATATATACGGATGTATATTTATATATATATTTTTTTTCATGCTTTCTTAAAATGACACTTTTGAACATTGGCCGAAACAAGCGATTCATGTATTATTTCCTGGCGTCAAGAATTGCGAAGTTTTATGTCATGTACATGTAAACTGTCAAAAGTGTTTTCACCTCACAATGAAAATGCATCGTCCATGAAATTGTGTTGTCTCTTATAATTATCATTACATGTATTATCAAATGTAGATTAAGCAAGATTAGGAGTACATTGCCCTCAATCATTTCTTTTCGACTAGTGACACGAGTTTTACAATACTCGTGTGTGTGTATCATCTAAGTGTATTAATTTTAAGAGATTTTAAAAACCAATGATGGTACTTTTATACCATCTATATTGGAAATGTACTGTTTTTCTTTTCTTTCTTCTTCAAGGTGACAGGAGAGGGACAGTATTTTTTATCTAGAAACAGTACAGCAGCTATGCTTAGTCAGCTAATATACTAAGTCGTAGCATACAGTATCTTATTCGAAAAATTCTTTACCAGATTGTTATGCGAAAAAGTTTGAAATAGTTAAAAATTTCACAACTGGTGTGGAAATTAGAACAGCAAGAGCCAGCGCAAAAATAAAAATCAAGACAGAAATACAGGTAAATAGCGTGTTCTAAGACATTAGTCAAATTAGAAGTTAGTTTAGGTTTTCCTTAACTAACTCAAAGGCCTCAAAAATGGAAAAGATGAAAATCCATTTAATATCGAGTACAGGGAACGCGGAATTTGTGCAAACATTGTATTCCCACACAATACACTATATCCTCCGCATAGAAACTGCAAGTCAAGAAAGAGGTATGGGAAACAAGATAAAAGGTGTGTGTTTAGTAAATGCTGGAAAAAGACGACATCAGTAAACCGAAAAATAATCCTTAACATCACAAAAACCTATTATTTACCAACAAAAATATACATACCTAACGGCCCGAAACCTCCCATTTCACCCCCCCCCCCACCCCCTAGGAGCGCTAATTCTCATATATATCTTTTTTTAATTAAAGGGGTAGAGCATGGAAGATAATGTCTACCCAATTACAAAAACATACAAAACTCCTACAAGTAGTGTTAATTAAGTAGAAGAGCTAGGATTTCCAATATGCAGAGAAAATTAAGCATTTTTAAAAGCTTGTACTGATAAAAAACTGCTTAACCAGCGCATTTGCTCGTTAATTCTTCATTTGAACACGAATACGGACGTTTCCAGTGCCTGGTCCCGCAATTTACGGATATGTTGCTTACCTTTAATCTGGAAAGTTTAGAACAGACCAAGCCAGCCGTAAGAGCAGTTTGTCCGACCGTCTTTAAGCTTCGTCTCAAGGGCAGCCGTTTGAGCTGTAAAGTTAAAAGCGCCTGCATTTTAAAAATTTAATTCAACTCACAACTTCAAACACAATAATCCGTAATACAATAAAAATCACTCGTCTTTGAACATGGAGTCATACTGATCATTTACTATTCGTATACACATGTAATGACTAATATAGTCACTGATCGTTTAAATATGATGATTATTCTGTAGTAAATCTATTCACGGCATTCCTTATTAAAAGCTCGGGATTTAGCACGTTCCCCGCCTATTGGGCCACACGTGTACCAATAGGTAAATTGCTCATTCACGTGCTGGTATAAATATATGACATTTCATGTCTCCCAACCTTGACAAAAAATAAATGTTTTCATGCGAGGTGAAATGTTATCAATTGTTTTTTCTATAATTCTTAGGAAAAATAAAAATATATCCGAGCAGTTAAGTTGACTTCCAAAGTTCCAATACTGCTACCTTCAACCTAACCAAACCTACTGTTTAACAGTTTTAAAAATGAGAAGTGACCGTTAACGTTTTGTTGTTTTTGCCTAAATACTTTGTCAACTTAGAACTTGATCGTGGAGCAGGATTAAAGCGATGCAGGTATTGAAATAAGAACTGATGAAAATTTTGTGACAAGCCTAAACAAGATTTGCACGATTTTTTGACAACGAGACAGGGTAAAGGCGACTGGAGTCTCATAAATCAAATTAATCAGCGAGCCAGTTGTGCAGAATATTGGTATTGAGCAGAGTGAGAATTTTCACTTCGTCGAAAAAGAATTGACGTGCTGACCAAGGTGCTGAAGCATGAGCGAGTGAACTAAAAATTGAAACGATGGTTGTCGTAGCTGCTTTGTCCTTACTTCATATTGAAATACGTGGGAAGAAATGAATTTGGTTCTAGACTAGGTCATCGAGTCCACCAGTTAAAAAACATAGATGAATTGTTATGAAATACACCATTGATCCGATGTCTGTGATAAGCGACTTATGTATTCAGCATGTAGAAAAGATAGGCAAACTACCACCTTAACGAAAACTTGGAGCACCTTCATGAAAAAGCACGTCTAACAGCTGTGAGATGCTAACAGCAAATTAGCTGTGCGGCGAAACACATGAGAAATATTTTCGAAAACCTGTTGCTACATGATTAGATTACTTTTTGAGAGAAGACCTGGAGTTTAAATTCCCAGTCAACACTACTATACAGCGTTCTGGTCCTTTCAATTTGCAGACGTATGTGGAAAATAATGTTATTCGGAGGTTCCTGACATCTCATCGACTATAAGAAAATGGCATTACAGAAAATATGCACTACACCTGCCAAATCATGATGTTGTTTACTCAAGTGATTGTGTTAGTACAACTATGCTGTGAGCAATATTAAAGGAAAACTGCACGTCGAATATGGGTTGCAGAAAGAAGCGACGTTTCATCAAAATTCCGAGTCGAGACTGAGTGAAGCTAAAGGTGAACGAGCGGTATACGTCGCTATGAGTGGCTGACGTTAATAGGATTTACGGTTTCTCTCACGCGTATAAAGAGACACCAGTCGCAGAGGAATTTAAATTACTTAAGAAAAAATAGAACAGCGAAGGGGAAACGGAAAGGGCACACAGAGGAAGGCAAACAGATACATCAACAGGTATCACCAATGCTGATAAATAACGGCACATGTTAAAGAATACACATTTATTTCAACAATAGCACATCAAATATACAACTTATAAAGCTAGCTAGAGTTGGATATAGGCAAAAATTAAAAAAGCACTTATACTAACGTAGGCATTAATTGATATATGCGCAACATTATTTGACAGTCCCTGAAGCCAAACTCACTTTACAGAACAAGGGAACCTTTTAGCAAATTGTACGTAAGTTTTTGAATGAAATCATGAAAAACTTGAGAGCTTGAGGTGTGCGTTGCAGACATTAGATTAGATTATTAGTTAGTTTAAGCCTCCCTCTCCTCAACAAATGAGATCCAAAGAGAGGAAGGAAGAAGGCACCATTTAGTATGGAGTTAAGGGAACGCGGAATCTATGCAGAAAGGGCATAGAAACAGTAAGATGAGAAAGAAGTTCATGAAACAAGACCAAAATTGATGAAGAAAGAAGTAGGTGCGGAAAAAACAGGACAGCAGTGAACCGAAAAAAGATGGTCCGTAACAAAACAAAAACCTATGATGTTTTAACAAAAAGTAAGCCTACCTAACCTTTAGCTCAGGCCCTCACATAGTCCCCCTGGGAGCGCCAATTTCCATAGATACAATAGTTGTATCCCCCTGAGGGGCGTTGCAGACATTTCGGTATTTCAATTAATTTCTACGTAACGTCGGGAAGTCCTTCAAACAGATTGACTCGACAAGATACATCTTAGGTTTACGAAGAGATACACAGTACTAAGTGTTTTTTAACAGCAACAGCACGCAATAGTTTTATCTGAAGTGTAAGCGCAAACATGCATGCAGGCGGTCTCGGTCTAACTTTTTGTCGCCTGCATGCATGTTTTTCGACGCCCAAGCGATTTAATCGCTCAAATCACTTAGGCGATGAAAAACATGCCTGCAGGCGGTGAAAAAAATTAGACTGGGTATTCATGGTGAGCTTCTGTAATTTCGAATTTTTGAAATGATTTTATAATGTAAGACAACTTGCTTACTCCATCAAATTTTAGTTCTGATTACCTAACCTATCTATTACTGCAGGTTCCAGAACATTCCAGTTGCTCTGCTCCTTCTGACGCTGCTGCACGGTACATATTCTGCCTGCAGCACCGTGAAGGTATGAGCAGTCAAGATGTAAAATGTGAAGTGCCTTCTTCATGGTAAAGTGCCTTCCATTTACACAGCTGCAGCACATCTCGGCGCCTCACATTGTGATCGAACTTGGGAGAAAAAGCATGTCGTGATTTCCTTTTACTCTTCCCCACTAGCCGCGACCTTCGATTTCAAGTTGTGCCTAAAATAGCATCTGCTCAATATCTCATTATAACATTTAATTAACTTCATTCATCACTCGAATTTTCTTCAGAGACGAGATTTTACGTGAAAATAAGCAGTTTTTAAATATAAAATTAATTTCTAACATATTTTGCTCGCAAATATGATTGTTGGGGTTTTGTCGCTTGTTCAAGCCAATCGGCTAACCTAATTTTAGAGTTAAGTTCCAGTCACCCCTTATACGTACTTCCAAACGATACGGGATTCAACACGAATTCATTGTTAGACTTTAATTTTACAGACAGAAGTCATCACATTTATACAAATAATATGTACACTGAATTTGTAGCATAGAAGTTACATCCATTAAATTTAGATCCCGTCCCCAGAACAAACATTATAAGATTATACACTCCACAGGGTAGCACGACCAAAGCCCGAAGATGAATCAAGTAGGACAAACAGCGATCAGGCATCAGCTACAGAACAGGCTCTTTCAGGTGTCGACCACAGTGCCGCCTACAAAGAACGGACTAATTAAGACTCTAAACAGTAACTAAGTCAAATATGCGACAACGGGAACTAAATCTTATTTCACAATATTCAAAAGAAATCAGAAATGCAGTGCTAACTTTCTATTTACCTGTGTCGGAAGATACCTATGAGAGAGTGAAGGCAATAAGAAACCGATACCAAGAGGTCACGTCGCAAGAACAGTAAGAAGTAGGATTCTAATGTCAGTAATTCGGATTGTTTATTTTGAGAATCACTGACAATGATTAATGCAAATTTCAAATTCATACTTCCAAAATAAATCAAGCATTTACTTCACGATGATTCAGAACGCTTGTGAGATGAACTCCACATACACACGCTTCAGTGCTTTCCTTGAAAATTTACTTGAGAATTTGTCATGTTCATCGCTAAGTACAAACTTGAAGTACAACAATATTTGAGGCAAGAAACGCACTTGAGATAATTTAATTGAATACGTAATTGCAAAATCAAATTTGACTGATGGAATCAGAATTTCGCTTTAATTGTTGTAATTAGGCTGCAAGAAATTTGATACACTTTTAAAAAAATATCGCATCTCTAGCCCACGATGTACAGCTATCGTGCCTACACCCTGTTCTCGTACATTGAACTATTGCGATCTATTCTACCTAGGTCTATGAGCGACTTATGCTGTGCTGCATGTTAGTTGCGACCATGGAGCTAGGATATACTGGAGGGAGCATAGCCGATTCCAATCGGGTTCAAATTTGCTGCAAAAGTTGGGAGACTGGGACCTTGGCAAGGCCCCACACGTGGGCCAACCACAGACGCTTGGCTGAAGTTGGCTCCTCCTCGCGTCCTCACCTCCTCTACGATTCGCCCTCCCATTTTCCAAAGCAAGATTAGTACCGCTCCACAAATCGAAGGATGAGGTGCGCGTGCAAGTCGCTCTCTAATTTGTTATATTCAAGGGCCTGTAATCTTTATAGTTTTCAACTCTAAATGTATCATTGCTAGCAATTTTGATATTATTAAGTGTCCTCAAGTGAGGAAACACAATTTATTATCTTTCGGAGTCTTAGAATCCCAAATTAATGATTAACGAAAAACTCAACAGCTGGAAGAGCATTCAGCAAGCGTGTGCGCATCCCAGCGTGGTCAGGAGGTAACTGGCTTCCGTGCTGACGTCACACTTGCGAGACGGCTATTGGTTACCACAGACAGGAGAAATCTCAAAAACTGGTTCTCTTCACAGACGGCTATGCTCCCTCCATATATCCTAGCTCCATGGTTGCGACAGAACGCAGAACCTCTCGTACTATTGGGCCTCTTCGATGGCTGTTTGTCTACGTAGCCCGGCTATGGTGACGCCAGCTGGCGTAAATCAGACTGCTACACCTGCCATTACTGTATTATTTCTAATTACAGTATCATAGTATAATTTTCCTAACATCGTAACCTGATTTCTGATATCGTCACACTAGTGGAGATAGATTGGGTGTTACTTAAAACCTCCCTATCCGCAACAAAGACGATCTAAAGAGATAAAGGCGAAGGCACCTTTAAGTATGAAGATAAGGGAACGTAGAATCTATGTACAAGGTTCATAGAAATAGTTGAGAAAGACGTCTATGAAACAAAATAAAAGCTGAAGAAGTAGTGGGCGCTGAAGAAGCAGTAGGCGCTGAAAAACAAGACAACAGTGAACCGAAAAAACGATAGTCCGTAAGATAGCAAAACCGTTTTATTAGATGAAAAAGAACACCTACCTAACTCTCAGCTCGGGACCTCACATTTTCCTCTCAGGAATGCAAATTCCCTTAGATACAATAATTGTACCCCTCAGAGGGGCGCCAGTGGAGTTTTGCAAGTAATTTCACAACACTATAAAGATTGATGCCGGCCCACGCATTGCACCAGATATTCGTTGACTGTTTCCAGATGAATCAAGCAAGGACTCCCAAGTAACAAAGGGAAAGTCCAATGAGAAGCGAAACGAGGAGTTCGAAGCCTGACAAGTTTGTGTATCACAGTCTCAGAGACACATACATAGTGAAAAGTGTCCGACAATCAGGTAGAATGATTACAATTGGAGGTAGAGATTTCACGACGAGTTAAAGCACTCAGACTATAATACTCGTACCATAGCAGCTCATTTTCATTTTATTTACACGCAAATGAACGTGAAACCGTTTTTAACGTTGATCACGGTATGCAAAATAAAGTAGGCTGTAATAATACAGCGTTCTCAGTCGTTCAGTTTATCAACGTCATTTAACTAAACTGATTTATATTTTTAAGCGATTTTGCATGCTTCTTTCCATGGCTACCTTTGTTTAGAAAAGATGAAAGAATTTTTCGCTCGAGATCTAGAGTTTTGTTTATGTGTCGTTTTCATAGAGCTAATTTCTGTCTCTTTTCTTCTGTTTCATCTTGCGTTTCGTTTACAACGCCACACTGCTTGACTCCTCCCCAGGAGTAGAGATGAGTTACTGCGTGTTGTTTTCCATTTCCCTAGGCTGCAGCTTAAGTCACGCAGACCCGGGATCGATTCCCGGCGCTGGCGGTGGCGATTTTCTCTGTTGGGTATAGGAGAAAAATTCCAAGCACAATACCCCACTCTACCCAGGTGTCTGAAATGGGTACCGGTCTTGACTGGGGGAAAGCGTAATGGCGTCCTGGCGTTAGTTATAAGGCATTTGAAAATCCAATGTACAAGGTGATATGTATCAGGCTTGATTGGAAATAAAACATCCGTAGATGCCTTCATTATTATTATTATTATTATTATTCATTATTAAGTTAGGAGCCACACACTAACACCGGTTCGTAAATAATAATACTGCGTCATTGACTCAAAAAGAAACTTCAGCGAACAATTGTCAGTTGTAAGGTTTGCTTGCCCTCCTCACTAAAAAGAAATAGCAGTACAAAATGAGATGCAAAGCTGGCCCAGATATTTGAATAGTCATACCTCACCTTTCGAAAGACCTAACTTACGAACAATACAAGTTACTGAATGCCTTTACGTAAACTTTTCGTCACTGAATACGAAAAAAAATTAAGTTACGAAACGAGATATCTCAAAAATCAAATAATGCGCTTGGCTTCGCTGCCGCCCGAATCCCCCAAAACGTATATGCACATGTAGCATCCTGTATTTTCTTCTGAAATTAGCCTGATAGAGTTGCTCTGTCATTGAGTATCTCCCAACAACCAGCTAGCCTCCCATTAACCTCTTTAACCACCACAAAAGTGTTTTGTAGAGAGGAAAAAAGGTTCCATTCAGCGTGGAATCAAAGAAATAAAGAATATATGCACATGAGGCCCCAAAGCGCGGAAGCAGCAATGTTAAACGAAATTGATGGAAACAAGATTAAAGATGAAGAGAGAATAAGGACTGGAAAAAAGGCAAAGGTGAACCGAAATAAATTATGAATACCAACACAAAAATTCAATCCTATTCCAAAAAAATGATTCTCCATACTTTAACTCGTGGCCTCAATTTTTCTTTCGCGTATCACCCTGAGGAGTTCAGAACTCTTATTTTCAATTGATCATTTCCCCAATTCTTTTATTTCTTTTGTACTCTCAGAAATCATCCAACAGTGACGATTGTAGAGCCCGAATCACTTGATGCTCAATTAAGACCATTCTTACTAGATCGAAATAAGACGAGCTCCTTAAACCAAAACATTTCAACTCTCTATCGGCACTTCTATTGTTAGAGTCCCTAAAGTCAGGAATGAAAGATCAAAACTAGTGCATTATTAAGGATTTGTGGTACAGATAATTAAATATATGAATGATTTATTGTTAGGGGTTTCACCAACAAATATAAGGTGGCAATTAAATTGTTGTGCCCAGTGTTAAGATATAGCATCAACCAAATAAAAGTACTTTCATAATAGATTTTAGAAAAAAAAGAATGCAACAAACTGAGGCGAGCACAGAATAACGTCAAAGTAGGCATTGTGAATACTCTAGACATTAAATTTGGACTCCAAGAGTTCAATTTCTAAATGCAGGCCTAACAAAAAAACTGTTCCTACATTTATCACCTAGAAGTTGAAACAAACTTGATGACGAACAAGATTTCATTTCTACCCAAGAATTAACTACAGAAATCGATAAAAATTGTTTGAGCCAGAGTAAATTAGCCAAGAGTTGACCTAATTGAAATAATTCTACAGAGTCTCAACAAATTTTCCAAAACTTCAAAGTATATCACATCACAAACTATGAACTGCAGTTAAAAATGACTGATTAATATCCAAAATTTATAATGCCACTAGCCCTTAGGAGTGACATATTAATACATGAAACTGTATCTCGAGTTTTAGTCTGTCAATTGAGAAAAAGATCAATCAACTTGAAGAAGTTTTAGAAATATTCAGAACTAAAGCTAAAAGGAAAACCCCATAAAAAAATATTTGTATTGTACTGATTACAGTATTTATTTCCTGATCATATGGTAAACATACATAGGAGCTTGAGAAAAAGGAACAATCTATTACTAAATACAAGTAAAACTACGACAACCTCGTTAATTTCGGTGTTCACTAGGTTGTCACCATCCATGCTCAGCATTTAGTATCAACGTAAAGCAAAATTTAACGCCCAGCTTCAAGATTTAAACAGATTCATTTTACACACGCATGTATATTGTTCCAAGACAAAAATTATTCAGTACCTGCATATCAATAATAATACCATTGTTGGTCATATTGGCTGCGAGGCTCTATTGCAAACTTTTAGAAGATGAACAAACTCTGCAGTAAACTATGATAAATGCTTTAGTACACTTATGCTTCTACTTCAAAACTAGTCAGGCTAAAGATAAATATGATAATAGTAACCTGAGTGCAAATATAGTTGGCTACGATGTTCAATGTTTTTCTTTGTCAGGTTTTTTTCAATGGTAGGTGTAGAGTAAGAGGTTCATCTTTTCCGCTATTCATTGTGGGAAATAGAACTTATAAAATTTGTTGAATATTTTTTAATATGGTTTCTTTGTTCATTTCATTTTTTCATTTAAAATTCATTAAGCAATTTGAGAGCACCGGAACTTTCAGCCTACTTATGATTTTCCTGTTGGTAGGGACATGTACATAAATACCAAAAAGCACTCAATTATAAAACTGGGTAGCAGCAAAATGAAAGCTTCTTCGAGATCTGGCTTCTGAGTAATAAGGAAGCTTATATCTATTTCACATCCAGTAGTCATCATGGTCATTTCAAACTTGAATTTCCACAAGGCAAAATTTTCAGTAATTTCAACTAGTTTTCACATCAGGCAATAAAACGTCCATGAGTAGATTGATAATAATCAGATAGTTTCAACATTTCTAAACCCTTGAATAAATTTTACTTGAGCGTATTGTAGCCAAAGTTGGAATAACTTAGAAGGCCACTGGGGTCCATGGAGACCCCATTCATTCTTCCTGTGTTCTAGACTATACATGAAAAAATATATGTTAAATTAATTTAAAACCCAACGCACTATATTATTTTTAAAGTTTTGAGAATTAAATAAACAATTCTGACTATAAAATCTTTTTATGATTGAACAAACACATATTCTAGTACAGTAGTACTTCTGAGGTTGAATGCCTCGAAGGTGAACTTGAACTTGAACTTGAGGGCCGACAGTGTCGGGGCCTTTGTAACGGCCTACAATTCCCTCCACAATTTTCACACAGAGTTCAGCGCCTGGTATCAGACTTGTCCACTAAACTACTCAGGATCTTCGATCCTTGTCACAAGCCTCCATTGCAAGGCATCACCGGGACAACCAGTGTGTCAAAACACCATCCCCCGGCACATTAAGTCATTACAGCCCATTCTACCAGACTGGCTCATTCCAGTCACTGTCTCTTACTCCAGGCACGCACAAGAAACACTTTCATAGCCTCAGTGATACTCGCATTACACTCCTGATCCAATCCAGCAAGACAGCTCATACCGCAATCATCTTCAGCACATCTGGCATTCCACTCATTCTCTCCATACTGCTCAGACACCACATTCATAAAACTCTCTCTCTCTTGCTCATACTTACTACATTCCAGCACAAAATGCTCAATTGTTTCCTCTACTCCACTATTACACTGCTGACATAATCTGTTATTATTCTCATTCCATCTCCATGTACGTCTGTTCACACTCAATGACTTACATCTTACAGCAAACAAGAGTTGACTTCCACAACTACCATCATAGAACAGCTCAAACTTAGGTGCTTTCTTTTTCATATACCAGTTAAGTGTAGGCTTCCGCATCATGCTAAGCTTCCACTTATTCAATCCATACTCTTTTGTTCGTCTCTCAATCTCTTTCTTCCACCTCTTGCAGTCCCACTCAGGCCCTACACCTCCAACATTTATTAAACTCCAGTCATCCACAGGTCTCCCAATTCTAACATGAATAATCTTTTGCATACCGAGTTTCCTTGCATGCCCCCAACATACTTTCTCCCAATAGCTTACACTCAGATTCCATTCAAAGATTCGCCTTACCCACCTGCTATTCTGCATTCTTTCAATTCTCACCTTATAATTCAGCACAGCTTTCATCATTCTTTCTGAAAATAGGCTCCACCCTAGGTCACCTCTAATGGCTTCTATAGCTGTCCATTTTGGAGCACCCAATGCTACACGTCCTACCTTATTTTGTATCACATCCAGCTTTTCAAGATCACTTCCATTCCAAGCAAGAGCACTCATACCATACATGACACTAGGTACAGCAACATACTTCCACATTCTTCTCACACATTCGTACTTGTTTGCTCTGTATCTGGCCACACTACCTAACCGTCCACTCCACTGCATTGCTTTAGCCACTTTCTCACCTTTAGTTCTAGTACATCCATTTTCACTTATCATACAACCTAGATATTTGTATTCTTCTGTTCTACCTATTCTGATTTCTCCAATATTCCACAGTCTGTCTCTATCAGTCTCATCACTATTTATAACCATGACCTTACTTTTATCTGCACCAAAGTTCATCTTGAAATCTGTACTACTATATCCATTCACAATGTCAAGCATCCTTTGTAGTTCATGACCACATTCACTAACCACAACCACATCATCAGCATACAACAAACAGCTCAGTCTCTCATTACCAACTTTCAGTCCTAAACCACTCCCTCTCAGTCGAACTGCTAATTCTTCTGTGTACAATCCAAACAACAGGGGGGACAGAGTACAGCCCTGTCTCACTCCTCTAACACTCCTCACTTGCCCTGTTTCCAAATTTCCTAACCTGTAGATAGCACTTGTGTTCTCATACAGACTCTGTACAATGTTCACTATTTTTCTGCTAAAACCAACTTTTCTCAAAATTTCAAACAGCCTAACCCGATCCACTCTGTCATACGCCTTTTCAATATCCAGGAATGCTAAATATACCTTCTTGTTATCCTTCTTCATTCGCTCAATTATTTCACTCACTACAAACAGATTATCCTCCCCACGTCTATCTTGCCTAAAACCATTCTGTTCTTCTCCCAGGACTCCTAATTCCTCAACTAAATTTTTCATTCTCTCATTCAAAATACCACAAAAGATCTTACATACGGTGTCACCCAGTGCAATTGGTCTGTAATTTTTAAGTTCTTTCATACTCTTATGTCCACCCTTATGCAACAGAACTACATTACACTTGTTCCAGTCATCCGGTACTCTTTCACTCTTCCATATCTCATCAAATAAACATTTCAACATACTGACTACACTCTCTCCTCCACATTTATAGAACTCATATGGTATCTTATCAGGGCCACATGCCTTTCCATTTTTCACTTTCTTCAAAAAATTTACAATCTCTTCACAAGTGATTTCGTCTTCTTTTTGCAGTTCATGTTCATCTATCAGAAAATTTATCGGTTCATCATCTGTAACCTGCTCATTCATTCCACCAATGTCCTCCCAGTATTCTTCAACTGCTTTCACCATTTGCATCCTATCTTGCACACTGCAACCATTGACTACTAATTCATCAACTTGAACTTCACTACCTCTATCATTACCTTGTATAAACCTATACCAATCTTTTATTCCATCTGGACCTTTCTTTCTTAGATTTTCAACTTGGTGTCTCTTCTTTAACCCTAGCCTCATTGATCATTCTCTTTACTTTCTTCTGCTGGTCCTTGTACTCATTCCATACACTCTGCCATTCATCCTCAGTAATTCTGTGTCTTTCATACATTTTCCTCATACAGCGTTGTTTTTTATTTAAAGTCTTCCTTCTCATTCGTTCTTCCTTTATCTCACTCGTAAACCACCTAGCATTCCCTGTACTTTTCCTGCATTTCATTCTACCAATCTTTTGCTCTGCCACATCATACAAGGTTCTTGCAATCTCCTTATTTAGGTCATTTACATTTCCACACCTGTTCCAGTTACATCTACTCAATTCATTTCTAAATTCTTCCTAGTTTGCCATTTTAATACGCCAATTTTCTCTTACTCTGCTGGCCTTCTGCATTGACTCCTTTCCACCCCAATTATATTCTAGTACAAGCATTTTATGGTCACCATCAATATCAAAATCATCTTCATCTACAAACATTTCTCTGACACATATTCTTGCTCTACCTATCACTATCATATAATCAATTGCAGTTTTACATTCCCTGCTTTGCCATGTATGCAAGCCATTTCCTATTGTTACATTCAGGTTCTCAAGTTCATTCTCATCACAGAAATCAATCAATTTTTGTCCATTTGCATTCACAGGCTCACCAAGTATACCAACATGGCCATTCATATCACCCATCACAATCAGAGGGCACATGCAATGCTCTTGCACAATTCTTGTTAATATTTCATACTTTTTTACATTCTCTTGATGAGCTAAAATACCATCAGTTGTCATATAGCATACAACCACAATAACACATTCTCTGGCATGCATTCTTTCACACTTTATTACTAACAGATCTTCACTCTCAGGTTCATTTCCAACAGGAATTTCTTCTAATTTCCAATTTAGAGCATTTTTTACAATGAGACCAACTTCACCACCTCTTTTTTGCCAACTTACACACCCTTTTCCAATCATATAGTACTTACTCTCCTTACATTTTAAACTGACTATCACGCATTTGGGTCTCTACTACACCAACACAATCCAAATCTCCATTCTCAAATTCTGCTACAAGGTCATTTAACTTTCCTGCATTCCATCCATGCACATTTATACATCCAAACCTTACAACACTATTGGACAATTCACAACATTTTTCATTTTTGCTCTGACAGCTTTCCATTCATCCAGTTCCACCTTCCATTACAATATGAGTACACCCAATCCACTGGATGTATCTCCTGGAGAGTTTCGTCTCACCTTCTTGAGTAAGGTGGACTCCATCTCCACGAAAACATCCACTCTGGATCAGGTTATCCATATCAAGGAAGCTGGAACCCATTTCACGCTTTCTCATACTCTCAGCTTTCATACTCATAATCCTTTCATGCACTTCCCTATTCACCTCCTTTCGCACCCTTTCATACTCCTCACCACATGCAGGCCTTCTCAGCAGGCTGGTCACAGCCACTCTTACATTCTTCTTTCGCGCCCTTTCAGCAACATTCATAATTGCATTCACCGTACGCTCTCTCCCACATTCAAGCAATCCATTGCCACCTCCTTGCAGTACAACCATCTCTTCATCCATTCCATCTATCACTTCCTCAGCATGCCTACAAATCTCATTCACTCCCTTTCCTCTCATGCTCGTACATCCACTACGGTCAGTCATACTCACAAACCTACCCACATTCTTCACCATGCTGTCACCACATGTTCTTATCGTAGGTCTCACTCTCCCTTTCATACTACTCTTTCGTTCAACTCTTCCACTCACATCACTCTTTCCATCCATCTTCCTTTCATTCACTTCCACTACAGGCACCTGCACATCATGTGACATATCAACAGGTTGCTCCTTCACTCTCTTCCCATTCATACTTCTTTCATCATGCTCATTCATCCTTCTACTCTCATCTGGCACATTTGCACCACCATTCACTTCATTTATTGCATTCACACTCCTTGCACCATCATCCACTTCATTTGCACTCCTTGCACCATCATCCACTTCATTTGCACTCCTTGCACCACCACCATTTACCTCTTCATTCACTTCATTTGCACCATTCTCATTCTTTCCTTCATTCAACTTCCTTTCATCCTTCAAATCAGCCTCTAAAGCAACCATCAGAATTGTCAATCTCTCAACCTCTTCTTCCAACTTCTTTCCCTCGTCATTCAATCATTTCCAGCACGTAAACACAAGATCATTCAACTTCCTCCGACTCATCTCAAACCTTTGCATGCATCTATATCTACCCACTCTTTACAAGTCATGCACTCAATCTCCTCATCCATTCCACTTGCACCTCCCTTCCTACGACCAGTCCTATTTCTTGCCATCCTCAAACACAGACTTCTATCTCAGTACAAATTTCACAGGCAGAAGAAGTCTTCACTCACCAAATCTACTGAAAATCAAGTTATCAAACAAAAAGAAACAAAAACGTTTCCTACTACTCACAGTCACTCTCTACAATGTCACACACTATACTCTTTATATGCAAAGAAAGCTTAACTACCAGTCAAAACACCTCAGTCAAAAATTGCAAGTCACCACACCAAAGTCCAATGCTCAGTCTCAACTCTCACGCAACAAAAAAACTACTCTCACGAGCACTCCATACAAAGTCACACACTGTACTCACGTGAATATACGAACTATACCATTTTTTAGCAACTTCACTTTAATTCACCACAATATTCGTCGGAGGACCAGAAACACGTGCATACCGCTCGGTCTAACATATCGGAAGTCGACCATTAAATTCGAGTGATTTTTGGTCTAGAAACCCAACAAGCGCGGAAAGCGAGCAAAGCCAATCCGAGTGGAAAGGGTGCTAAGTCACGCATCAAATGTCACTCATCGTCCGTTGTTCTGGTCACGCGTATAACGCTTAAGCAGCGTTATATGCTATTTCATTATTCTATGTATTTTGTTAATTTACATTTTAAACCACAAAAAATGGGTCCTAAGAAGAATTTTAGTGATAGTGGGCGAGTGAAACGGAAAAATGTTACAACAAAGATCAAACTGAAGAAGGAAATCATTGCAAAATTTGAGAGTAGAGTGCGTGTTTCGGACCTATCTGCGCAGTACGGCATGGCTAAGTGGACGACATCAACTTTTTTGAAGTAGAAGAAGAAGAGCTCAAAAGAGCGATATATTTCAAAAGGAGTGATTTCATTGGCAAAAACAAGACCTCAGATATTGGAAGAGGAAAAATTATTGCTAATCTTCATAAATGAGAAACAGTTACGCGGTAATAGCATCCATTAGTGACGCTTTCATCTGTAAAAGGCCGTCAAATATACGATTCCCTATACCTGTCGAGTGAGGCTCGGAACACATTAATGGTGTTTCCATTATTTCTTAAGAGGCAAAGTTGTTCCCGAAGTCAACCACTTTTCTGGAATGGATTGTGTTCGACTTCCGAGGTACTAAGCATTTTCGGGGCTAAGAAAAAAATTTTTTGTTGGCACATACATAAGTGTACCAGTGAAGATGAATCTTATGGCTTATATTTTAACAGAATATCAGGCAATCATTACAGATAAAATATGAATGAGTATTACAAAAACGCTCACTACATTTGTGTATGACTACTTGATTTTCATATCATGATTTCTTGGCCACTTCGTACAATATCTTTTTATTTTTTATCGTCATTGATGCTGAGACACTCATCTACTCACTCACAAATGCTCCTATGCATACTACAATTTGTTTTGGTCATTTTGTTTGTTCTACCAAAAAGCACAGTTCATTAAGTGGCTTGCAGAGTTCTTCTGACAAGACTGGAAGAAAGTTTTGTCGTTATTGATTTCCTTGGAATATGTGAGGTTTTTTCCACGAAGCATGCAGCAGTATTACATTTAGCAACATTGAGCATTCAATAAAAAAACAGTCTAGGCCATCTTTTTGTTATGTGCTTGTATGTGTAGTTATTGATTAACTGGCCCCCTTTAGTTACATCATAGTCAAGAATCTCTTCAGGTTTGACAGGTGTACCATCTGGTCATTTGTTGTCATAATGCATAGTGTTCAATAGGATAACAGACTTATTTACTTTTGGCACTTAACTGCATATCATTAGGGGATGCTGTTTGATGGAACCAAAATTTATTGAGAGAAATTCATTCGTAGAAGGTGCCTGAAATAAGGGTATTTCACGTTTGATTTTTCTAAGAGTTCCCATCACTATTATATTTTCTGTTAGTAGTCCAACGGCAAGGTCAAGATCAGTGAAAAAGTTGTCAGTCCCATGTAATATTTCCTCTTCAGTTTTGAATGGCTGATGGGATATCTTGAAACACTCGTATAGCTTGCCGTTGTTCTTGTAGTAAAAGACTAAGACTCACCTCAACTAAGACGAGGGTATCCGACGATCCCACCAAGCAATGTGATGAAAAGTTGAATAGGTACAATCAAATAGACATACGAACAACCACAAACAAAGCAATACAACCCAACACTGAATAGCTAACACGAAAACAGTAAGCCCTAACAACACTTGAACGCCGGCAGACAAGCGACCGCACCAACGCCACAACCTCTCAAAACGATTCTGTCTGCCGGCCAGCCACATCCCCGCGTGAAATATATTTCAAAACAAAACATAATCCCTCAATTTTGTCGGCCCTCGCCTTGCATCAACAGGCCGGCCACCCCATTGGGCACAGGGTTCAGTCTTCTCCAACTGAGGACCTACACATGGTGAATCATCTTCGTCAGAGGAAGCCCTAACATTGGCCTCATCATCGGAACTATCCACCAATCGACAAGTATCCAATACGTGGCGAGGAATGTCATTCACCTCAATATTGTTAGATGAGAGGTTCTCAACCTGGGCTTGATCGAACCACATGGGTTCGGTGAGTCATTTTCTGGGGTTCGATGGTTTGTTTCACGTGCACGACGTCACGCTCTGCTTGACCATTATTGATTGCAGCTGATCACGCCACATCGCTTGGCCTTGATATCTGCGCAGACTGCTGCAGGCAGCTCGGTTCACTCAGTAGCCGTATTGTGACTGTCTTGATCGTACGTGATCTATGATTTGCCTTTTAATACATCAAACCCTTGATGCTAACTATGTCGCGCAAAAAAGAAAGTGGTCAGACGAACACGTCCAGTACGGATTCACGTGTATAACGGAACGTGATGGGAGTCATCGTCCTCGATGCCTGATTTGCAATGTCAATTTGAGCAATACTAGTCTGGCACTGGCAAAAATAAGGGAACACTTCCTAAAGCTGCATGGAGATGGAAAATACCTAATCACAACGCTTGCTGAATAATTCAAGGTGAAGAGAGCTAGATTCGATGAAAAGGCTACTCTGCCTGTTCTAGGCTTTGTACCCATCGACCAACCGGTCTTACCAGCATCATACGAAGTTGCGTACCTGATTGCAAAGCAGTGCAAACCACACACCATTGGTGAAACACTCGTAAAACCAGCTGCGTTGAAGATGGCGAATATCATACTGGGAAAAGCAACTGATAAATTGTCCTAAATTCCTCTTTTAAATGACACCATCAGCAGCAGAATAGATGACATGAGCAATATTTAGGTCAAGTAGTTACAGATCCGATTTCAAGCCCAGCAAAATTCAGCCTATAGCTCGACGAGAGCACCGTTATCTCCAGTTTAAGCGCCAGCTTTCTGTGTTTGTGCACTATGTGAAAAACGAAATGATATAAAAGACGGCTTCTTATTTTGTAAGGCCTCTCCCAACAACAACTAAAGCAGCCGACGTGAAGAAACTTGTGGATGACTTCTTCAGAGGCAACGATATTTCGTGGGATATGGTTTCTGCAGTTCGTTTGGACGGAGCTCCAGTCATGCTGGGACAAAAATCTGGTTTCAGTTCGCAGGTGAAAGCCAATGCACCACACATCCTTGTTACGCACTTCGTTTTGCACAGGCATGCATTGGCAACAAAAACCTTGCCTCCGAAACTCGCATAAGTATTAAAAATTGTAGTGGAATGTGTGAATTATGAGCGAAATAGTGCTAAAAACCACCGCGTCTTCAAAGAACTGTGTAATGAAATGGGCTTTGAATTCGAAGTGCTTCTGTACCATTCAAACGTTTGCTGGTTATCCTGGGATAAAGTGCTGAATCATGTTTTTGTCATGCGTGTGGAACTAGCCCGTTTTCCGAGAGCACCAACATTGTCATGCAGATTACTTCGAAAACTCTGAGTTCATTCTCATTTTGGCGAACATGGCCGATATCTTTGATGCTCTCAATCACCTCAATCAAGTGATGCGGGGCGGTGGAGTCAATATCATCGAAGCGTAAGAAAATCTGAGGTCTTTTAAAAAATCTACCGTTATGGAAACGACAAACAGAGAATGATAATTTTGCTAACTTTCCCCTGCTGGATGACTGTGCAAGTAAAGTCGAGGACGTGTCCGGTATCGGAGACATTTCTGTACCCAGGGCACTGAAGCATGCAATTGCAATGCACTTAGATGCGCTCGTAAAGTCTCTTGACGGATACTTCCTCACTAAAATCTCATATCCAGCATGGGTGAGACAGCCGTTCACGTCAAGTGTTGCAACAACAGATGTCAATGATGAATACCTGGACGAAATCATTGAACCGCAGGAGAGCCAGGTTCAACAGCAGCTCTTCAGAACAACTACGCTCTCAACGTTTTGGTGTCACCAAATCGTAGCGTACCCTCTTATTGCTAAGAAAGCCCTCGAGATTCTCATACCGTTTGTTACAACATATCTTAGCGAGCAGTCCTTTTCGTTTATGGTAAACATAAAAACGAAGAAAAGGAACAAAATTTGTTGTAAAAATGATATGAGAGTGGCACTTGCAAAGGTGAAGCCGCGCATTCCTGAAATTGTCGCTGTGAGGCAACAACAACAGTCACAATGATTTGCAGTGAATATTCATAGAAACAGCAAGTTGAAAAAGTAGTTGATGAAACAAGAAAAATTTGAAGAATATAGTAGTAGGTGCTGAAAAACAGGACAGCAGTGAACGGATAAAAGATGGTCCGTAACAAAACAAAAACCTATTCTATTTTAACGAAAAGGAAGCCTACCTAACCTTTAGCTCGGGCCCTCACATAGTCCTGAGCGCTAATTCCCATAGACACAATAGTGGTATCCCCCTGAGGGGCTGTAATGAGTAGTACAATACGAAGTTTTTATAATTGACTTGTATTGTTTACGCCGCTCAAAGATCTGAATCACACTCTAGACCTGCCTCCTGATCATGGATATTTAGCACATTTTACGACAGCTTATCTTTAGAGTGCAACACCGGCCAAAATTTTATGTAGGCATGGCTGAAAGGAAAAATGATTGTCTTGCTCATCACATGCAATAGATACATAGTTAACACAAAATCTCAAATTAACGATTTATTTTTTCAATTCTTAGCTCAACTTAGGGTTGGATTAATTTGAATTTGACTTGGATTAATTTGAACTTGACTCGGATCAAATTGAACTAGACTTGGATTAATTTGAAGTGAAAAAGGTGTAGTCTTGATAGTTCCAACCCCACTAAAACAGGTTTTTCATATTTTTACAATAAGAGCTGCCAGCATTTTATGGTTAGGAAAAATATCTGCAGTTTTATGCTATAAAGTTTTTAATAATGTTTTTACATTTGATCAATTTGATGAAATAACTACCAAAGTTTTTCATTGATGGCTTAGTGTTAATTTCCTAATGAGCATTTAAATTCCGAATTTTATATAAATGTAATATACTTGCAGGTTTCATTATAAAATATGAAAAACTGCTTTAGTGGGGTCGGAACAATCAAGACTAGCGCTAACATTGGTGCGGACGTAGTGTCCTACACTTGAGTTTTAAAGTTTCTTCAAGTCCTTATAACTTGAAAACTAAGAAGTTTTTGCATTTTATCATTCATGAATATCGATTTATTTAAAAAAAACTATACAATGTTGATCATTCTTATACAATAAAATGCCAAGTGTCCCCTTAAACAAATAAATAAATAGATTTAGGTATTTCCTGCGCATAATTTCCTCTATGGTATCACAATGTACAATGCTTAAAAATTATAAAAGCTAAGAATAAAATTCTAAGCATTTTTTGAACGTTTTGGGATAAATCCTATCATCAGTTGGAGAACACAAGACGTGAAATAAATGTGATTCGTGACAGGCACCAACGGTTCACGAGATTATAATAAATTAGATGGAAATGCATAATGGGAAAGAACTTGACGTATCATTCAGTGCTGGTCTACCCTTCCAAACAAGCAGTGATTGTGAAATGCGTACGTCAGTGAAATTTGACCCCTGCCCTATGATTGAAAAATGATTTGAGATTATTGAATTACAGTTGTCTGCGTGAATACGGATTGCAGAATGGGGTGGTTGTCCTAGCCTTGATCCTGTGCGGTAGCTGACTCCCGTATGCTCAGGGATTCTCTGTCCTATAGGGTACGACTGGTACTACCGTCGTACTTGGATGCACACTGCGCACAACTAAATTCATGAACAATTGAGGATCGCATTGCAACGGGAAGTTTTTTTTGTTTTACTGAAAAACGATCTAATACATAATTTGCTAAAAAATACCATGCAAACTAATTTTAAAGTATTTAACCAAAAGAGATTTCAGCTCTTCAAATCAGTATTGAACAAATAAAATTGGTTGGTCCGTCTTGGTTGGTCTGTCTCCCTTTCACGCTCTAAAGGATGCTAAATGATCGTATCTGTGATACGAGTTTCACCAGTGCACAAGTACAAGAATATTGTAATCGCAGGTACTATTAGGATGGATATATTTGTTTGTCATCCATATATGCAAGATTTGTATAATGACAATATCGAATCACACCATTTAGGATGGGTCGTGTACACTATTATAGATCTGACAGGTGTCTTCTGAGAAGGCAAAGTAGGTAGTGCCTACCCTGAAAAGCATAGATAAGCATCAACAGTTTTTATATCACTTAGTTTGGACCAATTCAACGAAATTACTATAGCTGATTCAATTGCTATGCTCAAAATCCCACAAATTATGATATACAAGTAGATAGTGTAAGCATGACACGCACACTGCCTTTTCTACTCTGTACCTACACTATGCAGGGTAACAATGCAGAAAAGTTGTCATATTATTACTCAACACTATTTTATACCTCGGCTATGATAGCAAAAGTTGTTCTGCTTTCGTCGCATGGGCCTGACGTTTTTGGAACGTTTTGTCAACGAATAAAAGTCACTTTTAGCTTCTTTGTGCGAAATATAATACTGTTTTTTATTCTCGTCTGACTTTTTACTTTGCATTTAACACTTTCTTATTTTAACAATGCCCATGTCCTTTTCATTTTGTAATTCTTGTTCAGTTTAGAACGTTTTCAGCAAGAAAATTTGTACTATTGCATAAATGCAACAATCATTGCAGCTGAGATAGTGCATTGCTTTCAGTTACGACATGTGTGTGACTAAGTGAAGTTTTTGCTAGTGTTGAGTTATTATTTTCAATGCAGCTCATTTATACAGTATTTTATTGTTTTCATGTGTACCAATACCGACATTGATTACCTTATAACATTTTCAAAACTTTCTCAAGAAGTAATTAATTAATTACATAATGGCGAGAAATAGACACTTTTCCAGTTTTTATAATAGTAAAAACATAATTATAAAAATCTTCATTTCAGCAAATAATTACTTAAAAACTGGGGAATGATCAGAAGATCAAAATTAACATAAAAATGATTCAGTGATATAGAAAATAACTCCTAAAGAACCAAACAAAAGTCAAGAAATAACTTTAGAGATGAACAGAAATTTTCATTATAAATACATGTTAACTTGACCTAAAGACAAGGTAGTAAACAAAACAAAGAAATCAATTTGAAGTACATAGGTATTCATATTGCTGAAAAAATTAACTAATATTCCAGTTATTACATCAAAAAAAGCTGAAAAAATTTACTATTATTCCAGTTATTACATCAAAATAAAAGGAAAAAATTTACTAATATTTCAGTTATTACATCAAAATGAGCTAATTGAATTTCCATTATCAATAGTGATTACATAACCTGAAAACTAGAAATTTTCATGCATCAGACCAAAGCTTCAAGTTTTGGTGAAGACTAGTCATTATCAATATATCGCAACCTAAAGACTAGAAATACTTATGATCACAACAAAACTCTAGGGTTCTGCAAAGACTAGTCATTATCGATCAATAAACCACAGCATAACCAAAAGAAAGACTAGAAAAGATCGTTATAAGGAACCATTGGTATAGAGTTTACACACATTAACAGCGTTCAGAGTTACCACTCTTATGTCAGTACAATGCATTACATCAGCTGAGCTGTTCTGCAAGTAACTTGCAACACATTTACTATTAGTTTCTACATCCTATATATTAATTGAAGGGGATAGGAACAAAACAGAAAAAACAGAATAAATTTGCGATGCTTTTAATCGCTAATTCCGGCTTTTTAACTCTAAAATATGCATTATTGCTACAGTACGAAATTATATTTGCCATCAAATGTCATCAGTATGAAATTTTATTTCAAATTATTTTGTATGAAATTATATTTCATACGTGTAGTTATCACATATATACGTGTGCGAAATCGTATCACGTCATTGGTATAAATACGCTGTTTTGAAACTCAAAAAAAAAATAATTAACAAAATCAATGCGTATTTTTTAGCTTTTCAGTTAAGTATTTTAACTCTGTTTCGTTTACTTTCGGTTTTAAACTCTTATGAATCATTTTTAGCATAAATTAGAATCAAAGTCACCGAAAAATAGCACTCCAACCTCGACTTTGCCATATCCGAATGAACGACTCCGACTCCACCACATTTGGAAAAGCGACTCCGACTCCACCCTAGAACATGCAACTCTGGCGACTCCGCAACCCTGTTCAGACATCCCATTCGCTTTCACTTAGTACTCACCACTAAGAACCGCACTTACCCAACTCCATGCTGTTGTGGAATCGGTCTTTACATGAACTTCAAGCCCCCACTTAGCCAAGTTAAGTCCCTTAACAATAGCGTCAAGCTCCGCGACGTTGAGATGGGACGTATCCGCAGGCTTCCGAAGCCATGCTCCATCCTCACCAACGACACCACCCAGTTCGAGGACAACGCCATGGCCCAGACTACTCGCATCGCACCACACTATCCCCTTAAAAACATCTGGTACTGACCAGCGCCCTTGAAAAGGATCCACTGCTCTCACCTTTTGAACAATTCAATTAACCACCGAGCTTCCTCGTCAATCCAGTAATCCCAAGCTTCATCCTCACTCACTCGCTTAACAAAGCTGCAGGCAATACGAAGCCACCTACACACAGGGTAATGCCCAACCAAGCGCCTACACAGTGAAAACAAGTCTTCAGCCGAGGTTCTCACCTCTAACATCAGGAATTTCATTTCCACGACGGAACAAAAGCTCCCCATTGACATCACAGAACAACGACAAACTGAGGACCTTGTTGCCCTCTAAGGGCTTGGGTTCTTTGTCCTCTATACTATGCTTTCAAAGATGAGCAACCGTCTCGTCTACCGACACCACGTTTTCGTCCACGTTACTGTCACTAACCCGCCGAATTCGGTCATCTTTCAACAACACTGTATTTATAATCACTGTCATGATCTTAGAGGTGCAACTGAGCCCAAATACCAGTCGGATCAGGTAGTAACACTTATCTCGATATCGCACACGCTGGTACGGCCACAAACTCTGGTCAACGTGAATTTGTAAGTAGGCAGATCAGAGATCTACCAACTTTAATGGTTCCTTCGCATAGCATCATCGCAAACTACGGCCTCGGCCCTGGGATGGCTCTCAACGTGGTCATTTAGCCATCGACATGGTCCGCGTCGAAATCCTGACTCCGTGCCACGACCGTGTCAGCAGAGACATAAACCAAGGCAACCTCAGGTTTGCCACACGGAAAACTTTCTGCTCCAAACTTAATCACCCTAGCGTCTAGCAACACACCACCACATGCCCGAACAAAATCCATGCCAAGTATGGCATCAACACCATGGCAAATCTGCACCACCACAACCCAGGGATACCTCCATGTCAACCACTTTGATTAAAGCAGCAGTTTCTTTTTGCACGGAACCTCTTTCCGATCAAAAACGATAATGGAACACACCCTACCGGATACTGCCGTCACTAATGTCGGAGCGAGAACTGACCGTGAACACCACGCATCAAGCAACGCGCGTGCTCCTCAGCCATTAATCTCAACAAAGAGAGTAGAAGCGCCTTTAACCCTACTTTGGGAGAGCTGCCGGCGCACCAGCTCCCCCTGGCTCATTTCCCTGCTGACAGTCTTGTGATACGTGACCGTATTTGCCACACCTCCAACATTTGACCTTGCGCTTAGGGCATGATTTAATGAGAAGATGCCCACCACATTTGAAGCACCTTATCTCCTGACACACAGAGGCTCTGCCACTCAAAGCCCCATCAACGACGGCCGCTGAGAATCCGACCGGCTTCTCCACACTTTCGGCTAGCAACGATCTGGCTCACCTTTCTACTTCATCCAGCGCCAATGTTTCAATTTTTGTTAATGCGCGAAGCTTCCGCGATACATCAGACAGCAAACCAACCACGAACGCTCGCATCAAAAGTATATCTGACGTAATACCGGCCAGCTTGGCAAGTCTTTTTATATCAGTCAGAAAAACATTGACTGGCTCGTCACACCACACAAGTTTCTTGAACTGCTCTTACGCTTGGAATGAGTTCAAAGCAAATGCAGCAACCAACACAGATTCAATGTTCTCATATGATTTTTTTTTGCGTCACTAAGCTCACTGTACACCGCCAAAGTTCTTTCTGACAAGAACAACGGCACCAGAGTTTCCAGTTCTATAATATCCTACAATTTTCCCACCAGTTCAATTTCATTCAACTACTCCACCACTTCCATCAAATGGCCGCAAAAATATCCCCCAATATAACGGCGCCACCTTCTTGGCCTAGCCTAGATAGCTTGTAGTAAAGTCTAGGACTCACCTTAACAAAGATGAGGGTACTTGACGATACCACCAAACAATGTAACAAAAAGTTGAATAGGTACAATTAAGAACAACAAATGAACAAGCACGAACAAGGAAACACAACCACACTGAATAAGTAACACGAAAACAGTAAATATGAACAACACTTGAACGCTGGCAAACAAGTGACTGCACCATCGCCACAACCTCTCACTACAAGTCCAGCTTCTACTCTACCGAACAGCCACATTCCGACAACCACAGTTCTCCTTCACCAGAACCTCTCCCACTGTACATCCGTCCATTTAGAAGGCATGAATAACCAGAATCAGTAATAAATTAAACTTAGATCCCACATTTACCTAGTTTGGATGGCATGTACACTTGAACAAATCTGTTTGTGGTGTATGCTCTTGGCAGTTGCCAATAAAGGGTGCTGCGGAGAGGGCTCGGAGCCAATGGCTGACCGGCAGTGATGGTCAGCGAGCATTAGCACTTGAGAGAGGACATTGCACAAGTGTTCGGTGCATTGTTCTAAGTATTTTCTAAAAGAGTTGCAGCTGCAACAGCAAGTCTGTGCAACTTAGGATCAGTTGAAGCCTTGTGCTGAAAGTGTTCGGGGGGTTAGGTTTGTGGCAACGCAGCGGTAGTTGTAAGGAGTTTGCAGGAGTGTACGTGCAGCTAGACCGTGGAAGAGGCTCGCTGTTACACTATCAGCTGGCTGCGAGTGTTCTTGCCATAAGCAAGTATGCAGGCTGCTAGGCTGCATGCACACGGTGTACGTGCATAGCTGGGCTACGTCAAATCATGTACATTTCTCAAGCTCTTTGAACCTCTTGTAGTTCATAGAAGTGCAATAAATTATGGGGCTATCTTTGTGCCAACTAATTCATCATCTGGCCTACAGTTTTGCTTGTCCAGACCAGCTCTGAGATGAAAACCTATCCATGCCATCAATTCAAAATAACCTTCTCTTTATTATTTTCACTGCATGGGTTGTTCCTTTTTTATTTGTTGCTTCTATAACAAGTTCTAGCAATGTATCAATGAAAAAAAACTTTAATGTACCTTGCCCTCTCACAAACACATTTTACCAACCATTCCTTCTAGTTCTAGGAGGTTTGTTGTACCATACAATACAGTTGGCTCTACCTATGGTTGCCACAGCATCCACCTGATCATAATCACAACATCACCACGATCATCTACATCACAATTAGATTCGTTCAATTTTTCAACCTCACCAAGAATGGCTGATAAGTCACTTTCTGCACCACAATCAGCTGCTAAGTCAGTACCATTTGGTCTACATTTAACTTTTTCCATAAAACTTTGATAAGGGATAAACATCTCAAATAAGTGCATTTTATCCTGAAAATTTGAATAAATGACAGAAAATTAGAAACGTTATGAGCCAAGGTGAAAAGCTATTAAGCTATGAGAGGAATTTTATCTTGAATTGTATACATTACATGCTTACACTATCTATGGTGAATGATAGGAAACCTGAAAGCTGTAGAACAAAAAATATGAAAGAATGACTAGGGTCTTGTGGGACCCCATCCACCTATTAAAGGTTTAGAGAAAGATAGCTTCAATAGTGTTTACTTATGACCTGTTGTGAATTATTATGACTGTTTTCATATCATGCTAGGTTTTAATGTCATTTTGAATTAACCAAAGGATCAGAATACTATAAAAGATAGTTGGTACTTTTGGCATGATGCTCTTGACTTGGTGTAAAATTTTATTGGATTTTGACAGGTTTCCCTGCAAATGATTCAAATGATTTTCAAAGTCAATTCCTCTCTATGTCTATATTCTTCTTGGATATTTACAGCAGTCAGTCACTTGAATTTTTTATTCATCATCTCAACACTAGAAAATGTTTTTTCTAATGGGAATGTAGAAATGTATACATGTATTGTCTTGTTAGCATTTACAGTGATTTCATTCATGAGCCAGGGCAAAACACTTGATTCCTGCCTGATTCATTTGGTTTGAGATGTAGGGAAAGAAAAGGGATGATAATATGCTCTTATCTGTAAACAGTATAAATTTAAAAAAGCAGTTGATTTCACAACATTAATGGTGAAAATAGGACACACATGAGGTCTGGGATCAGATTCTGGAGAGGTTCATGGGTTAAAATTTGCAGCTCTGAAGTGGAAATGTAGTTCCTACACATTACTTAACACGTTCACTACGGTAGCTATTTTAGCAGTCTTTCCTTACCAACAGTTGCAATTGTCCACCATTGCATCAATTTGGCTTGCGCCACAGTCACGGCAGTAGGTGACTAGCTCGATGTTACTCCAAGCAACATGTAGATATAATAAAATGCGTGGGACAAATATGGTACAAATCGTCACCCACAAAAAAATTTATTGTTGACACGTATTGGGCCAAACGTGTACCACATCTCCGTGGTGCATATGTAACCCAATGCGAGTGTGCTGCTGTGAGATATGACTTTGTCATGTGTTGGTACAACTTAGGTACACGTATTTTTGATATGTGAACGCTTATATTCCAGATGTGTACTCAGTACTATTTTATTTTAGCATTGATATTACGATTCAAATTCAATTATACCTGGCTTGATTGTCTCATAAATTAATTATAAATACATTTATTTTCATTTTTCAGCAATGAACGCAGCAATCTTTTATGAAAATAAAACTAGTGTAGTAGTTAGAAATGAATCTTATTGCAGTGAATACTTCCCTGATGAATGCAGCACATGCTCAGACGCATTATCAATAGGAGAAGTAGAGAACTTGTTGGTCAATAAACATTTTCAAAATGAAATAAACCATGAAGACACTTGAGTTACAAATTATAGGAAGGCTGAATCTGCATCACCGCAGTTTTTTCTATTCACTGGCAAAAAAGCATTGTGCGTAGAGCCAATAACAGTCGGAAAATTGGAAAAATTTGCCGACTGATAAATAAAACTTATTCTTATCTGATAATGTGATTTTTGACTTATACTTAGTATAAAATTTTAGTTTGACAGAATAGTTTTTTTGGGAACAAATGGCTGTTTTTATTGCAATTTTCAATTCTTACTTAGTATTAAAAGTTTCTCCTGGAACAGCGTAATTTCTTTATTAAAAATTGGATGTGTTTTTGTTGTAATTTTCGTTATATACCAAAACTTTTTTTTTGATAAGGGATCTAATTATAACTATTTTTACATTATTTCAGCCTTCTCCAAGTGCATACGTGAAGATAATTAGATTAGTTTAATAAAATACAAAGGTGTAACATTGATTTCTAGAAGTTATGAAAACTGAGTAGTGGTACAGATAAGTACCAACACTCAGCAATGCACCTGTTGGTACATATATATACTAAGACGTAGTGAACGTATTAAAATTTTGGAAATAAGATTGGAGAAATTCTCATGGGAAGACGCCCCCATCCAGAAAAAAAAATTTTCATTATCAAACCAAGAGCAATGAAATTTGGTATACAGATGAAAAATGCAAAAAGAAAGCTTTAATTAGTTGTAAAAAAATGCAATTTTTTCATAGAAAACAATATATTCATGGAAAACAAAATTTTATTGTGGCTTTCAAGGTGCTTATTCTCCTTCAGTTTTTGAGCTACAGTGATGATATGGGTAGAGATGTGACTCAAAAAAACCATGCCTTTTTTTCAAAAATACCCTTTTTTACATAAAAAAAAAATGGATATTTTGGTTTTTTCAAATATTTTGTCTGAAAATAACTCAGCAAGAAAAAGAACCACATTACATTATTTGTTTTCATGTCAAATTACAAAATGAAACATCATACTTCTTAATTGATGGTTTTCCATGGTTTTATGAAATTTTTCATTTTCTGCAGTTTCATGCTTTGATGTTTCATTTATTTTACAATAAATGTGAATGACCTTCAACTCCCAAAATGGTATGTTATAATAACATATCTTTACTTATGGTCATTGATAGAGATGTGACTAAAAAACCATGCTGTTTTTTAAAAAAAAATGTTATTTATACAAAATTATGAATAAAAATCATGGATATTAATATATTTATGTGACCTTAAAAATCCAAAGCTGTTTTTTAAAATGCTTTTGTTACGAAAATGTCATGACTAAAAAACACATATTAATATACCTTATTTTATCATAAACAACCATGCTGTTTTTTTGAAAAACATCTTTTTTACCGAAAAATCATGATTTAAAAATGTGGATATTAATATATTTTATGTGCCAAAAAAAAACATGCTGGTTTTTTTTTAATCATGTTTTCTTTACCAAAAAAATCATGACTAAAAAACATGGACATTAACGAGTTTTTGTGGAAAAAACATGGTTTTTGAAAGGTCATGTTTTTTTTTGGTCAGATAAAATTTAATAACTTTCATGTTTTTTGTAAAGAATCTTTTTTTCTAAAAGCATGGTTTTTTGGCCACATCAAATAAATTAATATCCATGATTTTTTTCAGATTAGATTAGTCATTAGTTTTAGCCTCCCTACCCAGCAACAAATGCGATCCAAAGAGAGGAAGGAAGATTATGAAAAAAGATCAAGTGTGAAGAAGACAGTAGTAGGTGCTGAAAAACAGGACAGCAGTGAACCAAAAAAAGGTGGTCCTCATCATAACAAAAACCTTTTATTTCAACAAAAAGGAGGCCTACCTAACTCTCAGCTTGGGCCCTCACATTGTCCTCCTGGGTGCGCTAGTTCCCATAGATACAATAATTGTATCCCCTTGAGGGGTGTTTTTTTACAAAGAAGTTGTGCCCAACAAATGAATAATAATAACTTTTTAATAAAAAAACATGTTTTAAAACAACAATGATTTTTTTGGTAGCATAAAATATGTTAATATCCATGATTTTAAGACAATTTTTTATGAAAAGTACATAAAATAAAACAGCATGGTTTCTTTGGTCACATGAAATATATTCATATCCAGGTTTTCTTATACATCATTGTTTGTAAAGAAAACATTTTTTTAAAAACAGCATGGGGTTTTTTAGGTCTCATATATATATATTCATGTTTTTTTAGTCATGATTTTGCAGTACAAAAACATTTTTTTGGTCTCAAATATATTATTCATGTTTTTTCAGTCATGATTTTTTAGTAAAAACATGTTTTTCTAAAAAAAAACTGCATGGGGCTTTTTAGGTCACAAAAAAATATATTGTTTTCAGTCATGATTCTTTGTAAAAAAAACAGCATGGTTATATTTGGTACCAGAAAATATATTAATATTCATTTTTATTTGTCAGAATTTTTGGTAAAAAAAAAACATGTTATAAAAAAAAAAGCATATTTTTTTGTTCACCTAATATATATTATTATCTATGGTTTTTAGTCATTTTTTTGTAATGAAAACATAAAGAAGAAACCATACAGTAAAAGTGGTGGCAGATAACCTACAACCTAGAAGAGTTTAAGAGGTACAGCAGGAGCCACAGAACTTACCACAGAACTTATATTGATGGAGTCAAAATTCAGAGTTTATTATCTCTGCAAAGTCTGATTTTTTTGGTCACATAAAAATAAAATCAGACATGGTAGAGATAGTAAGCTCTGAATTTTGACTCCATCAATATAAGTTCTGTGGCTCCTGCTGTTCCTCTTAGATGCCTCTAACTAGGTAATTGTGGGTTATCTGCCACCACTTTTACTGTACGGTTTCTTTTTGGTGTTTTTATAACAATAAAATGACTAAAAAACATGGATATTAATATATTTTAGGTGTCCAAAAAATAACCCAGACATATACTCAACAAAATTTAGGTGTGCAAAAAAAAAAAAAAAAAAAAACACATAAAAACGTTTTTTTTTGCAAAAAAAACGTAATCAAATAAAACCGTTTTTTTTGCATCACTATTCCCAATACAACTTTTTGAGACTAACCTGAGGAATTTTTTCAATCGAATGTACCACCAAACTTCGGCTGTTGCTACTGTAGAAAAGAAAGATTTGTATTGTATCCTCCCTTTTTTCGGTCAGCAATCGGAAAAAATGAAGAAAGAATTGTACGTACTTTTATCCAAATATTTCACACATGTTAACTTTCATTTTGTGCTTCTTAATAAATATAGAATTGGTTCCTTTTTCAACTACAAAGATAAACTTTCGAAAGGTATGCTCTCTTCTGTAATTTATCAACACAGTTGCGCACAGTGTGCGTCGGAGTATGTGGGTTCTACCACTAGAGCCTTACATATTCGCGTTGCAGAGCATGCCGGCCGAAGTTATCGCACTAACCGTCCTCTTGCTGCTCCTTCTCACTCAGCCATACGAAACCATGCTGAAAGTTGTAACCTTCCTATAAAATTAGAGGACTTTAACATTTTAGCAGCTGCTTCAAACCCCGTCAATTTGCGCATTATTGAATCTCTTTATATTTTACAACGCAAGCCTTTTTTAAATGACTCCCAATCCGCTTTTCCTTTGCAAATAGTTTAGGAATTTGATTTTTTTAAGTATTCTTTCCTTTTAAGTTTTTAAGTTTTCTTGTTTTCTCCATATTGTCAATATGTAAATATTTTATTTTTTTTTTTCCAGAGAATTTTGTTGAGAATGACTCTTTGAGTCGAAACGTTCAATTTTACCAGTAAAGCTTTTAAAAAAAAATGCTAAGTTTCAAAGCCTTATTCCTCGCTATTATTTTCATTGTAGCTCAAAAACTGTGGGAGAAGAAGCATTTCAAAAAACCCAGACCAGGACTTCCCAAAAAGACAAAACTCACAAACTTAAATAATTTCAATTTTTTGCAATTATTATTTGTGGGATCAGCTAGGACCCTTGCAATCTTTATACAGTAATCAAGAGACATAGGAGCTTACATAGCTACATCAAGCCATGGAGAAATAGCTAGGTGGGCTTGTAACATGATGAAATAATACCTCTCCCCCCATATTTCAAACCCCCTTAGCGGGCGAACTAGCAAACGTACGAACCTCAATTTTTCACAGGATCTCCCTGACATCTTACACTTCCTATAGCAGCTAAAATCAAAATCTCAAAAAGTTTCCCAATTCTGGGAGGTATCTCCCCTAAATTAAGGAAAACCTCCTATGCTCTACTGGTATAGCTTTGATCAAAGTGTGCTGTGATCTACATTCCCAAATGCATTTTTAAACAAAAATCTACAAAGTACTAAATTTCCTCTAATCAGTATATAAATACATTAATTGAAGATAATTCAGAAAGGCCTGAGTGACTGGTTTTGATACATGAAGCCATATTTTTTGCTTTAGTTAAAGAAATCAGGATTTAAATAAAAGAATACTTTATTGGGCATTATTTTTTCAATTTTACCAAGGATCACCTATGTAAAGTGTGTTTTAGTATTTTTAATGCCAGACCTATGTTTGTAAAAAATATGGGGTTAAATTTCAAATTCAAACCCCTGACCTTTATTTACTCATTGAAATAATGTAGGATCCTCTTATTTTACAAGTAATTATCAAAACCTCTTTTTATAAGCAGCTGGTAGTTGGAGAACTTGTCTACCTATGAAACTCCAATAATCTTATGAACTTGGAATTCTGCATGATCTCTCATTTTCTTCTTCTCTTGCCATCATGCTTTCTACCTCTTACTTAGCTTAGTTGTCATCATAAATAATATAATTTAAGACTGAATGTATTTTGTTTGAAAACTATTTCATGGAGGCTGTAAAACTCCTACAAACACTTTATGGTTGACATTTTCCACAATGACCTATTTAGAAAAGAATAGTTCCCATTCAACTTCCCAACAATAAACCATGTATTCTGCAAGCTCTAAAGGATCATAGATAATCTAGTACATATTTATGATTGTATGACAGCAGTTTAGATATTGATATGCTTATATACATTGACACAGAGACCTTTTGAAAATGGAAAGAAATGAAAAAATTCTCATTTCCAAAAATTTGCTACATGACATGCAATACAACCAATTTGAATTTTATATTTCTATAAATACAAATGTCCTAATTAACAGAGAGGCCACGCCATATGAATTAAACAATAAGTGCATCACGTGCTGGATAAAAAATTGTGAGAAATCCAATTAAAATTAATTCCCTTTGACATTTCACAATGGAAACAAGGACTTAAGAATTATAAATACTAAAAGAAATTTTAAACCGTTATAAATAAACTGCAGGACTATCAACTAGCCAAACAAAAAAATTGCACACACTTTGAATGGTCAAGGTAAAAATGGGTTGCAGGGCAGCTCTCTCTGTGTGGAGCATGACTTTAGTTTCAAGTACCAATTTAGCTGCCAGTGCTCTATCTGCAGTCTTTAGAAGCACCCAAATCCAACTGCACTACACTATTTGATGCTTGCTCTACAAGGAAAAGCATTGAAGGATGCTCAATCCGTTCAATAATATCTGTTATGAAGGTTAGCAAGAGTAGTAATAAAAAATAATACTACTACTAAAACAATTTCGCTTCAAGATTATCAGCCACCACTCAATATTTTTTGTTGAAATTAACCAAAACCACACACTCCTATCTCATGACACAACATTTCAACCCAACTTCACTGTCAGCATTGTAAAATTTAGAGAAAAACAGTAGATGCAATAGCTTACCTATAATGAAGTTTTTATCTGGCAGGATATTTCACTTACTAGACCTAGACCATTCAACGTTGCACTATTTATTATTGTTATCAGTTTGATTATCAAATTTTCCTATTTCTAGTCTCTTTCTGCGGGAGAATGTTATTACATCAATGAGTTCAAGACACTTAACTCACCGAAAGTACTCTCTCAAGATAAATAATCACTCAGAATGAGTCATAGAAATAACAAGTTTATGCACAAGGGGTGTTCTCACTCAGGATCCTCAACACATTGAAATCGTTAATTGATAAGAAAAAATGAAAATAAAGAAAAGACAGAAATACCATTTATCTCTAAATAAGTTGATGATATGTATTACAATGCATTAGATTTTAAAAATGAGCTGAAAAATGGAACCAAACAAAGGTATTTGTTGAACATTTATTTTGAAAATGATTTTTCATAGAAAACTGACAACAAAATTAGATTGACTGAAGAAAACCTCTCAAGACCTACGTAAGTGACATGGACTAATCGTTCTTTTAATTTTAGCCTCCGTGTCAATTTTCACGAAGACAAAGAAAAACGTTAAATCTTCAAGTTGAAATAGACTTGATTGATTATTAGTTAGCTTCAGCCTCTTACAAAAAACAAAGATGTTCAAAGGAAGGAAAGAGAAACAATTGAGAAAGGTTAAAAAACAATATAAAAGTTGATTAATTATAGATTAGTTTTAGCCTCTCTTTTTTACAACAAAGATGTTCAAAGAGAGAGGGGATGAAGGCCCCACTTAGTATGGAGTTAAGAAAACGTGGAATCTATGCACAAAGTGGTATTCCCACAAAGGTCCTATGTGCATAGAAACAGTAAGATAAGGAGGAAGGTTATGAAACAAGATGTAAGTTAAAGAAGAAAGTCAGAGGTGCTTAAAAACAGGACAGCAATGAAATGGAAAAAGATGGTCCTCAACAAAATGAAATAAAAATTATTTCAACAAAAAGAACGCCTACCTAACTCTCAGCTGAGACCCTCACATTTTCTCTTTAGGAGTGCTAATTCCCATAGATACAATAGTTGCATCCCTTTGAGGGGGAGATATAAGTTGAAGATAGTCAAGAGTGCAAAAAATCAGACCATAGCAAACCAAAAAAAAAGATGGACTTGAACATGTTAACCACAATGCGAGCCACCGGTGGTACACTGAGAAAATTTTTATAATGCTACTGACCTACCAGATTTCACAAACTCAATTTTCATACATACATACTTAATCAAAGCTAAATGAAGGCATGATCCAGTTAATGTTTACTGTTTATAAAATAATTTATCACAGTTGACTGCAAATTTTAGTTGAATGTTGAACTTTGGTAACCCAAAGAAAGGACAAACAAGATCTTCCAGGACTGCATGGAAGATTAGATTAGATTATTATTTAGTTTAAGCCTCCCTATCCTCAACAAATGAGATCCAAAGAGAGGAAAGAAGAAGGCACCATTTAGTATGGAGTTAAGGGAACGTGGAATCTATGCAGAAAGGGCACAGAAACAGTAAGATGAGAAAGAAGTTTATGAAACAAGATCAAAGTTGAAGAAGAAAGTAGTAGGTGCTGAAAAACAGGACAGCAGTGAACCGAAAAAAGATGGTCCGTAACAAAATAAAAACCTATTCTATTTCAACAAAAATAAAGCCTACCTAACCTTTAGCTCAGGCACTTACATAGTCCCCCTGGGAGCGCTAATTCCCATAGATACAAGTTGTATCCCCCTGAGGGGGACTGCATGGAAACTGAAAAAAGTAAAGTGGGTATGAAAGATGATAGTCCTGACAAAAGAACAATGAAGGAGCTATATAAGCTAAAAGAAATAAGAGGACAAGAAAAGTCTTGAAGCCCATTGATTGTGAGATAATTTGAGAGTATACCTCTGGGGGAACCACTTCCCATGATATTGACATTGGATTGAAAAACCAAAGAAATATAAACCTATTTCTTAAACTCTACCTCCTGAGGGTTTGTATATAAATAAAGATATATTTACTTCACTACATGAACTGGTAAAGGACAAGGCAAAGTTGTCTCATCCAAACACTAGTGTAGTGCCCTACCTCAGTTACCCCTAAAATCTAATTTCTAGTCATGCAACTGTTCAGTATTCTTAATATGTCCCAATGTAAATTTATTCAAGAAAAAGTTCCAACTCCTCCATCGCGTATCACCGATATCATCCGCAGGAGGAGTATATAAGTTAGGCTGCTGCTTCACTTGCCTCAAACGGAACTCGATGGCAGAAGCAACAACATCATGGCCTTACAATGGTGACCCCAGAGTGACCACCAAGGAGTCCCAATACTGCTGACTTCAACGTAACCACCGTCGGGTCGATGACTCTACTTAGCCGGCCCCCTTCAAACATTGCCCCCAGAAGCTCCAAAAACTGACGACCGCAGCAGCCCTCCAGCTACTTCACCAACGGGCCGAGGCTTCTACATCGCACGCCCCTTACTACTCGTGGCCGCAGCAGCTCTTCAGCGGGTTCGCCATCGGGCCGAGGCTCCCACATTGCCTGCCCCTGACAACTGGTGACCCAGCAGCTCTCCAGCGGTTTCACCGTCGGGCCGATGTTTCTACAGTGCCTGCCCTTAACAACTGGTGACCCAGCAGCACCCATCTCTGCTCTCTGCCTGCAATCAACGAGCCAGCCTTCATTGCAATTTCCGCTATGTGTTTCAAGCCCCGCAAGAACGATTAACAAAGCGTGAAAATGCACAACCGAGCCGCCAAAACGGCTACAGCTCGGCCTCTACGCACAGACTTACGCACGGCCTCTACGCACAGCTTCATCGCTCGGCTTCAGCTTGGCTTCATCAACGCCTCATCGCACGGTCTCCTCGCTCGACATCAACGCTCTGCAGCATCATCGTTTTATTTTACTAAATTGTATCGTTCGAACTACTTTCTCTCTAGGGGGAGGGTACTTGTAGTGCCCTACCTCAGTTACCCCTAAAATCTAATTTCTAGTCATGCAACTGTTCAGTATTCTTAATATGTCCCAATGTAAATTACTTCAATAAAAAAGTTGCAACTCCTCCACTGCGTATCACCGATACCTACCGCAGGAGTATAAAGTAAGGCCACTGCTTCACTTGCCTCAAACGGAACTCAATGGCTGAAGCGGCAACAACATCAGGCCTTACACTAGAAATACTTCACTCTCTTTCAAAGGATCTGATAGTGCAGTCAGGATAAGTTAGGATGAGACAGCAAATGTATGATTGGGATTTTTTAAAATTAGTTTAGGCTATAGGCTAACTGCACAAAAGGGTTTTCAAAAAGAATAATAAGGATGAAGGCACCATTCATTCAGTTTGAAGTTTGGGAACATAAAATCTATGCACAAAATGTGTTCTCCAACAAGATCTTCTGTACATATAAAGATCAGTTAGGAAGGAAAGGTATGAAACAAAATTGAATTTGAAGAAGAAAGTCAGAGGCACTGAAAACAAGGATAGTAGTGAACCAAAAAGAGATCGTCCTAAACAAAAAACATTAATGAGTTCAATTTTATTTTTTCAACTGGTCACATTGCTTCAAGATAAATACTCAGAAATATAAAAGCAACAAATTAGTTTCTATCAAGAGCCATGCATGCATAACACATACCTTACTAGAAAATAACTATTAATAAAGCCTATGACATCACACGTTTACTTCAACATCAGAAAATTAAAATGTAATACATGAAAACTCATGGAAGTGGTGATATTTTTCATTTTTTAATGGTCTGTGCTAAGAGAAACCTCACTCACTTTATCCAAAATCTTTAGTGATGAAGTTCTTTTCTAAATAGAAGATACACAATCACCAGATTTGAGTACCCCAAATTTCATTGTCTACAAACTGCATTTGGTATCTACTCAAAATTGGAATGTTAACAACAGTTACGGCCTTTATTATGGCCTACAATTTCCTCATATACACACACACAACAAAATAGTTTCAGTGAGTTCCTTATCTTTGACTATGCTTATTCAAGGAATTTACTCAAGGATCATATTAAGTCATTTCATGCAACAGAAATCGTGAGGGTCCAACTGGGAGAGCAATCTTGTCAATAATAGACCCTCACACACATTCAAGTCATCAGACCTTCAATAAGTAACTGACTGTTCAAAATAATTGTTTCCGATTCTAAACTTTTGCTAGAAAATATTTCATTCCATCATCAATCCAGATTGTATTCTTCATTTAACTGTGCAAGGAAGCTCTTGCTGGAATCCTGTTCAGCATATCTTGCATGCCAGTTGTTCTCTTCATGCTATTAAAAGCATATTCATATGGAAATCTCTTTTCTGCTCATACTTACATTTCAAAACCAGATATTCTACTGTTCTTCTAACTCTGTAACACTGCATGCATAACTTGAACTTGAACCTGCAGCCTGAGCTCTCTTTAGGGCTCACAATTCCCTCTAATAACATCGACACAGAACAGGTAGGTTATTAGAGTTTCTTGCCTGTAAACCACCAGGTCATCTAGGATATTACTCAGAAGTCCTAGTCCATCATATGCATCAGCATCTGTGACAACATCACTGGGGACTTATTGTATAAAAAAAAATTCATACACTACAGGTCACTAGATTCTCACTGAGTAACTTACTGTTTAACATAACTTATTTTGTACAGTTGCTGCAGATTGTTAGGCTTATGAGTAGTAAAATTAGAGAAGCAATGTCACTGCTGGAGTACATATCTATCCTTTCAAAGAATTGTAAAAAATATGATTGCACAATAATATTCTACCTCATGTGCATAGCTTTTTTTCTAAAAAAGTAGCAAAATAATTTGAATTCTATTCAATTATATGGCATGTGAATTAGCAATGCTAATCATATTCTATTTCTTCCAGTAAATGCTTATATTTTAAAACATATTTGCTACTGTTTTCTCCATGGCTATCAGATAGTATTTATAACCTAATATTCCTTTCACTTTGCCTTTTGTGCACCTGATCACACTCAAATGTCATAAACCTTGTAGTAAACAGAAGTTTACTTCCAAAACTTGCATCCTTATGTATCTCCACCTTTCAGACACTCTTTCTCACAAACCAGATTAGTTTAAATTCTCTCAACATGAGTTTTAAAATTCTTTTTTATGTTCTCTCAAAACTTTTAAAGTTCTTTCTCTAAATTTTATTATCATACTCAGGACCTTCAGGTCTACATACATATACATGGCTTTATCATGACTGTATAGTAGGGTGGAGCATTTTTTCACAATTTTCAATGTTCTAATATGGGTAGTGTAGAAAAGTTGTGAATGCATGTCAAAATAACTCATGCAAAATCTTAGACCTGTATGATAAAATTTTCCCGTTGCACAAGCGCATTGAAAATTAGAAAAAGTGAGAAAAATTGCTAATATTTTCCAAGTGTGGAGTAAATTAAAAAATTGTCGCATTGACTTTGGGTAAGTTTTAAATGAAAGTACTTAATTTGCTCTAAAATTTCATTTCAATATGTTTTCCTGTGAAACTTCGTCTTCTGCTTGCACATTTGATCAAAAAAATGGAAAAAATACTTTAAAATGTACTGTTTTTAGAATGTCACTATTTTTACATGTGGAGATTCACCTTCTTGTGTAATGATTTATATGCAGCTCTTAGTTTATTTTATCGATTATTAGGGTAATAATTACAATAAAATAATCCAGAACTCACTACGTGGAAGTGGCTGCATGGCTAGTTCCACCCTACCCAACCCAACCTCCCATCCATGTTAGGTAGTCAAATTTAGTTCAATCTGTATTGATTTTTTGTTTCAAATTTTGACAACTTCTTTCTACCTTCAATTCTGTTTCTTATGTACCCATCACGGGCCTCATTGCCAACTACAGAGGTAGAGGCATCTGTCACTAGTTTAATAAATCTTTCGACTGCCTGTGTGACTGTGTGTGGCAACGGAAATCGGGAATGAGCTTTGACAATTCTTCTGATTTAATTAGAGTTGTGATATCTTCTGTAGATATCTTTTTTGTTGCTGGAGGTTCTGTAAGCTGGATGGTTTGCCAGTTAATCATAGAATAATATGAAGTAGCAGAGAAAATAAGCTTAGGTAACTTAAATTTTCTTGGTACTGTTTCGTCTGCACATTCTCTTGCTTTCAGGATGCATCTAAATCCAAGTTCATGAACTGTTTCTGATTCATCATGAATCATAGCAAGCAACAGGTTTTCCGGATGAGCAAAGTAAGCATTGTTTTGTATGACTTTCTCAACAATATTGCGATGTTCCTCTGTCATTGAACGAGATTTGGTTTTCAACGCAAATAAGTGCTGGGCGCCATGAATTACAGGAGGTTGCCTTTTGATAGAGAACCAAACTGGTGCATAAACTGCCATGATGTAATTTACTATTGCCAGCAAAGAAGAGGTTGGATTAACTTCGGATACATACAGTCGTAGTATCCGATTTGCGGTGGTAAGCCACCTAGCATGGTGCATTTTCCCTGGATTTTTAAGTGCCAATTCCAGAGAACATTCTCCTGTTGACACGGCTCAATGTATTTGCAGGAAATAAGCCTGGTCTTTACTGAGATCGGAATTTTCAAAACAAATATCTTCACAAGGAATGGCAGTGAACTGTACTATTGGTAATTTTTTACAGTCAGGTAGACATTTGCCAATGGGTCCTGTGAAGCCTCTTGGTCCGGCCGTTTGTCCATCGATGTTTTTAATTAGGTGACGCAAAGGCAGCTCATTTGCATGTAGCAAACAAACAAACCAGTGTAGTGGTTTCTTCAGTTTGTCTTCTAATAATTTTATAATGCCACCTTTTTCACCTGTATTCACACTGTGAATACAGGTGAAAAAGGTGGCATTATAAAATTATTATTAATTAATTATGTTGCCTCCAGCAACAAAAAAGATATCTACAGAAGATATCACAACTCTAATTAAATCAGAAGAATTGTCAAAGCTCATTCCCGATTTCCGTTGCCACACAGTGTCACACAGGCAGTCAAAAGATTTATTAAACTAGTGACAGATGCCTCTACCTCTGTAGTTGGCAATGAGGCCCGTGATGGGTACATAAGAAACAGAATTGGAGGTAGAAAGAAGTTGTCAAAATTTGAAACAAAAAATCAATACAGATTGAACTAAATTTGACTACCTAACATGGATGGGAGGTTGGGTTGGGTAGGGTGGAACTTGACATGCAGCCACTTCCACGTAGTGAGTTCTGGATTATTTTATCGTCATTATTGTCCTAATAATCGATAAAATAAACTAAGAGCTGCATATAAATCATTACACAAGAAGGTGAATCTCCACATGTAAAAATAGTGACATTCTAAAAACAGTACATTTTAAAGTATTTTTTCCATTTTTCTGATCAAATGTGCAAGCAGAAGACGAAGTTTCACAGGAAAACATATTGAAATGAAATTTTAGAGCAAATTTAGTACTTTCATTTAAAACTTACCCAAAGTCAATGTGACAATTTTTTAATTTACTCCACAATTGGAAAATATTAGCAATTTTTCTCACTTTTTCAAACTTTCAATGCGCTTGTGTAACGGGAAAATTTTATCATACAGGTCTAAGATTTTGCATGAGTTATTTTGACATGCATTCACAACTTTTCTACACTACCCATATTAGAACATTGAAAATCGTGAAAAAACGCTCCACCCTACTGTACATACATATCCAGGCTTTTCCTCCTAATGGGAGGATAGTCAACAGCAAGCCACAATCATTAACCCTTGGTCACTAGGAGGCAAGAGAGGCCAGTACAGGCTTCACCAGAACTGCCCAAATCATTAGCAGCACAGCACAACCCTTTTCCACACAGGCCCAACCGCCATACCTGGTTTACACTGACCGCTTCATTTGTGTGCAGCCTCCCTCCACACATGACAGGACTCATCATATACCTCATCACATGCGGGCAGGCTTCCAGTGACCACATCAAATAATCACATACTTATAAACTGCTTCAACTCACCTTTGCATGCAGTTATCACTCACGCCACATCCACAGTCAGATCCCTCTCATACGAAGCACGTTTCACCCCATCTATCCACCTCAACTGTGGCCCTCCAAGCACTCTAATACCACTCACCTCCAATGTTTTTTTTACCAACCACTGGACATTCAATCCTGCAACATGCCCAAACCATTCAAGCACTCTTTTATCCACCTGCCTGCTCATCTTTTTGACAACACCTGTCTGCTCTCCAACCAACTCATTTCTAATCATATCTCTTCGTGTTACTCCAAGCATGCTCCTCAAACACTTCATTGCAAACACATCCAGCTTCTTCCTCTCAGCAGCTCTCAAACCCCAAGACTCTGCTCTATACAGCAAAACTGGCATGATTAAGCTCTCATACATTCCCCTTTAATCACTCATACTCATACTCTTGCATTTAAAAACTTTCATCATTGCACACAATGTCTAGCAGCCTTCACTCACTCGATGTCTCAATTCTACTTCGTTTTTATCCTTCACAGCCACGTAAAACCTTAGGTACCTAAAGTGCTCTACCTCCTCTAACACTTCCCCATTCATCCTCATATCCAATGTTCCAAACATTCCACCTCTTGAACATCTCATCACCTTGCTTTATCTGCATTCACTCTGAACTTAAGTTTCTCACACACTCTACCAAACTCTGCAACCAGTCTTCACAGTTTTTCCTCTGAATCATCCACAAGCACTGTAACATCTGCAAACAACAACCGACATACTTCCCACTTTGTACCATATTGTCCCACTAACTGCGCACTTTTTTCCAACACTTTTGCATTCACGTATCTCACTACACCATCTATGAACAAATTGAACCATAACAACATCACACATCCCTGTCTTATGCCTGTCACAACTAGCAACTAATCACTCATCTCATTCCTTACTCTCACACATGATCTGCTATCAATGTAGAAACTCTTGATTGCTTTCAACAGTCTCCTACTCACTCCATACAAGCCTTCAACCTGTCAGAATGCCTCACAGTCCACCCTGTCATACACCTTCTCCAGATCCATAAATGCCTAATACACATCTTTTCCTATCACCACGCATTTCTCAACCACCTGTCTCACAGCAAACATTTGATCCACCCAACCTCTACCACTTCTAAAACACATTGTTCTTCACCTAGCACACCATCTGTCATTACTCTCACTCTTCCAATTAAAACTCTTCCATACAACTTCCCAACAACACTCAGTTAACTTATACCTCTGAAATTACTGCATCATACCTGTCATTCTTCTCCTTATATAACAGGACTACAGCCGTGCTACTCCAATCTACAGGCACTTTACTAGCATCAAAACACACATTAAGGCCATTGAACGGTTTTTCTTATAAAACTTCAAAAATTAGTAATAGATACTTCAAGAGCAAAATAAGCTTGGAGGCATTCACAACGCATTTAGAACATTCAAATGGATGTTCAGAGCCCAAATTTTTTTTTAATTTACCCACACCCCCTCCCCCCTCTCAATGCTAAATTTCTGAAAAATCTTATTTCTTAGCCAATATTGTACATAGAGATGATTAGTCTTTTTGATCGATTCACAATGAACTGGTCTACAAAGTTAAGATCCAGTTTTTGACATTGCTTCAAAAAAATTAAAGAAGTTTTTGAATTTTTCATCACTAACTATATTGCATTTCAGTTATTACTTTGAATGGCAATAAAAAAAATTCTATTTAACTTATCAAAGAACAACTATGCAGGTTTATAATACTCACCTTGATTTTTACAATGAAAAAAAGATCTCCAAAAGTGAAAAACTGTTGGAGATATACTTGAAAAAGTTGAGCAATTTTTCCTCAAAATGATTTTTTTATGGCTGTGCAGCTTTATTTCTCCTAGTTTTTCCCTCATTGAGATCTTTTCAGCATCATAAAAATCAAGGTGAGTACTATAAAGTTAAGATGTAGGTTTTTCATAAGTTGATTAGAAAATTTTTTATAGCCATTCAAAGAAAAAAAAATTGGGAAAAAATTTTTGAATTCAAACATTTTTTAATTTCTTTTTGAAGGGATATCAAAAAATTGGATATTAACTTTGTAGACCAGTTCATTGTGAATCGAAAAAAAAAACTAATTTCTATGTACAATATTGGCTGAGAAATAAGATTTTTTTAAAATTTCCTTTTGAGGTTAGAAGTATGGGTAAGTTTTAAAATTTTATGGGCTATGAATGTTCATTAGATTGTTATAAGCATGCTGTTAATACCTCAGAGCCTATTTCACTCCGGAAGTATTTTTACTTATTTTTTGAAAATTTTGAAGAAAAAAACATTTGATGGCCTTAATCAGACATATCAAGCATTGTATAACTGCAATTCACCTTTTTTTGACATTCAACCATGAAGCCATCTATACTAAAGCTTTTCTATTTTTCATCCTATTTAACGCACCTTTCACTTCATCACATCTTATTTGACTACTATCAACTTCAAACACATGCATTCTAACATCATTTCCTACAGCTAGCACTCTTGCAACCCTATCATCCTTCACATTCAGCAGTTCCTCAAAATACTATGCACATCTCTTTCGCACATCACATCCCTCCACTAGCAGCCTACCATTAGCATCCTTTACTCTTGCCTCATTTGCAATCTGTTCTTTCCTAATTCTCTTCACTTTTTTCCAAAAAAGCTTTCTTTTTCAATGAAATCCTCTCTCAAATTCCTCCCCCACTCTTCAGCCACCACACCCTTTGCTCTCCTTCCCATTTTGTTTACTTCTTTCTTCTTTTCCCTATACACTGCAAAATTGTGCTGGCTAATCCTTTGCAGCCATCTTTTGAAGTCCCCTGATTTTCTTCTCACACCCGCTTCTACATCTCTGTTCAACCATTTACTCCTTCAAGTCTACTGTTCAAACACAAGTCCACCAACTGTAACAAATGTTTTTTCTTACTATTCAGCTGTTTAGCATGCCCCAGTAAATATTCTTCTTGAGGATTTTCATTAAATGTTACTTATTACATATTATTACTTATTTGCTCTATGCTTTGCCACAATGCTCAAACTCCCATACTACCATAGCAACTTAGCCATTTACCAACCTAATGCTCTAGTGCATCATTCTTCATTCACTGTACACCAGGGCTGCCAGTCAACTTTTTGTAAAATCCCCAGACTGACCCCTGAAATTTTCCCAGATTGTAAAATATATCCCCAGATATTAGTAAAAGTTATAAATATTAAATTTATGCTTATCTTAAAATTAAAATACATTTTAGGTTTAGTCCGCATTTTCATCATTAATGTCAGCGTGAAAGCAAAGAGACTTTGATTCTTTCAATCGTTTCAATAGGTCTTGGTATCTTTGAAAGGCGGCTCCATTTAATTCTTGGTCAGTTTTTAAACTTTTTAGTGGATCCCAAGTAGCACTTATTTCTTGCTAATTTTTGCTTGGCAAGGAAGCTGCAGTTTCTGGTTTTAAGGATTTGTTAAGTTTTTTATACAGTTAATAAGTTGAGGAAATATTTTTTTCAACAGATGCAGACGAAAGCGTAGCAAGTGAGACACGACATAAAATATGAAAGATACCAAATTTAGGATCGCCCAAGTCATCTTCAATTTCCACTAATGATTTCCAATACCGGGGAATTATGCATTCCTTACTGATAGGTCAGCTGCAATTAGATGAAAACTTATCCACTCGTCGTCTATCTTATTTTAACTGAGCTTCATCAACAAGCGAGGGGATGTGCTACTTGATCATCATCGTTAGGGTGGTTTCTATTTGAAAATTTTTTCACCTTTCGATTTGGCAAGTTCACAAGTTTTCTTTTGCTTTTCGGATTCCTTGTGTTTCTGTAGGGTAGAGTTGTTCGCACTTTCGATCATGATTATGCAACATTTACAACCGAGACGGTTTCCGTCTTTATCTTTCTGTAGCCAGTCTTTGAATTCCAAAAATTTTTTATTGTTCCACTTTTTAGGTGATTCCATTGTGTTAAACTACAAGCTGATGATGCAATAAGGACAAAGCAACACCGCTACCGGGAGCGCTATTACTTTAAGCGCACACTATAAGAGACAGCACCTCAGCAATGCTAAATGAGGGACTGAGCCAGGCCCTCTATGAGGCGCCACTGTGCACTGCAGTCGGATCCCATACAAGCATGTATTATTCTACTATGATGCATTCGCGAAGCTGACTTAGGCTCCTTGTGCTGATAATTTGATTAATTTCTAGATCGAATTGTAGAAATTTTAATTGTTTTTGTACCTTTATGTTAAACGCATATATTATGTAGGCAATTTTAGTTTTTACATGCAGAATATTGTAAAAACATCCCAAATTCCCTAGATTCTTAGCCTTTTTGGATCGAATTCCCCAAATCCCTAGACAATGTCCAAATTCCCAAGATCTGGGGAAAATTCCCAAGGTGTGGCAGCCCTGCTGTAAACCCAAGGAGCTTTTATTCTTGTTTTCTGCTGATTTCAACTCTAGTAATATATCACTGTTCATCTCTCAATGTTTTATCAACAATTAAAACTATAACTTTTTTCACCAATTGCACTGAAATCTTTACTGTATTTACTCAAAATTTCAAGCAATTTTTGTAGTTCTTTCTGTAAGACATGTACCATAAAAATGTTTTCTACATACAGCACACAACTTGGTCAATTGTTACCAACTTTTACTTCCAAACTACACTTTCTAAAGTAGTTATTTTTTGTGCCAACAAATCAAACAGCAAGAAAGATTTCATTGCAATCCAGTTTCACTTGTTGCTCAAGGTACTTTCTAATAATCACTTTGCTGAACACCAAATTAATTTGAGTGCCAAAAAACTTGCCACCGATTCCTCTTTTCAAAGGCTACTCAAAAGATACCAAAGAAATATATTGTTTTTCCTATTATAACTTTTTCAATTTTCTCACCGATAAGAAGGAGATTATTTCTACTATGTCTGGACTCACTAGCAATTTGAAACGACTTGTACTAGGTAAATGAATTTTAGTGAAATATTCTTAGAGTACCTCAAAATTATAATCAATGCCAAAACTTCAATTAATAATGGTAAGTTGTTGACATATTCTATAATGAAATGTATTATGAATTTTATGACTATGCAAATTTCAAGTAGCTTTTTTTCTCTCCTAGAGGAATGAACTTTGGATAGATGAAGCATGGCATAACTCTGCCTACAACATTCTTCAATAAAGAACCATGTAATGAGCAGTTGTGTGCAACTGAGCAATGCAAGTTCCTTTCAATGAATTGATGGCATATTACATTAAAAAAATTTTTTCATATTTTGTAATTTGATTGGTCTTGGATTTATTTGTTAAGAAAAATTATGTTTTAAGCTTTACAAAGAGGTGATCTTTTTCTATAAAAAAAAGAAAATTATTATAGTTTTCTGTACAGTGACCATTACAGAATACAGTGTCCGCTAAAAATATTGAGCGCACCTCCGCTTCTAAAAAAACAGACTGTTTTCCTGTCATAGCCCCGAGAGTTACCGCGTAACTCTCACCTGAGTAAATCTTGACAAGATCAGAAAACGCAACTGAGAACACTATTTTGGGGTTACTCAGGCATTTTTTACTTGCTTGTGTAAATTCAGGCACATCACCAATTACAGGCAGGAGTGCCTGATAAATAAGCTTTTAGGATGTGGGGCATTTTATATTTGACTGACAAAGTTGAGTTTGTCCAGAAAATTCATTATCAGTTCATGATTAAAGGAGACACTCACATTTTCCTAATTGAATTGAAATTTATTTGCATATGCATAGTTCTTCAAATTTATTCTCTGTGCAGCATATGGAGGGCAGTCAATCATAATGTGTCCAACACTGAGCACATATTGGCATTGATGACACAAGGGCTGTGGGTTTCTTGAAGATAGATAAATATGAGTAAGTTTAGTTGAAAATAGTCTGCATTGTGTCAAAATCACTTGCTCTGTGCGAGAGAGAGGAATTTACCGTTGGCTCCAGTTTTGATTTGATTGCATGATATTGGCTAATGCTTGAGTCCCATGCAGCTTGCCATTTTTGTCTAAAATGTTGCCTGACATGTGTTGTGAGATCAAGGTATGGAAGATGGGGTGAACAGATTGTTTCGAAGTTAAATGCTGCTTTTGCCAGTTGATCAGCTTTTTTATTTCCCGTGATACCTATGTGGCTGGAAACCCACTCAGTGATTAATTTAATTGGGGGTAGACTTTCATAGCTCCTCTTGATTTTAGGTATCAAGTAGTGGTTGGAGGGAAGTAATTGGTTGAGTGCTTGAATAGCACTGTATGAGTCAGTAAACAAGACAAAATTTCCTGGTCTTCAATGTATTTTATGGCATATAGAATAGCCATGAGTTTTGCTGTGAAAATGGAGGCCCTATCTGGAAGTCTTGCCATGATACTGGATTCACTCGACCAAATGCCAATTCCAACTCTGTTGCCATGTTTAGAGCCATCTGTATATATTTCCTGTCATGTGGTGTAATGTGCCTGAATATGTTCACAGAGAAAAGAGAGCTTTCCACTGATTTTCGCCCAGTGCATCCTTTGGGTATATTTTTAGATGGGCAAAGCATTTCATGTCAAAAGTTTCATGTTTATCAAAGACCTGAATGGGTCCAACACAGTTTGATTTAATGCCTAATTCGTGCAGTAGGTAGAATATACGGCCTGACACAGGAAGAGGATTTGGATTATGTTCAAAGACATTGAATGGGTAATAATCTTGAATTATCAGCCCAACTGGGTGACCAGGGACACTAAGTGCTCTGAGAGCATACTGACAGAATAGTTTTTTCTGTAAGTAAATTAGTGGCATCAAGTTTGCTTCTATTTCAAGATGGGTAACCTTGGTACATAGCATTGCACCAGGAATAAAATGCAGTGCTGCATATTGGATACTAACAACAGCAAATGAGATTTGCAAGCAGTCTCGAAGAGGAAATTTGCAAAAGATAACTTGAACAAAATTAAGGAAGTGTATTTCTCTTATATGTGGGCCTAACAAAGTTGTGCATCAAGAAGCAGTCCAAGAAATTTATACTCAGTGACAAATACTAAGTTCACATTCTGATAGTTCGAGTGGAAAGATGGCTTAGTTATTCATAAGTGAAAATCACACACTTGGTTTTCTCTAGAGAGATTTGAAACCCCCAGGTCTGGGACCAAATAAGAATAGCACCTAAGGCGTCCTGCAGCATGCAAAGCGCCTCAGTCAAGTCAGAGCAAGTAACCCTAACAGCACCGTTGACAGCATAAAGGGCTTCTGCAGTAGGGGGTTACAGTCTTGGAAAACATCATTTATCATGATGTTAAACAATGTTGGGCTGATCACTGATCCCTGTGGAACACCCGACTACAGGGAACATTGCTTTGATAGGGTGTCACTGATTCTGACTCTTATTTTGCGTTTTTTGATAGAAGACTTTATGGTCTGAGGTAGGTTACCTTTAAGTCCTGAAATTTGTAGCTTTTGCAATAGCCCATAATGTCAGACAGTGTCAAAAGCCTGTTTTATATCAATAAATACTGCAACATAAAAATCTTGTAGGATTATTGCTTTCCGAATGGAGTTTTTGATATGTGCGAGTCCATCCAGAGTGTAACGCCCTGCTCTGAATCCGCTCTGATTCTCATTCACGCATTGTTTTAGTTCTATATATTTTAAGTCTCCAGTTTATTATTTTGTCATAAAGTTTGCATGGTACATTAGTTAGTGCTACTGGGCGATATGATCTTGGGTCTGTTGGCACTTTTGCTGGTTTAAGGATCGGGCATATTATAGCCTCTCTCCAATGCTCTGGAATTTCCGAGACCCAAACTCTATTAAGTAATTTAGGATGAATTTTGTTTTATCTTCATTCATGTGTTTAATGAATTCAAGATATATTGTATCTGGTCCAGGTGCTTTAGTTTTAGAGCTGTGTATTGCTCTTTTAAGTTCTACCACAGTGAGAGGACATTTGTAATCATGGTCTGTATTCATTGAAAAGGAGAGAGGAATTTGTTCATAGATGCTCCTATGTTCATCAAATATTGGATCATGAGAATCTAAGTTATGTGAGACATATTGGTCCACCAATGTATCAAAAATTTCATTTGGGCAAGTAATTATTTCTTTTCTTGGATTTTTGAGCACTATTTGTCCCTGGCTTTGTTTTCCCTTTATGGCTTTAATTTTGTGCCAAACCTCAGCTTGAGAAGAGCTACTAAGGCCTGACACAAATCCCCTCCAACTGACGGCTTTAGCCTCTAGTACTGTTTTTCGGAAAATTGCTCTTGCTTTCTTAAATGCGATCCATTCATCAATTTTCCCACGGTGAATTTTGTAATGGTTCTAGGCCTCATGGTATTTCCTATGGGCTATTTTGCACCCATCAGTCCACCAGCAGTTTGTCCTTTTTTGTGGTGAAAAGCTTTGACTAGCCTTGATGTTGCCTTCAGTTGCTGCCAATATTGCTTTGGTTATGGATTGATAAGCATCAGATATTGTCTGTTCTGAGCAGTTTGGAAACACTAGAGGGGCTTCAAATTTTGACCAATTTGCAGTGCATAAGTGTTATCTTTTTGGTAGTTGAGCCTTGGGAATTGATAAAGCTGAATCCATAATCAGTGGAAAGTGATCACTCGTAAATGTGTCATTACAAGTGTTCCATGTAAACTTGGAGTGCAGATCCTCAGTGACTATTGTTAGATCTATGTATATGTACCTCTGGAGGACAAGAAAGTTGGGGCTGTATTGTTCAGTAATATTAGGTTGTTTTCAGTCATACAGTTCTCTATTATTTCACCCTTCATTACAAAAGTCAGAGCCTCAGCTATATCTGTGAGCATTTGAGTCCATCATAATAATGCTGGATCCTGTAATCTGATTACTGATGTCCTATAACTTCTGTATTAATATACTACTTTCCAAATGGGGTGACAAGTACACATTTATTATATTGATAGGCTTTTTGTTGATATATATTTTGCAGAGCACAAGTTCTAATGGAGTAGCCAATTGTGTTATGTTTGGTATGCTAGAGTGAATAAAAGTAATTATCCCATCTCCTCTACCTGCGATTCTTTCATATCAGAAAGGGCTGCAGTAATTCTTCAATTTTATGTTATGGTGCTGTTGTAACAATGATTCTTGAATACATACAATTCCTGGCTGAAGTTGATCAATGAGCAAGTGAAGGTAAGGTAGTTTTGCAAAGTATCCTCTTAAATTCCATTGTAGGATTGTTAGGTTCATGCTCGACTGATGGGGGAGGTAACATTTAATTTTGTGAGTAATACGTATATTAGTCTTCCAGCTGGTAATATATTTCCTATTTCTGTTGGGCTTTCTATTTTTTCAGGTGTGATGTTTGCTAGTAAGATTTTGATAATAGCAGGGAAAAGTTGGACGAGTAAATTTTTTTAAGAATCTCACCATTTGTTTCTCCTGGGAGATTTTTGGCGGATGTTGTGTTGCATTTGAGTTGCCCCTGCACTTCTTAATTGAGATTGTCTTTCTAGCATGTTGCTGTGATCCGGAGGATAACCAGAGGATCAGTCTCAGGCAATGTATTTGAGCCCAGGGAAGTGTGCTGGCTTCTTGTAGTGGTTTGTATTGGTGTAGATTTATTCCTGTAGCTTTGGCTGGTTATCACCTGCCTATGTTTCTTGTTAGCAAAAGTCTTCTGAGGGGTGGTTCTGTTGTCAAGTGGGTATGAACTATGAGGTTGAGTTACAGCTGCATATGTATTCTGAAAGAAATTTTGCTGTTGTGACTGAATCAGAGCAGGGAATGTTTGCTGTGATTCAAGGTCAATGTATTCTTCAGTGTTCATCTCTGGTTGTTTTTTTGTTGTTGAGAGTAGACGGCATGTGCTTCATTGAAAGAAATATTTTTGCTGGCCTTGATTTCGCAAATTTTGTGTTCTTGGACATATATTGGACAGTCTTTGGAGTTAGCAGAATGATTCATTTTGCAGTTAGGGCAATGGTAGTTTTCTAATTTATAGGTTGCTTCATCATGTTCTGGTGATGAGCAGTTTCTGCAAATTTTTTTGTTCCGGCAGATGGAAGCAGTATGCCCCCACCTCCAACATTTTGTGCAATGGATTGGGTTTGGATAAAAAGGATCTACTTTGTAATTACAATATCCTGCCCTTATTACTTTGGGGCATTCCATTCCTAGAAAAGTCAAAACAAACATAGGAGAGTCAGCTCGCTTTGGGTCCCAGTACATTTTACTGATACCTACTATTCCTGAGAGGGCAAGATGCAGCAGCAGTTCATCCAGAGACTCCCCAAGAAATTCAGGTGCATAAATCTTGCCACGTACAGTAGAGGCTCCCCATGCCATTTGAGTATTAATAGAGACTTTATCCAAGGATTTGGCAGCAAGTAATGTTTTTGTTTGTTCAAAGGTTTTTACTTTTATAATTAAGCTTCCTGTTTTTTTGTATCATCCTTTTTTCACTGGGGCCACAAATTTGATTGATTGGGCTCAGCACTCTGAATGGACCCAGTTTTGTTAGTTTGGTCTGTTCATCTTTGGCAGAGATTATGGCATGCCAGGAAGAATCGGATATTTTATCTATGTTTTCTGGTGGGTTCGAATCAATTATAGCTGGTCTGGGTTGTGAAAAAGTTGCTTGATTGTTTCTGTATTGCTCTTGGTTGTTAGGAATGGTATCTATAGTCATATTTAGAGACCTATTCCTAGATATCACCCCAGATAGATTGCTCTCAAAAGACGAGTCAGTTGCACAAAACTCCAAGTTGTTGCTCAAGTTTCTTGTCTTTTCACCATACGTTACATTTTCTACAGGTTCAGGGCTTTGGTCCAAAGTTTGTTTTTGTGGATTAGTGGGCTTTTCAGTTTCATCTGTAGCTGCAAATATTGCATTGCTGTCAAGACTTTAGTGTATTTCTGATAAAGATGATTGAGTTAGGGCAGTACTTTTGGGGGTTGAACTCCTGACTTTTGAACTCCAAGATGGCGGCCGCCATTTTGGAGCTGATGTAAACACAATTGCGGATGTCACCCTAATGATTGAGTTAGAACCTTTATTTATATTTTTCACTAGAAGAACTGTGGCTACACCTCTCAACCCAACCTGTTTACGTTTGTAACAGGGGGTTAGCTTCCGTTATTAATAAAATTCCGCTTGGTGCGCTTGCTGCGTTGTTGAAACACCATGTCCTTTGGCACGCAAAACCAACTTCAAAGTTGAATAATTTAAAAATAACGCATCAGCACTCAGAATGTCATTGATGTAAAACGCTTTTAAATGGTCTCTTTAACTGATTGTTTGAAATGGAATGTGCAATTTTGGTGGATCACCTAAACTCAATATTGACCCATGAATCAGATGGTTCAATACCATAGTACCAAACGAATGACTCGTAGATGGTCAATGGTTGTCTTTTTCAATATGATAGATATAAGCGCACTGAATGCCATAATTATATGAATGAAACTTCAAACTTCTCTGCAATGAAACTCTGCAATGTCTGCTATGCTTCGCTTATTACATTAGCAAAATCACTAGCAGGAATAACAGCTAATTACAACCCCCCTGTTAGGAGACCTCTTTCACCCCATTTGTGTCTTGCCTCAGAAAATACAAACAAGAGAAAGAAATGTTACTTGTGCCCTTCGAAAAAGGACAGGAAATCTAAGATATACTGCAAAGACTGTCAACAGAGCATTTGTGGTGAATTCAGCATCAATATATGCCTTTAGTCCAAAGTTTAGTGCAGGAAATAAGATACAATTGTAATGTTTGCATGTAATTTTTAAATAGAATGTGTTAATATTTTTCTACTATTTTTATTTTGCATGCATTTTATTTGAATATCGTTAGCCATAGAGAACGTTTTTATTGTATGTGTTAGTATGTAACCCCAAGTAAACGGATACGCCACGCTTCAAGTTTTGTAACAAAGGAAAATTTTCAATTAAAGGAAAAATTTTTCAATTTTTTCATTAACCTAAATGCTTCAAAACATGTATTTTCAGTATGAAACACATCAAAGAGCCTTAATATAGAAAATATTAGACATATACAGAGCTTTTGCAAAGAGGGTAGAAAACGGGCCTACAAGACGTGGTTGGTCTACAATGCTATATATTTTGTTGGTCTTTCTGGGTTAAAGAGTAAGTAAGGTGATAATTATTTTAACCTTACCTCAAGTTACAAAATTAATGATACTTGCCAAAATGTTAGAGTTCACTTAGCCACAACACCCTATCCGCCGTCCGTCAGCTCTATACTCATGCATTGTTTGTTAACAAACATTGAATCAGCTGACGCGGTTTTCCAGTCATAACCCCGAGAGTTGCCCGCGTAATTGCGTCGTAAAGCTCATCTTACACCTAAGGTCTGGAGCGACGGTATGGAGCGCCGGTGAACTTGCTATTGCTCCTCCCACGAGAGAATTCAGTGCACACCGACTTGAAAAAAAAGAAAAATAAAAGAAAAACATTTTATTTCCAATAGAGTACAAACATGAAATGTCGATACATTGGTTTTTAATACACCTTAACATTTGTCGCAACTCCAGCCTTGCTTCCCATTTTACGTCCCTTGCAAGTTCATTAATATCTTGCAATCGGGGACTAGGTCGTTAATTTACCCTAAACTGACCTAAAGAACTAAAACGCTAATTAAATATGACAAGCGGGCAATGATTGGAGTGCTTCACCTTCCTGGCAGCAAAAGTTAATATCGAACAACCATAAAGTGTTCGTTTGTTTGTTGCGAGCTTATCCGAAGCCACTGCTGCGGATTCGAAGCGTCCTTGAAGTCGCAGCTCTCGCGGGCCTGCCACTTCAGTGAGAGTTCATCTAAGAGGTCGGATGCATGTGAGCCTTGCGTGCGACGACTTCTACCGGCCCTGCATCTGGGTATCTAAACCCCCGGATAGCCGGCTAACAGTGGAGAATGTTCCCTGAACAATTTCTTCGAAGCTTCATGTGAGCACTCTTCTATTATTGTCAAGCTTGTCATTATCTTATTTATCCCGGTTCAGAAGAGACTATGTTAAATGCCAGGTAAAACTGGAAGTTGACGCTTCTTGCCGGTAAGCCTGACATAGTTCTTTTATTCGAAGAAATTGATTATCCTCTTCGAAATTTTCTTTAACGAAGAATTTTTTAAAATTAAATTCTTCTATTTACTTAAAAAATTCAATTCCTTATCTTCAAATTCCTTTATACGAGGAATTCCTTAATTTAAAATTCTTTCGTTCATTTGAAGATTGAATTTAACTTCTTATGAAAAGCAGTTCTGGCTTACGCAATTAGTTCGCCGGCTGCTTAGCAAGGCTGGAGAAGCTTCAGGGAAAGTCCTGGTGGCTACATCTTTTTTTCTTTCTCTAAATTTAATTTGAATTAACTGTCATTCATAACAATAAAGAGAAGTTTTAATAAATTTTCCTTAATTTGGAAAATTTTGCTGTTGGCCGTGCTGTCCGGGCTTAGTGCCGGTGTGGCTCTCATCTCACTAGAATTAAGGTATATTTATATTTTTGTGTAAGGTACCATTTTCGTGTTGCTAGCTCCTTGTGCTTTTAGGGGCTAGTGTATTGTTTACCTTACATGAAGTTTCATTTTTTTTCGTTGAACTTTTGTGCTTGTATGTAAGTGGAAAAATTAAATAATATTTAAAGCAAAAATTTAAATTAAATTTTTGTGAAAAGTCTAATTGTGTAAACGTTCTAATGTGATAAAAATTTAATTGGTGAGGGATGTCACATTTCTGTATATTTCTGTGTCATTTGTATTTTTTTCTATATTTAAATATGAGGATGTAAACCTAACCTGTCCACTTTTAAAAAGTGCAGACCTTTATGATTAGCTGAATTTTTTTTCTAATAAGCCTAATAACTATTTACTTATTACCTTTTTTTTGCAATTATGACCGAAACTTATAACGCCTCAGCCCTTAGCATGAAAATGCGGGGAGTAAAATGTAGTATATATTGTGCCGCCATAGCCATGTGGCTAGAGGGTTTGTAGGAAGGTGCTAAATTTACTGTAGCACCTCCTTCGAGTCTATCACGGGGTTTAAGACCCGGTAAGGGATAGTAACGAGTCGGTCGAAGAAATGGATTTATTGTTTAGACTACTGAGGCCAGTAATCTCAAGAAGTAACGAGAACGTAAAATAGTATGACTAAAAGAGTGTAATCGTAAGGGTAACTTGAACAAACGAAGGAAATGAGGCAGTCGATAAAATGAATAGGTGATATGAGCCTCGAGACATTAAGATGATATTAGACGTTGCCATATTACATAACGGCATTGTAATGTATGGCCAGGCGCGAGTAAGGTGCAAGTAAGTGGGTAAACAAAAGGGGGTAGCGGCGGAGTAGGCCTGTGAAAACGGTCTACGTTAATACACATGTAAAGACATATTTCTAGCACTTTGACACGCCTAATGCATTTATTATATCTAGGTACAAGATTTAAAAGAAATGACTATAACGACTATGGACACATATCATTATTAGTTCATTATCACAATTCAACGTAATGTCTGTAAGTCGCACTAGTAATCACGAATTATCTAAAGAAATAATTATATTATTTTATCGTGAGCTCCGTTCTAAAATTCTCAATGTATTATAAGAACCAAAATTTTACACAGAACACAAGGCACGAAAGTAGTAGTTATTTCATCAACACAATAATTAAACACTGGCAGAAAATAGACACTCACCCAGACGGTTCAAGTTGGGAATACGCTACGTCTACATCCTGACGTAGTAGCTAGGCAAATGGGCTGGTGTCTACCGCCTCACGGTCGGCCTTGGCAAAATGTTGCCATAAAGGTTCACTCAACTCGTCTCGTAAGACGGTGTAGATTTTATCTATTTTAATATTTATTTATCTTTGAATAAAAGACTGTTTAAAAGGTACAAAAGTACTTGAACGTTAAATTCTAATTTTTTATTAATTAATCAGTAATTGTCCGGGCACCACAGCACTACCCTGGCCAGACGCGGAGCGCACAAAGGATACTGAAATAGGGAAAGCCAGGTAGTTGGAGGTAAAGGAAATCGAGGGTAGGACATGTGGCGAGAGCCTGTTTTAGGTCACTAAAAGATTGCTCTGCAGCCTCGGTCCATGTCAGCCGTTTTAGCTGCTGGGGTGGTGGCAAAATAGTTCGATTAACATAAAGCATTGTTGACAAGGAGACGTATCGAAGGAGAAAGACTAATATTTGACATGTTCTTGAAACATTAAAGGTCACGATAACACTGAGGACAGGCGCAGTCAGCAATGGTTGCTACTCTAATCAGTAGGGGCCGAACGCCGCCTGCGCTTACCTCGTACCCAAGGAAAGTAGGTTTAGTTTGAAAGGAGCTACATTTGTCTGACGACAAACACTACCTGTGTTGAACCAGAAGGGAAAAAAATCAGGGTAGATCTACAGGCAAAGAAGTTTGAAAAGTCGGTTCGGAGGATAGTTTCCGAGGAAATTCAGGAATGATCACAATTTTTGGACATATTATGTCAGAATTTCGTTTTTATTATGGCGCCTCTGTCGTTCACCACTTCAAACAGGAACCTAAGCATGATATCCTCAAGATACGAATGTCATGGCTACCTGAGAAGCAGTGGAAATATTGAGTGGAACAGACAACAACATCTGTGTGCTGTCAGGAACCAGGATGTGAAGTTTCTAGCGAGAAAAACATGAGCAGGACTGTCGGCAATAGCACGTTTTAGGTCACTTAAAAGGTAACTTTTTAGCCTTAGTCTCCCAAGTAATTCGTTCGGTAAAGGTACGTTCAGTAAGGCCCTGGGCGATGCTATCGGAAATCGGAGGAATATCATAAGGCGATAGGAATCAAGCATGCCACAGGAGTATCAAGAACGAGTGCGGTCAGGAATTAGTGGCTGCTCTGTCGGCAGGGACCGTTTACCGTATGCACTCGTCTCATACTAGAAGAAAGGCTACTTTTTTTTATTTGTTATGGAAACTTCACATTTTTACGACAGCAAGGCATAACGAGCTATTTGCGAGGAATTAAGTAAATAAGTTAATAATATATACTTGCCGCTATGCAGAAGCACAAGATATTTTTTTTTTTTAGATAGGAAACATTTTTTTTCTAATTTGAAAGAGAAGAAGGAGATTGTGGACAGAACGTCCAGGAACGCTTCCTCAAAATCAAAAATTGTCATCATCTTCCGGAAAAAAGGAACATTTTTGGACGTAGAGAAACGACGTGTGTGGATCATAAGCTCGTTGAAGACTCAGATTGAGTCGTATTAGGCATGATAAATTAGCATACAGGTTCCGCCAAGGAAAGTAGAAAAGGCAAAAGGAAAAGTAGAAACGAGAATAAGGGATCTTCGATGGTAAAACATCGTAATAGGAGGATACTTAACTAAATTGAGATTTACAAGAGTAGTTCTTAAGAATCGGAGAAAACGAAACGTTAGAATTAGAGAAAATGTCAAAATAGGGGAGACTTTAGAAAGAAAATAATGCTGCGCAACTGGCCAATGGAAATGATGGGTACACTCATAAGAGAAAATATAAATTAATTATCACAAAATTGCAAATGGGGAGAAATTAACCGTCTGGGATTTTTTAGTGTCTACTTACAACCAGCGCTGCTATGACTGTGTTCGGCTTCTTGGGCACCACGCCGGGTCTTCTTTCTTCTTTCTTGGTAATGGCGTCCAGAACGTTCGGCTTGCAGGAGTTCGGCTGCTGGCTTCGGCGATCGGCAATGCTACCCCCTTTTTTGTTATAATTATCTATAGTGGGTGTTTTTTTATGTGTGAGTAAAAATATGAGTTGGGTGATTATAATGAAGGTGGGTGTTGGAGCGAAAGGGTCACCACTGTAGGAGGTTGCTAATTTTTCTGTAGCACCTCCTTCGAGTCTATCACGGGGTTTAAGACCCGGTAAGGGATAGTAACGAGTCGGTCGAAGAAATGGATTTATTGTTTAGACTACTGAGGCCAGTAATCTCAAGAAGTAACGAGAACGTAAAATAGTATGACTAAAAGAGTGTAATCGTAAGGGTAACTTGAACAAACGAAGGAAATGAGGCAGTCGATAAATGAATAGGTGATATGAGCCTCGAGACATTAAGATGATATTAGACGTTGCCATATTAACATAACGGCATTGTAATGTATGGTCAGGCGCGAGTAAGGTGCAAGTAAGTGGGTAAACAAAAGGGGGTAGCGGCGGAGTAGGCCTGTGAAAACGGTCTACGTTAATACACATGTAAAGACATATTTCTAGCACTTTGACACGCCTAATGCATTTATTATATCTAGGTACAAGATTTAAAAGAAATGACTATAACCACTATGGACACATATCATTATTAGTTCATTATCACAATTCAACGTAATGTCTGTAAGTCGCACTAGTAATCACGAATTATCTAAAGAAATAATTATATTATTTTATCGTGAGCTCCGTTCTAAAATTCTCAATGTATTATAAGAACCAAAATTTTACACAGAACACAAGGCACGAAAGTAGTAGTTATTTCATCAACACAATAATTAAACACTGGCAGAAAATAGACACTCACCCAGACGGTTCAAGTTGGGAATACGCTACGTCTACATCCTGACGTAGTAGCTAGGCAAATGGGCTGGTGTCTACCGCCTCACGGTCGGCCTTGGCAAAATGTTGCCATAAAGGTTCACTCAACTCGTCTCGTAAGACGGTGTAGATTTTATCTATTTTAATATTTATTTATCTTTGAATAAAAGACTGTTTAAAAGGTACAAAAGTACTTGAACGTTAAATTCTAATTTTTTATTAATTAATCAGTAATTGTCCGGGCACCACAGGTTCTACCGCCGTGCGGGAGACCCGGGATCGAATCTCGGCGCTGGCAGTGGCGATTTTCTCTGTTGGGTATAGGAGAAAAATTCCAAGCACAGTACCCCACTCTACCCAGGTGTCTGAAATGGGTACCGGTCTTGACCGGGGGAAAGCGTCATGGCGTCCTGGCGTTAGTTATAAGGCATTTGAAAATCCAATGTACAAGGTGATATGTATCAGGCTTGATTGGAAATAAAGCATCCGTAGATGCCTTCATTATTTAATTTAAAAAAAAAATTATTTATAACCGCGTTGCGCAAAAAAGTGCTCGCTCCTGGTTGTGTACCTTCTCTCCTAAGGGAGGCTATCCCTCAGTTGAGTGGCCTTCTAAAGGATTTTCGCCGTCTTTCCTCTATTCTGCCTTCTGACATTGAAGAAATTTCAGACGAGGAGCTAGTTAGACGAGCAGAATACGAAATCCAAATTGTTGAATTAATAGCTGAATTAAAGAATTCAGTTTTCCCGGCACCGGTATCAAACTCTAATGATACCGCGCCTCCTTCTGAGGCTAGTAAGGTTTCTGTTGCAGAGGTGCCTTTAAATATTTTTAGAGCTCCTCAGTTAACTTTGAGAAAGTTCAGTGATAATGAACACTGTCCTTTTTCTTTTCTTCATTTTCAAGAATCTTTTCTAAATGCTCTTCAAGCTTATCCAAATATGAGCGAAGTGCAGAAATTTATATTTTTAAAAAATCAATTACAGGGAAGAGCTCTTAGCCTTGTTGAGGGACTTCCTAATGAGAATAGTTTCCAAGCTGCTTGGGATTTGCTCAAGCGAGATTTCTTAAATGCTAATAAACTCATTTCCCTTGCTCTGGATGAATTAATCAATTCTCCCAGTGTTCTAAGCTTAGTAGAAATAGGTACTTTTCTTTCTAAAGTTAAGTTTCGTCTACTTGAGCTCTCTAAGCTTGGTGTAGATTTCTGTAGCGAGAAATCGGGCAATCTTTTGTTTTCTGCCATAATTAAAACCAAGCTCCCTGACTTTTTCTTGTTAGAACTTCTTCGTTATTGCAAAGCTAGTTTCTTCTCACTAGAGATGTTTGAGAACGCACATCATGTACTGTCTCTTTTGGAAACTAAATCTAAACCAAAAAAAATTCTCTCCCTTCGCAATGATAGGGTGGAGGAAAAGACTCGAGCCGAAACTAAATTTAAATCTCCTCCTGAGTCTTCTAACCTTCCTAGTGCAAAAGTGTGCCGGTTTTGTAAGCAGACCGGTCACACGTCCTTTTCTTGCCGTAAATTTGATACTCACGCAAAACGCGTGAAGCAAGTATGCGAGTTGCTATTGTGTTCCGTGTGTCTTAGTCACAATCATTTAGCTAAGTCTTGCCCTGCAAAAAGCAGAGGCTTGCCTTTTAATTGTTCGCTTTGCAAGGCCAATACTCATGTTAGTCCGTTATGTCCCAAGTTCGTAAGTTTTTCCTCTCTTGCCGCCACCTCTTCCTGACGGTTAAGGCACGTTTTCGAATGTGCCCTGTTATCGCTCTTTCAACTAAAATTAACAATCTATCTAAACGTGTAAATTTCGTGATTGACACCGGGAGTCAACAAACGTTGATTGACCTGGATACGGTTAGTCCTAACTGTACTACCGATGATTTGCAAGAACTTACTGTAAACACGGTAGGTGCCTCTGTCCCGTTACGGGGCAAGCACATTAACGTCAAGCTCGTGCTTCCTGACTGTGAGAAGCATGAGCTTGATGTTTTTGCGATGCAGAATTTGAACCTGCAGATGGAGATGAAGGGTTTGCAATCTAAACTCGAGCTGCTTAAAACTAAGCTACCTCTTTCAACTTCCTTTCCTGAAGTCGTTGATGACAGTTTTCAAATCAACGGTATTTTAGGTGTTGATGCTCTTCAAGCTTTTCGTGCGCTTGAGTTGCAACACGTCGCAGGCTATGAAGTTATGCGCGTGGCTAACGGTTTCTTACCCTTCGGGGAACTAAAATGTTATAAATCCTCTTTGGTTCCTGTCGTGGCTTCGGCCGCTAAAAAACAAGACGGTGGCTCGCCTTGTTCTGTTGTTCAGCCTGTAATTTCTTCCCCTTCTGTTGTTTCACCTGAAATTTCTTCTTCCTCTGCTGTTCTGCCTAAAGTTTCTTCTTCCTGTGCTGTTGCAAATAAACAAAAACGAAACAAAAAAAATTAAATCTAAAGCTAATCGTTATCATGGTGTGTTGGAGGCATTTTTTGAACCTCCCAGGGTATGTTCTTCAGCATTAGATGGTGCTGAATGTGATGTGCAAGCTGGTCTTGATAGACTGCTAGACTTAGAATTAATAGGAGTACCTGCTAAGGAAACAGAGTATGACAAAGAATTGAAAGACTTCAAGAGTAGCGTAGTTTATGCCGAAGGCCGCTATAGTGTCCACTTGCCTTGGAACCGTAATTTATTAGCAAAAGTTCGTCATAATTTCGGATTGGCGCGATATCTCGCTCAGAAGGTTGCTGCTTCTAACTCTCGCAGGGGGATAGAGCAACAGTATAACGATGTCTTTCTGGAACAACTCGAGCTTGGTATTATTGAGCCTCTTTCTCTCGAAACTTTAGATGTGCGTGAGCACAAGTGGATACCACATAGGCCTGTCGTGCGAGAACACGTTACTACTTCTTAGATACGCCCTGTTTTCAATTGTTCACTAAAGCGAGGTAAATTGCCTAGTTTGAATGAGGCCTCCTATGTGGGTCCTAACCTCATGAACGATTTACTTGGTCTCTTAGTGTATTTTCGGTCTAATTCCATTGTTGTGGTGTCAGACATTTTCAAAGCGTTCCTTCAAGTAAAGTTAGCCAAGACATTAGACCGAAATCAATTTAGTTTTGTGCTCTTGCAAGATGGTGAATTTAAATATTTCCGATATACAACATTGTTGTTCGGTTTTGTCGCTTCCCCGTATATTCTTAATTTTCTGCTAAAACTCCATGCTAAAACTATCAGTGATTTGGTGGTTAGAGACGTAATGGCAAACAAGCTGTACGTGGACAACCTAATATTCACAACCAATAGTCCCGAGCTTGCGCTTGACACTTTTCAACGCGCTAACAAAGCATTTAAAGAGAGTGGCTTTCCTTTGCGTCAATGGCAGTCTAATAACTCTAATCTTTTGTCTCAAATTGATCCTTCTCTTTGTAGCTCCAGTGCGCACTCCAGAGTACTGGGTTATAACTTTGATTCTTCTTCTGATTCTCTTTCCATATCTGTAAAAAGTTTGAATCCTTCCTGTAAGACTCGTAGGAGTATGCTGTCGGAAATTGCTTCTCTGTATGACCCTTTAGGGATCCTATTACCATTCTCTGTTAGAGGCAAACTCATTTTGCGTAAGTTAACACCGTTGAGACTAGGCTGGGATCAAGACGTTCCAGATGATATCTGTAAAGAATGGCGTAACTTTTGTCAGGAGTTTTCTGAATTGCATGAATTTGAGTTCCCTAGGATGAATTGACCTTGAATTGAATTGAAAAAATTGACCTTGTAATTTTTTGTGACGCTAGTGCGAGAGCTTTTGAAACCTGCATGTACGGTGTCCAAAAAGAGCGCAGCTCGCTCATTTTCTCTAAAGTCAAGGTTTCGCCTCCTAGGCAAAGAACTCTTCCTTCTCTCGAACTTCTGGCTGTGTATCTTGCTTATCAGTGCCTTGTTTCTCTAATGTGTGACGTTAACTTCCCTTATGCAATCTCAAGTATAACTTTTCTTACCGATTCCCAGGTTACCCTGGCTTGGTTATTAAGTGGTAAGCCTCCACGAAAGAATGTATTCGTTAGTAATAGAATTAAGGATATAGGCAGCATGCGCCAGACGTTGGAAGGTAAAACCTCAGCTTCTTTTCATTATGAATACGTACCTACCATGTTTAACATGGCTGACTTGTTAACTCGAGGTATTAAAGTAACTAAGTTTCTCGAGAATAAAACTGTATGGTTGGCAGGTCCTGACTGGATTCGAGAAGGTAAGGACCAGTGGCCCAAGGGACACCTGGGTTGCATTCCCCATCAATTTGTTTCCTCTGCATGTATTAATGTCAATATTGTTCCTCCGTGTGAAGCTCCTATTTTGGAGATTGAACGCTTCTCCTCCTATCCTAAATTACTAGGCACGATGGAGAAAGTATTTAAAGCCGTCGCTATTTTTCGACGTGCAGATTTGGGCAATGCAAAATTGCGAGCATTCATTTTTCTTATTTCTTCTATGCAAAGTAAATATTTTGCAGGCGAGCTCGAGGCCTTGAAAAATAAAAGTCCTCGGCCGCCTCTATTAGTTAGAACCTTTAATCTTTTCCTTGATTCGCACGGTCTAATTCGATCTAACAGTCGTATTGCAAACGCTGAAGAGTTAGATTATAACACTCGCAATCCCATTTTACTGTCTAGTTCTTCTCACTTGACCAATTTGTTAATTTTGCATACTCATAAACTTCTCAACCATCAAGGGCTCGATATCACCGTTCAAAAGCTTAAGCTGGACGGGTATGTCTTGCCTCGCTGTAAGCGTACTGTTCGAGGCGTATTGGCTAAATGCACTGTATGCAAGAAGCTAAACGCTAAAGCATTTTCTTATCCTGACCCTCCTGCTCTACCTGACTCTCGTACTAATTTCGTAAGGCCCTTTGCCACAACAGGCATGGACTTCTCTGCCCACTTTTGGGTATTAGACCCTTTTGGCCACAAACAAAAGGTTTATTTACTATTATTCACGTGCTTTCAAACTAGAGCTATACATATCGAACTTCTTCCCTCCATGACTCTGGAGGAATTTTGTCTTGCCTTCATTCGTTTTACAAACGAAAAGGGCATTCCTAACACTGTATATTCTGACAATGCTTGAACTTTCACCGCCGCTCCCGATCTTCTATCGGAAGTGTTAACTTCCTCTTTGTATGAAGAGCGGTTTCGCCCTTTTAATATAAAGTTTAAAACTATCCCTATCTACAGTCCTCAATTTGGCGCGATTTGGGAACGTCTGTTCAAGTCCATAAAGGACTGCGTGTATAAACTTTTTGGTCGCAGCACTTATTCTTATTCTTCTTTCCTCACTGTCATTTCTGATATTTCTCTCACCCTTAATCTGCGTCCCCTCTCTTACACTGAGATGGGGGACACGATCTTACCTATAATGCCTATTCAATTCCTTCAACTTTATCCTACATCTAATTCTTTAATTCTGTCCGATGAGCTTCCGGACTTGGAGACCGACGCTGTTGAGCATCGCGAACATTTGCTCTCGCTTTTGGAGAGACGCGATGTCATGGTCGCCAAGTTCAGGGAGCTCTGGTATACTCAGTATTTAATTTCTTTGCGAGGTCCATATCCTCTGAAATCTTTACCCTTTAACAACAAGCTATTATCTGTGGGTCAAGTGGTACTTGTAAAACACCCTATAAAACCCAGACCGTTTTGGGCCTTGGCTCGCATCAGTGCTTTGCTCCCTGGTCGCGATGGCAAGGTTCGTGTTGTACGAGTTATAAGGGCTGATAACACTGAAAGCGCCATCGAAGTCTCGCTACTATACCCGCTGGAGTTAGCTTTCACCGATCCTACTCCAGAGGAGGTGGGGGATAGCGCAGACGGGAGTAGTTCAGGCGAGGAATTATACCCTCGTTTCGAACCTCCCGCGAGGTTTGAAACTCAACGGGGTGGTTCTACCTCCGAACACCCTAGAGTTCAGCATCTTAATACTTCTTCTTCTGATACGGATTCTTCGGCCTTTTCCGAAGAACCCGTAGTTACTTCTGCTGACCGTCCTCAAAGGCAAGCGGCGCGTCAGCAACGTAGCAAATTAAATTATCTAATTAAGAAAGGGCATTTATGAACCCTTTCAACCTATGTGTAATGCGCAAAAAAAAATTATTGTCAGTCCTATCCAGTTGTGCTGGAAGGACGTTTGCATGTACTTGTGTGTATTTCCCGGAATTTTCGATGAAAACTCCGTGCCTTCTTTTGCCGGGATTGTGTCGCAACTCCAGCCTTGCTTCCCATTTTACGTCCCTTGCAAGTTCATTAATATCTTGCAATCGGGGACTAGGTCGTTAATTTACCCTAAACTGACCTAAAGAACTAAAACGCTAATTGAATATGACAAGCGGGCAATGATTGGAGTGCTTCACCTTCCTGGCAGCAAAAGTTAATATCGAACAACCATAAAGTGTTCGTTTGTTTGTTGCGAGCTTATCCGAAGCCACTGCTGCGGATTCGAAGCGTTCTTGAAGTCGCAGCTCTCGCGGGCCTGCCACTTCAGTGAGAGTTCATCTACGAGGTCGGATGCACGTGAGCCTTGCGTGCGACGACTTCTACCGGCCCTGCATCTGGGTATCTAAACCCCCGGATAGCCGGCTAACAGTGGAGAATGTTCCCTGAACAATTTCTTCGAAGCTTCAGGTGAGCACTCTTCTATTATTGTCAAGCTTGTCATTATCTTATTTATCTCGGTTCAGAAGAGACTATGTTAAATGCCAGGTAAAACTGGAAGTTGACGCTTCTTGCCGGTAAGCGTGACACATTAACAACCTTAAATGATTATAACACATTTGTATCGCTATGCCCGTGTAGAATGTTGAAACAAAATGATTGATAGAAAAGTACAACAAAAATGAGTTCCTTTCCTTAAAGGTTAGGTTAGGTTAAAGGTTAACATCGGCATCTTTGGGATGCTTTATTTTCAATCAAGCCTGATACATATGATCTTAGCATTGGTTTTTCAAATGTCTTATAACTAACCCTATATATAGGACACCATGACGGTTCCCCGTAAAGCCGGTACCCATTTCCGACACCTGGGTCGAGTGGGGTATTGTGCTTGAGGTTTCCCTTATACCCAACGGGGAAAATCCTTGCCTAATCTGGTTTTGAACTAAAGGCCCCCTCACACGTACAAATATGTTGGCAGACAATCTGAACTGAATTTGTTTTGTCGGTCTCAAGGCCTCTCACACGATGCTAAAAACACACTGCAAACTTGACAAAGACTGGCGCACGCTTCAGTATGCCAGTAGCAGCTAGGTGGAGAGTACGCACAAGAATAGCGACTCCAGACGGCGAGTTCGTACAATTGATAGGATTTGCTGTAGTTGCAATTAATAAGAAATAAAAGAGATGTAAAAGCTCGCTCAAAATGGGCTAAAGAATAGTTCCTAGAAAGTAGTGAACATACAAATAAAAAATTGCTTATTGAAGTACATAAGGAGAGAGAGAGGCAAAGTTTGAACTTGAACTTGAACTTGAACTTGAGGGCCGACAGTGTCGGGGCCTTTGTAACGGCCTACAATTCCCTCCACAATTTTCACACAGAGTTCAGCGCCTGGTACCAGACTTGTCCACTAAACTACTCAGGATCTACGATCCTTGTCACAAGCCTCCATTGGAAGGCATCACCGGGACAACCAGTGTGTCAAAACACCATCCCCCGGCACATAGGGTCATTACAGCCCATTCTACCAGACTGGCTCATTCCAGTCACTGTCTCTTACTCCAGGCACGCACAAGAAACACTTTCATAGCCTCAGTGATACTCGCATTACACTCCTGATCCAATCCAGCAAGACAGCTCATACCGCAATCATCTTCAGCACATCTGGCATTCCACTCATTCTCTCCATACTGCTCAGACACCACATTCATAAAACTCTCTCTCTCTCTCTTGCTCATACTTACTACATTCCAGCACAAAATGCTCAATTGTTTCCTCTACTCCACTATTACACTGCTGACATAATCTGTTATTATTCTCATTCCATCTCCATGTACGTCTGTTCACACTCAATGACTTACATCTCACAGCAAACAAGAGTTGACTTCCAAAACTACCATCATAGAACAGCTCAAACTTAGGTGCTTTCTTTTTCATACCCCTCAGGGGGATACAACTATTGTATCTATGGGAATTAGCGCTCCCAGAAGAAAAATGTGAGGGCCCGAGCTGAGAGTTAGGTAGGCCTTCTTTTTGTTGAAATAAAATGTTTTTTGTTATGTTAAGGACCACCTTTTTTCGGTTCACTACTGTCCTGTTCTTCAGCACCTCTGACTTTCTTCTTCAACTTTTATCTTATTTCATGAACTTCTTTCTCATCTTACTGTTTCTATGCCCTTTCTGCATAGATTCCTCATTTTCTTATCCTCATACTAAATGGTGCCTTCCTCCTTCCTCTCTTCGATACGCTCTATTTTTCCAGCGGTTAGGGAGGCTTAAACTAACTTATAATCTAATCTATAATCTAATCTTCTTTTTCATATACCAGTTAAGTGTAGGCTTCCGCATCATGCTAAGCTTCCACTTATTCAATCCATACTCTTTTGTTTGTCTCTCAATCTCTTTCTTCCACCTCTTGCAGTCCCACTCAGGCCCTACACCTCCAACATTTATTAAACTCCAGTCATCCACAGGTCCCCCAATTCTAACATGAATAATCTTTTGCATACTGAGTTTCCTTGCATGCCCCCAACATACTTTCTCCCAATAGCTTACACTCAGATTCCATTCAAAGATTCGCCTTACCCACCTGCTATTCTGCATTCTTTCAATTCTCACCTTATAATTCAGCACAGCTTTCATCATTCTTTCTGAAAATAGGCTCCACCCTAGGTCACCTCTAATGGCTTCTATAGCTGTCCATTTTGGAGCACCCAATGCTACACGTCCTACCTTATTTTGTATCACATCCAGCTTTTCAAGATCACTTCCATTCCAAGCAAGAGCACTCATACCATACATGACACAAGGTACAGCAACATACTTCCACATTCCTCTCACACATTCGTACTTGTTTGCTCTGTATCTGGCCACACTACCTAACCGTCCACTCCACTGCATTGCTTTAGCCACTTTCTCACCTTTAGTTCTAGTACATCCATCTTCACTTATCATACAACCTAGATATTTGTATTCTTTTGTTCTACCTATTCTGATTTCTCCAATATTCCACAGTCTGTCTCTATCAGTCTCATCACTATTTATAACCATGACCTTACTTTTATCTGCACCAAAGTTCATCTTGAAATCTGTACTATATCCATTCACAATGTCAAGCATCCTTTGTAGTTCATGACCACATTCACTGACCACAACCACATCATCAGCATACAACAAACAGCTCAGTCTCTCATTACCAACTTTCAGTCCTAAACCACTCCCTCTCAGTCGAACTGCTAATTCTTCTGTGTACAATCCAAACAACAGGGGGGGGGGCAGAGTACAGCCCTGTCTCACTCCTCTAACACTCCTCACTTGCCCTTTTTCCAAATTTCCTAACCTGTAGATAGCACTTGTGTTCTCATACAGACTCTGTACAATGTTCACTATTTTTCTGCTAAAACCAACTTTTCTCAAAATTTCAAACAGCCTAACCCGATCCACTCTGTCATACGCCTTTTCAATATCCAGGAATGCTAAATATACCTTCTTGTTATCCTTCTTCATTCGCTCAATTATTTCACTCACTACAAACAGATTATCCTCCCCACGTCTATCTTGCCTAAAACCATTCTGTTCTTCTCCCAGGACTCCTAATTCCTCAACTAAGTTTTTCATTCTCTCATTCAAATTGCCACAAAAGATCTTACATACGGTGTCACCCAGTGGCAATTGGTCTGTAATTTTTAAGTTCTTTCATACTCTTATGTCCACCCTTATGCAACAGAACTACATTACACTTGTTCCAGTCATCTGGTACTCTTTCACTCTTCCATACCTCATCAAATAAACATTTCAACATACTGACTACACTCTCTCCTCCACATTTATAGAACTCATATGGTATCTTATCAGGGCCACATGCCTTTCCATTTTTCACTTTCTTCAAAAAACTTACAATCTCTTCACAAGTGATTTCGTCTTCCATTTGCAGTTCATGTTCATCTATCAGAATATTTATAGGTTCATCATCTGTAACCTGCTCATTCATTCCACCAATGTCCTCCCAGTATTCTTCAACTGCTTTCACCATTTGCATCCTATCTTGCACACTGCACCCATTAACTACTAATTCATCAACTTGAACTTCACTACCTCTATCATTACCTTGTATAAACCTATACCAATATTTTATTCCATCTGGACCTTTCTTTCTTGGATTTTCAACTTGGTGTCTCTCTTCTTTAACCCTAGCCTCATTGATCATTCTCTTTACTTTCTTCTGCTGGTCCTTGTACTCATTCCATACACTCTGCCATTCATCCTCAGTAATTCTGCGTCTTTCATACATTTTCCTCATACAGCGTTGTTTTTTATTTAAAGTCTTCCTTCTCATTCGTTCTTCCTTTATCTCACTCGTAAACCACCTAGCATTCCCTGTACTTTTCCTGCATTTCATTCTACCAATCTTTTGCTCTGCCACATCATACAAGGTTCTTGCAATCTCCTTATTTAGGTCATTTACATTTCCACATCTGTTCCAGTTACATCTACTCAATTCATTTCTAAATTCTTCCCAGTTTGCCATTTTAATACGCCAATTTTCTCTTACTCTGCTGGCCTTCTGCATTGACTCCTTTCCACCGAGTACAGTCGTGCACCACACACGAAGGCTGGCGTGACACTGACGTGGTGTCAAGGTTTGCAGCCGGTCGCTCCAAAATTATCAAGCATGGCTCATCTGCCTCATACAGTCTGTGCTAACCTGAAATGAGCGTACAAACGCACGAATTCAGCACCAGTTTAGAGATGTTTGCAGATATATTTGCGCGTGTGAGGGGGCCTTAAGACAGCACAATCCTCGCGACGCTCATTTGAAAAACACTTTCATTTGTGCGCACAAGTATTGAAAAATGAAAGCGAAACATGTTTTCAAATACCTTAGCATAGTGTTGAGATCCAACTTCATTATATATATTTATTATTATACATGAGTTGTCGCCGTCACCCAGTAAATTGCTTCCGTCCCGTTTTCTATGTTCATGTGTTAACTGCCTCTGGAGAGCGATCGAGCTCTTCCTTCTTGTTCTCGCCACCGTGCCCGACGGACGTACAGTACATGTAGTTCCTAGTTTAACTGTTGTGTTTCTTTACCCCACACCTCATACTTATAACCGTTGCCGTACTCCATTATTCCAAAGATGGAAAGAGGCCTCTCTGGTCTGACAGGTTATGGGCCCAGTAACCTAACTTTTGATGGCAATGATGAAAGGTATGAGTTGTGGGAAGTGAAATTTCGGGCTTACCTAGACTTGAAATCGTTGGGTGCCGTCCTTGAGGGCGAAGAATCAAGTCTGGATGTCGAGAAGAATAAGAAAGTTTTCTCAGAGCTTGTACAAAGGCTCGATGATAAAAGTCTCTCGTTGACAGGTTTTTTGAAAACCTGTCAGACTCGGTCGCGGTCGGACGTGCGGGGAAATGGGGCGGTAATTGTTGAAAATGCAAAGGGGAAATAACCTAGCCATGCGTAAAAATTATACCATCAGTGAATGTGTTTGTTACCTGTGGAACTGCGAAAGGGAAAAAATAATTTTTGTCTTATTTCTGCTTAAATCAGTGCACTTTAAATGAAAAGCCAACAAAGCAGTGCTGGCAAGGGTTGTGAAATGGTGTGCTCAGCCCGGTCTCGAACCATAGGCCTGAGTGAAGTGTGAAGTGGCCTTGTTCCCTCAGTCTCCCCTCGCCGAGCCCACACCCCCCCCCCCCTTTCCGAGCCCGCACCTCCCCCCCCCTTTCCCGTACACCTGCTTTCCGTCTTCTGACCGTTCAGAGCATAGCATGGCAAATCCTGAACTTTTTCCGCTTCAAGCAACCAAAGAAATTACATTTGTTTTGATCAATTTTTGGCAATGTCAAACCTCTCAGTTTCAGTTTTTGTTCACTTCCTACGTGGCCGAGACGGCAAATGTGCACGAAAGTATTATTGTGTTTCATTTGTTACAATAGAACATGGATGTTGAAAAATTTCTAATGTACACAATCAATTATTGATTCACCAAATTAGCTTACATGATTATCATGTTCTTTTGATGGACAATTTTGGTTAACTAGTTACGTTAAATGTGAGAAGGGTAAAAAACTTCTTCTCTGAAAGAACTTTTAAATTTAAAAATTGAAAAAACTTGATCCAGCAACTTTCGGAAATAATTTGCCATGTTAAAAAAAATAGAAAAAAAATAGAAAGTGTACTCTGGTATTTTCGCATTTTTTGGGAAAATAACAGTGACCACCATTCGTAAGTTATTTCTATGTTACAATAGAGCATGAATGTTGAAAAATCTCTAACGCACACAATCAATTTCTGATTCACCAAATTGGCTTACATTATTATCTTGTTTTTTTTTTTTATGGAAAATGTTGGTTAACTAGTGACGTAAAACCTGAGAAGGATAAAAAACTTTTTCATCTTCGGTTTCTCTTATCTGTTATTGCAAAAAAAAACATCATGTTGAGTGCATATGACGCTACCTGTGGAACTGCGAAAAGAAAAAAAATAACTTTTGTCTTATTTCTGCTTAAAACAGTGCAATTCAAATACGAAGCTAACAAAGCAGTGCTAGCAACACGAAGGAAATGGTGTGCTCAGCCCAGTCTCGACCTATAGGCCTGTCTGTCTGAAGTGTCCTTGTCCCCTCAATCACCCCTCACCGAACCCGTTCACTCCCCCCCCTCTTCCCGTACCCCTGCCTCCCGTCTCTCTGACTGTTCAGAGCATGGCAAATCCTGATGAACTTTTTCGCTCCAAGCAACCAGAGAAATTACGTTTGATTTGATAAATTTTTGGTAATGTCTAACATCTCAGTGAAGTTTTGTTCACTTCCTACGTGGCCAAGACGAAAAATGTGCACGGAAGAATTATTGTGTTTCGTACCTCCGTTTCCCTACTGACACCGAATAGTTTAAAACATCATAGCTATACGATTACAACGCACGATGCATCACTATGAGACTCGCTTCGCAGGCCGGAAAGTGCCGTTCTCTGCACAAATGTTGCCCTACACAACATCCAGAAAAAATGGTTCTCTCAGGGGCAAATATACGACTTTACCAAGCAAAGTGCCTGCAAGTAGGGGACCTACATCCTCTCACGCACAAGATTCTAATGCTCAAAAGACGGGAGACTTGTTAACAGCTGCCAGTAACCCCGTCAAAGAATGTGTGTCACCTTCCGAAGCAACGTCAGTGAAGACTATGCAACCAATATCGCCGGATGAGGGAAAACATATCTGCCAAACCTCCAGCAATCATTTGAAGGTTCGAAGCAGTGAAGTCTCAGCCGCAGCACCACAACCACCTGCTCCTCATCTGAACAAGCAAAACAGCGTGCCAGCTCCCCAGCTCTGCGTCAACAACAACGCTCCGAACTGTCCGCCAGCGGCGGGGACACAAACACCATCCTCATCAACAGGTACAAGAAAAAATAGTTTTTACTAATAAGGACATTTCAAGCGTGGTAGACTTTTCTCATTCTCCAGATAACATGTTCGATAATTTTCGCGCACAAACCGATACTGGCAGTAAATTACCCCAGAGCGCAAGCTGTGAAAACAAAATAAAATTCCAGTACAGAGCAATAAAAATAACACTGTTGCTTCTTTTAATGGCTACTTGCACCCGCTTCAAATAACAAGCTCTCAAAAAATTCATGAAATTATTCACAATTTGTCTCTAACAATAGCGTTTTTCAATAAATCCCTAAGACAACGTGAGCCTCCTAGCCCGTCGTCGATTTTCTCTACAGTATCAAACATTCAGAACCTAACCGAACAGCTTTTTGCTTTAAATTCACATATAAGTTCTCAAGACCTTGCACCTGTGGTACCTGCTAGTATCTCTTGTGAAATCGACTCCAATTGTCGAGAACCTTACGACCCTTTGCTGCTAGGTGATAATATCCAAAGCACGATCAGAAGAAAGGACATCGATCGCTCGTGCTGGATCAAAACTGTTCCATCAGGGCGCTTCGATGACCTTCTCCATACTGTAAATTGCATGCCGAGATTTAAAAATTATATACTAAGTTTTGATGGTCTCTGCCACTCGCCCTCAGACCTTGCTCGAATCAAACAAAAAATTGTAAGAAAGTACGCACTTTCTCGTATTTATATTGCCAATGCTTGCAGTGCAAACGAATTCAACAAAGCGAGGCATTTTTGCAAAAACCTGGGTGTAAACTTGATTCAATTTCAAACTTACCCAGAAAATGAAAATGGTGACGCACTCAATAACTTTCAATGGCCTCGGACCCAGGAAGAGAACTTCTGTTTTCTCTCAACAACTTGCAATGAAATCAACATTGCGAATCACCGTGCCATATTGTCCTCATTTCAACAAATGTCAAGCAATAAATGGAATTATAGATCATTCCAATGAATCGAAAAATTCACGAAATGAGACAAATAGTCTCACATTAGACTTTCAAAAAGAATATAAGCCTATGCACATCACTGCACATGGTACACCAAATCCTTCAAAATTGATTGCGTCATCAAGCAGAGGTCTGACTCACCCACAGCATGAGGAACGTAAATAAGCCTGAGCCTTTCCCTGATTCGATCTCAGACAAATATAATGTCAGTACGAAAAATAAATTTGCGTTACTTGCAACAGACACAAATAGTGATTGCGACATGCCCTCCTTTTCAACCAATTCTCAACTTTCCAGTGAGTACGCAGGAACCAAGGAAAGTCAAGCGAATACCGATATTCAAAACTATTCCAAAGAAAATCAAATTATCCGAAAAAAATCTGATGCCTCTGCCGGGCCTCCGTCGAACGACCAAACTAATACTGCTACCGAAAAATCAACAGTGAATCAAATCTGCACACGCGTCGCACACACACTGGACGACTTGAAACGATCGCTCAAATCGGAGCCTGCTTACACTGTAGGTGACGGACACTGTCTCCTCCACACCGTAACGACGCAGCTTTCTTCACAACAAAAATCGAATTGGAATTATATATCTCTGAAAAAAGCCCTCAAAACTGAGAGCTCCAGAAACAAGGACCAGTATGCAAAATTCGTTGACAAGAACAGTGGCAGTTTCGAACAACTCATCGATAAATACATCGATAGAAAAGTCTTCGATCACGCAGTTGGAGACCTCATACCCCAAATACTTTCTAATGTAACGAGAACACCAATTCACGTATTTGATGAAAGAGACGATGGGATTTGGAAGACGACAATCTCCCCTACATCAAATGCTCTGATAAACTGTCCTCCGGTAAACATACACCGGAAACAGGACCACTATAGCGCCCTCTTGAAAATGCGTGATGAAAATCGTGTTGCTCCCTCCCCCATTTTGTGACTGAATAACAGTGATCAAATTGAATATGAAGCTGAAATCACAAACAATGAACGCGGCAATAAAGACCTAGAGATGAATACTAAATGCCCTGCTAGACCTAAAAAATGCAATAACTCCACTAAAGATCTGCCTATTGAGGTAAATATTATCAAAATATTGCACATAAATGCTCGCAGCCTCAATGGTAAAATGGATGACGTACGAGTAATGTTGATCAATAACGATATCGATATTTTATGCGTCTCTGAAACATGGTTCGATTCACGAGTCGAAAGCTCATATCTCAGCATTACCGGGTACAAATTGTACCGTTATGACGGAGTCAAGAGTAAGAGAGGTAGCGGTTCATGCATTGTCATCAAAGATGTCTACTCTACATCCTTAGTTCCGATAAAAGAAAAATGCGAAGACATAGAAATGGTTTGGCTCAATGTTCAAGTAAACAAACACAAGTCTTTCATTATCGGCAGTCTTTACAGGCATCCGTCAGCATCTCTTCGTCCAACATTAGATTTCATTGAAAATACGATTAGATCAATCTCTGCAGCCAAAAAGTCTTTCTATGTTTTCGGAGATTTTAACGTGGATCTGACAAATAAAAACAATCAGCTAAGCAAGATGCTGCACAGACTTAAACTTTCTCAAATGGTCCAAGAACCAACGCGAATTACCAACACTTCTAAAACTCTTCTTGACCTAGCAATTACCAACAATCCCCAAGCAGTACTCAGCAAAGAAATCTTACCGTCCTTTTCTGATCACCATTCGGTAGAATTCCAAATCAATATTGCAAAAGAGAAACAGAAATCTAGTTACATTACATATCGCATGAAAAACCACTACTCCCCTGAAATATTTCAAGAAAAGCTATTAGACAGATGGAGTGAATTTCAAGGCATGGAAAACACCGATGATGTCAATCTACAAGTTTCGCTTTTCAATGAAAATTTCGTATCAGCTCTTAACGAATGCGCACCTTTCACTACGAAGAAAGTTAAGCCAAGAATTTCTAAATGGATAACAGATGAGATAAAACATTTGAGCAGAGCTAAAAGAAATTTGCAGCGTGAGTACAAACTGAATAAATCAGACAGTACGCGTCGAAAATTATATAAAGATCATGAGAAGATCCTACGAAGAAAAGTTAAGGAAGCAAAACGGGACTACTTCCACAAAGAACTCTTTGCGGCAAAACAAAACCCTAAAAGAACTTGGGAAATCATTAGAGAAGCTGCTCAGTATAAAAATTCAGACTGCAAAAGCACTTTTGACAACCCCTCAGAAATGGCGAATGACTTTAACACTTTCTTCTCAAAAGTTGGCGAAGATGTTTTCAAGGAAGTATCCAGGACAGTTTCAGACACATTTACAGAGGCAAATCTGAGCGATGTTTCATCCCCAAATAGTAGCAGCAAGTGGAGACCAAAGCCAGTTAGCGTCATAGAGATACGAGAAGTCTTATACTCACTAAAGAATACTAAAGCGACTGGACATGATGGCATAAGCCTCCAACATATAAAAGACAGCTTCCCTGTAACAGCACCCTTTATTCGCTTGATTATAAATACATCTATAGTCACAAACAAGTTTCCCGATCAATGGAAACTATCCATAATTAAGCCATTACATAAATCTGGTGATATCGACATAGCGTCAAACTACAGAAAATATCTGTTATGTCCAAAATATTAGAAAAAGTAATAACAAACAAGCTCTCGTCTTACATAGACGAGTCACATCTACTGCATCGCAATCAATATGCTTACAGGAGGAATACCAGTACTCAGGACGCCCTGTTAAACATAACAGAAAAAATTTACAATGATATTGACCAAAAAAAATTAACTCTCATACTATTGCTTGATCTCTCCAAAGCTTTCGACAGTGTTGAGCATAAGAAACTTCTACAAAAAATTTCAAACCTCAGAATAGACACTCAGTGGTTTGAAAGCTACCTACGAAACCGCTCTCATATGCAGTGTGCTTGAATAACAAAATGTCATCGTTCATACCAAATAACTTTGGCGTTCCTCAAGGTTCAAACATCGGCCCACTCCTATTTTCAATTTTCATCAACGATTTCCCCACCATGCCGGCAAACACAAAAATCTCAATGTATGCTGATGACGTACAAATTGCCATGACAAGCTCAACAGCGGATTTAACAGAAACACAAGCCAACGCTGAAAACCTTCTGAGAAATCTGAAATTGTGGTATGACCATAATGGCCTCAAACTTAACGCAAGTAAAACGCAATGCATTATTTTTGGATCACAGAATGCGACTGAAAATTTACTACCATTCAAGCTATCATTTGGAGGCGATACAATTAAACCAGTCGATAAGGTTAAAAATCTGGGTGTTTGGTTTGACAAAAATATGACTTTCAATTCACACGTCGAAACAATGTGCAACAAAATTAACGGAACCTTAATGTTCTTTCATCGTATAAAGAACACACTTGACGAAAAATCTAGGTTATTAGTGATTCAGTCTTTAGTTTTATCGCGTCTGGACTACTGCAGTCTTGTGTGGGGAGACTTACCTAAATGTCGTCAGGAAGAGTTGCAAAAATGTGTAAACTTCGCCGCCAAAGTGGACTGCAAAGGAAATTTCAATAAATACGATCATGTCACCCCTCTTTTAAGAAAACTCGACTGGATCCCAATACCGAATAGATTCATGATCCAGAAAGCTCGACGAATATTCTCCTCTCTATACCTCCCCCAAAGTAATGCAGAGGTGGTAAAATTTTTTCCATCTAATATCTCAAACGAAAGACCAAACCAGAGGAACGATGTTTTAGTCAGTTACCGTTCATCTAACGTGGGACAAAAAGCTCTCTCAGTTTTTGGAGCTTTTTTGTAGAACAAGCTTCCCCAGCATATCAAAAACTCTAAAACTGGAAAAGAATTTAGAGTAAATGTGTCACGTCATTTTGCATCTCTGTCAGCATCTCGGCCTGCAGCATCTCGGTGTGAACTTCCCATTTATCAGAAATTTTAATTTTTCCTAAAATTTCTGTTAGAAATTTAGAAACTATTTCATTTTACGTTTGCTAAGCGTTTCGTATATTCATCTTACTTATTTCTGTCGACAACAATGAGCACCACAGCCGTCATTTCAGTGCAGCAGAACGAACGTTCTTTCCATAATTAGGAGTATTTCCTCATCTTTATTTTTTATTTCTTTCTCTTTTCTGTATTAATATTCAACGTCCGTATGACAAATATACCATGAAATAGATTTTGTGTGTACACCAATAAACAGGTTTATAGATGTGAGGGTTGTGCAAAGTTTTTAATGAATTAAATTTTTGGCTAACGTTGTCTCGCTATTTCAAAATCATTCTCGAAGATGTTTTCAATCGATTTTCGGCTGAGCTGGGGGGAAAGAGGTAGTTCAAGCATTGCATTTAGTCTTTTTATTTTTATTTTTTTTCCGTGCGTTCAGCGCACACTAGCACTGAACTTTCAAATCGGAAAAAAATCTAAATTTCTTTAATCAAAACTATTATTTTGGATCAAGGCCTAATCTTCCTATATGTGCCAATTTTGTGAATATTCTCCACTCAGATGTGATATCCGGCCACAATGTTACTCTATTTTATCCCACGTACACATGTCCGTATAATGCTGAAGAGTTGTGTTGCTTCTTGACTATAACCTGATTTTTCTTAAAAATTTCTGTGAAGAAATTAAAAAAACAGCTCATTTTTATGTTTTTCGAAGTCTTCTTTTCCTTTTAGTTATTTTTTGCGAAAAATTTCTTAGGATTACAGTGAGCTCAGCTGTCATTTTCTGTGTAGTAGATGGTAGGTTGCTTCTTTCTTTCATCTTATATATGTATTTTTTTCTAATATTTTATTTTCAATAAGTATATATATTAATATGTGTGTGTACATGTGTAGGTATATATATATTTATCTACATAAATAGATAAACATGTTTCTATTTCATTTCTTTACGCAAAAACCATTCGGTTAATAAATTTTATTGCAATAGCGAAAAGATTCAAAAATAGATCTAGCACTTCCTCAGAGGGCGTTTCTGTGAATCGGATTAATGTCATATACAATTAATGAAATAAAGTGCAATTTGAGCATATGAATCGTAGTAAAATTATCTTTCTGTCCGTATGTTGTAAAAGCTATGAATTTTGATATTGAATATATGTTTGTTTACCCATTTATACTAATATTTTGTAGATATTTGTCAATCATGAGTGGTAACCGGCTTACACTGTATCTCTATTTTATCCCATGTACCCATGTCCGCATGATGCGGTGAATATCGAGAAGATATGAAATATGTTTTTGGTGGTGATAGGGCTTTGCATATTTTTAGGGCATATTTTTCATTTCTCATTCAACTACCCTTGACAGAGATAGACTATTGGCAAGCCACGTGTGGTTTGTCTATTAGTACGCCTCGTATATTTTGTCTATTAATATGCCTCGTATGGTCTATCTATTTTGTACACCTCTGATAGCTTGTCTATTAGTACACCTCGTATAGTTTGCCTATTATTATTATGCCTCGTATGGCTTATCTATTTGTACACCTCGGATGGTTTGTCAATTAGTACTCCTAGTATAGAACTTTTGTTAGACTACTAGCACACCACGAATGGTTTGTCTATTAGTACGCCTCGTATATTTTGTCAATTAATATGCCTCGTATGGTCTATCTACTTGTACACCTCTGACAGTTTGTCTATTAGTACACCTCGTATAGTTTGTCTATTATTATGCCTCGTATGGCTCATCTACTTGTACACCTCGGATGGTTTGTCAATTAGTACTCCTCGTATGGAACATTTGTTTAAGGATGCCCTATATTTAAGAAACTTTTAAAAGCCAATATGTTGGCATGTATCTCATGTGACAATTTGGAAATAAACATTTTTTCTTTTTTCTTTCTTCTTTCTTGATTATCAGAGACGCCTATGGAGATGGAAGAAAATCCATAAAGATTCTGCGGGATCATTACCTCGGCAGCAGTAAACCGAGAATTATTTCTCTGTATTGCGAGTTGGCCGCACTGATGATGAAAAATGGTGAGACGGTAACCGACTATTTGCTGCGGGCAGAGACAACTGCATCCTACCTGAAGAAAGCCGGCTAAAGTATCAGCGATGGACTGATAATCGCAATGATTATCAGGGGATTGCCAGCTGCCTACAACGCTTTCTCTACCGTCATCACGCAAAGTGACAGCAAAGAAATGGACTTCATGAAATTCAAATCGGCTCTCAAGAGTGAAGAGGAAACAAAGAAGGCCCAACAAGGCTACAGTGAAAGTGAAGAAAGAATTATGAAAGTAAAAGATTCTAAAGTTACTTGCTACTTATGTGGTAAGTCAGGTCACAAGAAATTTGATTGTAAATACAACAAAAGTGCAAAGAAAAATCGGTGGTGTTCTATTTTTAAAAGTGCATCTCATTGTACTAATTTTTGCCGAAGAAAAGATACCGCGAAAGCGATGGCTACTGATAGCAAAGATGTGAAAAGCTCTTGTGGTCTTAGAGTATCAGCAGACTCAGGAAGTCTTTGTTGTGGTGGAGTACGGATGTTGTGGCGTTAGAACGTGGTGGCTTATAAAACGGAACTTTCTGAAAAATTTACCTATTATTGGCGAGTGATTCAGGTAAAAACGTGGGTATAAGTCGGAAATCGATTCAAATCAAATTGGTTTGCCTTCTTTCTCGGTAAACTTCTACTGGGGCCTTAGGCCCCCAGTAAACCCTAAATTAGTATGTTTGTTTTGCCGGAAATTTGATAACATTTATATTTAAAAGGATACTGTCCTACAAATCACATAAAAGAACAAAATTTGGTAATTCTTTTTTGATAAAGGTAGTACATATGGACTAAATTAAAACCAAGCAATAGATACTTTCAAGGATAAACTCCTGAACATAATCAACAGACTTGACAAAACAATGCCTCCCAAGAGCAAATTTCCTGATGACCCCGGGGGAAGTAAAAGCGGTGTCAAGGGAAAAGTTACCCGCACCTACACTCAACCCATCTCAGAGTCGGAGAAATCTGAATTCAATAATGCAAGGAAACTTGACAAAAATTGATCCGTGACAACCTCTACTCCTAGGAGTAAATCACAACCAGATATTAGACGAGAAACCCCAAGGGCAAACCCTAACAATGGGAGCCCAAAGCAAAAGAACAAAGAATTTTATAACAATACTTCTAAAAGAACATTAGAGAGTAGCCAAGAATTTTTGGATCTGCAAAGCAAAAAAAAGAGGGAAACCCATAATGTCTCTGACTCAGAAATATCTCAGCACAATATGTCATTGCTTAGTGAGTCAGATCCCTCAGGAGTTCTTTCTAGCAATGACTCTCTTTCTGAATCAACTTTGGTAATTCCAAACAATCAAGAAGAACTAAAACAAAATCGAAATACCCTGCAGGGGTAAAATCCGCTAAAATAGACCTCAACTTGACAGAAAATGCAGATAAAATCCCAAATACAGTTAGGCTTCTGCAAATAACTGCACAAGGTGATAACCAAAACTTGACAAAACTAAATCCTTTCAAAGTACAAGCTACAATAAACCAAATTTGTGGTGAAGGGGAAAAAGTAGAGTATACAAGGTCAGGCAATCTCATTATTGAAGCTAAAACAGAAAGCCAAGTAAAAACCTTGATGAACCTAAAAAAGTTTGGTGAAATTCCAGTCAAAACTCAAATAGTATGGGGGGCTTACACCTCCTATGGAAAGATTTATGCCCCAGAATTCTTGTCAGACTCATTAGAAGATTTGTTGCAGCAACTTGCCTCCTCTGGTGTAGTAGGCATACGTAAAATGTATATGGATCCAAACCGTGCCAATTCACCCTTATTTGTACTTAACTTCCTTGGAACTTGCCCAACAGAGCTGAAAGCAGGCTATTCAATTTACAAAGTGGATCCTTTCTAAAACAATCCCATTCGATGTACCAAATGCTGGCGATGGGGACACACTACCTCGGTCTGCCGAAATCGGAAAGTTTGTAAGAATTGCTCATCTCGAGAACATGATGAAAACAACTGCACAGCTGAAAATTTAGTATGCACAATATGCAAGGGAAACCATACAGCTGCCTCAAAAGAGTGTCCCATTTATATTCAAGAACACAATGTTAGTAAACTCCAAGCAAGACAAAATATCTCATTTGTAGATTCAAGAAAAATAGTTCAAAACCAAACCCAAGTCCACCAGCAGCAAGACACCCTTCCAGAATTAGAAACAAGACATTCCTTCCCCCCACTTGTACCAGCAAGAACTCAAACTGAATCTCCAAATTTGACACGAAAAACATACGCTAATGCAATCAATTCAGATAGCTCACATCGCAGGCATGGTACACCAATGCAGAATCTTGGCAACCCTATGCATGCTCATAAGAGGCTAGAACTGCAGAAGCAGCCTACTCAAAACAAAGCAATGGAATATAAAGCTATAGAACGCAGTCAACTTATGAACCAGAATACACCAACCCTACTGAACACAGAAGGAACTTACAACTTAATGACTGCTAATTGTGACACAACAAATGCTCCATTGAAAGAAAGGAACCCTCCTGCCTCTAAAAACCAGCAAAGCTATAAAAGTATCTGTAATATAGCGAGTAGTGTGAGTTCTAGTTAGAGAGACCAAAAGTTGGCAACCCTCGAGAGAGCAACACTCGCGATCAGTCTTCTAGTGGTCTCGGGCTCAACAACAAGTAAATGTTGGCCGAGTGTGTATATAATTACCTACTGTGGTTGGTATCTAACTTCTTAATTTCAAAACTAATGTACTTAATTCTGCTCGACTCTTTTGCTATATTGACTCAACCTACCCACCTATCTCCGCTCTACTCTTGCTAGCCACAGGTCTGGAAATTGAGTATTTAAGTGTAAGGTATCCAAGAGGTGAGTGAACTATTTACCTAAATTGATGTGTCATTGCATTGTCTAGTCTCTCAGTGTTTGAGGGGTTTTGAAGCTCTGGGGGAGTCTGGTCCACAGTAAGGTGACTGATACTGACAGAGCTTTCTGCCCGATGTTAGCTGAACGGTATTTGATTGAGACATCACGTCTCCTGTTCGGCTTTTGGTTCGTGACGGTAGGGGAGTGGAATTCCACTATTTCAGCACTGCTATGAGGAAAATATAAAGAGGAGAAAACGTATTGGGATTTGTGCGCCAGAAACCTTTCCCGAATCGGAGCCCAGGCAAGTTTATTCAGGAGAGGTGTTACGTGGTCATTCTTTTTGAATTTACCGTTGTATACAACCATTGCTGCAAAATTCATGCATTTTTGTAGGTCTTTCTGAAGATCTTTCGATATATCTCCCCAGACCAGGCTACAGTAGTCAATACGTGATAAGACCAAAGAATGAACGGCCAACAATCTAGATTCTTCGTCAAGCATATTTTTTATACGATTAAAAAACAATAATGTCCCGTGAATTGCGTTGCAGGTTTTATCAACGTGGGATTTGAAAGACATGTTTCTATCGAACCAAATACCTAAATTTTTTACTTTTTCTGATGGGTGAATTTTATCATTCCCAACTGTAAGAGTTAGATCAGGATTTCGAATGTTGTATATTGAATGCTTTGTCCCAAAAATAATGAATTGTGTTTTCTTCGTGTAATATAGCGAGTAGTGTAAGTTCTAGTTAGAGAGACCTAAAGTTGGCAACGCTCGAGACAGCAAGATCATCAGCCAGTTTCCGATTGGTCGTAGCTAGCTAAACGGTGCTTGTTGGCTACAAGTGTGTAAATAATATCTAACGTGGCAAGTAAACTACCTCTACTCTATCCTGCTATTTCAATCTATCTCCGCTCTTATCTCACTGGCCACAGGGTTGAGTATATTCCTAACTGAGTATATTCCTAACTAGGGATATCCCATAGGTGAGTGTCCATTTGCTTATATATATTAATACTGATGTATCAATATTGCTACTGTTCCATGTGTGTCTATTTATGTCAGCACTATTACTGTGTTGTGTCTATGTGGAACCCAGATACTGTGCCGGTGTTGTTTAACCTATAATGTGCTCTAGTGTAGGATTACTAGGTCTATTATACTTCGCGTATAGCTTGAGACCATTTTAGTCATACCATGATTGAGGCTGATCAATAGAGCTTCAGCTCTTTTTTCGTCTCTGGTATTTCTGCTACAGAGCTTGTCATTGCAATTTGGACGTCATCTGCATACATGGAGATTAGTGTGCTAGAAGGCATTGGAGGGAAATCGTTAATGAAAATTGAAAACAATAGCGGGCCCAGAATTGATCCTTGAGGGACACCAAAGCTATTTTGAAGGAATGGGGACAACTTGTTGTCTAAGAGGACTGCATGGGACTGATTTGAAAGGTAACTTTTAAACCACTGCGTATCCACTCCTAAGTTCAGTATTTTTCGTAGGAGTTGATCATGTTCGACGCTGTCGAATGCTTTAGAGAGATCAAGTAGAAGCATAAGTGTTACATTTTTTGATCGATATCGTTGTATATTTTTTCAGGGATGTTAAGCAGGGTGTCTTGAGTGCTAGTGTTCTTCCTATAGGCATTTTGTTTTCGATGAAGTAAATTTGACTCGTCCATGTGAGATGACAGTTTATTCGTTACTACTTTTTCTAATATTTTGGACAGGACAGGTAAAAGGCTAATGGGCCTGTAATTTGACGCTGTATTTATGTCACCAGGTTTATGAAACGGTCTAATTATAGAGTGTTTCCACTGTTTTGGAAACTTATTAGCAGCTATTGATGTGTTGATAATCAAACGAATCAATGGTGCTGTGACTGCAAAACTGTCTTTTATGTATTGGAGGTTGATTCCATAATGTCCGACTGCTTTTGTGTTTTTCAATGAGTATAAAATAGTTTTTAATTCTGGTAAATCGATAGGGCGTGGCTTCCACAGGGCGCAAGCCTTTAAAAATGCAGTAGGTCATAAACTTTCAACTGTCAATTTCCTCGGACTGGTTTTACTCAATTCATCGAAGACTTGGGCACCTCCTTTTGAAAAGAAAGTGTTGAACTCAGTGGCTTTTTCCGATGGATTTTCAAAATCACTTTTGCGCTCCAAGTTTTTATATTGAGCCACCTCAGTAATGATTTCCCATGTACGTTTTGGATTATTTTTTGCCATGAATAGTTCTTCGTGGAAGTGAGTTTGTTTTGCTTGCGTGATTTTCTTCCGAAGAATCTTTCCAAGTTCTTTATATCTCCTGTATAAAGTAATGTTTGACCTGTTTTCTTTATACTCTCGCAAGTAAATTTTCTTTATTCTGCTTAGGTCTTTAATTTCGCTGGTAATCCACAGAGTGCGTTTTGGCTTAGTTTTTTTTGGTGATATAAGGAGCGCATTCATTTAAAGCTGCTGTGAAGTTCTCGTTAAAGATAGAAACTTGAATGTCCACATCGTCAGATTGCATCATACTCTGAAATTCGTTGAACCTGTTTAGGAGTTTTTCATTAAATAGTTCCGGCGAATATTGACTTTTTAGGCGGTAAGTCATGAGACGATAGTTTTGTCTTTCCTTTGCAATATTAATTTTACATGCTACAGAGTGGTGATCGGCGACAAATGGTGATATTACTGTATTAAGTATTGCCGTAGGTTTGTTTGTGATTGCTAGATCGAGGAGAGTCTCAGATACTCTTGTAACGCGAGTCGGTTCTTTAACCATTTGTGAAAGGTACAACAGTCATTTGTACAACAGTCGGCTAAGCTGATTTTTTTCATCCGTTAGGTCAATATTAAAATCACCGAAAGCAAAGAATGACTTTTTTGTAGCTAAAATTTCTTTGAAAATCTTCTCAGTGAACTCTACTGTTGTTGATAGAGAAGCTGATGGGTGCCGGTAAAGGCTGCCGGTAATGATGGATTTATGTTTAATTATTTGCACTTTCAACCAAACCATTTCTATGCCCTCGCACACTTCGTTTGTTAAAAGTAAAGACGACTGGTAAATTTCTTTTACGAAAATACAAGAACCACTACCTTTGCTATTTTTAACGCCGTCATGGCGGTACAGCACGTAATCGGGAATATTGAAAAAGGAGCTCTGAGTTCGCGAATCAAACCATGTCTCGGAAACACATAAAATGTCAATGTCTTCAGTGACTAACATTACTCTAATGTCATCCAGCTTACTAAAGAGGCTAGGTGCGTTGATATGTTTAACTTTAATGTTTTTTTATTTTATGGCGTTTATTTGTGGCATCAGAGGGATTTTTTGGTAGGGACTGTTTCGTGGATTTGTTGATTTTATCATTGTTGCCCAGAGTGTCAAGTCAAGCATCAGGTGTATTTGAGAGACTGCCATTCAACTGGACAACAGTATTTTGTCATGAAGATGATGTGATATCAGTCTTGTTTTTGTCTTGTACAACAAGGGTACTGTAATGATAATTTTTCCGATGAAGCATCAACGGATTGTTATTAGTTGATACTTCTGGTGAGGGGTCGACTACTGTTCTCCAAATACCATCGCCTTGCTCATCGAAGATGAAAATCTCCTACCACTGATCTTTGATATGATATGAGGTATTAGGTCCCCAGCATCATGTTCAAAATGTTTTTCGTCAATGTATTCACTTATGAGCCTAGGTAGATCACCGCTTTTCTTGGCAAGGAAATTGACATATTTGTTTTCATTTGTAGTGCTCTCTTTTTTGATTGCTGCTTTTAAGGAATTGTAATTCCATTTTGAGGACGACTTTGTTTTAAGCTGGTGAGTTACTGCATGAAGGAGGCAGTGCCCATCGGCTATGGTAGGATGCAGCTTCACTTTCAATGATCGTTTTAATTCATCCATGGTGGTACTGACGAGTGAGTACATGGGGCTTGAGTCATATTTAGGCTGACATTCAGCATTATCAGACGAGAGTTGTTTAGATTTCTTGCTTTCCTGGCTTTGAATTGGCAGGCTGTGGCCAGTTTTAGTTGAGTGAGCGACTGAGAAATGAGGGGTGCTCTTGTCATTTCCACTCTCTTGGTGGTGGTTATGTGTGCGGTTTGGCTATACATTTTTTATCGGATTTTGACCGAGATTCTGCTGCAATTTTTCTCTTTGTATTGATTTCACTGCTTCCGAGTACGTGGTTGGTAGTTGATGATTTGTACTCGTTTGTGATGAGGGTATATCGCTCTCTGAGTTCGCGTCAGATAATAACAAGGACCTGTTTTTTGTGGGTACTCTGCGGTAGCCGTAGATCAATGGAGGGGAACGTTCATCACCAATAGGCAAGCAATGAATCAGGTTTCTGGAGACTTCACTGGAAGCAGTTAGTGATCGAGTAGAATTTTTCAATTCATTTTGCTGTTTTGCGCTGATGTTGGAGCATTCAGTTTTGCCATTCAGACCATTTGAGTTTATGATACATGAGCTAGATTGTACGGTGAGTTTTAGACTCGATCTGAGAGCAATCTGTTGAAGAAAGTGGTTTGTTTCTTTTCTTGTACCGGGCCAAGTACGAACATCATTGCAAGTTATGAGATCAGTTGCACCGTTTGTTCGGAGCGGAAACAATTTAATACCGTCTGTTTTGCACAAATTCAACGCCTGATACAATTGCTTACCGCTACACGCACTCACGACATAAATACGGGCTAAGGCATGCTTAGAAAATATGAGTTCTTTGATTTTAGCAATGTTAGGTTGTGAGAGGCTTAAGTCTCTGAAGCAAACGATGTAGTTAGTGAATTGAGGCATTTGGCCAATTACGTTCAGGAGATCATCAATGCGACCGGATATTACAGTTCGTATTTTACAAGAGGGGTCAATGTCGGTCTTTTGGACCGTCGTGAGAATTTTATCTCCAACGAGAAATGTATCCAGAGGTTTTTTGCAATGTGAGTCAGAAAATTGGCTTGTCGAACACGGGATCTTTGGCGTAAGATTGAAAGAGCTTACATGCAAGTTTAATTTGAAAAGTTTTTCTGTAATGAGCCTAATATTTGAAGCGGTTGAAGATATCGAAAGTGGACTTGGAGGCGTCCGCTGTTTTGACATTTTCGTTAAGTGGGCTGCAGTGAGAGACAGGTTATTGTTTACCTGGTGAATGAAATGGGACATTGAAATTTGAAGCGGTGCAAGCTGTTTGATGTAATATTCAGGTAATCATGATCACTAGAATTATAAATATTAGAAATATTAGAATCGCTAATATTAGGCTCATTCATCGCATCATTCTCGGTAGCTAGTGACAAATTTACATTTTTACCCATCATACCCCGTGGGATACTTGGTGATTCTTTCGCTGGTGTATCCTCTCGAGGACTGCTTGGATAGTGGAGTCCAGGCTCAGGGGCTTCTTCCTTGCTCTTGCTAGGGCTTGTTTCGACTGCTTGTGATGCCGATGTGAAGATTTCATTGTTACCAGCAGCGCTTGGGAGATTTCTGTCCGTGGCGGGTGAGTCAGAAACTCGACTCTCCGTCGGGCAACCTTCTGTCGACTCTCTGTCGGTTCGCTCTGGTGTTGGTAGATGTGTTGCGGTGCTTTCGTTGACGTTGCACTGCTTTACCGTCGGGGTTTCTTCTGTTATTTTGAGCGGTTGAGGCTTTTGAACGAGCGATTTTACGCTTGACGTTTTTGGTGGTTTTCGTTTCCGTTTTATGAACGGTTCAGATATATTCTGCTTATTTGGATTTGAGTTTTCAAGCGGCGTTGTGAGGGATGTTATTTCTCCAGATAAAACCGCTTTACGAGTAGCAGAGCGAGTTTCATATGAATACATCGTGAAAGATAGTTTAGGTTTTGTTCACTGATAAGAAGTTATTGAGAGGAAAAGTTGTTTATGTTGAAGTATTGAAGAATCGTTAGTATTGAAAAATCGTTAGCAAAGCATGATCCCTGAAAGTTCATTTTCACGAGGCACGGTCTTGCCAGAGTACAACTTCTATTTTGCTGCGATTTTGATTTCCATGGTTTGAGAAATAGGAGACATAGGTGACATCGCTTTTAAAATGGGATGAAAAATAAACTGTCAGGCGATGAAAAGAAACCCACAGACACTCAATTCATATTCACTGACACTCAACATAAATTTCGCAATAACAGATGAGAATTGCATAAATTTATCACTGTATTTTATGTTGGTGTTCACAAAATTCAACTTTGCTATTTCATCAGGTCTTTTTTGCTTCCACGTTAGTATTCGTGGTAAGCTTGTTCCGGTTCAGGTCGGTGGGAGTGACAGGGGATGCGGAGGAGGGGGGAGGGGGTTGTTGCGGTTCACCAGGGAGGGAGGCGGAAGTGACCATTTCCGGGGGCTGTTGCACACACTTCGAGTCTAAACATAGTTTACAGAAAACACCATTCTGTTTTGCACGATAAAATTCAGCACTTTTCACAGCTGATTTTTTTCGATGACTTTTTCCAGTTTCACGATTCAATGATGTAGAAACCACATTCACGGATGCTCAGTTTGCCATCACAATTCAAAGTGCTTGAATTATAGCACCAACAACTCCTCGTCGGAGCGGCGAGCGACACCTCACCTCCTCTCACTACCGCAGCCTCAACTCAACTCCTCAACTCAACTTGCTTTTACATTGCCGCTCAACTCAACGCTCCTTCCCGAGAGACAGCAATTGTCATGCAGGGCTCCCCCTCCTGAGTTTTTCCACCGAAATCTTGCTTTTTTTTCAATCCCTCCTGGTTTGCTAGATTTAATTTTTAGTCTATCGCTAAATATGTTTTTTCAATCAAGTCAGACAGTAAATTCATCATTAACTGAAGTTAATTTGATAATGCAGGGAAGAATTATCGTTTCAACACCGTATGCAAATGAATATCTGATTCAAAACCACGCCTATCGGATGGGATAGAACGTGTTCAATCTGTTTCTTGACCTTAAGGAGATCCAGTGGTGGGCACGATAACTAAAAACGTTATCGCGATAACCGATAAATCGATAACGAAAACCTTATCGTCGATAACCGATAATCGATAATTGGCGAAAAATTTATCGCAAATAATCGATAACCGATAAATCGATAAATCCAAAATGCCGATACTAGCGATAACGATATTGGTATTTTAAATAAAGAAACATATCGAAATATTTTTTTTCTTTATCGTAGAAAATAGAAAATCTTAGAAAAAATAGAAGTCATTGAAAACTTTAAAAAAAATAATAAATGTTTATCCTGTCTACTAATAAAAACTGCGGGTTAAAGTAAAATAACTAAATTTAGACGAGGTTCTGCAGCATGTTCCCCTTCATAAACACAAGAATGTTGAAGTTTTCATCAGAGAGGCAGCTCCTCTTGGCCCTGATGATGTCCTTTCCGAGGGAGAACAAACGCTCCACCGCGGCGCTGCGCGGCATCGCCGTGTTGTACCTCAAAAAGAGGTCGATGAGGACCTTCTCGCTGTTGAAGGCAGTGTCTGCCAGACTGTCAGTCCCTTTGGCCTGCAGCCACACATTCACAATATGAGCGGCCTTGGACTTAGTAGACCTGTGATGACCCCCAGTGTCATCCTCCTCATCACAAATGCTGGCGTAGTATTCCTCCGCCTCCATGTCATCGCTGCTGCTGCTGCTGCTGGCGGTGTTCAGTTCAGCACGCCGCAAGAACTCCTCCACCTTCCTCTCCATCAGGGACTTGACCTCTGACCTCCTGACCATTCTTTCCTCAAAAGCCCCCATCCACTTGTGGCGAAACTTGGGGTGGAAGGCAGTGGCCAGAAGACACTCCTCGTCGTTAATGGTGGCGGCGAACCTCCTCTCCATGGCAGCTAGAAGGCTGTTGACTAGGGGCTCGCAGAACCGCAGATTGCTGCTGGTCATCAAGTTGAACAGCTTCTTCTTGACCACAATGAGGGTGGGGATCATGCAGCCCAAGTAACATTGCTTCTCCCCTTGGATCTGGTCCAGTGCGTTGGCGATAGGTGCCATAACCTGATAATTGAAATAGACAAATAGTGTTATTCAATTAACTCATTTTAAAATATAAGCTTAAGATAAAGAGTAAAATGCAGTAAAGTATCGCGATAACCCCCAACTTATATTCAGCTTATTTACCTCAGAATATTCTGACATGAAGTCAATGTCATTCTGGACAAACACTGTCAGATTTCTCTGCTGGTTCATGCACCGGTGCAGCTGGTCTTTCTTTTCCTCCAGCACTTTGTTGAGGACCACCAGGCTGTCATAGAGGCTGTTCCACCTTGTTTTGGTAGGAGCAGTAAGCCGCCTATTTATCGCCGTGTAAAGTCTGTCCGAAAACACTGTGCTTGTTCCTGAAAAAAAGTTTTGCATTATTAAATTATTTGTATTATTGCTGAAATATTTATGTATATTTTTTATATTAAAATTTTATGACTTACCCTGCTTGTTCCACAGCGCCTGGGCTTTAGCAATGGCGCTCCTGTATGCCTTCTTGAAGGCTCCAGGCATGTGCCTCTCCTCTATGTTGGCGCTGGCGACCAGGTTCAGTGTGTGCGCCGCACACTTGTGCTGCCTGGGCAGCTTGGTGATGCCGTCCTCGCTGCCCTTCTCCAAGTCATCAAGTGCAATGAACTGGAAAAAAATTATCTAAAATTTGCATAAATGCATATTTTTTTAACTTTAAACCCTTCCTTGAAGTACTTTTGAAGTAGCATTGGACAGAGTAATATTCAGTGTACTTCACACACCTCTAGCTCCAGGTCCTCTTGGCCCTCTGGAGAGTCAGCGATGAGCACCTCTAGGTGGGTGTCCGCAGGCTCAGCCTCAGGTTCAGGAGCGCGAGTCTCCTCTTCCTGGCGGTCATCCAGATCAGAGACAAATGTAACAAATGCTTTTTGAAAATTCGCAGCATTGTCTGTGGTAGTCCTGAAATAAATACAAAAGATTTTAGAATGTATCATTATTTAATAATAGTTAGTTATAGACGATAACTTCATTCTATTGACTATCGCTACTTTATTAACCTAACAATATTCAAAATTCTGAAACAAAAAATACAATAACTCACATGGTGACCTTGTCCTCTATCCCAAACTGACTGTGGATATTCGCCATGACTTGTGCGAGTACATCATAGGTGTGGCTCCCCATGATCCTCTCACAGGCCAGGACAGCCATCTTCCTGACCCTGGTGTTTGGGTCCAGCCAGTGCACAGTCATACCTAAGTACCCCTTCTTGTTAGCTGACCAGCAGTCAGCTGTAGTGCTCACCCACTTGACTTTCTCTAGTTTGCTGAAATGTAAGCATAATTTCAATTGATTTTATTAATCATTATTCATTGGATTTTTTTCAATATTTGAATATTTTCTTAGTTTCTTTCCTAGTGAGGCTCTCCTTCATCTCCTCATAGGTCTTGAGGATCCTCCTCCCCAGCGTCCTCCTGGAGGGTACCTCTTTCTTAGGGTTGAGGGTGTGGATCATGTCCCTGAAGCTCTGACTGTCCACAATCGGAAGCATGTTGTCCACCACAAACCTGACAATTGTCTTGTCGACGATGGACTGCAGTACGGAGCTGCCCTGGGCCATGATGATTTTGGTGATGGTCATCTGCCGCTGCTTCTTGCTGGTTGACCCACCGTCGTCTGACTGACCGGACCGGGTCCTGCTGCGGCCGCCAGTCCCAACATTGGCCTTGCAAGTTTCATCAAACTGTTTTGCCTTGTCAGGATGAATCCTTTTGAAGTGGCTCTTCAGGTTGGCCTTGGTGGTCTTGTTCGCCTTCACCTCAATGATCTTGGGGAGACAGGTCAAACACTGGAAGATGTAGCTGTCGCCAACCATCTTTTTATACTTTACCCACTTGCCAAGGAATGGCCAGGGTGACTGAGGTTCAGCCTCAGTATCAGTGAGCTCAGAGTCAATAGACTCCGCTGAGTCTCCTTGGCTTGCAGGAACAGTCTTTAGCAACGCCATCACTAGGTCAATACTGTATGTGGAAAAAATGTATATACATATATATAACCATAAGATTAAATGAGATAAATCAGAATCGGAAAAACGTAAAACACTTGCACAAATGTACACAATATACACAGACACTAACGAAACACAGCTTTTAGCACTGAAAGTTGCATACCTATTAAATAAGGTGACCAGAGGCAGGCCTTTTTAATGTTTGTCCCGCTTATTTTTAGTGTATCAAAATATCTCGCTTTGTCTTTTTTTGAGGCAACAACAGAATACCAAGGAAAGTCCGATGGCATAGTACTTCCGAGGTACCAAAAGACAGTCAGAAACGAAACGCTGACTAAAATGTATCTGAATAAATCTGAATGCAATATAGTGTGTGTGTATGTGTGTGTGTGTGTGTATATGTATATATATATAATATATTTAATATTTATATATATTGTATATATATGAAGAATTTAAAAACGAGGAAAATTCCGAAGAACTTAATCATATTTACTAGGAAAACGTTTCGAAGTCCAGCTCCATCATCAGTTCGTAAAAGTACAAATCATTCTGTCTGTAATAAAAGAGAAAACAAAAAGTTGGATACAGTCATTAATGAAAATCACGAAAACAAAATAATATTAAAAATGACTCAGAAAAAAAAATCGAAAGGATTGCTACTTAGTTAAAATTTGCAAAGGGTAGGAGCTGTCAGTATTGTTGAGGGCCGGTTTTCGTTTAAAAATATGTAGTGACTCTAAAATTTTAATGTCGAATGCCGTTGAAGTTGAATCTAAGATTTTGAAGTCAGCAGGGGATATCGGTGCGTTGCATTTTTCTGCGTGATTACGTACTGCGGAGTGTTAGGGGTGTGCTAATTGGTTCCCTGTGCGGAAGCTTCGACCCCGATGTTCAGCCACTCTGATATAAAAATTGCGTGACGTCATGCCGACGTACGATGATGTGCACTGCACACAACTATAAGAATAAATCAGAGAAGCTCGCATCTCCATCGGAAGCGTATTCTTGTACCGGAAAAAAAGCAACCTTAACAATATGAAAAAGAGATACGCGTAACTGAAGGTTTAAAAAGTATTTTTCACACAATAATTTCAGCTCAGATGACAATTTTTCAGAAGGCGCCCCAAAATACGGGAGAGAGCAATCTAGAAGTTCTTTATTGTTTTGTTCAACGGTCTGCTTTGCGTATCGTTTCCATAGAAATTTTTTAATTTGCGAATTGATGACACCCAAGGGAAAACCGTTAGTTTTAAAATATTTGCGCAGAAATTCAAATTCACTATGAACATTTTTGAAGGTTGTACATATTTTGTAACCTCCATTGATTAGAGTTTGAACACAATTAATTTTGAAGCTTGTTGAACAAAAACTGAAAAAACTTGAGCCTAATCCTGTGAAAGTTGGCTTACGGTGCACTGAGGTCTGAAAGTGATCTTCGACTCTCGTCACGAGTCAGTCAAGAAAGGCAAGGGAGTTATTCTTTTCAACTTCTACGGTAAACTTAATTGATTGATGCTTATAATTAATATAGTTCAAGAACTGCGCAACATGAGATGAATGGTTGAATAGAACAAAAGTATCGTCTACATATCGATTATAGAACACCGGTTTAAAATCAGAGGGACATTCATTGAACCACTTTGTTTCGTGGAAACACATTAAAATGTTGGCAAGGGACGGAGCCAACGAAAGCCCCATTGCTAGCCCGTCTATTTGTTAATAAAGTTTGCCTGCAAATATAAAGAAAGAGTGCGCTACAGATAATTCCAGTAGCGCACTAAACATTTTGCGAGTTAAACCCATAACTTTTGAGCTGCCTTCCGAAAATAAACGGTTTAAACCAATGTTAATAGTTTCCTGAAGAGGAAACTATTAACATTTCAAGAGGAAAGAGTTTTCCTAGTATATATGATTAAGTTCTTTGGAATTTTCCTCGTTTTTAAATTCCTCTTTAAGTAGCGATTAAAGCAAACAACTGACCCGTTCAGATATATTCAGTTGTATATATATATTACACATATATTATATGACCTACACACAATTGTATAATATCCGTCACATTAGCAACTATTAAACCACCAATTATAGTTCTAACTCTCAAAAACACAACACTAAAGACAAAACTAATAAAGATCAGCACGCGACGCCACGTTCACACAATACATACATTCAGCGCGATCCAGCCAACAACACACAAGTACGCACACGTTTCGCCACACGGCCCCGCCGCCTGTCGACCACCAGGGTTGACACTCACAAAAGTATTAAAAGCCAAGATTACCTTGTAAAAAAGGCAAGATTGGCAAAAAAAACCAAGATTGTCTAGATCGTAAATAACACTTAGAATTATATGCCAACATCAATTATACCACAAAAATAGGGCCCTAGTGGAGCTAGTCTAGCTCCACTAAGGCCACTGGTTAGTGTTAACCTCCCTTTCACTGTCACTAAGTTCCTCTATATCACTCATATTATCAATTAATTAATATAATGCAAGTTTGAACTGAAACAAGACGGACTTAAAATGCACATCCAACGATCACGGGAGCTAAACACGAACTGAATACGTGTCGTCACGATCTCACCCACAGGGTTGCCAAGTTCACATGAGGCCACACTTCTGATCAAAAAGGCCACAAAAGAGGCCAACATTATTACACCATAACACGTACATCCTACACGTGTAGTTCCTGTCCCGAACTCGTCCCGCCCCGTCATGTCGAATCCCAGCGGGAAAAACTGAAATTATCGATTATCGATAGTTTGGAACAAAAAGTATCGGCGATACCGATAAATCGATAACTCGGGAAAAAAAATTATCGGATAACCGATAATCCGAAATCGTTATCGCGATAATTTATCGCGATAATGCCCAGCTATGACTGGAGATCGTCCCAGGCCCTTTCGCTCAGGTGGTCATTTTTCATGTTTTTGTTGGAAAACAGCCCTTAAGTGGTGGAGTATTCGGTCCTAAAATTTTATGGCGCTACGAACAATAGACCCCCCCAAGGGGGGGGGGGGGGGAAGGGGATGAAAATCTTAAACTTTGAGCCCATTTCAACCCCATACAAAAAAATTGGGAAATGGAAAAAAAGGCCATTTGAGTTTGTTAGGAATGTTTCAAGGATTCTAAAACTGTCTTTGTTTTTGTTCTAGCATCAAAACTCGATGCCGAGTAACATTTTGAAATATCAATATCAGTAAAATGTCAATACCCATAAACCAAATGTCAATTCTTTTCAAAAACTAAGCCCTAAAACAAAAAAATGAATGGAATAAATTGTGTTTCTTTTCAGAAGTTACATATCATAGTCAAATTTCATACGAAGCTGACTGAAAATAAAAAATTTCACATATAAAAATTTTTTTTTGGGGGGGGGGGGGGGGGGATTGGAAATCACAATTCACAGTGTGAATTTAAAGTTATGTATGAAAATTATCGAAATAAAATTAAAAATGCATTCAAATACATAAATTGTTCTATATATTACACTTCAACAAAAAATTTCGATTTTGGCTTGTACTCAAAACCTATAACTTTCAACATATCAAAGCCTAAGAGTCAGTAAGTTTTTATGCTAGAACAAAACCAAAAACAGTTTTAGAATCCCTGGAACATTCCTAACAAACTCAAATGGCCTTTTTTTCATATACAAATTTTTCGAAAAAATATATAGCTTTAAACCCAAAAAATTACTGTTGTTTTTAGAAATTTTAAAAAATTTGAACAAAATAGAAAAAAATTGAATGTAAAAAAAGCCCAATTGAGTTTGTTAGGAATGTTCCAAGGATTCTAAAACTGTCTTTGGTTTTGTTCTAGCATCAAAACTCGAAGACGAGTACCATTTTGAAATATCCATAAAATATACCAAAAAACTATTTTTTCAAAAAAACTAAGCCCGAAATCGAAAAAGTTACTGGAGTAAAAAAGGTTTACTTTTACATAATACATATACTGGACAATTTTCAAACGAATCGGACGAAAACAGTTCAAAAAATGGGACGATCTCCTTAAAAAAGCGTAACGAACGAGTATCATACGAACTTGCAAGCCCGGCCAAGCCAGGGTCCAGGGATAGCCGGTGCTCCACTTTTGTTGCTTTGATTTGCTTGGCACGTTGAAGTGAGATGACACGCATTTTTATCATAAAACTGGTCGCGCATTCCTTGAAATGAATGTCTAAAAATTAAATTTTTTAAACATTTAAATTTTCATATTATTGCCGCATTAGTTTTCAAAATGTCTAGCCCTCTAAAAACGATGTCTAAAAAGAGGTATACGCAGTCTTTCAAAGAAGAATGGTTAATGAAAGAATGAAAAACCTGTCACGGCTGCAAGCCTAAGCCGAAATTGGTACGAGATGTCATCAACAGAGTATGTCACCGGCGTAATGAAAAGCGCATTGGACAACAGAAAAGTCGACTTAATATTGAAATTTGGGCTGCAGAAGAGAATTAGGAGGAAATACAGGAATAAAATCAGCATTACCATCCATGTTTCTACTGACGAATGTTAACTTTTACTTTTTTCTTATTAAAACTACACTTTTACGTTTATTTTTACCGAATCTGTTTTTTTCATGTTCAATATAGGTATATCTGAACATTTTCAGTGGGAACCCTGATGGTCAATATTGCTCCTGCAATACTGACAGAATACTTGGCAGAACAATTTGCAGAATATTTTGCAGAAGTAAAAAGCTAACATTCTAAAAAACTTTAGTACTACCCAATTACCTTCAAGAAACACTGAAAATATAAAGAACAAATAAATACCAATTATCAATTTGTAGGTGTACTTTTATACTTTTCTTTTAATTTCAAAATCTTCTAATGACACCTGCAGAATGTTTTTCGTCTACTTGAAGTCCTTTTCTTGAGAGCAACGCACACTGTACAATTTTAATTGCACTGTAATTAATTTTACGTTCACACACGCTGTGTATGTTTCTTAGATTTTTTGAACAGTAAGAGCTGTTTCCTATCTTGGCCTCTCAGTGTTTGAATTTTCATTTTAACCATTGAAATATTATAATTTGAGAAGTGAGATGCTATCCTTTTAAAAGCATCTTCTCTGGACACTGTTTTTATACTCTGTGAGCTTAACGTTCCATAAACATGGAAATTCTATACATTTTTCGATAGGAGTTTTAATTTCTTCTTCGCTCCATAATATGTAAGCCATGATTACACATGCTCTCTATGGTCTCAAGAGCAACTGAACGCTGTTGGCTGGCAGTGCACACCGCCAATATTTAGCATGCAGGATGTTGCCGCTCCTTACTGTGCGCGTGGCAATAAGGGTCATTTTACTCTGCTGTGGGCGGAGCTTATTTGACTGGCGGGATGGAGCGACGGTGTGGAGCGTGAAGACACCGTCAATGTAAAAGGGCCTTAACTCTTATCGGGATAACTCTCTACCAGATCCGAAAATGCAACTGTGAACACGATTTTGAGGTTACTCAAGCAATGTTTACAAACAGATTGCATCAGCTGATAGTTGACATAATGATTTGTGTGAAAGAAGAGTGTTGAAAATGAATTTTTGAATCAATAAATGAATAATAATTGACCTATTACAAGCACACGTGTATTTAAATTGATCATTAATTTTCAATATTACAGTTACTATGACGTAACCGTCAGTGGATATAGCTGTGCCGTGCTATTGAGTGTTTGATCGTATATTATTCGTTCAAATTATTTAATTGCATCGAAAGGGACTGCAGATTTTTCTGTTGATACACAACGAAGAATTTTTAATTGAATGATATGTTGTTCACCATCTTTTTAAGCAATGTACATTAATCGTTATTACTCATTATCAATATGAACACAAATGCTCCCGCATATCTAGTTATTTCACTCAATTTAGAACTTTTAATAAAACTTTAGTAACATCTGCCATATAATTTCTTAGGAATCTTCCTAAAATTGAGGAACAATTATTGTATCTGATGTAACGGATTTAGCAAATAGTGACTCTTATGTAAAAGTTAGTCTGCGGTAGAATTTTCTGTTTTCACGAGGCTTACTTCATATGTTGATATTTTCAAGAATTTCACTGTAAAAAAACAAAGTATTTGATTCGTGTAGGTAGCATGCGGTTGGGTAATTATTGTATACCCTCTTACCCAGCAGTAATATTTTGATATGGTTTCCAATAACTCTTTTAATATTATGTCCGACGAGTAATTATATTAAAATCTATGTATTGTAATATTTTAGATAGAATCATCTTGATTTGCCACTTGATGTTATAAAATTATTAAAAATATATTCTGCCAGCATTATCTAACTTGTTGTAGTTTCATGGAAGCTAAAAAATTTCTATGTCATTACCGCAGTGTTATGTCTACTTCCCTAGTTTCATATTTTTTGTGTACTTATTTTCAATAAAAGAGCTAACTAATTTGTGTCTCACTTAAACCAGTTTAAACACAGTGACTGTATAGATTATTTAGATGGATTACTTAATTGCTTGACACTTCAGTATAAGCATTTTAATCCTGGTATGAAAAGAATACACAGTTCTTTGCTGAATACAGTGAAATGGAAAAAAACGAGTAGCACTGAAATTTATTTGACAATAAAAATATGATTAACAGAAATTCGGAACTTTATTCTATAGATGCACACATTTCACATACAATAACTGAAGAAACACGAGTGTTCATGCTAAACCCTAAATTCATGCACAATAATCTCTAAATTTATTTAGCAATCAGAAATATCACCGGTAGTTTAATAGGAAAAAAGAGAAAAGAAAGCCATCTATTTTGAAAAAATTACGCTCAAGCTCTAGTTACCCCAAAGTAATTTGTAAACAGAGTTTTTTTTGATGACATGTCAATTTTAAATGAAATTATCACTAAAATACTTCAAAATGATGAGACCTTGCAAAAGAAATGAAGTATCACAGCCAATTTGCACTCAGTACAATTATACAATACCGTAAGTTCTTTGAAATGACATAATATAAAAAATTACTGTGTCAATTCTTTTGCAATGAAATAGTGGACAGCATGACTCAATGACCACGTAGATGAAAATTTGTCTATGATCCGTGCTATTTGATGTTCGAAGGTGCAATTGTTTAGAAATTAGAGTCAGCGGAAAATGAGACTTATAGGCCGACCTCGCTGCTTGCCCCCCACAAGGGCGCGAAAATTTTTATCTCTAGCCTTCCAAAGCAGTCACAGATTTCCTTCCTACCTGAGAGGGATGTGAGAGACCCCTTCACTCTCTAGGAGGGGTCTTTTTCAACTAAGAACTTGATACTAATTTTATTTCTGCAGTAACGCCTTGAGGAAACCTAATAAAGCTATTCAAAATTTTATAAATGAAATTTTGAACCTCTTAAATATATACTAGGTTATTAGTTCTGATTTTATTTAACCCATTCGCTATCGTTATTTGCTCATTCTTGTATATTTTTAGCTCTCTTTAATTTCACCGATAATATCGATACTGTCTATTTTTCATTCATCCTCTCGCATAACTGAAGAATGATTTGAAATCACATACAGCGTTTATAACTCACAGCCCGCCCGGCGTTACACTAACTAATGGATCTGTTTTTGGGTTCGCAAAGAGTGTCGGTCTTTCTGTCACAAAATCAGCGTTTGACAGGTTCGTTTCTCTTCAAACAACAAGCAAACAAGTTAGTTTCTCTTCAAACAACAAGCAAACATTTTGATCTAGGGATAATTTATTTCCAATTAAGCCTGATACATATCACCTTGTACATTGGTTTTTCAAATCCCTTATAACTAACACCAGGACGCTTCCCCCGGTCAGATCGGTACCCATATCAGACACCTGGGTAGAGTGGGATATTATGCATTGAATTTTTCCCCTATACCCAACAGAGAAAATCGCCACCCTGAGACGTGTGGCGATTTTACTCAGAGCAGACAACACATCATTCGTTCTTGAAATATCTAAAGGTAAGGAAATTCCCACTCATCTGTGTGTATCACACTCATGTGTGACACCCACACATGAGTATTGTAATACCCATGCTGCTAGTCGAAAAACATGATTGAGGACAATGTATCTCTCGTGCTGCTTAAAAAGGAAACACGATTTCCATAGCACTAAATATTTAAGAACACTGTTTTTGTGTGCATACTGGCAGTGAAAGACGAGCTCTGTGACTTGCGGTATCAGTAATTTGTTGAGAGTAAAACGGCTGGATCGAAATAATTCTGCGTCTAAGGCAGAGAGGTTAACATTCAGAAATATATATTTATTCCTATTTATTTCCAATCAAGGGACTCGGAGAAAATGTTTTATGTCATGCAACGAAATTATGATATTTCCATGCTTATAATATTGCCTCACAAAAGTCTACGTGAGTAAGAAACATGAAAATGATTGATTATTCTACAACAGAGAAAAAACCGTAACCTAGATAGAGTCTGGATTCGAAGCCACGATGGGCAGGGACAGGACCTAAAACGACAAGGCTATGACCAGCATATTGAGACAGCGCTTCATAAGTAAGATGACCTCGGCATTCGTCAGCGCGGCATATGTGGCTAGGAGAACCTTGCTCTCTGTCATCCCCCAGGGAGCGTATGAGAGTTTTATTATACACTCACAGGTGGAGAATAAATTGATGTTTAAAATGCAACCAATTTCAAATTTGGTGGAATAGTTTAGGAATTAAAGTGCGCCCTAAATGAGCCTTTTAGAGAAAATTGGACGACCATTGAGAGGGTAGTAAAACCTTTCTCCATGCCTACCCAGGAAGCGTATGAGAGTTTTATTATATAATCACAGGTGGAAAATGAATTAATGTTTAAAATGAAACCAATTTCAAATTTTTATGTACAATAGTTCAGGCATTAGAGTGCGCCCTAAATAAGCCTCATAGAGAAAGTCTGTCGACTATTGAGGGGCCACGAGAGCCCCGCTTCCTGCCCCCCTTGGGGGCGTAAAAAAATTTTTAATCACATAAAAATGTTGTACTCATTACGAGCATTAATTTGATACTAATTTCAAGATTGTACGTCTTATAGTTCAGAAATTACCCTGTTTGTCAGGGTAATTCAGGAAGGGTCTTAGATCGGTTCTCAAAAACGGCGAGCTGATGACTTTTCCGATCATCTACTAGGAGCGCTTATATACATATAACTCTAACGTGTACTGAGTGTTATCTCTGTGAAGACCATGCTCTACATTAGGTATTAAAATATACATTTTACTAATCAATAATAGTTTTTATATGTAATGTATGTTTTTGTCAAGAAAGAGAGCTTTGATGACTGGCGTGGCCGGCAGGCTGCAGCCGAGACGTTACAGAAGCGGTTTTGTGGAAACTGCAGAAATTTCTTGAGAAACCTGTCCGACTCGCGCGCCGTCAAAAGACTAAAGTCCACCACTCGTAACTTTTAAAAAATGCACCTATTGACTTCAAATTACCCTCAAACGAAAAAAAAACATTCTCCTCAAAAATATCACACACACGATCCAAACCATTTTCTTGAAACTACAGAAATTTCTCAATAAACCTGTCCGACTCGTGCGCCGTCAAAAGACTCGAGTCCACCACTCGTAACTTTTGAATGTATGCACCTATTGATTTCAAATTACTCTCAAACAAAAGAACAAAAGTTTTTCTACATGTATATCATACACACGATCCTAGCAGTTTTCTCAAAACTACAGAAATTTTCTGATAAGCCATTCCGACTCGGGCGCCGTCAAAAGACAAGTTAAGAGTACCCCTTTAAAATATTTTCTTCATTATTAAACCTGGAGCAATGATATTTAGTATACTGATAGGAAATACAATTTGGAATCATTTCTCATTCATGAAAAAATGCGATTTTCTCCATAAAAAAACTAGATATTGATAGAAAATAAGATTTTGGAGGGGTTTTTCAAAATGCATCTCCTCTGACGGTTTTTTAGTAAAAGTGATGATTTTAATGTCATTGGATGCGGAAGCACTCGTAGATTCCAAAAACTGACATGGCATTATCCAAACCTTAGTTTGAAGTTGAAAAACAAAAAAGGTCCAAGGCATGTCTTTTTCGTAAAATTTCGCACTCTACGACGTCACAGCTTTCGATCGAAAATGAATTTTGAATTGCCATGTTAGTTTTTGGAATGCCCACGTCTTTCCGCACCCAATGATACTACAATCATCACTGTAGCTCAAAAACTGTAGGAGGAGATGTATTTTGAAACCCCCACATTCCGATCCTCGCATAAATGTAAACAAAGAAACATGAAAACTTTTAATTAATATTTTTTTTTGTCTGGTTAGGGCCATGAAACCATTAAAAAGTAATAAAGAGACATAGAAGATGGCATAGCAACGTCGCGCCGTGAAGAAAGGGCCAAGGAGGAGGTGTAACACGATAAAATACCACTTTCCACTCCCCTTCTCTGCCCCTCATACTTCAAGCCCCTAAGCGGGCGAACGAGTGAACGTACGAACCTTAATTTTTCACAGGATGTACCTAACATATTACTCTTCCTGTTGCAGCTGAAATCAATATTTCTAGAAAATTCGACAATCTGGTGGTACTCTTCCCTCTGAGGGGATCATCCGGATTTTTCAACTTTTTTCGTCTGATTCGTTTGAAATTTGGCCAGTAAACAGTTGAAAGTAAACAGTTTTACTCCTGTAACTTTATCGATTTAGGCATTATTTTTTACGAAAAATTAGTTTTTTGGCACATTTTTATGGATATTTTAAAAGAGAACTCGTCATTGAATTTTGGTGCTAGAACAAAACTAAACACAGTTTTAGAATCCTTGAAGCATCTATAACAAACATGTTGAATAAAATTGGAATATATGAATTTTTTGTGATAAGCGATATTTTATCATTACATTATTAATACATTATTTTTGGTTTGGAGCTTTATAATTTTTTCACAAAAAATTTGGTAGTTTTCTTCAATACGTTTGTTAGAAAAGTTCCAATGATTCTAAAACTGTCTTTGGCTTTGTTCTAACATCAACACTCAATGACGAGTCCTCTTTTGAATATTGAAAGTTAGAGGTTTTGGGTATAAGCCAAAAAAACAAAATTGTTTTTTTGAAGTGAAATATAATGTACAATTTATGTAATTGAATGCTGTTTTCATTCTTATTTCGATAATTTACATCCATAATTTCATAATCACACTGTGAATTGTAATTTTAAAGTAAAATTAAAATAATTTGTTTTCCATAGCCTACATATTATGAAATTTTATGTTTGTATTCTGATTTTTATCAAATTTGACTATTATGTGTAACTTTTGAAAAGAAGCACAATTTCATCTATTCATTTTTCGATTCAGGCCTTAGTTTTTGAAAAATTTGGACATATTGGTTTTTCAGTTCATTTTTATTGATATTTCAAACAAATAGAACTCATTGAATTTTATGCTAGAACAAAACCAAAGACAGTTTTAGAAGCCTTGAAACATTGTAAACAAAGTTACGTTTCAAATTTTCCATTTCCGGTTTTTGTTTTTATATGGGGTTGAAAATTCGGGATTTTTAGTCCTCTTACCTACGGAGAAAGCAACCGGAAGGCACGATGTGGCGAAGGCAGTGAACAGTGGTTAAGGACACCGTTTGAGTAGAAATCGAGATTAGTGTTGATTTTCTGTTTTTATATGCATCTTATAGAGGATTTTCTTGCGCTTCTATTGGTACTTTCCGCTTACGTCTACTCCGAATAGTACGCCCCCCAGAGGGGGGAAAACGATTGGGGTGGCGTGACCTTGAACCCTCCCCCCCTCATTATTGGGGGTCAATTGAGCGCGTTTCTCTGCGGGAATGGCAATATAGTTCGTTTCGGGCTACTCAAAGTGCTTCCATTATTCAAACGAAACATTCTAACGCTGAGAAAATATTTTTTTGTGATTTTTGACAATTTCAGAATTTAGCTGTTCTGCCGTATCTATGATACCGCAGTTTTCATTCATAGCTCGATGACAGCTGCAGTATCATAGCTACGGTTATGGCGAGCACACCAATCCAAAGGGCTTGAAAAGAGCTACAAAACAGAGGAATTGACTTGGAAAAAACGTATTATGGTCGAAAAAAATATGAAAAAATAAAAAAGGTGGTTGTTTTAAAGAATTACACATATTGTCTTTTGATGTATATTTTTTCCCAGAGTTCCAGAGCTACAGCAATGTAAATTATATCAATCGAAAGGACTTAAAAAGAGCTACATATGCTCAAGAGTTCATTGTAAAAAAACCCGGTAGTTCAAAAAATAAGAAGAAATTTTTGTTTGTGAAAAACACGTTTTTATGGAAACTTGATAATTGGTTTCTCAAATGTATCTTCTTTCACAATTTCAGAGCTACAAGAATGGTTCATATACCATTCGATAGGGCTTAGCAAGGTGTATCCACACGCAATAGCATTTTTTCATACCTTTATTATTTTGAAAATTACACGACGTGAAAAAAAATGAAAAAAATCTCATTTTTTTCAATTCCCAAAATCCACAAAGAGAAGTTATCAAAATTCCCTATTGCGTGTGGTTATATAGACATATAAGCCATCTAAAAACGAAGTACTGGTTCTGTAAGTTCATAATTGTAGAAGAAGATAGGTTTTAAAAAATACCCTATTTAATCATATTTTTCGAAATTAAAAAAAAATCCAGTGCGGATACAAAATTTTTGTCGAAATAACAAATGATCTTTGCATCATTTCACACCTACTGTGAAAATTTCCGAGAAATCCATCCTTAAATAGCACACTTTTTTACCCAGACGGTGTCCTTAAGCAGGTGTTCAGTCAAGCCACAGAGTCAGGTGCTCAAGTCAAGGTGATGAGTTAGATCAGTAGGTGTAAAGGGGTTGCAAGTTAAGGTACTCCCTTAGAAGATGTTGGGGGAACCTTTTTTGTATGATCAAGCCGTTAGGTGTGTTAGATGATCAGTAACTGATCCGTTCAGTCAGGTGATACGTGGGTGATCAAGTTATGTGATGTCAGGGTCAGGTTATGAGATATGTTAGTCAGGTAATAAGGTAGGTTAGGTCAGGTTGTAAGGTAGGTTAAATCAGGTATGTCAGGTAGGTTAAGTCAGGCAATGTGATAGCTAGGAGATCAGCATGTGATCCTTGCGGTCAGGTAAGTCAGGTAGGTTAAGCTAGCAATGTGATAGGGTATGAGATCAGTATGTGATCCTTGCGGTCAGGTAAGCCAGGCCCAGGTGTGTAAAGAGATCTGAAAACCCAGGGTGAGCTGGATTATTATATTCTCCCTAAGAGAAACTACAATACACCCGTAACCATCTTAATTTGAAATTAACCAACACATCGTGCGCCTGAGGTTTCCCCCACAAAATTCCTACAGCTTAACACAGAATAAAGAAAAATACAGATAAAAATTCAATAAGGTCCCCTGACAATAGCTAGCGTATCCCACATAGAAGAAATGTCCTGGCAACAAGAGAAAAGAACACGTTCTTAATACTCGTGTAAACACACGTACTATTAACAAAAAGAGCTCACATAGGTGTAATATAGCAGAAAATGTAAGTTCTAGTTAGACAAACCTGAAGTTGGCAGCGCTCCTAGTGGCAACACGCGCAGCGCAGTCTCTCATTGGCCTTAGTTAAAATAACAGTAAATGTGGGCTAAGTGTGTATATATTGGTTACCCAGTTGTGGCTAAGTACTTACTCTAGTTATTTCTAACTACCTACTACTAACTCTGCTTCTATTCTTTCCAATATTCCAATCTATCTTCCGCTCTACTCTCACTGGCCACATGTCTGATAGTTGAGCAAATAGAGTAGAAGATATCTCAGAGGTGAGTGAACTATTTACCCTATTTGATACTATTTCTATGTGTCATAGCTATGTACTATTAATGTGTGGTTATACCTATTGATGATTAATAAGTTGCTATGTCTATGTTGGATCTGACCTATTGGGTGCTTGTAATATAGCGAGTAATGTAAGTTCTAGTTAGAGAGACTAAAAGTTGGCAACGCTCGTGACAGCAACAATCGCAGTCAGTTCCCTATTGGTCGTAGTCAGCTAAACAGGAAATGTTGACTGCAAGTGTGTATATAGATTATCCAATGTGGCTAAGTACCTACACTTAAGTTTTTCGAACTACCTACTACTAATTCTGTTCTACTCTATCCAATAATTTCAACCTATCTCCGCTCTTCTCTCACTGGCCACATGATTATTAATTGAGCAAATTCATAGCTTAGGGATATTCAAGAGGTGAGTGCCTATTTGCTTATATATTATTGATGTATCAATATTGCTATTGATCTATGTATTACTATTGAGATCAGCACTGTCTCTATTACTGTGTTGTGTCTATCTATGTGGTGTCAAACCAATACTATAATATAGTCTAGTGTAGGATTGCTATGTGTATGGGCATAGGCTATCATAAATTGGTTACCTTACTACTACTAATAATAATAATAATATCCTAGGTAGGGTATGAAATAGTGCTATTGCTATGTTAGCACTTTGGTGAAGCCTAGTGTGGGATTGCTATGTTCTGTCGATACGCCACCATTCCTACTACTACTAATATCCATCTACTACTAGGGTTATTCTTCGACACTTCTATCCTAAATCTGCTATGCACCTAATTATTGGTACTGGAATACTTAGACGCAATTCACATAATAAAATTAGCACGAAGACACAATTCACATAACATTATCGACCTACGCGAGAAACGATAACCCTACACCACAACAGCAGAACAGAAAGTGGCGTCCCAAGCCAAGCTCTCGCATCGGCGATGTTGCCATAAGGCAACAGGTCTAAATATGTCAGGAAATTTAATATTTCGTTACTAAATGTGTGAGTCACATGAAACATTAAGGTTAATAATTATATTGAAAAATTTAATATTAATATATTACACTAATAGAGTTTATGCAGAGAAATACGTAAGTTAATACTTAATGACAATTATAATAATTGTAGCTAATGCTACAAGTTGGCCCATTCACACTCGCGCGTTGTCAAAACCTCTAACTTTACTCTGTTCTAATATACGAAATAATAATATCCTCAACGTTACTTTCAATCAACAGACCATTTCATTGGCATATGTTGAAAATTTTGAAGCTAAATGTAAACGCCGTAAGCACATAGAATTAGACCATGACGTATAGGACGTTGACCATACAAAATTTCTCAGCAATATCATAGCGGAGGAGATAATTTTCATTCCTGAGAATCATTCTTGAAACGGATCAGGATATGACTATCATTTAATGATTAAAATAATTATTCGAAAATAATGGTGTGTGTGTAAGATGCCATCCTTGTGAGGTAACGCGAGTGTACAACTACACAGAATCCAATGCACATTTAAACAGCAAGTCAAGAAGAAAGTTCAAACAAGATAAAAATGCAAGAAGGAAGTAGCAGATGCTGAAGAAAAAGATATCAATGAGCGAAAAAATATGATCAATAAAACAAAACCAAAAACACTCTTTTTCAACATGCTCGTCCCTAAAATCCTTCTCCTGGGAGCGTTAATTTCTATAGACACAATAGTTGTATTCCCATGATAGAGAAACAGCAAATCGGAAGATTTATGAAGCAAGATGAAAGTAGGGTAAAGTATTTGGGGTGGAAAAATAAGTCAGAGGTGAACAAAAAATAAAAGGATGGTCCGTTATATATTATAGAATAATATTGTATTGGACCTAGGTATGTTACTTTAACAGAAAAGGTATATCTTAATTGATCCCATCATACATTAAGGTATGAGAAAGGAACAATTTCACTGTCAGGCAGGGAGGCAATTTAAAGAAAAGTTCATGAATATTACTAAAGATGCTAGTTAATGACATCTAACACATGTCAATTCTTAGAACAGAGTTTAGTGAGTTTTGAGAAATACTTCATTTGTTCTTCATCCGCAAGGCGATTCACTTCACCCCCCACAAGTTTACAGCAAACTTTGATAATGTAATTATCATTTCCAGCACTCATTTTTGATGCTAACGACCTCTCAGCAACATTAAGAGATTTCTCATGAAATGACTCCACCGTACTTAATTAAAATGCTCTCATCTTTCTTACTTCTTTTACACTTGCCTTCCACTTTAAATAGATACAACAAAATCATCACTTGAATGAATATTCAAGCTGCTTGTGCTACAGTCTGGTTGAACAGAATCCGAAAAACGGTCATAAGGTTATTGTGGATTCAAGGCTTCCTCTCCACAGCTCCAGACTCTGATGGTTTCATCCTTTCAGAAGCAAGGAGCCGCAAGTAATAGATGAGTAGGGATGACCTCTTCTTTGGAACATTTGAAAAAATGAATATCATTTAGAGTTATTCTTACACCATTTATATAATAGTCCTGTACATGGTTACTGGTAATAATTCTTGCAATAGTGTTTGTGACAGACTTGGTTAATCAAGTAGGCCTACGTAGTACATGTTCGTACACTCCAGTACATGAGCTTCGTTGAAAATAGATATGTTTTGTCAGGAAACAACACATAAAGTAGAGATTTATGTGTCATAAATCTGGGACTTTAAATATGTGACTAATGTTAATCACAAAAAACGGAAGATTTTTAAAACACGGTCAAGTCATTATTAGTTGTCTCTTCCATTTAAAGAAAAAATATAGCATGAATTAAGAATACTTAGATATTTTTATTTAGCTAGCATAAGCATTTTCAATTACGTTGCCCTTCTCACTTTTGATCCTTCTTTGATCTGAGCCATTGTTCACTCTTTAAATTTGAGAATAAAGTATGTAATTCTGAATAATTTTTTTTTAAAGCTGCTGACTTCGAACAAATTACCCTTGATAAAATTAGGCATTTGAAACTTCAAACACTACATTCTCAAAATGTCCAATTTCTTTGTTGCATGTAAAAACTGCCCATTCACAATATTTAAATAATTTAACCCACTTGGACACCTGCAAAAAAGGAAACTGAACTCTTGAGACATTCTTGCACACCACTACACCTAAATTGCAGTATAAGGCTGCTTGTTGGTCCCAAAAATCTGAGTATACTCACAATGTTTATTAGTCAAGATAGTTTACAAAGGTCTTTATAATTATTGCAAATTTTAAGCTATAACTAGCTTCTGGTTGTCTAGGATCTGCAGTGTAAATTAAGTAATTAAACTTAGATGGATAACTTTTTTTACACAACACAATAGTTAAATTAACATAACACTTTAATGTCAAATACATTTCTATTCAATTATATTGAAGCTTTCATACCTTAAAAATGATAAGTAAATTTTAATAAACTGAAAAGAACTACAATAGAAACGCCAGCAAAACAAGTTCTTTGACACATCTTTGTGTGAATAGCATTCATGAGCTATGCTAAGAAATTAAAAAACAACAGTTCTTCATTTACCACGTAATCATTCATTTAAAATGTGTCATCATTATTGGAAATAAAAGTTTAATGTTATTCATGATAGGCTACTTGCTTTTTCAATGAACTGCAAGGCCTAACACTGAATTTCATTGCTCTATATTTTGATACAAACCATGAAAACAGCCGAAAAACATATCTTAAAAATATCTCAAGCCAAATATGGCCACAATCATCATAGAAAGTCAACATAACCGCCGCGAAATTCGTCAACACTGTCCGCCATCTTTGTTTTTCGCAATTCATTAGGTGACTGAAAACCTCCGACGACCTTTCACGATATGATGAGCAATGATTCACGATATGATTCATCAAATGATGAGCGGACGGGCCTTCCAGAATTCATTTGACGAACGGAGTTCATTTGACGAACGAACGTGAGGCTAGTGTGGCCTCGGCGTTAGACTTAAGTCCACCACTCGTAACTTTTGAAAGAATGCACCTACTGACTTCAAATTACTCTCAAACGAAAGAGTAAAACACTCATTACATATATATATTATTAACACAACCCAAACGTTTTTTTGAAAGGTACAGAAATTTCTCGATAAACCTTTCCTACTCACACGCCGTCAAAAGACTTAAGTTCACCACTCGTAACTTTTGAGAGAATGCACCTATTGACTTCAATTTACTGTAAAAAAAGAGCGACACATTTTCTACACACATATTATAAAAAAACAGTTTTCTGACGAGTACAGAAATTCCTCAATAAACCTTTCCTACTCATGCCTCGTCGAAAGACTTGAGTCCACCACTCTTAACTTATGAAAGAATGCACCTATTGGTAAATATGGTTAGTGTAAATCATGAGGAAGCTACACTAACAGTATATGTATTTTTTGTAACACACAGTGAGACAGGCAGGACAACCGTATGGTTATATCACCACTACAAGAAGGGGAGTGGGCCCCAGAAAGAAAGAAAGAAAGAAAGAAAGAAAAACATTTTATTTCCAATAGAGATGGTACAAAAGTACCATCATTGGTTTTTAAAATATCTTAAAGTTCATACACTTAGGTGATACACACACATGAGTATTGCAATACTTATGTCACTAGTCGAAAAGAATTGATTGAGGGCTATGTACTTCTAATCTTGCTTAATCTACCTTTGACGATATACATAATAATAATTATAAGAGACAACACAATTTCATGGACGGTGCATTTTCATTGTGGGTTGAGAACACCTTTGACAATTCACGTATTCATGATATGAAACTTCGCAATTCGTGACGCCAGGCAATAGTATTAGAATTGTTTGTTTCGGAAGATGTTCAAAAATGTCATTTTAAGGAAGCACGAAAAAGACAAAAATACATATATATAAGCATGGGGACCACGAAAATGACAAGATTTGTATTTCTAATTAAGCAATTTTAACATAACGGTCATTAGTTGATAAGCATTTTATTTAAATGTAAATGGATGATCACACCACAAATGTATAGTTTTTCTACGAGAACGCTTTACAACAATAAAGAGATGACGAGTTAGGTAATGTTACAAGTTGAGAGTGTACAGAAAAAAACAATTATCTTCAGTTAAAATGCCAGTTCTCGGCTTAGTACACACATATGTGCATATATACATGTGAATATATACACATATACATGCAAACACATACCTACGCACATACATACACCTAACACGTAAACATACACAAATACATTTCTATGCATCGAGGCAATCACAATATATGCGCGTTCTATAAAAATGCTGTGCGATGTTCTGAAATATGGGATAATGAGCAAAGGAAGATTCGCGACAACTCGTTCAGTATGTGTTGCTGCTTACAATTTCTAATGAAATATTGTAAAGATGTTTTATTAAATATTGTACCGAAAAGATCATTGATCGATAAGCGTCTTAACTATCATATGTGGGTGATTGCGCAACAAATATACTTGCATATATATATCCATTATAGATGCTGTACAATAATCAAGTAAAACGAAGTATTACGTAGTGACACATTCACCTATCTACGTACGCATAGCGTGCACAAGTACACATATACACAAGTAAGCAGGTGCGCAAATATCAGCGTAAACTAATCAGGATAAACTAGCATTCCAATCGAGGGAATCGGAGAAAATATCTTTTATTATGGCAAGAATTTTATAAAATTACCGCACTAAAAATAGTGGCACAAAACAGTCTACCTTAGTCAGAAACATGAAAGCGATCTTTCTACAACGGTTCCCAAGTACAGAATATTTCCAGAAGCACACAAGGCTTATAAGTGCAAGTTGTTATGATTTATTCTAGAGCGTAAGAAAATATATGATAATTTGCACTACACTAGCCTACCAAGAGCATTTTTGTACGTGACGAAGGGAGAAACATGAATGTCTTATAAGGGTGTCATATTAGGAAAAAAATCACATTATCTTTGAAATATGGCGCAAAATTCCTGCAATTGATATATATAAATAGGGAACATATTTTACATGTACAAGATATTTAAGCTTTGGATTGCCTTACAATGATAAAATGAAATGATGTGTTGGGTAGTGTTAGAAGTTGGGAGTGAGAAAAAAAGTCTGGGATTTGTAGTTTATATACCAGTTGCTAGTCCAGTGCACACAGGTGTATTGTGCACACATGCACACCGTTATACGTACACACGTATACAAGTAAGTATGCTTGCAAATCCCAGCGTATGGGCGATCAAATCAAAATGGGCGATCGCAGCGTATAGGCGATCGAATACTTCAAGACTGTTATGTGATTTCTTGAATTATAAAGAAAATGAGCGAGAGAGAATATTAAGCAATGGAGATACCAGGCCAAATGAGATTTGTCAGTACGTGTTCAGTATGTTTTGTAACAAGGAATTATCGTTGAGACGATAGATGACGGCTTATTTTGGCTTTAAATTCTCTCGGTCTTTGAGGGATTTTAATACTCAGGGGAAGTTTGATCCACAGTAAGGCACCTGATATTGACAGAACCTTCTGTCCTATGTGAGATGAACGATAGTTGACTAAGACATTTTTGTTTCTGTTCGGCTTTTGGTTGGTTACAGTGGGTGGATGGAAACGCACTATCTCAGCATTGCTCTGAGGAAGATACAACGAGGAGAATACGTATTCGGCCCCTGCATGAGGAGCCTTTCTTGAATAGGAATCCAGCCGAGTTTATTAAGGAGAGGGGTTACGTGATCGCTTCTTTTGAAATTACCGTTGCATACCACCTTGGCTGCGAAGTTTACGCGTTTTTGTAAATCCCTTTGAAGGTATTGAGGTAAGTCTCCCCATACTAGGCTGCAGTAGTCAATGCGCGATAACACAAGGGATTGTAGGGCTAATAATCAGGATTTTTCGTCTAGCATACTTTTTATACGATGAAAAAACGTTAAAGTTCCGTAGATTTTGTTGCAAGTAGTCTCAACGTGAGATTTGAAGGACATGTTTCTATCGAACCAGATACCTAGGTTTTTAACTTTTTCTGATGCATTAATTTTATCATTTCCAACGTGAGAGTAAGATCTGAAGTTTTTTTAATGGCGTCTTTGGATCCGAAAATAATGCATTATGTTTTATTAGCATTTAATTTGAGACCATTTCGGTCGTACCATGATTTCAGGCTAGTCAATAAAGTTTCGGCTTTAATTTGCGTCTGTATTATTTCCGATACAGAACTTGTTATTGCAATTAGAACATCATCTGCATACATTGAGATCCGTGTGATAGAAGGCATTGGAGGGAAATCATTAACGAAAATAGAAAACAGTAGCGGACTAAGAATGGATCCTTGGGGAACACCAAAATTGTTTTGAATGAATGGGGACAATTTGTCTTCTATGCGGACTGCGTGAGATCGATTTGACAAGTAACTTTCAAACCATTGCGTGTCAACTCCCAAGTTCAGTATATTACGTAGAAGTCTATCATGTTCGACGCTATCAAACGCTTTAGAGAGATCGAGTAGCAGCAAGAGTGTTAAATTCTTCTGATCGATGTCACTGTATATTTTTTCAGAGATATTGAGCAGAGCATCTTGAGTGCTAGTGTTTCTTCAATAGGCGTATTGATTTCGGTGGAGTAGATTTGTCTCGTCCAGGTGAAATGACATTTGATTTGTCACCACTTTCTCCAATATTTTGGACATTACAGGTAAATGACTGATGGGCCTGTAGTTTGATGCTGTATTTAGGTCACCACTTTTATGCAACAGTCTAATAATGGAGTGTTTCCATTGGTTTGGAAACGTGTTTGTTACTATTGATGTATTAATTATCAGACGAATCCATGGTGCTGTGACAGGGAAACTGTATTTGATATATTGAAGACTGATACCATCATGTCCAACTGCCTTTGCGTTTTTTTTGTGAGTATAAGATATTTCTTAACTCCGGTAAATCGACAGGACGTGGTCTCCACCTGACATCAGCCCTCGAGAATGCAGTGGGGCATGAATTTTCAATTGACGTTTCACCTGGACTGGTACACACCTCACTAAAACTTGAGCCTCTACTTTTGAAAAAAATTAATTGAAATCCGTGGCTGTTGCCAAGGGATTTTCAAACGTACTTGTACGGTCTAAATTTTTATATGGGGCTACCTCACTAATGATTTCCCAAATTCGTTTCGGGTTATTTTTAGCCGTTATCAGTTCCTGGTGGAAATGAGTTTGTTTCGCTCTAGTGATTTTCTTTCGAAGAATTTTTTCATGTTCTTTATATCTTTTGTATAACGTACTGTTTGATCTATTGTTTTTGTACTCTCGCAAGTTATCTTTCTTTGTTCTGCTCATCTCTTTAACTTCGTCAGTAATACAAACAGTGCGTTTTGGCTGTTTTTGTTTGGTGACGTAAGGTGCCCATTCGTCGAGAGCTGCTTTGAAGTTCTCGTTGAAGATGGACACTTGAATGTCAACATCGTCAGATTGCATTATATTCTGGAATTCGGTGGACCTATTGAGTAGTTTTTCTTGAAACAGTTCCGCAGAATAGTGCCTTTTCGAGCGATAAGTCATTAAGCGGTATTTTTGTATTTCCTTTGCAATATTAATTTCCCATTCTATAGAGTGGTGATCGGAAATAAAAGGTGATATTACTGTACTAAGTATTGCGGTGGGATTATTTGTGATTGCCAGATCGAGGAGAGTTGCAGAGACTTTAGTGATGCGAGTCGGTTCTTTGACCATTTGTGATAGGCTTAGTTTATACAACAGTTTGCTTAGCTGATTGTTCTTGACTGCCCAGTCAACATTAAAATCTCCGAATGCAAAGAATGATTTTTCTGCCTGAAGGATTTCTTTGAAGGTTTCCTCAATGAAATCTAGTGTTAGACTTAGGGGAGACGATGGGTACCGGTAAAGACTGCCAATGATTATGGATTTATGTTTATTTATTTGCACTTCCAACCAAACCATTTCAATGCCTTCGCAAACTTTATTTGCAAGAAGTGAAGATGTTGAGTACATTTCTTTCACATAAATACAAGATCCACTACCTCGGCTGGTTTTAGCGCCATCGTAGCGGTACAACACGTAATCAGGAATATTGAAAAATGAACTTTGGATTCGTGAATCAAACCAGGTTTCTGAAACACACAAAATGTCAATTTCTTCAGTGACCAACATTACTCTGATGTCATCCAGTTTCCCGTTCAGGCTTTGAGCATTTATGTGCTTTATTTTGATTTTACTTGTAATAGGACTCTTTTTGAAGGTAGCAAAGTTACTATCTCGATGGGATCGTTCTGAGGATTTATCCAACATGTCTACCTAACCCAGGGTGTTTGGCCCAGCATCTGCTATGTAAGAAAGTCTACTATTTAGCTGGGCAGCGGCAGTTTGTCAAGATGAAGTAACTCCAGTCTGATTTTTGCCTTGTGTGACAAGAGCACTGTAGTGATCGTTTTTACGATGGAGCAGTAGTGGAGGGTTATCATTTAATAACTCTAATGAGGGATCGACTGATATTTTCAAAACACAATGATCCTGCTCATCCAGGATGAGAAGTTTTTGGCCTGTCACGTTCGAGATGATTAGTGGTATAAGGTCTACAGCAGCTTGATAAAAATGTTTGTCGTCAATGTAATTATTTATGAGGTTTTGTATGCTTCCGCTGTTTTTGCCAACAAATTTGTCATATGTGCTTTGGTTTGCTTTGCTCTCCTTGTTGATTGCAGTCTTTAAGGAATTGTAGTTCCATTTTGATGCTGGTTGTTTCGTAAGTATATGAGCTACTGCATGAAGGAGGCAGTGTCCATCAGCTTTGGTGGGAATCAGCTCTATTTTCCAGGATCGTCTCAATTCATCCATTGTGGAAATCGTGCGTTCACAAATGGGAGTGGAGACGTTTTTCTTTCTACTTTTCACATCGTTAACAGGTTCGGAGAGGTGCGGGGAAATTACGTTTCTCTGGCTCTGAATGGGCCGGCTGTGGTGATTTCTTGTATGGGGATCTGCAGGGAACTGAGAAATGCTCGTGTCATTTCTATTTTTCTGGTGATGATTATGCATGCAGTTGGATGGTTCTTCCATCGATTTTCGACTACAATTTTGCAGCGAATTTTCTCTTCCTGTTGATTTCACCGCTTCTGAGTATGTGATTGGATGTTGATTTATACTCGTGTTAGAGAGGGGCTTTTCATCCGCTGTATCAGGATCGGATAGCAATGAAAACCTTTTTTTTGTAGGCACTCTGCTGTTGTTTGTGGCAGATGCAGGAGAGGGCTTGTTATATGAGGGCAAACATCTGGAGGAGAGGGGAGGAGAAGGTTTGTTATATGAAGGCAAACATCGGTTAATGCTGCTGGAGGTTTCACGGGGAAAGGCTTCACGTGGAATGACTGTCAACTCAGAGCAGTCATTCAACTCATTTTCCTGTTTTGAATATTCATTGGAGTATTCAATTTCTTTATTCAGGTCATGGGAGTTTCTGACACAGGAGATAAAATGTGAAGTTAGTCTCAAAGGTGATCTTAGAGCAATTTGTTGGAGAAAATGAAGAGTGTCTTCGCGCGTAATAGGCCAAGTGCTGACATTGTTGTAAGCTTCACTAACAGTAACTGTTTTTGCATTTGCGCGCAGCGGAATCAGTTTAAGACCAATTTTTCTGCACAGACTCGATGCCATGTACATTTGCTGACCACTGCAGGTACTCACCACATAAATATGAGAAAAAACATTCTTTGACATGATGAGATATTTTACCTTAGTATGGCTATAGGACGAAAGGCTCAAACCTTTGAAACTAATTATATAGTTCCTAAAAGGAGGTGCGCGTTCAATCACATCATAGAGATCATTCAGACGTTCAGTAGTTATAGTTTGTATTTTGCATGCACTATCTATGTCATCTCTGTTGATTTTTGTGAGACTATTGTCTCCAACAAGAAAAGTGTCTAGAGCGGATTCCGCATTTGGATGGTTACTTGCACCTACCACTGGCGTAAAATCATGAGCGCTGATACAATAATTTAAAGCAAAAAGCTGTTCTGTAATCATTTGAATATTTGATACAGTGGAAAAAATCGAGGCTGGGCTTGGGGGACAATTTTGTCTCAAAGCTTTATTGAGAAATGCAGCTGTAAGAGACAGCATGTTATTTATTTCGTGAATAGTTTGGGAACTAGTCATTTGTAGAGGGTGTAAGCACCCATCAAAAGCGGTAACAGGTCTGTTTTTATTGTTCTCCACTGAAAATCTTACGTTATCCTCGCAGTTTATGCTCTGAGGGAATTTACTGCCAGTATAAGTTGCTGCGTATGCATTTTCAAACATAACTGCGCCACCTGAAAGGTCTACACACAATTTATCATTAAAATTATAATTAAAATTACCCCTTTTACTTTCTGACTGGTTGCATACATCCAAAATTTTATCGCGTTCTAACGATGAAGTTGGTGCTGGTGTTTCCGTCGGTGGTGAACGATGAGCTTTCTCAGAGACGCAAGGCAGGGGAGACGTCGCCATGACGCAATTGTTTCGGCGAGACGAAGGAGCTCGCGGTGCTGTGGCAGCTCCCACCAGTGACAAGATGTCTTCTTTACTAGAGATTCTTGGCTTTGTGGATGATGAATCTTCTCGGACACAGTCCAAAGCGTGGGGTTCCGAGTCGAGTGCTGCTTGTATGCAATTTCTTGAACTCGCTTCGGGTGTACCCGTAGCAGGTTTCGGAACTTGAGAAGATGAATTATTACTCGGAGCTGAATTATTACAAGCAGCGCCTGAGAGATTTTCGCCCGTGTCGGATGACTAACGATAGGTCCAGCAAACTATCAGAACCAGGAGCTCAGTTCTCAGCGCAGAATACTCTCTAAACACATTCTATCACAAAAGCACTGTAAGATTATTAGTACAATGCACATTTTCATTCAAGGTGCTACAATAAAGATTTCAATACTCCTTCTCACATTAAATGTGTGTCAGATGAGACCTCTCCTATCTTCATTCATAGTCTGGAGAACTTTTCTGCGGGTATGCTCTTAGTAAATATGTCAGCAAGCATCTCGTCAGTAGGACAATACAATACATAAATTTTTTTATTGTTCACGAGATCCCGCACATAGTGAAACTTAATTTCAATATATTTGCTCCTCCCATGATATTTGGGATTGTTTGTAAGGCAGATGGCTGACTGGTTATCTTTGTTTACAACCATTAGTTCCGTGGTGCCTACCATTAAGGCATTGAGTAAGTGCTTCAGCCAGACAGCTTCTTGAGCCGCAACGGCAAGGGCAACGTATTCGGCTTCAGCAGTCGAGAGAGCCACATAAGTTTGTTCGTTAGACCTCCACGTAATTACCAAATTACTGTGGGTGAAACAGTAACCAGAGGTAGACTTGCGATCATTTCTATCACCAGCCTAGTCAGCATCTCAATAACCAACGCATGCATCAGAACATTTGCTATACAAGATACTTAGTTCAGAGGTACCTCTCAGGTACCTGAATATTCTCCTAACACACATCCAATGCTGTTCAAGATGTTTTAAACTGTATTTAGCGACATTATTCAATGCGAACGCAATGTCAGGTGAAGTTCTAGTAGAGAAATACAAAAGGTTACCTACAGCACTTTGATAAGTAGCAGGGTCAAATTCGACATCATTTGGGGAGCATATCAAATTTACATTTACATCAGCGGGAGTTGCAACAGGTTTACAATTATCAGAGCCAAATTTTGACAACAGAACCTCAGTGTAAGCAGCTTGATTTAAGAACACATTGTTTTTAGATTGTACTACACATACACCTAGGAAGTAACTCAACATACCAAGGTCCTTCATTTTGTACTGAGTAGAAAGACTCCTTTTAATTTTATTTATTTCATCACCAGACCCAGATGCAATAATGAGGTCGTCTACATACACCTCCACAATACACAGCTTCTCATCTTGAACACGAGTGTATATACAAGCATCATTCTTGGATTGTACAAACCCATTTTATTCAAATAGCTATCTAAAGCAGTATTCCAACACTTAGGAGCTTGTTTTAGTCCGTAGAGCGATTTGTTACAGCTTATACACCAGATTTTCCTTGCCTTTGACAATAAAACCAGCAGGTTGAACTAGGTAAATTTCTTCACTCAAGTCTCCATTTAAGAAGGCTGTTGTAACGTCTATATGATAGACTTCTAGTTGATGTTTGGCAGCAAGAACTATTTCCATCCTGACAGACTCGAACCCAACCACAGGACCGAAAGTTTCATCCTAGTCCCTACCATATTTTTGTGAGTAGCCCTGAGCCACAAGGCGAGTTTTTTAGGAGCAAATGTTTCCATCAAGACCGGTTTTTCTTTTATAAATCCACATTGATTCAATAGGTTTTTTGTCATTAGGACACTTCACAAGAGACCAGACTCTATTTTGATTTATAAACTGCATCTCATTCTCCATAGCTGTCTCCCATAATTTTGCTTCTGGTCCACTGAGTGCTTCTTGTACACAAGATGGTACATCAAGCTCATTTTTTGTTCAATACACCCATTCACCAAACCTATCAAGAGCCCGTCGATACCTGGCTGATTGTCTAGGCTCCACCCCCTCCACCACGGGCCCTGATTGTTTAGGCTTCACCCTTTACTCAGAGCCTTCTGGTTCTGGTTCCTTAGGAAGTAGGATACAATTACTATCATTTCCTTCTGAAGGCTCCTTCTCAATTGACACCTGCTGAGATTCATCAAACACAACATCTCTACTCAGAAATATTTTTTAGTGCTTATGTCATACAGGCGATATCCATTGGATCCACTTCCATATTCACATGAACACACGGCTTAGATTTTGGATCAAGTTTCTCTCATCTTTGGGTGAGCGTACGCACTGCATCCAAAAGTTCTAAGGTACTGCACATTGGGCTTTTGTCCATTAAGGGCTTGATAAGGAGTCATATCATTCAATGCACTAGCAGGGCTTCTATTTTTGACATACACAGCAGTTGATATAGCTTCACCCTAGAATAATTTTGGTAATTTTGAACTAGACAGCATGGCTCTGACAGAGTCAAGGACAGTTCTATTCATTCTTTCTGCGACTCCATTTTACATCACAGATAACTCCTTCCCTTTTTAAGAAGTGTTCAAAATCATTAGAGATGTATTCCCCATCATTATCAGAGCGCAGAATTTTAATTTTCTGACCATAGTGATTTTCTACCAGAAATTTGAACTCCTGAAACACTTCAAAAACATCACTCTGTTGTTTAATAATATACACCCAAGTATATCTGGAATAATCATCAATAAAGGTCACAAAATAGCTTCCACTCCCAAGTGATTTGGGATTAAGCTTACCACACACATCACTGTGAATTAGTTCTAAGGGTTGAGCTCCTTTTTGCGATTTATTCTGGGGGAAAGGAAGCATGTGACTTTTACCATCACAACAATTTTCAAAAAACATGTTATCTCCTCTCACAGAACTATCAAAGCCTTTGACAAGATTCTTAGTGGCTAATTTCTTAAGATTATTAAATCCTAAGTGACAGAATCGTTTATGACACAGAATTACATGAGAGGAAACTTTCAGACATTTAGCAACTGAATTAAGGGTACAACCAAGTTTATACAATTTGCCTACTTTACTGCCTAGGGCGATTAGTTTGTGGTCTTTATTTACAATCTTACATGAGCTTTCATCAAAGTAAACTATATTGAAATTCTGAGCCTTTTACAGAGCGTTTTCAGGCAGTTATAAGCCAAGAGATAGTCGTTTTCAAGCAGTAAATTAGCCCTTTTCAGTGCAAATGTCACTTATTTTAAGCCCTGTTAAACGGCTATTTCTGGGCATCGAAACGGCTAAGGCTACGGCCATTATGGGCTTCTCTACTACTTGAACGAGGCTAGAGGTTGTCGAAAAAGGCTTGAAAACGACTTTAAACGACCCGAATTAGCCCGCAAACAGCCATGGACTAGACCTATAAAAGGCCATTTGAACGAAGGGCCCTTTTCAAGCCCTAATAGGCCAAGTATAGGTAGGAGTCGGTTTGAAGTCGTGATTTTTTGCCCTTTTGTGCAGTTTTTGACCTTTTACGGCTAATTTACTACCTGAAAAGGACGATAATTTTCAATTGAGTAAGTTTCCACTTTCTGTAATCTGAGGCACAGATAGTAAATTTTAGGCTAAGCCTGGCACATACAAGACTTTCTTTACAACACAGGAATCTACTAGACCTTTAGGCAGGGACACCATAACTTTAACATCACCTACACCAACACCTTGTACGTTTCTGCCATCACCAACTTCAATGTTAACTGCACTAGATAGCTTAATCATGCAAGAAAAATCATTCCTATTATTACACATGTGTGCAGTTGCTCCAGAATCTATAACCAAGCATTTCTTATTAACATTTATCACAGACAATGCACTGATATGGTTGGTTTTACCTGCTCCAAAATCTTTCTGGTCTTCTGTATGGTTCAAGATGTTTTCCCATCTTCTTTCTTCAATTTTTCTTGACAGATCCAGCACTTGGCGAGTAGGTGTCCTTGTTACCACGTTTACTGATATTTGTCAATCATGAGTGGTAACCGGCTTACACTGTATCTCCATTTATCCCATGTAACCATGTCCGCATGATGTTGTGATGAATATCGAGGAGATATGATGTATGTTTTTTTTTGGTGATAGGGCTTTGCATATTTTTAGGGCATATTTTTCATTTCTCATTCAACTACCCTTGACAGAGATGGACTATTGGTACGCCACGTATGGTTTGTCTATTAGTACGCCTCGTATATTCTGTCTATCAATATGCCTCGCATGGTCTATCTATTTGTACACCTCTGATAGCTTGTCTATTAGTACACCTCGTATAGTTTGCCTATTATTATGCCTCGTATGGCTTATCTATTTGTACACCTCGGATGGTTTGCCAATTAGTTCTCCTAGTATAGAACTTTTGTTAGACTATTAGCACACCACGAATGGTTTGTCTATTAGTACGCCTCGTATATTTTGTCAATTGATATACCTCGTATTGTCTATCTATTTGTACACCTCTGATAGTTTGTCTATTAGTACACCTCGTATAGTTTGTTTATTATTATGCCTCGTATGGCTTATCTACTTGTACACCTCGGATGGTTTGTCAATTAGTACTCCTCGTATGGAACATTTGTTTTAGGATGTCCTATATTAAGAAACTTTTAAAAGCCAATATGTTGCCATGTATTTCATGTGGCAACTTGGAAATAAACATTTTTTCTTTCTTTTTTTCCACACTGGTAGCATCTTGAGCTTTTCAATTTGGAGCTGACAAGGGATATTACACTGAAGTCTAAAGAACTTTGATTTTTCAGTTTTGTTTCTTCATTCAGAAGGTGCTCTGTCACCATATCCCATGACCGGTAGTTTTTCGTGAGCTTCCAGTGCAGTTACCAGTATGGAGACGTGGTCGGGTAGCGATGACAGCAAGATTATTACACGGCTTTCTTCATCAACAGCATCATCTAGCACACTCAAGGACTCAAAGATTTCTACCAATGCTTTGAGATGAACTTGTAAATCTTTGCCTTCTTGCACATTCATGTTGTATAGTCTTTTGTTTTTGCTCAGTCTGAACTTGTTAGACCAAGTTTTCTTTTGGAATGTATCTTCAATCTTGTGCCAGAGGTTGCACAGGGTAAATGGGGTCGCCCAACAAATACAGTTAACTCGTTTCAACGCTAAGAACAATTATGGCCAAAGTAGTATCCCGTCTTTCGTCAAATTTCCTTCGAGCATTCTCGTCCGTATTCTGTGGCATGGTTTCAGTTCCTTGAACCAGGCGCCATAGTTTTTCGTTCACTAGTTGCATTTTCATTTGCAACTTCCACGTAGGATAGTTTTTATCATTAAGAGCCGTGAGGCAGTTTTTAGCACTTTCGGAGCCTGTCATGTTTCTTTCTTTTTCACTTTCACTGTTTCTGTCCCACATTCACTATCAGATCACGAACATCTCTCCTTACTGTTCTGGGCGGTTTTCGCTTCGGGACTTGGGATAACCTTACTGAAAGTATTTCTTCGGAAGATTGCCTGGGCCCATAACCTGTTAAATTTGGTTAGGGTAAGTCATGAGACAGCTACACTAACAGTTTATGTATTTTCTGTAACACGCAGTGAGACACGCAGGACAACCGTAGGGTTACATCACTACGACAAAAGGTGGAGTGGGCTCCAGCAAAGTATCAGACCCATGAGCTCAGTTCTCACCGCAAAGTACTCTCTAAACACATTCTAACACATAAGCACTGTAACATTATTAATATAATACACATATACATTCAAGGTGCTACAATGAAGATTTCAACGCCTATTGAATTCAAATTACTCTAAAATGAAAGAGTAAAACATTTTGTACACATATATCATAAACACAACCCAAACGGTTTTCTGAAAAGTAAAGAAATTTCTCGATGAACCTTTCCTACTCACGCGCCGTCGAAAGACTCAAGTCTACCACTCGTAACTTTTGAAAGAATGCACCCATTGACTTCAAATTAATCTCAAATGAAAAAAAGGAATTTTCTTAAGATATGCGGGGCAGTCAAACAACTTGGGTAATCTTGGAAGCTTTTACTGGAGAGAATCAGGTGCGGCAACAGGTGAGGGCGATGTGTACGATTGAGCGTCAATCGACAAGTAAAACCGCCTTAAGTAGGCTAGCTACGACCGGGGACATCAATATATCAAGACATAACCCCAAGACAAAGACAATGGCATGAGTAAGTGTCTCGCACATTATTCCCCCATAACGCGGGAAAGCAAGTAATCGGATGAGAAAAAAATTATATGCAAACAAGGTAATCGTAAAAAACTCGAAAAGAATTGAGAGAATGTACGAAGTCGTATGACAAAATATTCAAAATTAAAGCGACAACCCTAGGTTAAAACTAGCGCTATTACTTGTTGACAGTAATTTAAGACGTCTTGCACCTCATACTATCTAAAAGTTAATATGTGTGAATCAAATTTTTAATAAATTACCAGCAATACCATCCAAGCATTATTTTAGTTATTTAAAACTTGGCAACACAAGCAAAAACGAGGGCAGCTTAAGCGAACAAAGAAAATATAATGCCCTGTTCGAAGGTAACCTGAAACAACTCGAAACACTAAAGTTAAACAATTCTAGCTTAAACAAACACACGGTTAATTAAAGGTTGTGCACTTAAGTATCATTACGAAATTAACTAATTAATTACGGTGCAGATAATGAAAATAATGAAAATAATGATAAAACGCAACTAATTTTATAAACAAACAATGATAGAGATTAAAAATTAAAAAAAAAAACGCAAAACAACATATTAAACAAACTAATATAAACACGCCATTACCATTAGCACATTAACGATTTATATATATATCTCTTACTAGAAACACAAAAAAATTGAAAATTTAAAGAAACTCATCGAAAAATTTAGGCACCACAAAACACCGCAAAATTATCAAATATTAATAGCTTAACAAATGTTAAAAACACATGATAAAAAAACAAAAAACTTTTTAAAATCTTCCACACCTTAAACCATGGTAACACCGGATATAAAGAATAAAGATTAATAGGGATTAATACTTAAAAAGTAACGAACAAAAAAAACGGATTGGTAATTAGCAGAAGCAAACCAAAACAAAACAAAAGCAATCAACTGTTTCCACCGCCCAGCATTACTACTAACTTACCGTGCAACAAAATAATCAGCACGCCGACAGAAGTAGGGATTAAAAAGAACGCCACATCTTCTCATTATCAAACGCAACTAATAAAAATAATTTCCAACAATTTGAAAAGAAAAAAAACTCCGAAAATTACACATTAAAAATATGAAGAGTAAACAAAAACCACACCATCTCAACTTCCATCGGTCCAAAGTTATATTAGATTAATTTAAATAGTTAAATAATTTAATTAATTAATTTTTTATAAAAATAAAAATTGAATGCTGGACGTTCGCAGAATTACGCGATGACATTAGAATAAGCATACAACAGTAGGATTATACGGTTATATAGGTATAGAAACTTACTTCTAACGGAGCACAATAAACAATTTAAACGCATTTTCCAATTTTTCAACTTTTCACAATTTCGCGCCGAATTTTCAATATTTCGATTACCAATTTCATTTTTTAAATCTAATTCATTGGATATTTAATTCCACTTTTAATTTTCAAATTTCAAACTTCCCGCCGCACATTTGCAGAGGAACAGGGACGATCATTGCGTCCTGCTTCCCGCGGCCGTCCGGCCCGCCTTGCGCCAGGCTGTTGCACAAACACGACTACGTCTCTGCTTACGTTTATCACTACACTTGATCCTGATGATTGTTGCATCTTGGCGGCCTCATTGCCACTCGACGCAAGTGAAAATCCTCGGCCTTTTCGGCGCGCTCGGATATCATCTTCATGCTTTTTTCAAATGATATATTATTGTCCCAATATTATCGTTGCTAGTATTAGCAGCATCACCAGGACGTCGGTAACGCTGTCCGGCAAAAGGTCCGTCCTGATCATGGAGTTGTCCCTCACCCACGCTTCGTTTATATTGGTATTATGGGTGCTAAAAGCTGTGACGAGTGTATCTACATCAATAGATGACACGGCGTTCCCCATTTCGAGCCTTGTGCACCTGCAAAGGAAAGACACAGAACCGATTAGCATGACCAACATAAAAAAACAGAAAAAAACCTAACTCACAAACATAAAATCTTGATACAAGGACCTCAGTAGCCCCAATAATGTTCATATAATGTTCATGATAATGTTCATCTAAGAAGTAAAAATAAATTTGTATCGAACCCTCGGTCGGGTAGCAACCCACCACTGCATGAATTCTAATTCAATTGTGCTGATAACAGAACTGGAACTAACAGAACTCCAACTGGAACTAAAAATAGCATTGTGAGTTGCGCCGCAGCGTCAACACAGCCTATCTCACGTGATGTACTGCAACATCAGCGATTGCATTTAGCAGTTGAAGAATTCGCCCACCATTTAAAAATGTCAATTCAGCAACATTTCCAAGCGATCGAAGTAATATTGTAAGCGAAATGCAGAGTAATAAATAGTTTTAAATACAACCTCAGGGTTAATATAGATAGATACACATTCCGTTAAATATTCAGGTTAAAATCAACACTTAACCCAAATTAACCTAAAAATTGCAACACAAATGGCTGAAAGTCTAACATATGGGTTACTGAGAATAATAATGAAACTCAACTTTTGAAACACAACGCATATTACATAGCAAAAATCCTTAACCTATGATTATTATCCTTAGTACAAATGGTAAACAAGGTAACACAGTAAATCGTAATTCGTCGAGTCGTTGCGACGTCAAAAACGTAAGTCATAAACGTAGCAAACATGGACTTGTCATTTTAACTCATAGTTTAACCTTCCTCAAGGGTAATATGTGGTTTAAATTGCTTCTAGAAATTTTGGAACCAATTTTAACCTCAGCCCAATTACGCTGGACCTTCTGAACCACGGCTGGCCCTAGCCAAGTTAATTCTAACTTGAGTTTTTTGTCGTGATTCCTTAAAAGAACACGGTCGCCTACTTTCACGTCTTTATTTCGACGCTTGATGTTTCTGTAAAGGTTTCTTTCCGTAGTGTTATTTAATAACAAATTTCTAATATTCTCAATGGTGCGATTGGCTTCTTTCGCCCGAAAATAAACCAAATCTATATCTTCATCATAGCTGTAAGTTATGGTATCAAAACTCTCTGAACAATAGTATGGGCAGGTGTCCCTATTGAATAAGACAAAACTCGGAGTTTCGCCTAAAGTAGAATTTAGCGCATTGTTCAGTGCATTTTCGACCACCTCAAGCAACTGGTCCCACTCGGCATGAGGGAGCGAATTTACGTATAGCTTAAGCAAATTGGTAATTTTCTTATTATTTCTCTCTACTATAGCATTGGAATGAGGACTGTAAGCCAATACTTCTTTTTTCGCGATGGCATGAATATTACCAAACTTCTTTACCGCTACCGACTTAAATTCTAATGCATAATCGGTTATTAAAGTTTTAGGAAATCCAAAAATAGAGAAGCAATTACTTAAATATGAAATTACCGTGTCCGTACGACGATTAGAAGTCGCGTACAATCTGCAAAACCTAGAAAAAAGGTCTATTATGACTAAAATGTACTTGTTGCCATTATCTGTAACTTTTATTGGACCAAGATAGTCCACTGAAACAACTTCAAATGGTTCTTTTGCTATCGGAGCAGTCAAAATTTTAATTGGCACAGAAGGGCTTGTCTTAATTAATTTACAAACTTCACAATCTCGTACGAATATTCGTACAATCGTTTTTTCAAATGATTGTAAAATCTAATTTTAAATTTAAACAAAGTGTGAACATCATCAGTATGAAGCATCGAATGAATTGCCAAAATAGCTTTACCCATTAAAGAGTTAGGTACCACTGCAGTTAATATTGTACTAGGTCGATTTTCAATCTGTCTACGTCGGTACAAAATGTCGTTCAGAATTAAAAATTTTTCTAGGTCTGGAATTTTAGAAATACTACCATGCAGTAAAGCTTCTTTATCTTCTATGCAAAAAGGGTCTTTTTCCTGCTCGTCGATAAACTCTTTTATAGTCCAAGAAATTTGATCATCTTTCGGTACATAGTCAATGAGCTTGGGACGAGCCTCTTCTGCTGCGTCGTCAGCACTGTCGCTAGGCGGCGGGTCAACCACCTCATGTCTAGTCATGTCTCTTTTTTTCTGCGATCGAGTCTCCACGATACAGACATCTGATTCAAGCGCGGATTCCAGAGCATCACAGCGCTCTAGTTCTTTAGCTGTTAATCGTTCATTGTTTACAGGTAGTCTGCTTAAGTAATCCGCTACGACATTTTGTTTCCCTGGTAAATATTTTACTATAGGATCAAATGAATGCACGTTTATACACCATCTTGCCATGTTGGAGTCCTCAAGGAGTTTTTTTAGCAAAGAGCGGCGCGAGAGGCCGGTGGTCCGTATAAACACGGATAGGATAGCCAGTAATTAAATATTTAAAATATTTTAGAGCTGAATATATCGCAAAGAATTCTTTCTTGGTGGTACTATATCGCCTCTGGCTGGAGTTTGAACTTTTACTATGATAAGCCACAGGTCTCATAATTTGATCATTTGAATCATCTGTCTGCATCAAGACGGCTCCGATTCCAGAGTTAGACGCGTCCGTAAATACGTGGAAGTCCTTAGTGTAGTCAGGATGTCTTGAAACTGTGTCAGAAGTCAAAGCAGATTTAATAAAAACAAAACTCTTCTGGCATTCATCGCTCCACGTATAGGCAACGTCTTTTCTTAAAAGTCTGTACGCAATTTGTTAAGATACGCAATACACAATTTCGGCAAAGTTGGGCAAGAAATTTCGAAAATAGTTAGCTAAACCCAGGAACTGTTGTAATTCCTTCACATTTACGGGAGCTCTGCAATCTTGGAGTTTCTCCGAATTTTTACATCTAATACCATCTGCGGCAATAATGTGTCCCAAATATTCAATCTCTTTTTTGAAAAAATGACATTTTTCAAGCTTTAATGACAAGTTACCGGATCGAAGCATCTTAAGGACGCTTCCAGTATCAGCCAAATGCTGATTTTTAGTTTTGGAATATACCAAAATATCGTCCGAAAAGACGAACGCTTATTTCCCCGAAATAGGTGCAAGGGCAGAGGTCATCACCCGCTGGAAAGCACTAAGACTCGTACTCAAACCGAACTGGGTCAAGTGGAACTTCCGAGAGTTAAAACTAAAAGCAGTAAATTTCCTACTCTCTTGGTTTAATTCGACCTGATGAAAGGCCGAACGCAGATCTAAATTAGTGAACCACATGTTACCTCCTAAAGTTGATAATATTTCATCAATTCTGGGAATGGGGTAAGAATCTTTCACCAAAACTTTTATTAAGGGCCCGGAAATCTATAACGGGCCGGAGCTCTCCGGACTTTTTCTTAACAACGATGACAGGAAAATTGAAGTCTGAACTAGATTCCTCAATTATACCCTGTGAAAGCATATCATTCGTAATTTTTTCAACTTCTTCCTGATACTTATGAGGAATTCGATATGGAGCTAAATTTAGAACAGGTGCACCCGGTTTCAACTGAATCCGATGCGTCATAATGTTTGTAACACCTATAGTTTCCCCTTCTAGCGTAACTACATCACGAAACTTATTTAATAAATTTTACTCCCTATTTTTATCGAGAGTTCACAGTCTAGTAAACTCCCAGAAACAGATAATGATTCTAGTACGAGAAGCTGCTGCTTCCACAAGTTGAAACGAAATAAATGTACACAAGGAGTTCCGAGACTCGAACTCAGGACTTAGAAATTACCGCGCCGGCACGCTACCGAATGCGCTATCGATCACCCTAAAAGGTGACCGAAGCCCAACGATAGCAATGCTTGGCCCAGTGCAGGTACGTGCTGTCCCGACATATATTTTACTCCCTATTTTTATCGAGAGTTCACAGTCTAGTAAACTCCCAGAAACAGATAATGATTCTGGTACGAGAAGCTGCTGCTTCCACAAGTTGAAACGAAATAAATGTACACAAGGAGTTCCGAGACTCGAACTCAGGACTTAGAAATTACCGCGCCGGCACGCTACCGAATGCGCTATCGATCACCCTAAAAGGTGACCGAAGCCCAACGATAGCAATGCTTGGCCCAGTGCAGGTACGTGCTGTCCCGACACATATTTTACTCCCTATTTTTATCGAGAGTTCACAGTCTAGTAAACTCCCAGAAACAGATAATGATTCTGGTACGAGAAGCTGCTGCTTCCACAAGTTGAAACGAAATAAATGTACACAAGGAGTTCCGAGACTCGAACTCAGGACTTAGAAATTACCGCGCCGGCACGCTACCGAATGCGCTATCGATCACCCTAAAAGGTGACCGAAGCCCAACGATAGCAATGCTTGGCCCAGTGCAGGTACGTGCTGTCCCGACATATATTTTACTCCCTATTTTTATCGAGAGTTCACAGTCTAGTAAACTCCCAGAAACAGATAATGATTCTGGTACGAGAAGCTGCTGCTTCCACAAGTTGAAACGAAATAAATGTACACAAGGAGTTCCGAGACTCGAACTCAGGACTTAGAAATTACCGCGCCGGCACGCTTCCGAATGCGCTATCGATCACCCTAAAAGGTGACCGAAGCCCAACGATAGCAATGCTTGGCCCAGTGCAGGTACGTGATGTCCCGACATATATTTTACTCCCTATTTTTATCGAGAGTTCACAGTCTAGTAAACTCTCAGAAACAGATAATGATTCTGGTACGAGAAGCTGCTGCTTCCACAAGTTGAAACGAAATAAATGTACACAAGGAGTTCCGAGACTCGAACTCAGGACTTAGAAATTACCGCGCCGGCACGCTACCGAATGCGCTATCGATCACCCTAAAAGGTGACCGAAGCCCAACGATAGCAATGCTTGGCCCAGTGCAGGTACGTGCTGTCCCGACATATATTTTACTCCCTATTTTTATCGAGAGTTCACAGTCTAGTAAACTCCCAGAAACAGATAATGATTCTGGTACGAGAAGCTGCTGCTTCCACAAGTTGAAACGAAATAAATGTACACAAGGAGTTCCGAGACTCGAACTCAGGACTTAGAAATTACCGCGCCGGCACGCTACCGAATGCGCTATCGATCACCCTAAAAGGTGACCGAAGCCCAACGATAGCAATGCTTGGCCCAGTGCAGGTACGTGCTGTCCCGACATATATTTTACTCCCTATTTTTATCGAGAGTTCACAGTCTAGTAAACTCCCAGAAACAGATAATGATTCTGGTACGAGAAGCTGCTGCTTCCACAAGTTGAAACGAAATAAATGTACACAAGGAGTTCCGAGACTCGAACTCAGGACTTAGAAATTACCGCGCCGGCACGCTACCGAATGCGCTATCGACCACCCTAAAAGGTGACCGAAGCCCAACTAGACTGTGAACTCTCGATAAAATAGGGAGTAAAATATATGTCGGGACAGCACGTACCTGCACTGGGCCAAGCATTGCTATCGTTGGGCTTCGGTCACCTTTTAGGGTGATCGATAGCGCATTCGGTAGCGTGCCGGCGCGGTAATTTCTAAGTCCTGAGTTCGAGTCTCGGAACTCCTTGTGTACATTTATTTCGTTTCAACTTGTGGAAGCAGCAGCTTCTCGTACCAGAATCATTATCTGTTTCTGGGAGTTTACTAGACTGTGAACTCTCGATAAAAATAGGGAGTAAAATATATGTCGGGACAGCACGTACCTGCACTGGGCCAAGCATTGCTATCGTTGGGCTTCGGTCACCTTTTCGGGTGATCGATAGCGCATTCGGTAGCGTGCCGGCGCGGTAATTTCTAAGTCCTGAGTTCGAGTCTCGGAACTCCTTGTGTACATTTATTTCGTTTCAACTTGTGGAAGCAGCAGCTTCTCGTACCAGAATCATTATCTGTTTCTGGGAGTTTACTAGACTGTGAACTCTCGATAAAAATAGGGAGTAAAATATATGTCGGGACAGCACGTACCTGCACTGGGCCAAGCATTGCTATCGTTGGGCTTCGGTCACCTTTTAGGGTGATCGATAGCGCATTCGGTAGCGTGCCGGCGCGGTAATTTCTAAGTCCTGAGTTCGAGTCTCGGAACTCCTTGTGTACATTTATTTAATAAATTTACTAAAGGTAACTGAATGTCCTCTTCATGACATGAAATATTATCATTTGTTAAAGAACGTCGTACTTCCTGCTTTCCACCACACGACACACCTACTTGTGCATTAAATCCCAACTCCTCATCACTAGCGAGAACATGATTTTTGCCGCGCTCGTCAGACTGCAACCCAAGTTTCTTCCCTGCTATGGCCTTAATTCCATCACCAGACGAGACAAACTGCATTGAATCCGACACCGCTTCCGAATTTATTTCCACATTATTTGCGTCTCTGAGTGCTGTTTCAACGCTAGTTATATACATTTCGCTCTCGATCTCATCAGCTGCAATTAATTCAACATTGCATAACATGGTATTCTCGGTAAAGTAAATAGCATCTTCTTGTGCATTTAGAACCACTACAGGCACCACGCCATCTTCCTCTATACGCACAATAGACTCAGCCAAGAGGGCTCCATTTTCAAGACATCTTTTTAAAATTAAATATTCTCCAGGAGTTGCTTTCCTAACAAAACCGTACACTATCTTCATAGAGTTACTCGGCACCTCCACCTGAGTGCAATGAACGGTCAACGGACTTGTGCTTTGCCTCGCCTCACTCGTGGGCACGGTTTTTTTCTCTTCTCTGCAGCTACTATTTTCCGCGCGGTAACTGCCCTTGTTGCTCTTCCTGGCCAACACCACATCTGCCAACAGACAGTCGCTGTTTACAATATTTTTTATCACATCTTCTTTACTTAGTGCCGGTTCCACATTTAATTCATGAAATGGGACCGTAACGCCTTCCCAGACGAGTGTTCCGTTTTTAAAGTTAATGATGGCGTCACTCAGCACATGTCTTTCTAAAGTCAGATCGTAATTAAATTTTACATCTTTAACGATCAAGGCACTAGTTTCAAGTACTCTGTTAGTACCCGGAATTGAAATAGTCAAATTCACTTCTCCGCTGACATTACTTCTACTGTTAATACCTTTTACCGTCAAACAACTCGGCTTAATTCTTTCATTCAGATGCTTAATCTGCTTGTAACTTATTAGGCATTTTTCAGAGCCGCTATTTAACAGGGCACTTAAATACTGATCATTACGATTAAGGATTAGGGTAGGTTTGTTTGATTTTCTAAAAGCAACCAAACCAGTACCCTTTTTCTTGAAAATGCCATTTACAACGCTAGTGGAGAAGTATGCCTCAGCAACTTTGTTTTGTTGTTGACTATCATCCGCAAGCTCTTCGTCTTGCAGTAATTTGTACCTATTATTACAAGTGAACAACGGATCAATGAAGGATTCGAATTCCCGTGTCTCGGGATTATCTGGATTTTTGACCTCAGCTTCAAGATTTACGAGAGTGCTGATCTGCCTCTCGGGCTCAATCTCATTCTCACCGCTACCTCTACCTTTTTCTACTCCTCTGATAAAAAATTCCGAGCATCAGACTCGGCATCTGCAAAATGCACCTCACTCCTACCACGCGATTGGCTACCTCTGTTTATGTTACAACCGCGTAGATAGGCCTTGTAGCTCCTTATTTCACTTCCCGTAGACCTATAATTTTTCACCAAATGTGCACCGCCGCAAGCGAAACACCCGCTACTTCCTCTTGGTTTAAACTCAAAATGACCAACCACCGAACACGAATTACAGAATGGGAAGCCTCGCTTTTTAGCTCCCGCTAAATGCCCTGAAGCCTGACCGGAACTACCAGAACTACTGTCTGTCCTCACAGTATTGCTCTCCATGGAACCTATTCCTCTATCTCCTACGTAACCACTAAATTCTCTCGCTCTTTCTCGAGGATTTCGCAACCAGGGTCTGGGACCTGCAGTCCTACGTTGCCCTGCACGATTTCTACGGTAGTTCCCAAAATTCCCGAAGAAAACTTCACTCTCCTGGAAGGAGTCCTGCGCCTCAACGCATTCATCAAGACCACTAGTCACATCTGTCACGTAACCTTCATTTTCGTATCGGACTGGGTACTGGGCCGCAAGGATTTTCTCTGTCTCAGCTTGACTCCTAACAGCAGCTATTGAACGCGCTAACAGTTCTTCTGACGTACTAAATTGACAATCAAAACTTTTTTTTCGAGAAGGATTCGTCCAGCAAAGGACCCAAAATGGTTAGCGCGAGACTGTAAACAATGCTGTCTCCTATGAATCGTTTGAGTTCAGCCTGAGTTGCACAAGCTTGGTAATAAGGATTTCGCTGCGAACCCAGAGTGTTTGAATTTAAGATATTCTCTGACAATTTACGTATTTTTGCAAAAGCTGTAACTAATTGAGCTGCCAAAGCATCATTGCGGACCAGCCGTAATTCATTTAAATCGCATGCAAGGGCGTGAATTGACTTCTCACCCCTGCAGACGTAAATGTCGTCCAAAATTTTTACAACTTCATCAAAGGTGTAATTTAGATCAGAGTTAATCAACTTGGTTACTACAGAGTTGAAATCACCTACTTGTTTATTGGCAGACCGAACAAGAAACTCTTTCTTGCTATTATCACTATTGACCTCTGGCAGAAGAGACATGTACGCATTTAAATTCATAATGTGCGTACCCCAACTTTTATTTTCAAGGAACTCTGGGTCCTCATTCCTACGTCGGCCCCTGAACACGGGTATCTCCGCGGTTGACATTATTGTTCCCGCTCTAGTCATGTTTGACGCAATCTCCCGAGCCAACAGAGTCCTGTCATTATCACTACTAGTACTAGCACTAGCGGTGGGAGTAGTCAATGTTGTAATTTGAGTAGCAGTAAATCGCGGAACGCTTATCCTACCACTTTTAGTTTCTATCGTCTCTGAGCGTATGTATTCCTCGGAATCAGATGTATCCGACATCAGTAATATTACCACATATTTAATTCAAGAATTTCCCAATCACCGTTAATACCACCAAAAAAATACAGAAATTTCACAATATGCAAAAACACACTACTAAAATCCAATAATATACGCTCTAAAAAATACACAATCAATACAAATACACAATCAATTTCCTCACTGCTACTTGGAAAAGCAAAACTTTGAAAAGTAAAATCTCCAGAGAAAAAACCTTGGAAACTCCAGAAAAACCTTTGAAACACTCCAGAAAACCCTTGGAAAGACTAAAAAAACATAAAGCACCTAAACCCTCTTATCAACACTCCAAATCACAACAAAACAAAGGTACACTTACTCTGGAACATCTTTTCACGCTGTAAATAGAACGGATGATATTTTACTCTGCTAATCCAACGACCGAGCGTCGCACTCCGCCTTACACTACTTACACGGCGTTACTGAAGAAACTGAACAGAGCCTTGCTTAAAGCAGAGCGCATACCCGCATTGCGGCTATTGTCGACAGAAAAAAAAACTACTAACAACACTCGAGCTGCGACGTTCCCGGTGCAAGCGCACTCGCTCAAGAAAAGATCAAGAAAACACTTAACTGAAAAAATTTCGAGCTGCAGGGTAAGATGCCGCTGGTACACGATGTCTTGGGACGATGCCGAAAGACGTAGTCGTTGATTAAGTAACTTAAAGGAGAGCGTCCCCCTTATGAATCCTTGCTTCTGGGATTTCTTGGGAAACTGGGATTTTTGCTGTTATAAGAAGTGTAAGAGGTCAGGTACATCCTGTGAAAAAATGAGACTCGTACGTTCACTCGTTCGCCCGCTACGGGGATTTAAAGAATGGGGGGGAGGGGAGGGGGAAGTGGTATTTTATCATGTTACACCTCCCCCTTGCCACTTTCTTCACGACTTGACGTTGCTATTTCATCTCATATGTCTCTGGATTACTCTACAATGATTTTAGGGGTCTAACTTGAACCAAAAATTTGAAAAAAAATTTATTTGTATTGTTTATGTTTCTTTGTTTTGCTTATAATGTAAACAATGGTTTTTGGGGTTTCAAAATGCTTCTCCTCCTACACTTTTTGAGCTACAGCAATGGTTTTGGTATCATTCAATGCGGGAAGACGCAGGCTTTTAGGGGTGCTAAAATTCGTTTCCTCAAATTTACATTTTCAATATGAAAAAGTGTAAAAATAGGAAAAAAATGCCCTTTTCGGAAATGTCAAAATTTATGACGTCATAACTCATGAGCAATAAATAATTTTGGAATGAATTTTAGCCTCCATAAAAGCCCGTGTCTTTCCGCATTCATTGATACCAAAATCATCACTGTAGCTCAAAAACTATAGGAGGAGAAGATTTTTGAAACCCCCCCCTTCAAACTTCGTTTACTTCGATTTCCCATTTTCTTTTCAAGAAAATTGAACTTTTGCTCTAAGCAAAAACGATTCCAAATTCAATTTCCTATCAGTATATCAAATTTCATTGATCTAGGTTCAATAATAAAGAAAAAAGTCCGTATGGGGGACGCTCTCCTTAAGATTGTGTACCACTGTTCGTAACAATCACTTAACACTGCAACAGTTTATTTAATTTAATGTGACACTCTTTGTTCGTAGTAATGTATCAACACTCAAAGTTATTGTTCACTCAACAAGTTGTTCCTTCACTCATTACTCGTCGCTGGGGATGCTGCTCCAATGGTAACTTCAAAAACGATTTCGATGTCTTCTCCTGCCTCGTAGACGAGCAGACGTGTGCGGAACGGAGAGCCGATATTTAGCCAGATGGTAAATTCCGAGTAGGCTTCTAACAGCGCCTCCAAAGGAATTTGGAATCCAAATACAAGAACTGAAGGGTGCAGCTGCCAAATCTGGTTATCGTTGTTGCTAGTCATTGAAGATTGTATCGAAAGTTCTGCAACTCTTCAGCGCAGGAGCACTTCAATCTTCTTATCTTCTGTACTAGTTACACACGGAGTCGTAAATTCACCACAGACTGTGCCACCAATATGCGGGGCAGTCAAACAACTTGGGTAATCTTGGAAGCTTTTACTGGAGAGAATCAGGTGCTGCAACAGGTGAGGGCGATGTGTACGATTGAGCGTCAATCGACAGGTAAAACCGCCTTAGGTAGGCTAGCTACAGCCGGGGACATCAAGATATCAAGACATAACCCCAAGACAAAGACAATGGCAAGAGTAAGTGTCTCGCACAAAGAAAAATCTTAAATGCCAGCATTCTTGAGCATTTACAGACAACAGGGGGCTACGCTCTCGTTAGCTCTTGATTTTCAGGTAACAGGCGCTCCTTTGAGCCATCAATCTTTATTAGAATTACAGCTGATACACTTCTCCAGCGGACCAGCTATTAGATCATTTTTTTGCATGCACTTACCGGGGGAGGGAGCACAGCTTCCATTTGCCTCCTCCGATAAGTCCTCAACGAAGTATCTAATCCAAATAAGAAAATGTCTGAGGGACGTCGAGTGTGTGTAGACATGAATTTCAGTCGGTCTTTCTCTTATGTCCAAAATACTGAATAAATTAATAACAAACCAGCTCTCGTCTTACTTATGTGCGAGCGAGCACGCCCCCCTACCCTAAGCACCTCAGAGGTCTTATAAGCGATGAGCTCTTTAGGGCCCGCGCATTTGGTTCGCATCCCTACCTGTACAACATCGTCACCAACAAACGTCGCAGTTAACCAGCGTGATCTCTAACTTCTGTCTGCCTGTATATTGGTGGCCAGTATGGGGAATATACAGGCAGACAGAAGTTAGAGATCACGCTGGTTAACTGCGACGTTTATTGGTGACGATGTTGTACAGGTATGGATGCGAACCAAATACGCGGGCCCTAAAGAGCTCACCGCTTATAAGACCTCTGAGGTGCTTAAGGTAGGGGGGCGTGCTCGCTCGCACATAGAATATACAGGCTGACAGAAGTTAGAGATCACGCTGGTTAACTGCGACGTTTATTGGTGACGATGTTGTACAGGTAGGGATGCGAACCAAATGCGCGGGCCCTAAAGAGCTCACCGCTTATAAGACCTCTGAGGTGCTTAGGGTAGGGGGGCGTGCTCGCTCGCACACTTAGACGAGTCATATCTACTCCACCGCAATCAATATGCATACAGAAGAAACACCATTACTCAAGCTTAACATAGCAGAAAAAATTTACACTAATATGGACCAAAAAAAGTTAACACTCTCCTGCTATTGCTTGATCTCTCCAAAGCTTTCGATAGTGTTGAGCATAAAAAACTTCTACAAAAAACTTCAAACCTCAGAATAGACACTCAGTGGTTTGAAAGCTACCTACAAAACAGCTCTCATGCAGTGTGTTTGAATAAAAAAATGTCACCATTCATACCGAATAATTTTGGCGTTCCTTAAGGTTCAGTCATCGGCTCGCTCCTATTTTCAATTTTCATCAATGATTTCCCCCCTATGCCGGCAAACACAAAAATTTCAATGTATGCTGATGACGTACAAATTGCCATGACAAGCTCGACAGCGGATTTGGAAGAAACACAAAGCAACGCTGAAAACCATCTAAGAAATCTGAAATTGTGGTATGACCACTATGGCCTGAAACTTAACGCGAGTAAAACGCAGTGCATCCTTTTTGGATCACAAAATACGACCAGAAATTTACAATCATTTACGCTAACATTTGGAGACGATAAAATTAAAGCAGTAGATTAGGTAAAAAACCTTGGTGTTTGGTTTGACAAAAATATGGCTCTCAAATCGCACGTAGAAAGAGTGTGCAACAAAATCAACGGAACCTTAATGTTCTTTCATCGCATTAAGAACACACTTGACGAAAACTCCAGGTTATTAGTGATTCAGTCTTTAGTTTTATCGCGTCTGAACTACTGCAGTCTAGTGTGAGGAGATTTACCTCAATATCGTCAAAAAGAGTTGCAAAAATGTATTAAATTTGCCGCCAACGTGGTATGCAAAGTAAATTTCAAGAGACACGATCATGCCACCCCTCTTGTAAGAAAACTCGACTGGAGCCCAATACCGAACAGATTCATGATCCAAAAAGCTCGACGAGTGTTCTCATCTCTGTACCTCCCTCAGAGTAATGCCGATGTGGTAAGATTTTGTCCATCAAATATCCCAAACAAAAAATCAAATCGGAGGAATGACGTCTTGGTCAGTTACCGTTCATCTAACGTGGGACAAAAAGCTCTCTCAGTTTCTGGAGCTCTTTTGTGGAACAAGTTTCTCCAGCAGTTCAAAAACTCTAAAACTGTAAAAGAATTTAAAGTAAATGTGTCAAGTCATATTGCATCTGTGTCATAGGGCCTGCAACACTTCGAAGTGAATTTTCCACTCCCCTGAAATTTTGATTTTCCTGAAATTTCTGTTAGAAAATTGGAAATTAATTCTCCTTAATGTTCGCTGAGTCATTCTAATATTGATCTTAATTATTTCTGTAGAATATAATGAGCAACGCAACCGTCAACTAAATACAGCGGAATAAAGGTAATTTTTTCTCCTTAATTATTAGTAGTATTCTTTCATACTTTCTGATCTCAATTTTCTCGATTTTCTATTTTGAGTATTTTATACTTAACATCCGCGTGATAAACAAACTTATGAAATGAATTTTTGTGTGTACATCAGTATACAGGTTTACAGATGTAAGGGTTGTGCTATGCTGTTAATAAATAAATTTTTGGCTAACGTCTCACTGTTTCGAAATCATTCCCAAAGGTGTTTCAATCGATTTCGGCGAAGTTGGGGGGAGGAGGGAATCTAGCATTTTAGCATTTTTAAATTTTCTTAATTTTCCTGTTCGTTCAGCGCACACTAGCACTGAACTTTCAAATCAGTAATAATTCTAAATTTCAGAAATTAAAAGTATTACTCAAGACAACTGTGAAATATACCTTTTACGAGCCAAATTTCGGAAATATTTGCCACTCAGAAGTGATATCCTGCCAAAATAGTATTCCATTTTATCCCATGTACCCATGTCCGTATAATGCTGAAGAGAGTACCGATAGGATGTGAAACCCGAGATATGGGGACATCTGTGCACACGTATGTAGGTATATGTATATTGTATATCACAAATATATGTAAGCATGTTTCTATCTCTATTTTTAACTGGAAAATAATCCGGTTAAGTAATTGTATTGCTCCTGCGAAATTATTTCAAAATAGATCTATCACTACCCTATCGAGCGTTTCTGTGGATAGAAAAAATGAAAAATAGAAGTAGACAAATGATATAAAGCGCAGTTTGAGTATATGAATCGTGGAAAAATTAGCTTTCTGCCCGTATGTTGAGTAAACTATTTTTATTTTGAATTTATGTTTTGTTTTCGCGTTTCTGCCAAATTTTATAGATATTTGCTACTGATACCCTGATGTGTCTAACCTAACGAAAGACGGTAAAGAAGTGGTCTCCGTCCTAATAAAATACTTCGTTTCAGTGATGACAAAATTTAATAGTGATATTGATAAAATGCTGAACGCACAATGAAATAAAGCGCAGTTTGAGCATATGAATCGTGGAAAAATTAGCTTTCTGCCCGTATGTTGAGTAAGTTGAGTAAACTATTTTTATTTTGAATTTATGTTTTGTTTTCGCGTTTCTGTCAAAATTTTATAGATATTTGCTACTGATACTCTGATGTGTCGAGCCTAACGAAAGACGGTAAAGAAGTGGTCTCCGTCCTAATAAAATACTTCGATTCAGTGATGATAAAATTTAATAGTGATATTGATAAAATGCAAAATGAAATAAGCCACCTTAAAACGCTATTTGACACAAAAGAAGCGGAACAAAAATATTCTCGAAGAATAGAATGAGAAAATGGATAGCTTAACCTCCCGCCTCGACAAGTTGGAAAAAAATGATCAGCGCCGAGACATTGAAGACAAAAAATGTACTCTCGTCATTTCTGGAAGGGAAATACCGCAACCTCCCGCAGACGAAATCTGTAAGGATACAGTCTGCCAGCTCCTGAAGGACAAGATCAACATTGACCTCTCCGACACTGACATCACGTCAGCTACAAGAATGGGGAAAAAAACAGTAACTGGGAACGTAGATCAAAGAAACATTGCATTTGAACTAAAACATTATAACAAAAAACGTGAAATTCTCAACGCCTGCCGAGAAAAGAAACCAAAGTTCTTCTTCATAAATGAATACCTCATACCCTCACGAGATAACGCCACGTACATTCTGAGGATGGCCAAAAGGAAATTCCCGGATAAAATTGGAATCCCAAGAACACAGGATGGAAACACCTTCATATTTAACCCCGGAAACCCAGATTCAAGACGCCGCGAAATCAACACGCCAGATGATCTCGAGCAATACCTGATGCAACAACTAAATATGTCATCGAAGCAGATCATGGGTGACTAGACTAGGTGATCCCCTAAATTAGATATGTCAGTTTCGTGTTAGCTTAACCTCAATTAGGTTTCATGTCAGTTTAACCTCAACTTGATGTTAGGTTAACCTGAATCTATACAAATGTATAACAGATGTTTTCGCAAACATTTATGACAGCTGTGTGTGAACTTTTGAAACAACACAAACAGCAATTTTTTTTACCTCCTAATGTTACTGTGAATTTTTTCTTTTTTTACCACTAAAGTTATTATTACGCGTAAACCATATTAGCTGATTATATCATTGTCGTTATAATCTTTAAAACTTATTACCTGTTGTATGTGAACTTGTAAAAACGCCCTCATGCAGCAATCTGTTTACACCAATGTTGTGATATTGAACTCCAATATTATTCGCTCATGGACTAAGTTTAAGTGTACTCACGTAATCGCACTAAATTTTTTTATACTCTATTTTTTCGTACTTCATAAGCTAGTCATTTTAGACAGATCCCTTAAAGCTTGATTCTGTATTTCGTTTTAGGCTTTATAGTACCTAATTCTTACTGTTAACTAATTTTAAATGACTGACCACCCTAAGATATTCGAGGAAATCGACCCAGATCTCAATCATTTGAACAGAATATATCCAAACCTAAACGACTCTCTAGAGTGTAAGTATTCTAATATATCAAAATTCAACGAAACTATACGAATAACTGACCTAGATTTCTCACTCCTGTGTTGGAACTGTAGGTCACTCTATCCAAAATTGGAAGAGATACAATGTACTATTACTGAACTTATATATAACCTAGACGTGATTAGCTTCACCGAAAGCTGGCTAGATGACTCGACTAAAGGCATGATTCGATTTGAAAATTATCATAGTTACCATTCGCTAAGAAAGAACCAACGGGTGGAGGCATCAGCACATATATATATCTAACCACATGACTCGAGAACCATAGCAAGTGCAACAATGAATCAGGATCATATAGAATCACTCTTCGTAGAACTGTCTAGAGATGGTAAAGGCATTGTGCTTGGAACGGTGTATAGGCCTCCTACAGCCTGACCTATTTCCTTCCTGAATGAGCTGAATCGTATTATTTCTCAGTTCAACAGGCCCTTATACAATGACATAATAATATGCGGTGACTTCAATTATGATCTACTGAAACATGAAAGCTATGAACCAATCTCTAATTTCCTTACAACCTTTCAGTCTCAATTCTTCCTTCCGATCATTACAAAGCCTACATGAATAACCTCAGAGAGTGCTACGCTGCTTGACAATATCTTTATGACAGACCCAAGTGATTTTCTTGCTGGAATAATTACTTCTGACTTATCAGATCACTTCCCAGTTATTCTTATCGAGAAAAATGTCTATATTGCTTGCACCAAGGCACGGGCTGAAACTTACTCATATCGTAAAATAAACGAATCAAATCTGGAAGAAATGCGCACCGTTCTAGAAGAATCAATGCCTACATTGCACATCTCTCAACAGAACAATAATGCTACGAGCATTGAAGAAGCAGTAGTAAAGTTTACTGAAACTATGATGACCGCATACAATCAGTGTTGAAAAAATAAACAAAAGCCCTGGATTACTAGAGACATCGTGATAAATATAAAGAAACGTCAAGCGTACCTATCCCTCCATTGCGAAAAGCGAATATCTAGAGAAACATATAACCGATTCAGAAACTATGTAACAAACCAGATAAGAACATCAAAAAAGAACTACTTTACGCTCAAGTTTACTCAATTCAAAACTGACGTTAAAAAGACATGGCATCTCCTTAACTCTTGCTGTAAACCGAATAATGCCGATAAAAAAAATTGAATATGTTATTCAAGATAATGTAAAATACCATGAGAAGAAAGAAATTTGCTAATTTCTTTAACAACTTCTTCGTAAACGTAGGGAAAACTATAGCAGATGGTATTCCAAGTGAACCTACTGATCACCTGGAATTTATGGATCATATTCGAGAACCCAACTTCTTTTTCTTTACGCCTACAAACTCCTCCGATGTAATTACGTGCATAAACAACATGAAAAATACATCGAGTGGATTACAAACGTTTCCGACAAAAGTACTTAAAGTTATTGCTGACATTTTAGCCCCGCAGATATCAAATATTATTAACCAGTCTCTCTTACTGGGCACTTTCACGAACTCCCTCAAAGTTGCTAGAGTAACCCCTATCTTTAAAAGTGGTGAAAAAACCTGTGTAAACAATTATCGACCTATCTCCGTACTACCAATTATTAGAAAAGTATTCGAAAAGATTGTGTACAGAAAAGTGTACTCTTATTTTGAACAAAAATCACTTCTTTACGATAAACAATACGCCTTTCGCTCCAAAAAATCAACAACACAGGCTATATTACATCATCTACAATTCCTCTATTGTAATATAGATGAAGGAAAGCCTGCCTTCTCTGTATTTCTTGACTTTCGATCGAAAAGCATTCGATTGTGTGGACCATAAAATACTACTCTCGAAACTACACTGTTATGGCATTCGAGGGATTGCCCATGATTGGTTCAGATCATACCTAACAAATCGGAAGCAATACGTTGTCATTGACGACGCAAAAGCAGACCCACAGACAATTAGCCATGGAGTTCCACAAGAATCTGTTCTAGGGCCTCTCCTGTTTCTGATTTTTATCAATGATATTGTAAAATCTACATCATTCTTCAAATTCATACTTTTTGCCGATGACAGTACGCTTTCTGCGGTCCTTCCAAACTAAAATCCTGCTATGATTGTGGAGAGTATAAATAATGAACTTCATAAGGTTTCATCGTGGCTCAAAGCTAATAAAATAAGCCCTAATATTGATAAAGCAAATTATATTACATTCTCATACAAGAGAGATGTATCTCTCCCATACATTAAAATTGGCGAAGGTGAAATCGAAGAAACCAACTCATGTAAATTTCTGTGCATCATAATAGATAAACATCTGACCTTCAAAGAGCACATCACTTATATTAGTTCTAAATTATCAAAATCTATCGCAATCCTAAATAAAGTTGAAAATTTTCTGCCTGAAACAGCTTTACAAATGCTCAACCGAAAGCTCATTTCTCCATACTTGCAATACGGAATAGAAGCATGGCACGGAACTGATAAAAATAAAACCAACAAAATTTTTAATCTGCAGAAAAGAGCTGTCAGAGCGGTAAAGAACCTAGAATATAATGCTCACACAAATGATTACTTCAAAAATTTACAAATACTTAAACTTTCGGATCTCTACAAAATCTCCATCTGTAATTTCATTTACAAAACATTAAGAAATGATGGCGACAATAGCCTAAGACAATTATTGACTTCGCAAACTGGTCATCACGACCATTTAACCCGAAATAGAAGTAAATTCATGCTTCCTTATTATTCAAAGGCCCGGTCGCTACACAGTATCCTCTTCGTTGGAACCAAAACTTGGAACTCAATACCTGCGGAGATCCGTAAATGTAATTGGTACAAAGTATTCAAAAGACATCTTGTGTCTCACTTCCTATCAGAATACTAGTCGTGTAAGATCACCATGTCAAATCTTGCCTCCTACATGTAACTAATGATAATGTAATACTGTAACTTGCCTTGGGTAACATAACCGATCTTCAGTCTGCTCTTGAATCGTTTTATCGAACATACTGTTAAATATAGCCGATTTGACCTATATTGTAAAATACAGCATAAAATATCGAGTTAATTATCTCAATGATCAGTCTAATGCGAAACTAGGTTAAGTGAACTAGGTTAAACATTATTGTACGCCTTAGAATAACGTGATGATAGGATGCCCTAGAAGTCGCTGAACTTGTTCGGGCCCACAGGTAGCTATACTCAAATTTGACCATTGTACTAGACTTGAGAAACATTCTACCTCTGTATCAACTGTGGTAAATAAATTGTTTAAATTGTTTAAATAAGTGAAATCTGGCTTACACTGTATCTCCATTTTATCCCATGTACCCATGCCCGTATGATGTTGCAGAGAATACCGAGAGGATATGAAACCCGAGATTTTTTTGTTGTTGTTGTTCCTAGACTCTAACTTGAGTTTTCTTGAAATTTTGGTTATAAAATTAAAAAAACAGTTCATTTCTACGTTTTTCGAAGTTTTTCCTCTTACTTATTTTATCTTCATGTTATTTCTTACGATTAGACTGAGCTTGCCTGGCATTTTAGATGTACCACGAGCAAGATTGTTTTTTATGTTTGTTAGTATTTTCTTATTTTCATTTCCAATACGTATATATATGAATATGAATGTGTAGGTGGGTGCGTGTGTGTGTGTTTGTGTGCGCACGCATGCATGTAAGTCTGTGTGTGCGCACATATATAAGTTCAAATATATACACATATATGTATATATATGTTTTCTATTTCTATTTTTTGAGTAAAAACGAAACTTCAAGACACATTACATTTTACCTAAAGCTCTGCGACCAGTAAACACTGAACCATATTTCAGAAATAAATTCTTTTACTGAACTTGCTTAATGATTCAAAAATAGATCTATCACCACCCCAGAGGGCGCATCTGTGAATGGAAAAACGAAAAATATGAGCAGACAAATGAAATAATAGTGCTCGTGAAAAGTCGTGAAAAATTATCAGGTCTCTGTACGTTTGCTGAACAAGCCATGAATTTCTTTTTGCGTGTAAGTTTGTTAACGCGTATCTTTTCTAAATGTGCGTATTGTGTGGCGTGATGTTCTTTATAAATTACTTTGTGACTAACTTTTTCTTATATTAGCTGATTAGATATGTCATGGTCGCCAAAATTTTAAAACCTAATACCTGTTGTATGAGAACTAGGTGACAACGCCTTCAGCAATTTGCACGCACCGATATTATGATATTGAACTCCAATATTATTCGCTCATGGGCTGAGTATGTACTCACGAAATCGCGCTTGATTGTTGTAGTCTTTTCTCTCTTATTTCCTAAGCTAGTTTTTAGACAGGAATATCTTTTTAATCTTAACTCTGTATCTCGTTCTTAAAGGGGTCATCCAGGCCCCTGCCAGGCCCCTGTCGGTCCAGTGAGCTTTTTTTGTTTTGTTGTTGGAAAAGGACCCTTAGGTGGTGGACTATTCGGTCCTAAAATTTTATGGCACTACGGACACTACGTACGGACAGTGGCGCTAGAACGCTAGTCCTCTTACCCCCCTCCCCCAAGGGGGGTGATAAGAGGACTAAAAATCCTGAATTTTTTACCCCATTTCGACCCCATATAAAAACAAAACTAAACGGGAAATGGAAAATTTGAAAGCATAATTTTGTTTACAATGCTTCAACGGTTTTAAAGCTGTTTGTGGTTTTGTTTCTAGCACAAAACTCAATGAGTTCTATTCATTTGAAATATCAATAAAAAATAAACTAACAAACCAATATGTCTAATTTTGTCAAAAAACTAAGGCCTGGATCGAAAAAATGAATGAAGGAAATTGTGTTTCTTTTCAAAAGTTACATAAAATAGTCAAATTTCATAAGAATCAGACGACAAATATAAAACTTCAAAAAATTTTTAAAAATAAATAATTTTTTTAAATTACAATTCTCAGTGTGGATATGAAGTTATGCATGGAGATTATCGAAATGAAAATGAAAACCGCATTCAATTACATAAATTGTCCATTATATTACACTACAACAAAAAATTTTGTTTATTGCTTATACCCAAAACCCAGGTAGCAAAATTTATTGACCTAATATTGAGCCAATATACAGTCTCAATATTGACTCGATATTCAAAATGAACATTGGGGCAATACCTTATTTTGGAAAATTCGGTTGATATTAGAAAAATATATTGGCCCAATAACAATATTATCATCAACCCAATATCAACTAATTGTTGTGTCAATGTTGACTTAATAATGAAGTGTTCCCTACAATAACATTGGCTTAATACTCAATTCCTGATAGGTTGATATTCGTAAAACATATGGCCCCGATAATGATAATATCACTCATCCAATATTAGCTAATCATTGTGCCACAGACGACTTGATATTTAGGTGTTCCTTAGGAAAATATTGGCCAGCAAGGCCGGCCGTTGCTGCTTTAGCAGCTGTTAACCGCTTGCGGCGAATGAAGCCACAACCTTGGTTATAAGCTAGTACTTCTCCTGCAGTTGGTATCGGTAATTTTCTCAGCAGACTTAAGCACATTTTTCGTGGACAATTTCACATTTACCCATATTAATATTACTGAACATAAATGGACTGAAACTGAGTTTGAGGGGTAACTAAAGTAGGGTACTACAGTCCCAATATTTATTTTCTGACATCAAGTGGATATTGGTAGAATATATTGTCCCAATAATAATTTATTTTTAACCCAGTATCTGCTAATGACTGTATCACTATTGACTTGATATTGAGGTGTTTCCTTAAACAACACTTGGGCTCAATAATTAATTTCTAATATCGCATCAATATTCAGAAGGGTTCAAAGACGAGAAATATATAGAATTCTGATAACTATGTTATCCGATGTACATACCTACACACCTACAAGACTATGAATTTAACTGCATTCAAAAATTATCTAAAATCCATGATTACAAACCTCTTTGGCATCGTAGTCCAAATTTTGTGTTGCACGTACGTACCAGTGGTCGGGCGACCTGTACTAAGCAGCATATATACGTTCATCTAAGCAGCATATATATGCGTGATTGAAAAATTGCACGAAGGCGCTTTAATCAAAGAATGATGCATGCAAAATGGATTATATGGTAGGAATAGGCCTACTCAATACCTTCGTTACGAAATTAAGTCATTTATATCATCTAAATAAATGACTTTATATCATCTTAATTCAATATATAGACATTTATTGCTATAGTAACATATGACAAACGATTTTAGCATATTTTTTGAAAAAATTAGACCTTCGAAACTAATTGGACGACTGAAAAAACAAGAACTGTGAACCTGTGATTACAGTAATTCTGAATATACATATTATTGTAACGTATTCACATTTCTTGATATCTGTCAAATATATCTGCACTCATTAATGACTGCAATAACTATTCATTAACTTTATTGGTACATTTTAAACAAATTACTCCGTATTATTGCTGTACAATATCAACCCAATATTTGGGCAAAAATCATTTATATTTTAGCAAATTTTATTAAATTGCGAGATTTTTCATTATTATGAGATAGTTTCCACTTATTTGAATATCGTACATATATATACACACTGTTAGTTTAATATTAGAAATAAAACTATTTACTACATTGTCCCAATAACAAGTTGATATCATAAATAAATATATCTCTTTTCGATATTGTCTTGTTATTAGCCTATTATTGTAATCCAAGATTCCAATATCAGGTCAATAAATAATTATCAACCCAATATTGGCCTAATCATTTCTTGCTACCTGGGAACCTCTTTCAACATTCAAAAGAGGACTCGTCAGTGAGTTTTTGTGCTAGGAAAAAACCGAAGACAGTTTTAGAATCCTCGGAACATATATAACAAACTTAAAGTAGCAAACTTCCAAATTTGGAGAAAAAAAATTAAATAGCTAAAAACCCGAAAATAATGTATGATTGATGTAATGATCAAATATCGCTTATCACAAAAAGTTTTTTTTCAGATGTTCCAATTTTCTACTTTATGTTTGTTAGAAATGTTTCAAAGATTCTGAAACTGTGCTTAGTTTTGTTCTAGTATCAAAACTCAATGACGAGTTCTCTTTTGAAGTATCCATAAAATGAACCAAAAACACCAATTTTTCGTGAAAACGGCCTAAATCGAAAAAGTTCCAGGAGTAAAAAAGTTTACTTTCAAATTTTTCACTGGCCAAATTTTAAAAGAATCGGACTAAAAAAGTTGAAAAATCAGGATGACCCCCTTAAGTTATATATTACTCAGTGCTTACTGTTTTTTACTAATTTTAAATGACTGATCACGCTGATGTATTCGATGAAATCAACCCAGCTCTCAATCATTTAAACAGAATATGTCCAAACCTAAACGGCTCTGATAACTGCATGTATACTAATATATCAAAATTCAACGAAACTATACGAATAACTCGCAATGATTTTTCGCTCCTGTGTTGGAACTGTAGGTCACTCTATCCAAAATTGGACGAGATACAAAGTACTATTACTGAACTTAAGTATAACCTAGATGTGATTACCTTCACCAAAAGCTGGCTAGATGACTCAACCAAAGACATGATTAGATTTGAAAATTATCATGGTTACCATTCTCTAGGAAAACCCAAGCGAGGCGGAGGCATCAGTACGTACATATCTAAGGATACAGACTCGAAAATCATAGAAAGTGCAACAATGAATCGGGATCATATAGAGTCACTATTTGTAGAACTGTTTAGAGATGGTAAACGAATTGTGCTTGGAACGGTGTATAGACCTCCTACAGCATGTCCTATATCCTTTCTGAATGAGCTCAATCGTATTATTTCTCATTTCAACTGGTCCTTATACAATGATATAATCATATGCGGTGACTTTAATTATGATCTACTGAAACATGAAAATAATGACCCAATCTCTAATTTCCTAAATGCCTTTCAGTCTAAATCTTTCCTTCCGATCATCACAAAGCCCACACGAATCGCCTCAGAATTTGCTACGCAGCTTGACAATATCTTTATGACAGACCCAACAGATTTTCTTGCTGGAATAATAACTTCTGACTTATCAGATCATTTTTCTGGAATTTCTTATTAAGAAAAATGTCTCTATTGCTTGCACCAAGCCACGGGCTGAAGCTTACTCTTTTCGTAAAGTACGAGGCGTGTCCGTAAAATAAGTTCCACGGGCTGCGGCTGGCGCCAGGATCGCTTCTATGCGCGGCCAGGCAACAGAGGCAGGTTGTTTGGCTCCCCCACGCCAATCCACCACCAAGCCAGCGTCGCTGCGACGCTCAGCCTTGGCTCAGGAGCCGTCAGCGATGGAGCCCCCTCCCGCGTCTCCCGCCAGCTGCGAGTTGCGGTCTGTTATTCGTTTCGTGGCCGCTAAGAAGAAATCGGCGAAGGAAATTCACGAAGAACTTTGTCAAGTATGTGGAGAAGAGTGTATGAGCTCCGGGATGGTGCGCAGATGGTTCAGGGACTTATTACAGACGAACAGACGTCCACGACGAAGCCCGTGCAGGGCGGCCATCGGTTTCCGACGAAACAGTTGCCAAAGTCGAAGCGGCAATGCTTGAAGATCGACGGATTGCAGTTTGGGAGCTGTGCGAAAAGATTCCGGAGGTCAGCAAAACCACAATTGACAAGATTTTGACTGAACATTTAGGCTATTCAAAAGTCACGTAACAGACCGCAAATCACAGCTTGTGGGAGATGCGGAACGGGTGCTCCATCGCTGACGGCTTCTGAGCCAATGCTGAGCGTCACAGCGAAGCTGGCTTTGTGGGGGATTGGAGTGGGGGAGCCAAACAACCTGCCCCTGTTGCATGGCCGAGCATAGAAGCGATCCTGGCGCCAGCAGCAGCCCGTGGAACTTATTTTACGGACACGCCTCGTAAACGAATTAAATTTAGAAGAATTGCGCTCCGTTCTAGAAGAATCAATGCCAACATTGCACATCTCTCAATAAAACAATAATGCAACGGGCATTGATGAAGCGGTAGTAAAGGTGACCGAATTTATAATGTTTGCCTACAATCACTGTCGCCCAATTGTATCTCGTACAGTTACACCGAAAAGTAAACAAAAGCCCTGGATTACTGGAGACTTTGTGATAAATATAAAGAAACTTCAAGCGTAATTAGCCCTCCTTTGCGAAGGGAGAGTATCAAGAGAAACATTTAACCGATTCAGAAACTATGTGACAAGCCAGATAAGAACATCAAAAAAGAACTACTTGAAGCTCAAGTTTTCTCAATTTAAAGCCGACGTTAGAAAGACTTGGCGCCTCCTTAACTCTTGCTATAAATCGAATACCGCCGATAAAAAGTAAATTGAATATGTTGTTCAAGAAAATGTACAATACCATGGGAAGAAAGAAATTGCAAATTTCTTTAACAATTTCTTCGTAAACGTAGGGAAAATTATAGCTGATGGTATTCCAAATGAACCTACTGATCACCTGGAATACATGGATCATATCCAAAAACACAACTCCTTTTTCTCTACGCCTACCAACTCTTCCGATGTAATTGAATGCATAAACAACCTGAAAAATAAATCGAGTGGGTTACAGACGTTTTCGACTAGGTACTTGAAGTTATTGCCAATATTGTAGCCCCGCTCATATCCAATATTATAAACCATTTTCTCTTCCTAGGCACTTTCCCGAACTCCCTCAAAGTTGCTAGAGTAACCCCTATCTTCAAAAATGGTGAAAAAACTGTGTAAGCAACTATCGACCTATATCCGTGCTACCAATTATTAGCAAGGTAGTCGAGAAAATTGTGTATAAAAAACTGTACTCCTACTTTGAACAAAAATTATTCCTACATAATAAACAATACGGCTTTCGCTCGGAAAAATCAACAACACAGGCTATATTAAATCATTTACAATTCCTTTATTCTAATATAGATGACGGAAAGCCTGACTTCTCTGTTTTTCTTGACTTCCGAAAAGCATTCGATTGTGTGGACCATAACATATTGCTCTCGAAACTACACTGTTATGGCATTCGAGGGGCTGCCCATGATTGGTTCAGATCATACTTAACAAATCGGAAACAATACGTTGTCATTGAGGATGCAAAATCGAACCCACAGACAATTAGCCATGGAGTTCCACAAGGATCTGTCCTTGGGCCTCTCCTATTTCTGATTTTTATCAATGATATCTTTAAATCTACATCATTTTTCAAATTCACACTTTTTGCCGATGACAGTACGCTTTCTGTGGTCCTTCCGAACCAAAATCCCGCTCTGATTGCGGAGAGTTTAAATAATAATAAACTCCATAAGGTTTCATTGTGGCTTAAAGCTAACAAAATAAGCCTTAATATCGATAAAACAAAATATATTACATTATCATACAAGAAAAACATATCTCGCCAACGCATTAAAATTGGCGAAGGAGAAATCGAAGAAACAAACTCATGTAAGTTCCTGGGCATCATAATAGATAAACATCAGACCTTTGAAGAGCACATCGCTCTTATTAGTTCTAAATTATCAAAATCCATCGGAATCTTTAATAAAGTTAAAAAATTTCCTGCCTGAAACAGCCTTACAAATTCTCTACCGAACGCTGATCTCACCATACTTGCAATACGGAATAGAAGCATGGCACGGAAATGGAAAAAATAAAACTAATATACATTTTAATCTGCAAAAAAGAGCCGTCAGAGCGGTAAAGAATCTAGAATATAATGCTCGTACAAATGATTCATTCAAAACTTTACAAATACTTAAACTTTGGGATCGCTACAAAATCTCCATCTGTACTTTCATTTACAAAACATTCATTTACAAATATTTGCCGAAAACAATTACTAACTGCACACACTGGTCATCACGACCATTTAACCCAAAATAGAAGTAAATTCATGCTTCCTTATTATTCAAAGGCCCTGTCGCCACACAGTATCTTATTCGTTGAAACTAAAACTTGGAACTAAATCCCTGCCGCGATCCGTGAAAATAATTCTGACAAGGTATTCAAAAGAAATCTTGAGTCTCAGTTCCTTTCAGAATACTAATCATGTAAGTTCATCAGCTCAAACCTTGTCACCTACGTGTAAATTTAATCCTAAAAATGTAATTTACACTTGTTAATATAGCCGATCTTCAGTCTGCTCTTACATCGTTTATCGAATATACTGTTGAACCTAGTCCATATGAACTATATTGTAAAATGAAGCATCTAATATCAAGTTAAATTATTCATTGATCAGTCAAATGCGTAACAAGGTTAAGTGAATTAGGTTAAACATTATTGTACACCTTAGAATAACGTTGATGTTAAAGATGCCCTAGAAGTCCCTGAACTTATTCGTGCCCACAGGTAGCTATACTCGAATTGGGCTATTGTACTAGACTTAGAAACATTCTCCCTTTGTTTCACCTCTGGTAAATAAATTATTTAAATTGTTTGAATACTTGATAGTCATTTACAACGGTGTTTCGAGCGGCTTCGGTATAGCCTTTTTTGTGTTTCTTACTTTTGGTTCAAAAAATAATTCAGGAATTCCGAAGATTTCGCTAGTAGTATTTTAAATTATTTATAAGCTGTCAGCCATCTCTTGGGATATGAAATATCAAAGAAATGATATTTCTTGATTAACTAGCCCATGACAAGGTTAATCTATTTTGCACGCCACGTACGTATGGCGTGTCTATTAGTACGCCTCGTAAGGTTTACCTATTTGTACGCCTCGGATAGTTCGTCTATTAGTACGCCTCGTATGGTTTACCTATTTGTACGCCTCGGATAGTTTGTCTATCAGTACACCTCGTATAATTTGTCTATTAGTACACCTCGTATGGTTTGTCTATTAGTAGACCACGTATAGTCTGTCTATTAGTACTCCTCGTATAGTACGTTTGTCTAATGACGTCTTATATTAAGAAATTTTTAAAAGCCAATATTTTTGTCAAATTTCTCATGTGCCAACCTTTTTGGCAATAAACGGTTTTTCTTTTTCTTCTTTTTTCTATGGGCCTCGCTGAGTTGTGGTTTTTGATTCCAGCGCCACTACTCAGACCAGCTGTCGTTTTCAGTTAATCCGAGAAGTGGGACTAAAATTTGAATAAATTTGAACCATAGGTATAAAAACTCTATTTAAATTGATTTTCACGAATGATAAAATGACAGATACTCATTACTTTTCGAGTTATAAGGACCTAAAGAAATTTGGAAACATAAAGTTTTGATAGTTGCGACCACAATGAAGCAGTTTTAGTTATTCTTACAATAAAACCTGCAAAATTTCATAATTAAGAAAAATAACTGCCATTTGAATGTTCAACACCAAGCTATCAATGATAGAATTCAGTAGTTATTTCATTAAAGTGATAAAAGCCTCATTATTAAAATTTATAAGAAGCTCTTCCTCAGAGGTATTGTAGGCTTTTAATATCAAACCATAAATAAATTACTAAATTTTTGCTTAATAAACTAGTCTTATTACGGGTGTTCAAAATCGCCTACATCGACCTCGACGCACTAAAAACCCTCGACGCCCAATTCTATCATCGAGTTAGCGCCAAACGTACCAACATAAAGCACAAATATTATAAAATGCTTAATGGTTTGAAACGGTAGATATTTTCCTATCCGTAAAATACTCACAGTTTTTACTGTAAAATAACAAAAACCTGCTTTAGTGGGCCCGGAACTATCAAGACTAGCGCTAACATTGGCGCGCGAACGATGACATTTTTGTTGCAGTAGGTATGCCACCAGTTGAAATATTCATCGCGAAGAGGTGTTGAAAATTCATTGTGAAACAATTCATTCCATAGAAGATACAATTTGAAACTAAAAACTACCATAGGGTACATAAGTAGAAATAATTTCCAGGAGACGGGACATCCTGGGCTGACTATAACACCAAATGAGGTAGTTAAGCTGTGAACAAACTTTGGGCATTTTCGGTGAAATAACGTCTAAACTGTCTAAAAGAGAACACAATAAAGTCTACCATAGGAGAAATATATTTTGTGGTCGATATCGAAAGTAGTTATAGACATAGGATAAGTACAAAGAAAGCTCATAACAGGTTACAAGCTTACTCATGGATATATCCTCCTTAAAGATGGACGATGAAATGATTGTAAGAATGTATCTGGCGATTTCGAGTTCTTCGTTCATGTCAAATGAATTGTTAATATCAAGTGAAGACGAAAAAACGAATGACTGGGCTGCGTAAGACGCTCTCCCGGTGTAAAGGAACATACTCGTATTTCTAAGTTTTCTTTTATTTCCATTTAATGAGCAAATTTACCTCAGGAATAATTTGATAAAAATCATTGCTTCACCACTTTACTTTAGACAAATGAGAATAGATTTGAACAACTCACCCTTGAGTATTTCCCCGCAGATGCTCCACATTCGTGGAAATATTCCTTGAGACGAACTCCCTCGGTAGGAGGTTGTGTGCTTGTATCGCATTTCATCTGTTGCGCGAAGAAGGAAATAAAACTTATAAAAGTGAATATAAGCAAAGCGGGCTCGATTCTCAAAATATCAGTCCTATCCCAAACTTCCGATCCCTGTCAATGGCTTATTCCGAATACGATCTCCTGATCTTAAGATTTTAGTGGCGATCCCTAAGTTTTAAATCGATTTTAAAGCAATTCAAATTCAAGATAATTATACGATGTCACGTACATAATATAATACTTATACAGAATGGAACAGATCAATTTTAAATTTAATATTTTTTCTATTTATATTTTAAATTTATGTAGCACCGAAACAGAAATGTGAAACAACGAAATATTACTTTTCATTTGAACCTGTAAAATGTTCAAGTCATTAATAATTGTTTAGGCGATCGATAGGAGACAATATTGCCACAAATTACGTTCAATATATAATCACTCTGTTCATTATTAAGGATTCAAACGTTCAATATGATTAAATCACTGACAGCCCTTGGAAAATTGAAGTAACACTGAAAGAGAAGTATTACTGGAGTACTAAACTCGAGAGGTCGCACACTTCGATTGACACTTCCTCAACAGTAGACCGACTGGTAGGCGAGCCGGGTTTGTCATCTTCGCTCTATTTCAATTTTTTCTGTTAAGGCCGGGATTAGGATCGGACACATTTTGTAAGAGTAACCCTCGCATTATTAAGAATATAGTTTTATTTAAATTTGCAAACATATAATAATCTCGAGGTGCGATATTTGAATTGTTTTCGAGCTTAAAGAAAAAAAAGGGAAAAATTTATTTTGTCTTCTACGCAATCGTATGCTATGATCGAGAACGCCTATCTATGTAACTCCCTTTGACACCAACTGACTTTGAGTAAAATTAATTTAAGTTCATAAACTTATTTGAAGTATCCTGACCACTTGGTAGTTGAACGCTGCACGATCGTCCCTTCTAATTTGCTTTAAGCTCGCTCTGTCTCTCTCGTATCGCCTACTTCCTAAAATTTTAGGTTAGATAATTTTTTATACAGTTCACGCTTGCTTTTAATACTCTTGCTCGGAAACGATTTCAGGAGCTCGAGTTCCCTCTCCATTTTCACAGAACAATTCACAAAATAATACACGTACACTTTTCTATAGCCTTAATAGCAACCAGTTTTGTTCTTTAATAAGCCTAATTTCCGATTAATGTCTCCTGTGGCTAATGAAAAGCACAATCTAACACCAAAACGCTTGAAATAGAACTAATGCCGCATGCACGGAGCAAGAATATATCACCAGCCCAGGACTTTGGGTCCTATATCAGTTTGAGGGCTTATTCAGCGGGCGCAGCGGGCGTACGTCAGCAAAACAATCCCGGCGCCTAGCTGTCACTCGCACACATTATTTATGAGTCAGATTAAGACTCTCACTGCGAATTAAACTAAAAAAAGAATCTTTTGTTTCATATTAAACTTTTACAGTTTCATAAGCAAAAGCTGAAATCTGTCACTCATCCATTGTTTCTTATAAATTGAAAACTCAAACGAAACTCACTCATAGAAAAAATTTAAAACTAAAAAATTTTTATCTCCACAAAATTATATATAATATATAATTATAATTATAATATATGAGGAAGTGTCAAGAAGACAGGCTTTCCTTCATCTATACTAGAATAAAGGAATTGTAAATGGTTTGATATAGCTTGTTTTGTAGATTTTTTTAGAGCGAAAGCCGCATTGTTTATCGTAGAGAAATGATTTATGTTCAAAATATGAGTACAATTTTTATACACAATTTTCTCGAATATCTTGCTAAAAAATTTTAGCACGGAGATAGGTCGATAATTGTTTACACAGGTTTTTTCACCATTTTTAAAGATAGAAGTTACTTAAACAACTTTGAGGGAGGTAGGGAAAGTGCCTAAGAAGAGAGACTGGTTAATAATATTGGATATGAGTGGGGCTACAATATTAGCAATAACTTTAAGTACCTAGTCGAAAACGTCTGTAACCCACTCGATTTATTTTTCAGGTTGTTTTTGCATTCAATTTCATCAGAAGAGTTGGTAGGCGTAAAGAAAAAGGAGTTGTGTTCTCGAATATGATCCATGTATTTCAGGTGATCAGTAGGTTCACTTGGAATACCATCAGGTATAGTTTTCCCTACGCTTACGAAGAAATATTTAAAGAGATTAGCAATTTCTTTTTTCTCATTGTATTTTACATTATCTTGAACAACATATTCAATTTTCTTTTTATCGGCGTCATTCGGTTTATAGCAGGAGTTAAGGAAGCGCCAAGCCTTCTTACCGTCAGCTTTAAATTGAATAAACTTGAGCGTAAACTAGTTCTTTTTTGATGTCCTTATCTGGTTTGTCACATAGTTTCTGGATCGGTTATATGCTTCTCTAGATATTCTCCCTTCGCAATAGAGAGCTAGGTACGCTTGACGTTTCTTTATATTTATGACGATGTCTCCAGTAATCCAGGGCTTCTGTTTATTTTTCGGTGTAACTCTACGGGTTACAATTGGGCAACACTGATTGTATGCGGTCATTATGGTTTCAGTCAACTTAACTACTGCTTCGTTAATGCTCGTTGCATTATTGTGTTGAGAGATGTGCAATGATGGCAGTGATTCTTCTAGAATGGTGTACATTTCTTCCAAATTTGATTCGTATACCTTACGATATGAGTGAGTTTCAGCCCGTGGGTTGGTGCAAGCATTATAGACATTGGTCTTGATAAGAAAAACTGGATATTGATCTGATAAGTCAGAAGTAATTATTCCAGCAACAAAATCAGTTGAATCTCTCTAAAAGATATTGTAAAGCAGCGTAGCAGATTCTGAGGATATTCGTGTAAGCTTTGTGATGATCGGAAGGAAGGATTTAGACTGAAAGGCACTTATGAAATTATAGATTGGTTCATAGATTTCATGTTTCAGTAGATCATAATTGAAGTCACCGCATATTATTATGTCATTGTATAAGGACCTGTTGAACTGCGAAATAATACGATTTAGCTCATTCAGGAAGGATATAGGACAAGCTGTAGAAGGCCTATACACCGTTCCAAACACAATTCGTTTACCATCTCTAGACAGTTTTACGAATAGTGATTCTATATGATCCCGATTCATTGTTTCACTTGCTATGATTCTCGAGTCTATGTGGTTAGATATGTATGTACTGATGCCTCGCGTGTTTTTACGTAGCGAATGGTAACTATGATAATTTTCAAATCGAATCATGTCTTCGGTTGAGTCATCAAACCAGCTTTTGGTGAAGCTAATCACGTCTAGGTTATACAAAAGTTCAGTAATAGTACATTGTATCTCTTTCTATTTTGGATAGAGTGACCTACAGTTCCAATATAGGAGCAAAAAATCATGGCGAGTTATTCGTATAGTTTCGTTGAATTTTGATAGATTAGTATACCTGCATTTTTCAGACTCGTTTAGGTTTGGATATGTTCTGTTCAAAGGATTGAGATCTGGCTCGATTTCATCGAATACATCTGCGTGATCAGTCATTTGAAATTAGTAAACAGTAAGCAGTAAGTGATGTATAACTTAAAACGAAATACATAGTCAATATTAAAAAGGTATTCCTGTCTAAAAACAAGCTTAGGAAGAAGGAGAGAAAAGAGTAAGAGAAAAAATCTAGCGCGATTTCGTGAGTACACACATACTCAGTCCTTGAGCGAATAATATTCGAGTTGAATATCACAACATTGCTGCGTACAAATTGTTGAGGGCGTTGTCACAAAGTTCACATACAACAGGTAATAAGTTTGAAAAATTTCAATGACAACGATACATCTAATCAGCTGATTTGGTGTACACGCAATAATAACTTTTAGTGCTAAAAATTACACACAAATAAGGTGAGAAAGCGAACAAGTGGGAAATATAAATTCCATTATAACATTGGTAGGTAAAAATTGCTGATGGCGTTGTTTCAAAGTTCACATACAGCTGTCATAAATGTTTACATACAGCTGTCATACAGTTTTCAAAATTGAGGTGAACTGATATTTCTAATTGAGGTGAAACTGACATGGTATCTAAATGAGGTGATCACCCAAGCCTAGTCACCCATGACCTATTTCGATGACATATTCAGTTGTGGCATCAGGTATTGGTCGAGCTCTTCTGGTGTGTTGATCTGACGTCGTCTTGAATCCGGGTTTCCGGGGTTAGATACGAAGATGTTCCTGTTCTGAGTTCTCGGGATTTCAATTTTCTTCGGGAATTTCCATCTGGCTATTCTCAAAGTGTACATGGTATTAGCTCGTGAAGGTATGAGATATTCATTTATGAGAAACTTTGGTTTCTTTTCTCGGCAGGCGGTGAGAATTTCACGTTTCTTGTTATAATGTTTCAGTTCAAATGCAATGTTTCTTCGATCTTCGTTCCCAGTTGCTGGTTTTCTCCCCATTCTGTTAGCCTGAGTCGAAGTATTTCATTAGGACAGAAACCACTTCCTTGCCATCTTTCGTTATGCTTGACACATCAGGACATTGGCCAAACTTCAACTGAAACTCACTGCTATTGTTGTTGCTGTTGTTGCTGCTGCTGTTGTTGCTGCTGCCTCGCTTCTTAGGCGCCATCTTGAAGATTGAGTGGTATCGGTTCCTTGTTAGATGAGGGTTGAACACTTTCACAGTCTTTTTAGAGGGAATATTTCACTTTAGTTTGATAATTTGATTTATAGGAGGTTTAAATCACATTTGAATGCTCATGGCGGGAGTGGGTACCCATTTAGGTTAGGAGTACATTCTTTCTAACCAATAGTGGCACTTTGTTTCGTAGCAAGGAAAGAGCACTTCCTCACTGCACGGAGTCACTGATGACACCATGGAGCTAGGATATACTGGAGGGAGCATGGCCGATTCCGATCGGGTTCAAATTAGTTGTAAAAGTTGAGAGACTGGGTCATACGCACGGCCCCACTCGTGACTACCTCAGAACCAATCACAGACGCTTGGATTCTAACCTCCTCTACGATTCCACCTCCGATTTTCCAAAGCAACATTAGTGTTGCACGAAAAATCTTAGCATGAGGTGTGCGTAAAAGCCGCTCTGTAATATATATAGTTTCAACCTGTTGATGTGTCTTTGCTAGGATTTCTGACATTATTAAGTCTCCCCAAGTGAGGAGAGACAATTTATTATCTTTCGGAATCTAAGAATCCCAAATCGATAAGTTACGTTCAGCTTAAGTTTTGCATAATACTCGTATTGACTTTCTGTATAAGTTAGAAACTAATTTTTCGGCATAGTGAATACCATAATGCGTATCCAATTACTCTTCTTAATTGAACACCTTTTCATTTATTTTCCTAACATTGCTTATGTACACGGTCAGGCAAAATCATATAACATATTTGTAAGTAAACCTAGACAACTATCGTAAACGCCTTTGACAGTGTGTTGAAAGTAATGAATCCCATTTGACTGATTTAATTTTTAAAATATATGGAAACTAAATTGCATTATATGTACTTCTCGAAAATGAAAACACATTTTTTTTGCTTGACTTCATTTGCATTTTATTAGACCTAGATACGGGTCAGATAATTTCGCCTGACACGGTATCTACGAGGAATCTTGAGTGATGATAGAGTTCGTGCATATATTTCCAGTCCCATTGTTGTTCTTCCCATTTTATAACCAGAGTGATGTAAAAATAATGAGAGTTGAACTTACCTATGTCGCTTCATAAGTATTCAATTGCTTGCGCTGTGTCCCCCTTTTGTTGCATTCATTACTTGTTCAGGCTAGAAGGTGTTTCAACTTTTAAAGCCGTCAGCTAACTTTTGTAAAGGCGATAAAATTAGGTTAAAAGGTACAGTCCTTAGGTAAAAGGTATTAGGGGAAAAAGTTAGGACTGTAGAGCTGATTGTTTCAATTTAACGAATGTCCATGCTGAATCGAAATGAGATAATAAATAAATGTATCATTATTATTATTATTACTATTTAAGCACCATAGACGCAACGGGGCGATTCAACAGTGAATACCCATACAGTATTTGAGTGTTTTGTAGAGATTAGAATATTCCGTTTTTCTAGGTTTCGTTTAGTTTAGTAGATTTAGTGATTAATTGATTTGCGTACACAGAGTCTTAGTGGTGGTAGCTGTTACCCAATCACGGGATTCCAGCAACTCACCAATGTTTTTCTGGCCGAGCGACTTACCCACGCTGGAGTCACCTCTGAACAGAGTGTTTGAGTTAACAGCACTGTGCGCTCGACCATTATTTGACTTATTTGGCTAGTGTGTTTCAAGCTTCATTTAAATTTTAGGATATATGTCTGTTTCCGTTAAGTACCTGTGTAAAGGGTCGTTGAGGGCGGTGGCAGCAGCTAGTGTTAATATATTTACGAGGAGGTATGGCGGGGCTCCGAAATGACGTCGTCGCTCCTCTGCAAAGGAGGGGCACTCCACAATCAAATGATTCACTGTCAGTGGAACGATACAAACGTCACAATACGGGATTGGTCTTCCTTCCATTAGGTGGCCATGTGTCAATCTCGTGTGTCCTATTCGCAGACGGGTCAATATTATTTCCCACGATCGGTTCGTTGAAGTTGCATTAGGTAGAGGAGTTATGTCTCCAGTTATTAGTCTGTATTTATTATTAGCGATGGCTTCCCATTGGTGTCTCCAGCTCAGCGTCAAGACACGCTTTACCAGGCACTTGACGGCGGGTCGTGCCAACTGGAGTTGTGAGTAGTAAGCACAATACCAATCAGATCACAATTCACCACAATTAGCTTAAAATGGAAATTACTTATGAAAAAATTGTCAAAAAAGATTTCTTCTTTGACGAATTTTGACTTTTTATAAGCCAAAACGACTTACACAAACGACTAAGTCACTTTTAGATATAAATTTCAATTTTATTAATCTAACCACAAGGGTTTCATCACTAAAAACTATTTCCGTTTTATCATTTTCCTTATTTACCAAAAAGTGTTCGAAATTCATTTTAGTTTTCCATCAAACTATTTTTTCGAAGGCGTACATAGAAAATGAACTGAGAATTCATGGTAGACTTGTCAAAACTTTTATCATTAATAATTAACTTTTGAACTATCATGTAAAAAACTATTGAAAACAAACAAAATTGAATTTAAAATTCTAATAGAATGCTGAACAGAGATACTAAAACAATATAATTTATATATTGAAGAGATATGTAAAAAGTATACACATCAATTTCACCCGACTTTCACCTGTCGTGGTGACCTGGTGGTCTGAGGCATGGCACCAAGAACGTAAGGCTAAAACATCACGGGTTCGAGCCTCGCCAAATGTGACACTTTTTATGTTGAGAAAACGTTGGACTGATACGTAATTTAAATATTTTCTCTTTACCGAATGAAAGTAAAGAAAGTTTTAACACGACTATGAATTGTAAAAAATCGAAGCATTTTTCTTCCATATTCAGAAAAAGTTAGCTTAAATAGTCCAAAATTCTCCTTAGTAGAGTAGATCTATTTGGGCTAGTGGATAACGTGTCGGGGTAGCGTTATGAAAATGGGTTAGAGCTGAGGGTTCGATTCCGGAGATAAATGGCTGGGTTTTTCATGGTTACATTGACCTGCAATAGAATTCCAGGAGCAGCTGGAAACACGTCACGAAGCAAATGGAGGGAGATTCAAATACTTCAAATGAAAATTAATTAGTGCAAAATTACAAAGAAGATTTATTCTTTGACGAATTTTACTTTTTTATAAGCAGAAACGACTTACAAAAACTGCTAAGTATCTTTTAAATATGAATTTCAATTTTCTTAATCTAACCGTATGTAACATATGAAATTAATTTTACTTCATTCAGGAACATTTTAGAAAAACATTTTTTTTAGTTCAACGGTTCAACGGTTTCTCGTCTCAAAGTATTCTCTAACGATATTAATCTATTTTTAATATCAGCGTTATCATCCTCCAATTTCTGCGACGACTGTTTCAATTTTTCTATTTTATTTGTATTTATGATTGTTTCTCTATCCTGTTCATGAAGATTATTTCTAAAAGTTTCAATGTATGAACTCGTATCGTTGAATACTTTCTCGAGATTTGCATAGTCTAATTTCACACTTTTTATTTCCTCTTCTTCCAACCTCTTTATCTCATTTTTCAAAAAGTCTGTATGTTCTAAAGTACCTGTTCGAATAACCTCTATTTTTTCTTCAGATATTCTACAATGTTCATCGAGATTTGTCATAATTTCACAGAGTTTTTCTTGAAAAACTGTAGTATTTTCATCTATAGATGCTTGGATAGAATCATTTCTGAACTGATAATCTTCATTGATAAGATTTTCTCTTACCTCTATATATTTTCTGAGATGATGCCTTAAATTTTCCAAAACTTTGTCAACATATTTTTTATTCGTAGCGTCAAATTCTTCGATTGGAAAAGAAATATTTGCAAGTCTTCTATTATTTAAATCGAAATTTGGATCTTCATCAAGATATTTAAAACCTATTCCAGGAGGTCCTGGTTGTGAAGATAAAAAATGATTTTTTTTCTTGTTGTCCAAAAATATTGACGCCTATCATTTTTTATACATAGAATTTTCATTTCTCTAAATTTTCTCTAACTCTCATTGATATCAAATTGTTTACTCGGTCACTCAAACTTTCCACTTCCTGGTTTAATTTTACATTTTTATCAGTTTCATTCTGAAGCATTAATTTGAACTGACTGATTTCATTCTGATTTGAAATAATGTCTCTTGAAAACTCCTGGATAAGACTTTCTACATCACTCAAGTTCTTGGCTAGTTCTTCTACTTTTCTTAATGGGACTGACTCTGCTCGTAACTCCATTATAATTTTGTTAAGATCATTGAATTTTTCTTCGCTGGATGAGGTTATGGTTGACTCTAAATTTTTCAGCTTATTGTCAACTTCAACAAACGAAGGTGCTAATGCTACAGTTCTTTCCATAACAAAAAGGTTTCTGTCACTTAATTCAGTTAGATGTGCCTCTAAGCTTTTACTTTTTTCTTCAACAGTATTGTTCAGTGTTGATTCTGAATTATTCAGCTTTTCTTCAATTTGATCATTAAGTGATGTCTGCAAGCTCATTTCTTTTTCATTCACAACGTTAATTATACTAATTTCTTGTTCTTCAACTTTATTACTTATTAATAAGTTCTTTGAATAAATTTGATCATTAATTTTAGTTTCTAAAGTTTTCAGTTTTTCATCCATTTGATTTTGTATAACTGACTCTTGATTCTTAAAATTCTCTTAAATCTCAGGAATTTTAACATCAATCAAATTGGTTATCTTAGAGTCCACAACCTCAAATTTAGCTTCAACTCCTTTAATCTGATCGGTTAATGCTGACTCTTTAACTAACAGCTTTTCATCAATTCTAGTTTCAATACCTGACTCTAGACTCTTCAATTTGTCCCCAATCTCTGGAATTTTTACGTCTGTTAGGTTGATTATGTTTGAATCAATGTTTTCAAATTTAGCATCAATTTCATCAATTTTCTTCATCAATGTTGAGTCTATGCTTGATTGTCGTTCATCATATGAAACAATTTTTGGTTCAAGAGCATCGAACTTTTCAGATGAATCATAAATTAACGTCTCTAAGATTTAAACGATTGAGTCTACATTAGAAAATTTAAGTTGTAAATCTGTTTTCAGAGTCATATATTTCTCATCATACTCGTTTATAATTGATTCTAATTCAGTTCTTTCATTTTTGAGAGCTTCAATAGTGTCTTTCAATGACTCTAAATTAGAATCTTCAAGTAAACTTTTTATTTGCTCTACATTTTGCAAAAGTCCTTCAGAATTATTTTCACTATTTTCATGTGTATGATTTTCTTTACAGGAAGGTAAAAAGACCAACTTTGCTGCATAAATATTTCCACAAGACATTTTTTAAAGAAAAAAATTTAACTATAGTTTATTTTCTAAAAACTAGTTGAGGTTTTATATAGATCTAAAAGAATTAAATGAAAGCTGTCATTTTCTAAACGCTTCAGCATTTCTAGACATAAATGTCCACAAATTACATCACCTATTCTCTGGATTTTGTAAGCAGAGAAAATAATATCAACACAGTCTGTTAAGTAGTCTTTAAATTTAATTGGAAAAATCAAACCATAACTGTCAAAGTAATAGCATATATTGTCTTTCTTATACCAACAAGTCCAATGCGTTCCTAATCCTTTTTCAGTGTCTAAATTTAGGATTCCGCATTCCGTTTCTAAAGGGTGTTTAGGTAAAGTATCTCTCATGTAAATAACTCGAAAATTCGGAATTTTCAATATATTTATGTAGTATTCTAAATCATGTTTAGATAATGGTTTGTTAGGTATTACTACTTTGATGGTTTCAAGTAGAGACCCTTTCCACAAGGTTTTTTTTCTCGGAGTTAACCGTATACCTGAACCTTTTTTTACTTTCCATTGCTTCATTTTGCCTTTTAGTTTCTGACAAGAGTTTATCGTCAGCTTTTTTCTTATTAACTGCGGATGCTATTGCAGCAGCACCTCCAGCCAAAGAGCCAGCAGCCCCAAGGCCAACTAATAAATCTGGAATTGTAAATATAAAACCCCCTTTCGTCGCAGTATCTTTTGAAACAAAAGAAGTTTTTGTCTTTTTACAAATAATACACATACCTTTGACCAGTATCTTATTGTTCTTTGTAATTAAATATTGAGGATTAACAGTATCAGTTTTCTTCTTACACTTTACACAATACATTTTTTAAACATTATTATGTGAATATATTTTAATTTTTAGAAGTTTAAACTCATTTTATCACCGTCAGATTGCAATCGAATTACTCTGTCAGATAGAATCAGTGCATATGCATATGTATCATCAGGAATATTGGTTTTAAATTCTGCTTTAATTTTAATATCAATTGTAGTTTCCTTGATACGTTCATTTTGTCTGCTGATATCAAACACATAGATGGGATACAAATATTTAAAGTGTCTGTATTCGATAGCACAATTTTCATTAGGTACATAATCTATTAACATCTTATAAGCTGTAGCATAATTGTTAGAATCGAAATCAATCTGTAAATTGTGATCAGGGTATCGTTCTTTATTCAGCTGAACATATGCATTCGTCAAGTTACAATGATCGAAAATTGCATTGTTTACAGCTTGTGAATTAGCTTTCTTAGTTTGGAACGCTAAAATTATATATCGAGGTCTTTGAGATCCTGAATTTGGAGTTAAAGTCCAATCTAAGAATTTCTGTTGAGATTTTACAATTGTTTGTTCCAGTTGTCTATTCAAATAAGGAATCGGTAATGTTATTTTATCCTTAATTTGACGATATAGCTCTAATTTTATACTCATCAGACAGTTTGTAAGCTGGCATTTTCCAAATTAATTTTGTAATAGTAATTTTACCATCAACTACTTTATCTTGCTGGTTTGCATCTTTCTCATCTGATTTGAATATAACATTAGAATTATCCCCTCTTCTTAAAGTCAAAGCATGTTTCACTCCATAAATTACCTTCTTATAATTTTCACAAAATCCAAACACATGTTCAAGTGGGATAGCAGCGCTGAATTTCCCATTAGCTGAACTTAAGTAGTAATTTCGATCGCTAAATCCTTCGTTTGATTTTTCATTCTTCTTAGTATCGACGCACCAGAAAAATATTATGTTTTCTTTCACATTTCGGGGATAGCTAACTAATCCTTTTAGAGTTGTTGTAATTCCAGGGTAACTATAACCTTCAATTTCTTCATCTCCAATTCTGTAAGAAACTCTATCAATCAAATGCATTAATCCATTGTTGATTATTGTTATTTTTTCATCTTTAAAATTATAATCACTTCCATCTTCTTTATTCAAAGCTCCTTCTATATAAATAAAACTTTTACTAGGTAATACAAACTGATCTTGATTCTGGATAATGATCTTGATATCGTTATGTTCACGATTCAGATCAGTACCTATTTGTGGTTCATAGTTATGCGTTTCAATTTTTTCAATTGATTCATCAACTTTAATGTTTTCATTCCATCTTAAAGAATCCATTTTTTAAAGATAATTTTATCAAATTATTTCAATTTCTAGATCTTAGGTGTAATCGAACAGTTACTTCTTCACCTCTAGTAGTCAGAGCATGTCCATTTTTATCAGTAAGCCAAATTCTCAAATCATAGAGTAAAGGTTGATGTATCGGTAGATAAATTATTGGTTTACTTGGATTTCCTACAATTTTATATCCCGGTGGGACGTTTGGGAAAAAGGAATATAAAATATTATGCAAAGAACCGTTGAGGTATGAGCCGTTAATTGCGCTACAATGAACGAGTATTGCGTTAACAGACATTATGTTCACTATATTTATACTTTCATGTTCTCCAACACCTTCTAAGATAATTTCTCCAAATCCTAACATCGTATTTAAAGATTTTTCTTTATTGAAAAATACTTTTAACGTAGATCAACGGAGAACTATGACGCATTTCAAAGTATTAGTATTTGCTTTGATTTCAATAAAGCCTGCCAATGTTTTTTGAATGAATTCGTTTATACTTTCTATTTCATAACAACCTGTTGGAAGTGTAATTACATTTTCAACACCATTTAATTCATAATAAAATTTATTATTATTTTCATCAATATTAGGAATAGAATGATACATGTCTAACCCAACCAGTGCCATTTCGTGAAATTTATTTTTGTTCAATTCTATTGCTGGACTAAAGTTTATACTTATGTCACTTTTTCTTTCACTAATTACAATGCTTTGAGATTCCATTTTTTAAACAATAAATCATCAAACACCTTTACTTCAGCAGTATTTAATAGACCTTGCTTTAAAAGTTCATGCGTAAGTATTTGCAGTTCATTAAAAACTCCTGTATTTCCAGCGTTAAACGAACCGAACAATAACTGGTGTCTTTTTACAAGATCATTGATGTTAGATGGTAATACAATAATACCTGATCCTGAAACGTCTGAATCCTCTCTGGGAGGATGACGAGGAGGTATAGGAGAAGATGTAGGAGAAGGTATAGGAGTAGGAGTTGGTCTAAAAGTAGACCTTCGTGAAGGGTCGAAATATGGTCTCTGACTTGTTGAAGGAATTTTGTGTCGACTCAAAATTGAGGGTTCTACTATGTTTGGGTTTCTTAAAGGACTTGGTTCAGGGCTTGATTCACGACTTGATTCACGACTTGTTTCACGACTTGATGGACTTGCTGATCTAATTGTTTCTACTGCAGCTTGAGCTTTTTTTCGTTGAACTATTTGATATAAGGGTTTGATAAATTTAGAACATTTCTCACCCTTATTTGCTTCTATGGTACCGTCTTCCCTCAAATAAGCATCAGTTGAATACAACATTTCATAATAATTATTTTTATCTTCGTCCCTAAAATCAATAGGATTTTGCTTTGTTAATAATTCCCATAATCCAGTTGTGCCTTCGTATTCTTTATCTCCAATTTTCAAATCATTACCCAGAATATCTACCTTTTTATTTCCTAGCATAACTTTACTTCCATCCCAACGAATGCCATAAGCTTTATCATACTCATTTCCAGGTTTCCATGCAAAACGCAAGAAATTCAATGCGATAGGTCCAACTACAGTGTTGGATTCAGAAAAGGGCAAAGCTAGTTTCTCAACAGGTTTTCCTTCGATAGATTCAAGTTTTTCATGAGGTATGTCTTTTATTGCCAACCTAGTTTGTTTAGTTTCGTCAACAATTTTAGATAAAGGTTCAATCAATGGCTTGTAAACTTTTTTAACATCATGGTATAAATCCTGTTCGAGTATTTTATCATTTGTGAGTTGCTTTTTCAAACTCTTTGCTAAGTTTAGTAAATCTGAATTAGTTTTGATATCAACCAACGCTTTTTTTTAAAGAGAAAAATTTAAAAAGACTTTAACTTAATATAAGTTCACTCTGAACTGACATTAAGTTCAGTTTCTGAGATCCATGAAGGTTCATAATAACCTTTCCACTTGACCAGAAGTTTTCCTTTACTCTTCTTGAGAATTTTCTCAATTGCATAAACATCACTAGTATATTTTGATAGTTCTTGTTCATAAAAACTTCCTTTTATTTCTTCACCATCCATATCTTTTAATCTATGAGTAATTGGTTCAGTAGACAGTATTTCGGATACAATGAATAACTCATTAGTGAAATTTTGTAAATAACCCTTCCGAAAGTCTTTCCGTTTCTTGCTTATTCTTACTCTATCCCCAATTTTGAGTTTCGGTGATGTGAAAGATGGTTCGGTTGGAGGGAATAAGTTATCATAAACCTTTTTACTGTTCTTTTCCAATGATGCTTGGTTAGGTGTCATTTTTATTGTTCTATGGTAGCTATTAATGTAATTTTGCATTAAATCTTGTAAAACATTCACCCATTTTTTAGTTTTCATATGTGTAAAATATTTCCACATTTTAGTTTTTAACGTCCTGTTGAAGCGTTCCACAACTTGAGCATTGGTTTCATTTTCTGAACTAAACCATTGAATGTTATGTTTCTTGAATAGTTCTTGAGTGGATTTATTTGTAAACTCTAATCCTTTACCTGTCTGAACTTTAGAAGGAATTCGTATTTTAAATAGTTTTTGAAAATAATTTTTGATTTCTTCACCTGTCTTCTTACTTATTGGAATCGCCCATGCATATTTACCGAAAATGTCAATTACTGTTAAAATGTAGTTTTTCCTTGATCTTTATAGTTTTGCATGTCAACCAAATCAGCTTGCCATTGATCATCAATTTTTGATACCTTCACCCTTCTCATTTTGAAATTATGTTTTATTGGTTTATGTAGAGTGTGAGTTTTTTGAGTTTCTAACCAATTTCGTACATGAGTTGAAGATAAGCCGGATTTTTTAACAAGTTGATTCATTCCAGTATAACCGGTCTTTGGATTATAATATAAGTCATTCAAGATTTTATCGCTCACATCAGTGAGCGTGTTAATCCATTTTTTGAAGGCCGAATCCTGCCCAGCTCGTACCTGCCATAATTGCGTTAACTAATTTAGCATCTTGTCGAACGTATTCTGATTCATTTGGATCAGTTGCAATTTCAGCCGCTCTTTTTGCTAGAATAGCATCGGCATAATTTCTGTCTTTCGTTGTTGGATGTTGTGAATAAAATATGTCATGATTCTTACAAGCCTGATCGAGTGAGTAAACTCCTCGATAACCTTCTTGAATTCGCTTCTGCACCTTAGTTCCTGGACCGCAAAATGAGTAGGTATGTTTATTGTTAAATGAACCGTTCGGGACTTGTTCAGATTGAATATTAGATGGTAATTTCAAATGGATTTCAGGTAATGGAAGTTTTCTAAGCAATGTATTTACAATACCCTTTCGAGTTTTTTCTTCATTAACTACTGTTTTTAAATCACTCAAATACTGTTCATTTTCAACAGATAATAAATCTTGGTTATAGAAGTCATTATTGTTGTAGATAATCATTTTTTATACTTTATTTATTGAATATATTTTATAGTGATGTAATGCTAGTGTGTTGATACCATCTGGTAATATATGTCGCTTGTCATCATTACCATTCAATGCAATCTTATTTATTTCTTTAGTATATAATTCGTGGTTTATACTTTGGATATTGTACATCGTTTTGTATATTGTTTCATTATTCAATGCTTTCTTATATTCACCCATTGTGATGTTGTTCTCAATTATGTTCTTACTTACACCTTTTGCTTTCTTACTCACGGAATTTTTCGTTTTGTAACAATATAGTTTTGCTTTAAGACCGACGAATTCTTCAATTGGTATTCCACACGTTTCGTCTTTCATTTTCCCAATTACTTTCATATTTTTAGTTGAATATAGAAAGTGTTCTTTAGAATAGTTTGATGTATCATACAAGTCTTTATTTCTTTCCATATCTTTGTATAAATCTTTTGTTTCGATATCATAACATAATGATTCTGTATCTGTAAACAACATCTTTGCCTCATTACCATATTTCTTTTTAATATGATTTTAATGGAAATTATACATTAATGTTTTACTTATATCTAATACAGATAACCCTGCGTAGATTGGTTTATCAAATTTCAGTCTTTGTTTTTGCATATGACATGCTATCAAATTTTCTGAGAATATTTTAAAACTGGTAAAGTTTGGTTTGTTTGCTAATTTAATTAATTCTTTCTCTGACTTTACTAAACACACATCTACTCTATTTCTAATATTTTCCATTGTTTTACCTAATACTGAATTGTTCATCAGCTTGTAGAAGTATTTTTCAAATTCAGATTTAGCTTGCTGACGCATTTTTGTGCTGATATCAATATATGATTTCATCCATGGACTTTCATCAAACTCTAATATTCTGTGAATTTTCTCCAACTTTAAACCTAGATCTAGATATTGTGTTAGAGATTTAAGATGTACAACATATTTTTCTCGTTTTCCAAGATGTGGAAATAATTCATTTACACCGTTTACTTTGATATTTTCTGGAGCTAATGGTAAATCATTGTGTAGAGCATGTAAGTCTTTCGGATAACTTAAATCCACTTATAATATAAAACCTTTATCTGCTTTGAGTTTCGACTTTGTTTCTTTCCATTTAAAGTTACCAGTAGGTAATGATCGACACATAGCCCAGCCGTAAAGATTATTTGCATCTATGTATGTGATAAAATTATTTGGTTTTCCTTCATCGAATGTTTCTGGAATATATGGATTGTTTGCTTTTGCATATCGTGTTGATATTGTAGAAATCCCACCTCATATTCCTTTTTCAATGAATAGGAGCATATCAGGATCTTCAAACAAATCCAATTCTATTTTTGTATGTTTCAGTAGAGCATCGAAAGACAATCCTGGAGCTGTAAAATAATGTGCTGGATCTTGAGAATAAGTTTTCATGCATGTTAGTCTAAATTGTTTAAATACTTCTGCTAATAATAATGTATCGACTTTTAGATATAAATTATGGTAATCTTTGAATGTTCTACAATTAAAAGCTCTCCACACTTTGAGTGCATGCTGATATTCATCTTCTGAAATATTTTTATTATATAATCTACTGTTGAATTCACTTTTAGCTGGTAAACTATTACAGTTCATTTTTTTATAACTATTTACATATTCATACGGATAAATACCTTTTTTGTTGATCAACTCTAATTGTTGTTCATTGAGAAAGAACTTCGATAATTCTTTGTGCTCAGATAAATTCTTCGAAAGTTTATCTAGAGACGAAGGTAAAAACCTGTAGCTGTCTAAGAACCGTAAGTCTCTGGTGATATCTTTAATTTTTCATGTATGTTTACATACATAAGAATCTACTTTTATGGTTTTTGTAAAACTAATATATTCTTCATCTGTTTGTGGAATAACGTTCAATTTTCCGGATATATTTCCTAAGTCTTTCACGAACAAATGAACATCGTAATTAGACAGATTATGTAAAAACACCGGTATAAAATTTGGATTTCTAATTTTTAAATTACATTTTAAATGAGCTGGACCTTTGTAATGACCTGTCAAATGATTGTGGTCTCTAACTTTATAGTTATCTTCCGTAAATTCTCCGCCACATACATAACATCGTGTGGCTTCTTTATATTTTTCGAATTTATCTGATGGTAAATACATTTTCTTATTTATTTTCAACAGACTATAAATTCTCTTGGTTTCTTTTTCTAAATATTCTACAAACTTTTGGGAAGCATCTTTCCCATTATATATTTCTAAACATGAATATTCAACTGCTTCAGATTTTGTATAGCAACAAAATGAATTAGGATTGTGCTTCTGAATGTTCATGGTGTAACTTGAGTTTTGATTTGGTTGACACGTATCTATTTTTGCCAACGTTCATTCGAAATCAGCATAAATTGCAAAAGGATGCATAATAGTTTTTGGTAATGTTTAAATTTCAATTTACCTCCTTCAAGAACATACTTTGTTGGAGTGTGAACTGAACAATCATTAATGCGGTTTGTTAATAAACATTCTTTTGTGAATGGCCATAAACAATATGGACAGACATGTTTTTTATGACCATCTTTAGTTTGCATAAATGGACTTAATGACTTCATTAATACATAATGACTTTTATTTTCATCTGTTAACAATAAAAGTGATATAACATCGTCATTTTTTACCTTTGTTATTCTCAGAGGACATAATTCTTTCAAGTAATTGAGGTTGTAAACATTTACTGACACATTATTGTTTCTCTCAAATTTATCGATATCTTTAAGTTTCACTGGAAATGTTATGTCTCTGAAATTTAACTTTTCAGCTTTAGTTTTTAATCTTTTAGATATTCTATTGCCGTTTTTCTCATCTCGGCAATAATATCTCGCTACACTCCACATAAAGCATTTATTATCGGCATTTTTAATATTAATTAGTTTATAAGTCGATTTTTGAAACTTTTCAGGTAATTCTTTATAACTAGAACCTTTGATAGGTTTGTATTCAATGGTTTTTAAATTGAAGTCTAATAATTTATCTGTTATCCAGCCAGAGGAGTTTTTCGTATATTCTTCAATCTTTCTAATAGCTTCTTTATACAGATCATCAATGTTTGTGAAGTTTTTCGATATGCCTACAAACTTACCTGTATTCATCCATGCTGTTGAATATACCTTTTCATTTTTTTCATTGTTTTTATAAAATTGAACTAAAATTGCCAATTGTATCTTCATATTATCAAACTTTTGCTCTCCCAAAATTGATCTCACAACCGGTGTCATATTCCTCATGAAAACTGTCGGATCAATAACTGATATATCAGAGAACATATATTCCAGGCATTTTTAATTTATAGCACATTTTTTTCCTTTGAAATTACAGCCATAAACGTTTCTAAAATGCTTCTTTGATTTCTTATGCTGTTATAGATTTTTTACTTCTACTTTACATATCTTACATACCTTTTCCTCAAAATATGAATCGGAAATTAATTCTTGATTTATGTTTTTAATATGCCTAGTAGATTTTTGATGTGTTTTTAGGTTAGAGACATTTATATTACATATATTACAGAAATCTTTGTTTCTATCAAAATACAGAACCCAGATTAATAGTTTACTCACGTTTTTATTGTGTTTCATGCTTTTCTCATGTCTTCTCAAGTTTATGATGTAAATATTACATATATTACAAAAATTGTTACTTGAAGTCATCTTCACTGAAATTTTCTTCAAATTATTATGCCTTTTTGTATTCATAGTATTAGATATATGTGATACATCAAATGATTCCATTTTTAATAAATTATGTTCCCAGTATATTTTGAAAATTTCAATGTTTTTTTCAAATGTAAATTTTAAAGCATTCTGAAAATTTATGTTAATCAAAATGAAAAGCAATATTCCATGTGAAGTAATAGATGCTCAAAAATTTGCAAACTCGATGTATTTACTTTATTTACAACCAATTGTAGCTCCTTCTCTCGTTATCGACTAACGAGACAACCATAAAAAGAAAAACACATTGAAGAATTAAACTTAATAAAATGGAAGATATTATTACAGATATTCAAAGAGAAGTTGTTCTCAATACTGCAAAAATAAATCAATTGCAATTTGATGTTAATCAGATTCAAAATGATGTCGAATTAAATAGGGAAGTTATAACTCAATTAGAGTCAGATATCATTCATCTTGAAACATTAATCAGTAACGTTTCTTATGACACCTAAGGTAGCTTTTTCTCTCGTTATTGCCCAACGAGACAACCAATAAGAAAGAAAAATACATTGAAGAATTGAACTTAATGAAGTAGCAAATTTAAAAAAACAATGTTTACAATTGCTACAAACAGAAAATAAATTTTGGAAAATGAGTTGTAGTTCATTAGTTATATAAAATGGTGTATATGTGGAAAGACAGTAAAAGAAATACTCAAAAGAATCACTTCATTTTTCCTTCTCCTGGCTTGAGATGTCTCATCGGAGGGAGATCAAACTGTGGTAAAACTTCTTGATTAATAAAACTTCTGTTAGAAAAATTTGTCGATTTTAATCATCTTTTTCTGTACAGTAAATCAATACATCAACCAGATCATAAACTGTTGAAGAATGCTTTTGATAAAGGCTATAACCAATCTGAAATAATTGAATTATTTGAAAAGGGCAATGGTAATATTGACGATTTCCTTGAGAATTTACCTATTAAAAGAAACTCAAAATTTAAAATTGAATATTTTCAAGATATGACAACTATTCCTGACCCAAGTGACGTAGATTCAGAAAGGAAAAATCTTTTTATTTTCGACGATATAGCAACTGAAAGAGATCAAAGTCCAGCTGATAGCTTTTACACTAGAGGTAGACACAACAACTGCTGTTCAATTTACTTATCATAAAATTATTATTTATTACCGAGACAAATAATTAGAACAAATGCTAACGTTCTAATTCTTTTTGGTTTAGACTCAACTGATATGAAGAACATTTACACAGATATCATATCTCAGGACATGCCCTTTGATGAATTTAAAGAGTTTTGTTCAAACACATACAAAGAACCATATAATTTTATCTTTATTAATAAAGACAGATATCCACTTCAAGGTAGGTACTTTCAAAACTTTGATAAATTATATATTCCTAAAAAATACTTCAGAGAATGGAATTATTCCTAAACATACTATTTATTGTTTTTATTGATGAAACTCTTGTGGTTAGATTAAGAAAATTGAAATTTATATATAAAAGTGACTTAGTCGTTTGTGTAAGTCGTTTCTGCTTATAAAAAAGTAAAATTCGTCAACGAATTAATCTTCTTTGAAATTGTTTTTTAAATAATTTCAATTATAAGCTAATTGTGGTGAATTGTGCCCTGATTGGTATTGTGCTTACTACTGTTGTGCTATTTCCGCTGCACAAGTGGCCTCCCGAGCTAGTCTGTCTACTCGTTCGTTGAGTATTATTCCGATGTGGCTGGGAATCCAGCAAAAGGTTACTGATTTATTTAATAGAATAATACGACATTGAATCATTTGAACAAGTGGGTTTTTAACTGGGGTATGAATGATTGCTTCAATGGCACTACGCGAGTCACTATATATTGTGGTTGAGTTCTCATGTCTTGTAGCTAAGGAATTCAAAGCGCTGTAAATGGAGTAAAAATCTGCTGTATAAACACTGGCATTATCACAAACACGCTGGGAATTTTGGACATTAGTGTGCACGTAGGCGAATCCAACCCCTATGGCAGTTTTTGATCCGTCTGTATATACGCCTGTAGAGTTCTTGTGTTGATCTCGATGTTGTATGAAGGATCCTCTTAGCTCATGTGCTGTCACTGAGTTTTTAGATGTTTTATAGAGGTCTGTGCATTGTGTAATTTTCATCATCCACAGTGGGCAGGGTGGAGGTACTTCCAGGAGTATTGATCCCATTGGTATACGATTTACTTTTCTTAACTGTTCAGCTCTATGTAGAAAACTTCTTCCATATGTGTGATTTTCAACATGATCATCGTCGTCACTCTCTCGGTCTTCATAGTTCATCAGGTTGTGTAGAGGGTGGGATGGATTTACTGCGATGCGTGCATATGTATTCAATTTTTTGATATTTCGATGTGTTTCTTGGGGTTTAATTCCAGAATTGGCATACAGGCTGGGTAAGGGCGAGGAGCGAAGCGCTCCTGTTGCGATACGTATGGCAGCGTTGTGAATGGGGGCGAGTCGTTCTAGAATTGATCGAGGTGAGGAGGAATATATTTCAGAGCCATAGTTCAGTCTTGGTTTTATAAGCATAATGTATAATCGGAATAAAGTTAGGCGGTCTGCTCCCCATGTTTTGTGCGACAGGTGCTTGAGTAAGTTCAGACTACTGATGCATGAAGCTCTCAGAGTCATGATATGTTGCTTCCAATTTAATCGATAATCTATAATCATTCCCAAGAATTTGTGATGATCGACATTTCGGATTGTTTGGTGATTTAAGAAAAAATTATTCGCGAGTTTGGGACAGTTACGTTTTTTACAAATGTGCATAGATACACATTTTTCTGTCGCAAAGGAAAAACCGCTGCGGTTGCTCCAGGTCGTTAGTTTATTAAGGGTTAGTTGGAGTCTGCGTTATATACTCGCGATTATTTGTCCAGAGGACCATATAGTGAAATCATCTACGTGGAGAAAATGGTTCACGTTAGGTGGCAAGTTTTCAGTTATGGAGTTAATAGCTATTATGAAGCAGGTGCAAGATAGTATGCTACCCTACAGGATTCCTACATTGATCGGAAATGGTGTGGATAAGGTGCGACCTATTCTTACTTTTATTAGTCTATCAGCTAGAAAGTTAGCTATGAATTTGAGAAAATTTCCCTGGATGTTCCACCTGGTTAGTGTTTTCAACAGTCCATGTCGCCAGGCCGTATCGTAGGATTTTTTTATATCGAAAAAGATCGCTATCACATGTTGCCTCTTCTCGTAAGCAGTTAAGACATCCTGCTCAAATTCCGTTATGTTGTCAATGGTACATCGATTTCTTCGGAAACCTGAGTGCTTTGGGGATATTTTTTGGGTTTGCTCCAGTATCCACATTAGTTTGGCATTGACCATTTTTTTCCAGGAGTTTACAGAGACAGCTAGTAAGTGATATTGGACGGTAGTTTGATGGATTGTATGTATCTTTTCCAGGTTTTAAGATGGGAACGATAATTGCTGTCTTCCAGGCTGAAGGGAAAAGTTGTTCTGAATATATTTTGTTATTTGTGTTCAATGATAAAGATTTTAAAGAGGGATGGTCGGACTTCAGCGTTGAGTAAGTTACCTGATCTTTTCGTGGGCTACTATCCCGAGTTGTGGACAGAGCACATTGAAATTCTCGCATCGTAAACTTTGTATTGTGATGTTTTTCAGGTTCATCATTATCAAAAATAATAGGTCTGCTTTCTATGTGAGCTTTATGCCGCAAAAAATCGTTTGAGTAGTTATTTTCAGATGCCCAGGCAAAGTGAGCTGCTAATTCCTCTGCGACTTCATTGTGGGCAGTGACTTTACCCCTACCAGGTATTTCTAAAACTGGTGTTGGTTGCAATGTATATTTCCCAATCATTTTCCCTACTTTCCTCCACACTTATAAATAAATGTATTTAGAAGTATGAGCGCTGACCGCTCTCACGGGATTTTGTTGACCCTAGCTATGGTAAGGTCGGACTTCTATTTAGTCTAATATATTGTGTTTTTGTTTCGTTATTAAATTTTACGGTTCACTTATCAATTCTATTGTTAGGTATTATCTTCTTCATCATCTGTATTTAATTTCTCAAACCCTATAGTGATTTGACTTAATTTTTGTACTAAATCATTTGCCATGTATTCATTACTACTCTCTGATGAGATTAAATGATGTACGTGCACTAATACTTAAATATTTTGAAACACTCTCGACAATGTGGATTCATTTTGAATACACTCACCGAGGTGTGAATGGATCAACTTGAGAACACAGGAGAGTAGTTCTTTGCGTGGGGAGGCGAAACATGAGCGGATTTCAGGGGGGTTCGAATGTTCAAAGCAAGCTTGATTACTCCTGGTAATTTATCCGAGAAAAGTGAACTTTCACAGTTGAATGAGTTAGAGTGCCTATTTATGATATTGTTTGTTAGGAGGTCTTATTTACCAGTGTGTCTGCATGCAATTTCCCCTGACATTGACTCTACCTCACCCCTTTACTCGTAACACTGCGAATTGTGAACGCGGTTACTACATTCTGAACTGACTTTTATGCATCAGCTCATAGTGGCGTGAGGCAATATAGCCTTTGATAGGTCACAGTTGGATAAGAAAACGTGAGCATCAGCACCCACCATGATACCATGGCAGACAGTGACTGAGTTAGGAGAATAGTTGGGAATAATTCAACGCTCCTAATCAAGATCCAGCGTATGCATCGCGTCTCTCAACTAGTTATAACCAAGAAACTATGTTTATTATTTTAACATATGGTAATATAGACAAAATGAAAACAGCCCATTTCATTGAATAAATAAAAAATACAATAAAATATTATAAGTTAAGACTTAATATCTAAGCTGTCAATATGGCTGTTTACTATATTGGTCTATCTTGGTCTCAGCAAGGTGAGCTAAATATTTTGAAGGAAAGTTTATTTTCACTTGATTATGGGAGTGGTCAATATTCATAGAGGAATTATGATTCTAGGGGCATCGTGAGAGTTTTTGACGATTATCAGCAGGTAACGAAGTCTTTGTTCCCATGACAAGTATTCTGTGTTGTGACCGAGCTTTTGAGTATTAAGAAAGCTTGAAGTTACCTCTACTTCGAGTTATATGGTTATGATGACTAGTACACGCGGTTAACAATTTTTTACGCTCTGTGTCGCTATGATAATTTTTCTCTATTTTATACATAGAACAACATATTGAAAGCTCATGCAGATCCTGAAGTTGAAGTAGCTTAAAGGTTTTAAATTTCGCAAAACTTTATAATTAATAGAGGAAGAGGAGTGATATCCGCCAACAGATTCCGTAATGTCGAACTTGAAGACGAAGACGTAGATATCACCCTCAAGGGTCTCCCTCCTAAATTTCGAAGTACTACTAAAACGTAGTTCAAGAAGTTGTAGGTAAGAGGGCTCGGGCTCCAGAGAGCTAAAACCATAAATGGCTAACAACCTCGGCAATCACAGAGTCCCTGAATCCTCTGCAACGACCACCCTTGCGGACCGGTAGTGCCGGAGCTCCGCTCGTCCACCGCGTTAAAGGTAGGACTTCACAGCCCGCAATGATTGCGCACTCTCGAGAAGGATGTCGGTATAATCAAAAGCAGGTGATGAGGTGGTGAAGAATGCTATATATGTTTTAATTTACGAGCTCTTTATAACATCCTAAAATGAATTTATTTTATTCTGCATTGGAAGATTTTTAGAAGTGCGGAAGAAATGATACAATAAAAAACGATTTCGTACATAAATGGATCATTCGTGTGAGCATCATATTCTAATTTTCTTATCGCGGTAATAGTTCGTTTTCGAAGTGCAAAGACCTTTTAGTTTTTTTTATTAGTTCTGTCGCATGTTTCTATTATTTATGTTGTACAAATGTTTCACAGAAATCAGGTTACCGAAGAAATTTGTCTCAATTGTTAAAAACATATTACTGTTCAGCAAGACATTGCTCACGTTACTAAACTTGGATACCCCAGTTGTACGAGTGACGCTTTTCTGTAATGGTTCGCACTCGGTATTGCTGCATTTGTGGGCTTGCAGCAGCGAAGAATCCCGGACTCGCGTTCTTCAAGTAAGTTACGTCGACGTACGTTATGAATGAGTGGTTTGAATATAAATCTAGAAATGATAAAAAATCTGCTTGGACTGAATAACTGTATACCTAAACTCCTTTGGTAACACGGGATTATAATAAAATATACTGGAATTTCAATTCTAGATTTTTTTCGACAAATATCGGTAAAAGAATAAAATAATTATTGTACAATATAACCATAAGTCACGAAAAGGATGCTAATGGGGTCAGACCGATACAGTAATATTGTCATTTGCGACCTGACCTTCTGTCTTTCGCACACCAAAGAAGTAGATCTCCAGCCTCTCCGCACTGAAAATATCAGTTCACGCCCAACCATCAGCACGTTAACACCATTTGACCTCTCTGTGTTCTTCTGTCATTGATTCCCTTTGATGACCATTGTCGAGACTGTTTAGCGTCACTATAGCTGAGTGGCTCCTTGGGCTGGCGGCTGCGGTGGGCGCCGCGACTGCTCTCGCACTCTGCAGAGGATGGGTCATGAAACGCTGACGCGTCGCATGGGGTGCTCGGCTGCGGACTTCTACAGCTACCATGAGCTGTTGGTCGCCTCAACAGCATCGCACCGGTGGCAACGAGGGCGCCTTCTTTGACGACTTCCTGCAGATCATCGCGACGGAGACTACGGAACCAGTTCGCTTACGAGGTGGGTCGCAGTGACATACGAGTATAGCGCTGTGTACGGTCGACCCTTCGTAGCGAATCCTCCATCTAAAAACGATGTTGGTTCCCCACTCCATCGTTACTACAAATTAGTGTTGGTCGGTGCGGGCTTTAGGTCTCTATAGAGGGAAGCGATTGAGCTGGGGCAACGAACTTACTGCTAATCTAAAACGTAACTTATTGCTAATCTATGCACAAAACCTTAGTGCTAACTTATTGCTAATCTATGAATAAAACCTTATTTCTAAAATATTGCTTATCTGTAATTGTAAGAGCTGCTAAAATATTATTGATCTGCAACTGTAAGACCTGCTGATATACTGCTACTATATTGCTGTTCTCCTATATTAAGTAATGCTTGATAAAATCCTTAATCTAATCATCTTTTTTGTTAATCTCAAGACGTCTATAATAAATTAATCTTTGCTTGCAGCTCACACCCATCCGCTTTCTTGGGATCCTTGTTAACTCAATTATTTGTTTGCAGCCCGATCTGGCCTTCCGATTCGTGTGTGCCGGTGGGTCAGCCGTGGTCCTGCGCTACCAAACCTGCATGGCTTGGTCTTCCACGACTGGCGAGGGCAGTTTTACTGCCGGTGTTAACTCATAGCTAAACTGGAACCAACAGTAAAGTTTCATTACACTGGTGCTATATTTCCTTCACCCGCCGTCATTTTCGATAATTATTATTGCATATACTATAAAGAGCAAGTATAAAGTGAGATCAGTGAATAGATTTCAAATATTAGATTGAAACTTTATTGACATTTAAGTAGGCGGACCAATCGAGAAACTCGTGATTGTTCATTGCTCTAAAAATTTTCATGAGATTTTTGGAAATTTTTCCAAAACAGATCGAGTAATCTTAGAAAGAGGTCAGGTTAAAACAAAAGATATGTTGGAAGAAGTACTTCGGTTGCCCTCGTCAATAAATAATACATTTGCTCTGATGATGGCAGAAGCATCTCATAATGAAAGCTCTTTAATGAAGCTCTGTTGAACAGGTATATAAAGACTGAGATTGTAGCTACATATCACTACTGGCAGATCTCATAACACGAAAAAAAATGGACCGACGTGCTACCGAGGCAAATACGTGTATCGAGGTCTGTTTTAGTGAAAAGTAGCATTTGATAGATAAGTGCGTGAATTCTAAGTGCAATGACACATTCTCAGAAATTCAAGAAAACAGGCGTTTACATCACATATATAATTTAATCCTTCCATCTCATTAATTTCAATTTTCACCTTCTCTTTAACAAATTGAGCCGTCCATAATTTGTTTGAAAATCTTGTTCAACGCATTTCTCAGTTTTCAGTAATTAGTGAATGGACAACGCTTTTCCTTGATACATGTATAATAGGAACACTTTTATCTCTTTGGTCATTCATCCATGCGTACAGCAGTGCTTTAGTTGTTTTGATTGTTTAATAGTAACCTCCAATCAACTAATTTTGCGAGGAAACGAAAGAAGAAAAGCATGTCATCAAAGTTAGAACTTCTTAAAACGATGTCTGAGAAAAGCCGTTCTTAAAATGGAGGTGTGTGAGCAGATTCCAGGTCCGAGACTCCGCAGTAAGCCTGATTTTTCCCCTGTAATTTATCAGTAATTTTGGAATCATTTTTGATTCGAGAGATAATTTTGAAACTATTTTTGTTTCGAATTGATTTGAGAGATTGTTTGAGCACACTTTTAGAACCAGTTACTATTATAGCTAGTCTACATTAAGTTGCAATACGTTTAGAAATACTAATCTATCGAATGGATTTCTTTTATTATTTTTTCTCAACAATATAGTTAACATAGTAGGATTAGTTTTTTTATTCCTAGTCGAAAACTTTATTGTTAGTATTGTTATATTATTAGATATATTAGTAAATAATTTCATTACTTTGTCCATGTACTGCTTATAATGGTTTCATTTTAATATAATTGTAAAAGTATTGGTATCGGTTGTAGTATAGGTTTATGCATTGATTCCCAAAGTGGGCGGAAACGCCCCTTTGTGGGTGGTACCAAGGCACAGGGGGGCGTTGAGTACCTCTGTCTCTTGATGCTCTGTTGCATCAGTTCTTCAAATGTCGTCAAGTTTTTTACATTTAAAAATTACCTGATCGATGCAATGCCCATGCAGCTGTACACCTTAAGGGTGCTTACACACCAAAAGATTTGAAGCGAGAAAACAAGCGAGCTTGAACTGATTAACATGGATTCCTATAGGAGTTCACACACTGCAAGCGAGCAAGTGAGCGAGCGAGAAAGACTAAAGATTGGCTGAAGCGAGAAAGCGACTCAAAGATGATTTCACGCTTGAAAGCTACAGCGAGAAGCCTCTGGCAGTCATGGAGCTACGATATATGGAGGGAGCATAGCGCACTCCGATCGGGCTCAATTTGGCTGCAAAAGTTGAAACACTCGGGCACTCTCAATGCCCGACACGTCACAATTCTGAGCCAACCAAAGACGCTTGGCTGAAGTTGGCTTCACCCACCTTCCTTACAACCCCACCTCATTTTCCAAAGCAAGATTAGTACCTCACCACAAGTCAAAGGGTGAGGTGTGCGTGCAAGTCGCTCTAATTTGTTATAATCAAGGGCCTGTAATCGTTATAGTTTTCAACTCTTAATGTATCTTTGCTAGTAATTTTGATATTATTAAGTGTCCTCAAGTTAGGAAACACAATTTATTGTCTTTCGGAGTATTAGAATCCCAAATTAATCATTAACGATTGAATGATTAACTAAACAGCTGGAAGAGCATTCAGCAAGCGTGTGCGCACTCTAGCGTAGTTGGTAGGTAACTGGCTTCCGTGCTGACGTCACTCTCGCGAGACGGCTGTTGGTTACCACAGACAGAGGAGAAATCTCAAAAACTGGTTCTCTTCACAGACGGCTATGCTCCCTCCATATATACTCCCTCCACGCTGGCAGTGCGCGGTGAGATGTCGACGAGTAAGGTGTGCCGCCTAATCTCTCCAGCATAGACTGAACTCGTTATCTTGGAAGTTTATGCTGTACTGTGCCTTTGGAACTCAAACAAAATATCCAAAACACAGTAACAGATTAAATGTTTCAAAGTAATGGGACGAAATAGGAATAAAACTCAACGTTGCAAACATATGCTTGTACCGCTTGCTTCTGTCATAGAACTCTCTCTATGACATTCAGGAGCAAACTGGCTGTTTTCTGGTGTGTGATAGATCTCGCCTGACATCTTCCTCTCTCGCATGCTTTCTCGCTTTCAGTCTTTTGGAGTGTAAGCACCTTAAGCCCCGTACACGAGAAAGCAAGCGTGCTTGAATTGAATAACATGGATTCCTATGGGAGTGCACACATTGAAAGCGAGCAACCGAACGAGCGAGAAAGACTGAAGATTGGCTGAAGCGAGAAAGCGACTCGAAGATGGTTTCACGCCACGTGTGGTCTACCAAAAGAATAAGGTCTCAATTTTGATGATATTCTCTTTCTGTGCACTACTTCTGGTGTTCAAGCAGCAAGACTAAGTATTGCTTCCGACGGGACAAAAAAAATATCAACTAGGAATTGAACTTGCTTCCATCTTCGCATTGCGTAAATGTCTGCACTGTTGAAAAGGCCTGAAGGGTAAGTAACTACGTCATTCAGCACCAGCAGGTGGTTAGGCGTCCAGGATGCTGAGTCTGAAGGATCGCTCGACATCTCCGTAAGGGGGCGGTTGTTCAAGATGGCTTCGACTTCGCACATCAGCGTTGATAGTTATTCTGAGTTCATACAAACTCGCTGTTCGTTCAGTAACACCGAAAAAACGTTTCTCACCGATCTGATAATTCGTTCCCTTGCGCCGCCAAAATGCGACGCTGAAGGGGATTAAATTTCCACGAAATGTCCTTTTGTTTCAGCCAGTTCTTGATTTTCGGTTTGTTCAGTTCCTTAATCGCTTCTTTCATTTCTCGATACGCTCCTTTGAAAATGGTTTCATTGTCGCTAATTAGCGACAAAACATTGCCTCTGCGACTAATGAAACGACGTAGAGCGTTTATGAAAGATTCAATGGTCAAAGATTCCGATACTTCCAAGTGAACGGCTCTGGAGGACATGCACGTGGAGATCACTCCGTAGCGCTTTTCGCGTCTTCTTCCGAAGACCAAGGAGAAGGGTCCAAAGTAATCAACACCGACATCCGTGAAGGCTGGGCGGTCTCCCGCGACTCGTTGATGAGGAAGTTCTGCGAGATTTTGTTCGCTAGGTTTGCCGTGCCGTTTTCTGCAGGAAATCCATTCCCGCACTATTTTCCTTGCCTATGAACTTGCTCGAACTATCCAATAACGCGAACGAAGAGTACATAAAATAGCTTCTCGTCCTAGATGACCCACTCTCAAGTGAGCGTCGAGTGCGATGAGCTCAACGATGTAAGAATTTCCAGGAAGAATTATCGGATGCTTCGTTTATACGCCAGTGCAGAATTATTTATTCTTCCTCTGACTCTCATCAATCCATCATCGTCGAGGAATGGGGTGAGTTTACGCAAAGGTTATTTTCTTGCAGAGTTCGATTGTTCTTCAAGCTTTCTAAAAGTAAGGGATAAATATTTTCTTGGACATATCCAAAATAGCGATTTCAGCTTTATTCAGATCGCTAACAATTTTTTTCGAAGTTGTTACCGCCATGCGCTGCATGAACTTCTTAAGAAGCAGGAATGCAGCGACGCAAATTTTCAGTTTATACCAACTTGAAGTTAATTCCATTAATTTATCCAACGGAGTTCCGCAGGAATTGATGCTGGTGGCCAATGCCTTCACTTCCGGTTGCAGCTCGGCATCGCCTGGAGGTAAGGTTTGGTCATAATTTTATTCCGGTGCGGATAAGGTCAAGTCGTAAAGGAATCGAGGGCCGTTGTTCCACAGGGAGGAATTCACGAGTGCGACTGTATCCGCACCTGTGCTGATTATATCAGCTGGATTTTCTTTAGTATTTATGTAGCACCAATCTTGTGCTGAAGGAAAGTTTCTAATGAAGGAAACTTTGTTGGTCACGAATCTCATGAAGCGGCTCGTTTCGCTTTTGATGTAACGCAAAAACCGTGACGCTATCAGACCAGAAACGCACTAAACTTATTTCACTGCACAATTCACGCTTTATTCTTTCCGACACTTCCACTGCCAACTTAGCACTGCACAGCCCTAATCTTGAGGGTCGAGTTATTGATTGGAGTTATGCGGGCTTTAACAAACAACAATGAAGTTTCCGCCGTGCAGTTTCCTAACGACCTTGCGTAGCCTACCGCGCCGTAAGCTTCGCTGCCATCGCAAAAAATGTGTAGCTCCATTGTCAGCGTCTTATTAGCTGCCGTGATGCACCGCGGTACTTCAAAGTTAGGTAGTAAATTGACACTTTTATTTCACTTTAACCAATAAACGAGCAAGTCGTCAGGTAGGTGGTCATCCCAAAAAAGTGTACGCTTGCAGGTTTCGTGAAATATCCTTTTCGCTGGAATAAACACGGGTGTAGCGAGACCGAGGGGATCGTAAACTGAAGCCATCGTTTTCAACATCTCTCTTCTAGTTTTCACATTCGCGTTTATAGTAACGGCGAATCCTAGTGTGTCCCTTTCTGTGTTTCAGACAACGCCAAGGGCTCTTTCCTCTGGCATAAGAGTTCTGCTGTCCAGAGTTTTGAATTTTGGAGACAAGTCCTCCGATGAAAGGGTTCCAATTAAGATCTTTGAGTTGCTTAAAAACGATGCTAACTAAATGAATCCTCCGGTTCCCACAGTAGCTTTAATTTCCGTTTTCAGTGAGATTTCTTCGTCGATGGTTTTGGTACTCTTCAAAATATCATCTATGTAGACATCCTGAAGAATTGCTTTTCGTGCTGCAGAGCTGTGAGCTGTATCATCGAGAGCAGTTTGCTGGAAATCGTAGTTTGCAACGCTGGGTGAACTTTTCGCACCGAAAACGTGCACGGTTAGTTTGTATTCTACAATCTTCGTTTCGTCGTCTGGATCGAACCAAAACAATCTCATGAAGTCCACGTGTTTCGTTGGCACCTTCACTTGATAGTACATTTTCTCTACGTCAGCAGTAAAGCCGTGCATAAATTTCCAAAATTTCATCTAAACTCCGATCAGGTTGTTGGCGAGAATTAGCTTATCATTCAGGGATACACCCAAAAACCTAAGCGAGCATTCGAAAACGGTTTTGATTTTCCTCTTCTGTCTATGATACACGCTGTGATTCGACAAGTACCACGTTTTCCCTGGTTCGCGGGCCAATTCTTCGTCAGGAACCTTTCCTATGAAGCCTCTATCGAGCATCACGTTCATAAACTTTAAATAGTCTTCAGAAAGTTTCCCGTCTCTTTCGAGTCTCCTTTTCGTAGCCGAAAATTTGTCGTACACTTGATTACGATTGAGTGGAATGTATGGATTTTTCTCTCGGAAGGGCAGGCCGATTTCAAGAGACTTTGAGACGAATCTATCCGAGGCGAATTAATGGAAACTGTATTCATTGATGGCCTAGATCAGGCATTAAAGAAAACAATGACAGCCAGTGAGCCTGGAAGCTCGCAGATTGTATCAGAACGGCACAAAGATGTGAACGGTTGCTTGAAGACTAAAAACTGCGAAGACTTTTTTGTGCTATGTGCGAATCTGAGCTTTCGCTCCCCATGCCCAACCAATGCAGGGTTGGACGTGTAATCAATTATGCCACATATCTAGAAAATGTCGTAGTAAACAAGTGGTATTTTCGGTGCGGAATGCAGTTTCCCCAAACGTATATCGAAAGCAAATAGAAGGTTTCAATTTCAGACTTGAAAGTCATTTCGATAGAAATTGTTTGACTCAACGGAACGAACGAAGCCAGTCGGAGCAAGCTAGCTAGAAGCACAGACAGGCCACAAAACTTGTGGTGCCTAGTAAAACTCTAAATATATTATAATGAATTATATATTAAAACTAAAGCGTTGGTTGCGATTTAAATTGCATTTTAGCGACACCAAAAAAATAAATATTTTACAAGCACATCACGCATCGAAATACTAAAGGCTCTATGGCAACATTTTGCCAAGGCCGATCGTCATGTGGTGGACACCAGCCCATTTCCCAACAACCACCATCACGATGTAGTTGTACCGTGTCCTCCATAAAACCGTCTGGGGTGAGTGTCTACTTTTGGTAAAATGTGCTTTTGTGTACTATGTGATTGTGTTGAATGTGTTCATGTGTAAAAAGCGCACAAATCGAGTGAAATGAATTGTATTCTAGACCATCATGCTATTGATATAGTTTGGTTGAAGTGAATAGTTAGTTACCTGACGCACGGCAAGTGACCGGCGATTGATTCGGCGGACATATAGAAGGGCCCCAATGATAATTATTGTAATGTCACAAGCATTTAGATTTTTGTAGGTTGTAATTAGAGGAGAACATCATGTAACTAGTTATTAAAACTCGAATCTAATTAGCCATTGATTAATTGTTATCATTTGATAGAACGAAATAGTTAGTTGTTGAAGAATAAATAATAGTTAATGTGTTTCCAATGTCACAAAGGTCGGTTAATAAGTCGTATTTCGTAAAGTAGCCCGTGTACGATAGTCATTTCTGCTTTAGCAGGCGGATGGACCCTGTCCTGCATTCACTAACACCAATTATTATTTCTGGCGAATGGAATTAATTCTTTTCATTCATTTTCTTATGTGACCGTACATTTTTTGTTAATTCATGCTTGCATTATTTTATATTATATAAACCCCTTTTGTTCTTCGTCAGATCACAGCTACCCCCTTACGTTTACACTCTTAGTCACACTATTTTACGTTCTCTTTACTTCTTGAGATTACTGGCCTCAGTCATCTAAACAATAAACCCATTTCTCCGACCGCTTTGTTACTATCCCTTACCGGGCCTTAAACCCCATGATAGACTCGAGGGAGGTGCTACAGAAAATTAGCAACCTTCTACAGTGGTGACCCTTTCGCTCCAACACCCACCTTCACTATTTTCACCCAACTCATATTTTTCCTCATACATAAAAATACACCAATTATACATAATTATAACAACAAAGGGGGTAGCTCGCCAGTCGCTGAGGCCTGCCGGACTCCTGTCATCCAACCTGTTTGGACGCCATTATCAAGAAAAAAGAAAAAAGATCCGGCGTGGTGCCCAAGAAGCCGAACACAGTTATTTAAACAATTTAAACAATTTATTTACCACAGGAGATACAGAGGTAGAATGTTTCTTAAGTCTAGTACAATGGACAAGTTTGAATATAGCTACCTGTGGGCCCGAATAAGTTCAGCGACTTCTGGGGCATCCTACCATCAACATTATTCTAAGGTGTACAATAATGTTTAACCTAAATCACTTAACCGAGTTTCGCATTTGACTGATCAGTGAGATAATTTACTCGATATCAGATATTTCATTTTACAATATAGGTTATATGGACTATATTTAACAGTATATTCGATAAAAGATTTAACAGCAGACTGAAGGCAAATTACATATTACATATTACCCATGGCAAATATCATTATTGGAAACAGTCATGTAGGGGACAAGATTTGACTTGGTGATCTTACACGACTAATATTCCGATTGGAAGTGAGTCTCGAGATTTCTTTTGAATACCTTGTAAGAATTACTGTCACGGATCTCCGCAGGTATTGAGTTCCAAGTTTTAGTTCCAACGAAGAGGATACTGTGTTGCGATCGGGCCTTTGAATAATAAGGAAGCATGAATTTACTTCTATTTCGGGTTAAATGGTCGTGATGACCAGTCTGCGCACTTAATAATAGTTTCAGGCTATTGCCGCCATCATTTCTTAATGTTTTGTAAATGAAATTACAAATGGAGATTTTGTAGAGATCTGAAAGTTTAAGTATTTGTAAATTTTTGAAGTAATCATTTGTGTGAGCATTATATTCTAGATTCTTTACCGCTCTGATTGCTCTTTTTTGCGGAGTAAAAATTATATTGGTTTTATTTTTATCAGTTCCGTGCCGTGCCTCTATTCCGTACTGCAAGTATGGTGAAATGAGCGTTCGGTAGAGCATTCGTAAAGCTGTTTCAGGCAGGTAATTTTTAACTTTATTCAGGACTCCGATGGATTTCGATAATTTAGAACTAATATGAGCGATGTGCTCTTTAAAGGTCAGATGTTTATCTATTATGATGCCCAGAAACTTGCATGAGTTGGTTTCTTCGATTTCACCTTCGCCAAATTTTATGTGTGGGAGAGATATGCTTTTCTTGTATGAGAATGTAATATATTTTGTTTTTTCGATGTTGAGGCTTATTTTATTAGCTTGAAGCCATAATGAAACTTTATGGAGTTCATTATTTATACTTTCCGCAATCATAGCGGGATTTTGGCTCGGAAGGACCGTAGAAAGCGTGCTGTCATCGGCAAAACGTATGAATTTGAAAAATGATGTTGATTTGATAATATCATTTATAAATATCAGAAATAGGAGAGGCCCAAGGACAGATCCTTGTGGAACTCCATGGCTAATTGTCTGTGGGTCCGATTTTGCGTCGTCTACGACAACGTATTGCTTCCGATTTGTTAGGTATGATTTGAACCAATCATGGGCAATTCCACGAATGCCATAACAGTGTAGTTTCGAGAGTAATATCTTATGGTCCACACAGTCGAATGCTTTTCGAAAGTCAAGAAAAACGGAGAAAACAAGCTTTCCCCCATCTATATTAGAGTAAAGGTACTGTAAATGATTTAATACAGCTTGTGTCGTTGATTTCTTAGAACGAAAACCGTATTGTCTGTCATAGAGAAAAGATTTTTGTTCAAAATACGAATACACTTTTTTATACACAATTTTTTCAAATATTTTGCTCATAATTGGTAAAACAGAGATAGGTCTATAATTATTAACGAAGTTTTTATCACCATTTTTAAAAATAGGCGTGACTCTGGCAGTTTTGAGAGAGTTGGGAAAGATACCTTGAGAAAGTGAATGGTTGATAATATTAGATATGCACGGTGCTATTATATCAGCAATAGACTTAACAATTTTAGCTGAAAATGTATTTAATCCATTTGATTTATTTTTCAAGTTGTTTATGCACGTAATTACATCGGAGGGATTATTTGGCGTGAAAAAGAAAGAGTTGTGTTCACGGACATGGTCCATGTATTGCAAGTGGTCTGTAGGTTCACTAACGACACTATCGGCTATATTTTTCCCTATATTTATAAAAAAGTCGTTAAACACTGTTGCAATATCTTGTTTATCATGGTATTTTACATTTTCGTGAACGATGGACTCAATTGTTTTTTTAGCGTTATTATTCGGTATATAGCATGAATTAAGCAGGCGCCAAGTTTTTTTAATATCAGTTTTGTATTCGGTAAATTTGCGCGTAAAATAGTTTTGTTTCGATGTTCGTATTTGATTTGTCACATGATTCCTGAATCTGTTATACGTTAATCTAGAGATTCGTCCTTCGTATAGTAAGGCTAAGTATGCTTGACGTTTCTTTATATTGATCACGATATCTTCAGTAATCCAAGGCTTTTGTCTATTTTTCGGCGTAATTGTGCGGGTGATTATTGGACAACACTGGTTATATGCGGTCGTTATAGTTTCAGTTAGATTTAGTATTGCTTGGTCAATGTTAATCGCATTATTGTCTAGTTCATAGATGTCCAATGATGGCATTAATTCTTCTAGAACAGTTCGCATTGTTCGGCACTAAATCCCAGTGCCGTTATAGCAGCACTGGCCGTAAGTGGACACTAAAATAAAATCCCAGAGGGTTAATTTCTCCCAATTTGCAATTTCATTATGATAGGCCCCTAATTAATTTTTTTTGTGAATGTACCCATCATTTCCATTGGCTAGTTGCGCAGCATTATTTTCTTTCTAAAGTCTCCCCTATTTTTGATATTTTCTCTAATTCTCGCATTTCGTTTTCTCCGAAACTTAGGAACTACTGTTGTAAATCTCAATTTAGCTAAAGTATCCACCTATTACGATGTTTTACCATCGAAGATCCCTTATTCTCGTTTCTACTTTTCCTTTTGCTTTTTCTACTTTTCTTGGTGGAACTTATACTCTTCTTCATTATGTCTACTATGAACGGATTTGATTCTTTTACCTCGTCTAATCACTCACGTATGTAGCTTCTCTACATCCCAAAATGTTCCCTTTTCCAGGAGATAAACTCAATTTTTGATTTTGAGGAAGCGTTCCTGGACGTTCTGTCCACAATCTCCTTCTTCTAGTTCAAACTAAAAAAAAAAGTTTCCTATCTATAAAAAAATAATCTTGTGCTTCTGCATAGCGGAAAGTATATATTATTAAATTCTTTACTTAATTCCTCGCAAATCGCTCGTTATGCCTTGCTGTCGTAAAAATGTGAAGTTTCCAAAACAAACAAAAAAAGTAACCTTTCCCTATTATGAGACGAGTGCATATGGCTAACGGTCCCTGCCGACAGAGCAGCTGCTAATTCCTGACCGCACTCGTTCTTAATACTCCTGTGGCATGCTTGACTCCCATCGCCTAATGATATTCCTTCGATCCCCGATAGCATCGCCCAGGGCCTTACTGAACGTACCTTTACCGAACGAATTACTTGAGAGACTAAGGCTAAAAAGTTACCTTTTAAGTGACCTAAAACATGCTATTGCCGACAGTCCTACTCATGTTTTCCTCGCTAGAAACTTCACATCCTGGTCCCTGACAGCACACAGACGTTGTTGTCGGTTCCACCCAATGTTTCCACTGCTTCTCAGGTAGCCATGACAATCGTATCTTGAGGATACCATGCTTAGGTTTCCTGTTTGAGGTGGTGAACGACAGAGGCGCCATAATCATATTAAATTCTGACATACTATGGCCATAAATTTTAAGCATTCCTGAATTTCCTCGGAAACCATCCTCCGAACTTACTCATCGAACTCCTTTGCCTGCAGATCTTTCCTGATCTCTTTCCCTTATCGCCCTGCACAAGTTGCGTTTGTCGTTAGACAAATATAGCCCCTTCCAAACTAAACCTACTTTCCTTGTGTACGAGGTAAGTGCAGGCGGCGTACGGTCCCCACTGTTGAGAGTAGCAACCATTGCTGACGGCGCCTGTCCTCAGTGTTACCGTGACCTGCGACGTTTTCATCAAAAAGCTGAATATTTTTTTCTCCTATGATACTTTTCCTTCCAACAATGCTCTTATGTTAACCGAGCTCTTTCGCAACCACCTCAGCAACTAAAACAACTGAAATGGACTGAGGCAGCAGAGCAACCTTTTAGTGACCTATAACAGGCTATCGCGTAAAGTCCTACCCTCGATTTCCTTTACCTCTAACTACCTGGCTTTCCCTATCTCAGTATCCTCTGTGCGCTCCGCGTCTGGCCAGGGTAGTGCTGTGGTGCCTAGTAAAATTCTAAATATATTATAATGAATTATATATTAAAACTAAAGTGTTGGTTGCGATTTAAATTGCATTTTATCGACACAAAAAAAATAAATATATTTCACAAGCGCATCACGCATCGAAATACTAAAGGCTCTATGGCAACATTTTGCCAAGGCCGATCGTCGTGTGGTGGACACCAGCCCATTTCCCAACAACCACCAGCACGATGTAGTTGTACCGTGTCCTCCATAAAACCGTCTGGGGTGAGTGTCTACTTTTGGTAAAATGTGCTTTTGTGTACTATGTGATTTTGTTAAATGTGTTCATGTGTAAAAAGCGCACAAGTCGAGTGAAATGAATTGTATTCTAGACCATCATGCTATTGATATAGTTTGTGTTGAAGTGAATAGTTACCTGACGCACGGCAAGTGACCGGCGATTGATTCGGTGGACATATAGAAGGGCCCCAATGATAAATATTGTAATGTCACAAGCATTTAGATTTTTGTAGGTTGTAATTAGAGGAGAACATCATGTAACTAGTTATTAAAACTCGAATCTAATTAGCCATTGATTAATTGTTGTCATTTGATAGATCGAAATAGTTAGTTGTTGAAGAATAAATAATAGTTAATGTGTTTCCAATGTCACAAAGGTCGGTTAATAAGTCGTATTTCGTAAAGTAGCCCGTGTACGATAGTCATTTCTGCTTTAGCAGGCGGATGGACCCTGTCCTGCATTCACTAAAACCAATTATTATTTCTGGCGAATGAAATTAATTCTTTTCATTCATTTTCTTATGTAACCGTACATTTTTTGTTAGTTCATGCTTGCATTATTTTACATTATATTAACCCCTTTTGTTCTTCGTCAGACCACAGCTACCCCCTTACGTTTACACTCTTTTAGTCACACTATTTTACGTTTTCGTTACTTCTTGAGATTACTGGCCTCAGTAATCTGAACAATAAACCCATTTCTCCGACCGATTTGTTACTATCCCTTACCGGGCCTTAAACCCCATGATAGACTCGAGGGAGATGCTACAGAAAATTAGCAACCTTCCACAAACTTTAGCTCGGGAGCTCCGTTTAGATTACACGGGGATAACGAAATGGGAATGTGGTGAAATTCACAATACCAGCCACACAGAAAAAAAGTAGTAGCTAATGTCGACACGTGTGGAACAAAACCGATCATAAAATTAACTATAAATATTGAACTTTATGTTGTATTTCTTGATACCGGATCGGCGTAATGTCTAATTAGGCCCTACACGGCAGGGAGTTCGTGTCGACAGGACCAGGCAGGGTTAGAATTAAGTCAAATACAATAAAATAAAGTACAGATGGTAAGGCGATCGATGTGCGCGGAAGAATTTCGCTGGGAATTAAAATAAGGGGGCGACAGGTGCACAATGTGATAGTGGCTCAAGTCGGTAATTACCCTGGAGACATGTTAGTAGGACTACATTTACTGAAACGTATAGGTGAAATGGCGCAACGACTCCAATATGGTTACTGTTCTGGGCATGGGATATTTATCGGCAAGGGTGATTTTGTTGATTCGTCTCAAGTCGACACAGAAACGGTGACTTCCGTCCTTCTTCTTGATGAGGAGAACAGGAGACGCCCAAGCGCTTGCCGAAAGCTCGATTACGTCCAATTCAAGCATATTCTGCACCTGTTCTTTGATGGCTGCACGAGTTGCCTGCAGTAATGGCCATTGTTTCGTAGCATTCGGCGCGGCGTCTCTGGTGTCAATCCGGCGAGGGAACAATTCGCATTTTCCTAAGTCCTTCTCGTGTTGCAAAATGGCCATAGCATACTTATCCTAAAGAGCTACCAAGCTCTCCCGTTATTGCATTTGCAGATAGTCTAGGCTCGGGCTTTCTATTTCGGGTAATTCGTCGGTGATTACATACTCACCGCCATCAATGCTCATCGTCGGCAACATAGCGGCAATCTCGAGCTCTAGCACACTAACCATTTTCTTTTGTCCGATCATACTTATAGTATCACGGTATACTCACCTTCTTTGAATGCATACGAATGTCCGATCACGATCAACCGACTGCCCTGTCCTTCCGTCATGTCGGCCGCGCGCATTACTTCTCGGCCATTGACTTAAAGTCTGAGTACAGGCAGATTCCTGTCACAGAGGCAGACCGCGACAAAACCGCATTCGCTCCGGCGTCAGCACAGTACCGCTTCAAGAGGATGCCTTTTGGCCTGACCACAGCTCCAGCTACATTTCAGCGTTTAGTCCGTAGGGTACTTGAGCCAGTGATTGGAAAGACTAGCTACGTTTTCATCGACGACCGTGTGTTATTTTCAAAGACTTTTAGAGAACTAATCACCCATCTGGAAGAGGTTCTCTCCCTTATCCAGAAATCAGGATTGAAAATTTCGCTGAAGAAGTGCAGCTTTGACAAGCCATCGATTGAGTACTGGGGACACGTCGTCTTAAAGAAAGGAATTCAAATCGACCCGAAGAAGATCAAAGCGATTCGTGAGTTGTTGCTGCCGAAGAAGCCGTAAGATCTCCGGAGAATCTTAGGTTATTATAGCACGTTTTATAGAAGACACATTTCGATTTCTCAGCTCGTGTGGGCCTTTTAACTGCCCTGACCAAAAAGTGTGCAAGATTCGTGTGCTCGAATGAACACCAAGCCATATTCGACTCGCTAAAGTTGGCTCTCGCGTAGCGCCCGTGCTGCGATATCCTGACTTCGAGCGAGCTTTTCGGTTGCACACCGACGCCAGTGACGTTGCTCTAGGAGGCGTTCTGACTCAAGAGGCGGATGGCATGGATCATCCTATCGCATATTACTCACGTAAATTTACACCCGCGGAGACCAGGTTCAGCACGACAGAAAAGGAGGCTCTGTCCATTGTAGAAAACGTTCGTCATTTCGCTACGTATCTCTACGGGCGTAATTTCAAAATATTCACTGATCATCAATCGCTTCAATATCTCTGTCAGTGCAAAGCAACAATGCCCTCTATAACTCGATGGGCGGTACCATTGTCTCAGTTTGGGTATGTAATTTCGTATCGACCAGATAAAGAGAATATTATACCCGACATCCTCTCCCGAGGCGTAGCAGCCATCTGCGCGACCGTAACGAAAGTACCGGTTCCATACGACCTATTTTCTTCAGAGAAGGTAAGTATGGCTCAAAGAGACGTTCCGAACTGGGCAAATATCATGGACACCTTGGAAGGTAAAGGTACGACGGAGACAGAACACGGCAGTACAAGGACTTTGTGGTGCGGTAATTCCAGAATCTCTAGTAAAGCTCGCTTTCCTAATGGCTTACGGCAAGCGTATTTCGGGACATTTTGGCGTTAAAAAGACACTGCATTGAATTTGGCTCAAGACGTGCAGGATCATGTGAAACATTGCGTGACGGGTCGGAAGCGAGATCCGCATGGCGGTTGACATTCAAGTGTCTATCTTCAACGAGAACTTCACAGCAGCTCTCGACGAATGCACACCTTACATCACCAAAAAAAATCAAGCCAAAACGCACTGTTTGAATTACTGTCGAAATTAAAGAGCTGAGCAGAATAAAGAAAACTAAATTGCGGGAGTACAAAAACAAAAGATCAAACATTATCTTATACAAAAGATATTAAGGACATGAAAAAATTCTTGGAAAGAACATCACTGAAGCAAAACAAACTCATTTCCACCAGGAACCATTTCCACCCCAAATAAAAATTTAGACCGTAAAATTTAGACCACGTCCTGTCGATTTAACACTCTTACTGTCACTCGATCTCTCTAAAGCATTCCATAGCATCGAACATGATGACTTCTACGAAAAATATTGAACTTAGGAGTAGACACGCAATGATTTGAAAATTACTTGTCAAATCGATCTCATGCAGTCCGCTTAGAAAACGAATTGACCCCATTCATCCAGAACAGTTTCGATGTTCCAAAAGGATCCATTCATGGTCCGCTGCTGTTTTCTATTTTCATTAGTGATTTCCCTCCAATGACTTCTAGCACAGGGATCTCAATGTATGAAGATGATGTTCAAATTGCAATGACAAGTTCTGTATTGGAAAGACCAAAGACGCGAATTAAATTCGAAACTATACCGATTAGCCAGAAATCATGGTACGACCAAAATGGTCTCAAATTAAATGCTAGTAAAACGCAATACATTATTTTTGGATATAAAAAAGCAATCAAAAACAATTCAGGTCTTACTCTTCAATTGATCAATTCAATTCAATTGATCAAAATGATCAATTCCTGGAAGCTGAAGAAAAATCAAACAGAGAAAAAGAATTAAAAAATAGAAACGAAACGAACAATAAGAAACGCTAAATTTCTATGTACTGAAAACCAACAAAGGCAGTTTAGGTTGCAGCAGTGGTAAAACTGCTGATTGTAACATATACTCAATTCAAAAACTGGGAGCCAATTAATACTGACTAAATACATGGAGAGAAATTGCTAATTTACTGGCTTTGTGACGCGCTCAATCTTTACGACGCTGTGGAAAAGGAACCTTTTTTGAATTATGTAGGGTTTTTGAATAAGAAGTTTCACGTACTGACAGAGAAGGTAATTAGAACAAGACTAATTCCGAACCTCAGTATCCAAATTCAATTTGCCATTTCAGAGAAAATACAAACGCAAATTAACGAAAATAGCTTCTTCTCAATTACTACTGATATTTGGACCTCTCCAAGTTTAGACCTCTCCAATTCTTTCATGTCAATAACTGAGCACTGGATTATAATTACACTGGATGGTAGGATAGATCCTGCTTTTTCTTTTTACTGGCTGCATGTTCTTCAGGATTGCGATAAAATCGCAAATCTATTGAGAAATCGTTTTGAATTTGATGATAAAACCCGTGAATTTTTCAAGTGCCGGGAACTCTACACCTTTTTCGCTTCAAATTAATCCAAGTCAAGTTCAATTTAATCCAAATCAAGTTCAAATTAATGCATATCAAGTTCAATTTAATCCAAGTCAAATTCAATGAAATCCAGGTCAAGTTCATATTAATCCTAGTCAAGTTCAAATCAATCCGAGTCAAATTTAAATTAATCCAAGTCAAGTTCAAATAACTCTGTGCGCCCGCCGCCTATATAAATAGAATCGGCGAGAGATATCGTCGTTCATTAGAGGTGGTCGGCCGTAGAGGTCGCATTACAAACAGAAGCGTCGCTGTCAGTAACGGAAGCTCGGCTGTCGAGAAAGCATCTGTAGAGATCACCGATGCGCTATAGAAGTAACGGGATTACCGTCCGATCTAAAGATTCTCTACCTATTACGAAGCCTGTGTCAACTCTGAAGTAAATAAAGGATACTACGTTACTGCATCTGATTCACTCCCGAACCTCATTCGCGTTTGGTTACGACCTAATACTGAAAGGGTCGGAACATATTTGGTGCCCGTGTATAGGGATCGAACATTGAAGATATCCACATTGCCCCATTGAAGAAGAAAGACATCAAGAATTGATCTTCAGTTCTGCTGACCCGTGATTTTAAATGTGAGGAGTGTCAACCTGTTTGGAGTAACGTCGCATAGTTATCACATTACTTCAGAGCATCGAGAAAAGGAAGAAAGACGTCAGCGCAAAAAATCGAAGTGCTTTCCAAGAAACTCTTCGAGAAAGAAACTCTTCGAGAAAGAAACACTTCGAGGGAGAAAAATTTACACGCTACTCAAAGGAGAAGATAAAGTGAGGGGTCCAGACCAACAACCTGGTTTGTCGACGAGATCTACGCATCTACGCACCGTCATCTGCAACGAGAAGAGCTACGAGAGCTACGCATCGCCAAAATATTAAGTTAAGTGTACGCCGATAATGTTGCTTGCAAATTAAATAAGCATGCGCTCAAATTAATGATCATACATCATCATTATAAAATTAATGAGTAGGAAGTTAAGCAGTAAGCAGTAAGCGGTAAGCATTGCAAGCGCTGGTTCCGGGAAGTTGGAAGTTGAGCGGCGGAGCAGCCTAGGCATTGCGAAAGCGCAGTAAGCAAGCTGATTCTCGGGAATGAGAGAGCGAGCGTCTACGCGGAAACGTTGTGTGGAGAGGTAGTCCATTGTTCTCCATAACAATTGAAGGAAGTTGTTGCTATTGTTCTCGGCCATTGTTCTCTAGCATATAAGAGTGAGCTGGAGCAGCTTGCCTCTGTTCAGAGTGGTGCCAGCCTTCAAGAGCAATTAGCAAATAGCCTGTTTTAAGTCCGCTGAAAATGTGAGTTAAAATTTTATTGTGTGTAGAATATTATCATTTGCATGTAGAAAATTTTATTGTGTGTAGAACATTTTTCTTTTAATGGAAATTGGAGTTTTATGAATATAGGATTACTTTGTGTTTATGTCGGGCAGTGACTCTGACGAATACGAGTATATAAGAACCGTTCCGTACCTGACTAGCTTTGGTAGGTTGTCAGTCCCTGTTTTCAGATTACCTATTCCTCAAATACCTATCACCATGGCGACCACCACCATTGTTACCCCTGTTACGAGCGCAGCCATTACCACAGTTAGCCCTGTAACTAGTACCGTTACCACGGTGACAACTTCTATTGTAGGTCCAATACCTAGTGTTGTGATTGCTGGGCAGGATCTGCCGCAGTACAGAGGTAGAAAACGTAGAAATGACCCGGACTTCATAGAAAACAAATCACTAGAAACGCATATAAAAAATGTGAGAGCGTATTTCAACATGCTTTCAGACAATTCAGAAGAAGCTAAACTAAACTTATTGTTGCGAACTGCAGACAAGCGGGTAGGCGATTTCAATACGGTCGTAGCCTCCATAATTAGCGAAGGTTACGAGTTAAGTTTCGAAGAAGTCGTGCACCTGTTAGAAAATATCTACGTATCAAAAGGTGAAAGATCTTTGCACGCGGTCGCCTGTGATCTAAATAACGTACGCCTGAAAAGAAACGATGCATTAGCTAGCCAGTTCGTGGCTATACTGTCCAAAATCCGTAAATTTACCCACAGAATAATGACCAGCCCAGAGTGTTCGAACAGAGCCCACCCCTATGTAGTAAATTGTCCCGATCCTGTTGCCCTCGATAAGTATGTCGAGAATACTTTAGTTGTTGCGTTAGCTATGGCCATCGTCAACCCTCTAGTAACGGAAGATTTCTCCAAGAAACTATTCAATAAACCCTTCAAATCGTCGGAAGAGCTCCTTCAGAGACTCGTGACTGTAATTAGGAATTTTCCCGAGGATAAGCAAATATTAGCGACTCGATCTGAGAGATCTATGGAAATCTTTTGTGCTGAGGATGATCAATCGTCCGAATCAAACTTCGAAGCTGCCTGTGATGAGGCCGAAGTGCACACAATGACAAGAGGCGGATTTCAAGGTAGAGGTAGGACGCGTAGGCCCTACTGGAGACCAAGTTTCCCGAGACCAACTTTTCGTGCTAGACCGCACGTAAAATCTTTTTTTGGAGATCGTGAATTGGGAACTCTAGAAGTCCAGGCATTGGAGACAGCTGAAACAAAGCGTTGCTCGAAGTGTTACAATCATGTGTGTGTCTGTCAAGGACAAAGTGAGTCGGCAACCACTGTGGCTAGGAAACCGACTGATTGGTACAAACCAGGTTCATCTCAGACAGCCACCGAGCATTCACTGCGTGATGTAGCTTGTTTTCGTTGTAATAAGTTAGGACACTACGCAAGAGATTGTAGGTCCAGAAGAGACTATTTAAACAGACCAGGCAGACCAAATCGTGTCCGTGCGCGAGGACAGTATAAAACTCGTATGTCAGAAAAAGGCCAGGTAGAAACTTACCAAACTAACAGTGGCAATGATTTTTTAGCGTAAACAGCAGAGACGATTTCATTTCCGATAGAAATAACGTCAATGGTAAAAATGAAACCACAATAACTAAGTATGACTCTACGGCGACAAATCCCTGTGAACCCGAGGAGAATTCTGGTGCTGAAGACTCCCTCGTTAAAAATGTCGAGAGAGTTGATGTGTTAAACATGTCTGAAGATTCCCTCGTTAAAAATGTTGAGAGGATAGATCCACTCATTAAGTGTCAAAATAGATATGAATCGCTGGGAGAGGCGGAATTAAGTGATGATTTGAATGCTCATGGCACTGAAATAGAAAGCCACAAAATAATAGAAAGCCATGTGACGACGAACGTTTGTAAATACGAAGAAGATGAAGAAGTTGAAATTACAGGACAGAATGAATTATTTGTAATACGAAAAAGTCATAAGCCCATGATTGTGCTTAGAAAAGATGCAGACCTGTGGAATGCATTGATTGATTCAGGATCAGAGAAGTGCCTAATCAGCTACCACAGAATAAGTGAGATAAGTAATGACGTGAAGCCAAGTTCTCTGACTATAAAAGGCGTTAACGCTAAGAGTAACGTTGAAGGCGAGGTGGAGCTTGTCCTAAAGTTAAAAAACGGTATAAGTTTAAAGACAAATGCTTTAATAATTAAAGATGGTATTTACAATTATGACGTCATTATTGGGCGTGATTTGTTGGACAAGAACGCCGTTGTAGACTTAAAACAAAGATGTTTAATTATCAAAGACGAGAAAATCCCCTTTGCAGAGGTAAAACGACGAAAAAAGAAAAAGACAGAGTGTCTCGAGTATTTAATAGAGAATACTGAGTGTCTCATGGCAGACACGATTACGTCCAGAGCTAAGAAAAAAGTCCTAAATAAGCTAAGAGAGAAGAGGACGTGCATTGCTGAGAGAGCAGGCGAGGAAGTAAAAAGGGATGGTAAGAGAGAAAATCAGCCTGTTCGAGGCGTAGTTGCAGTTACCAATTCCCACACAAGGCCAAGGCCGTTAAGAGTGCATACTCGACAAGTGGAGATTGCTCCCAATGTAATTTTGAAACATGTTGGACATGTTGGAAAGTGTAAAAATGGAGAATACATAATAAAGAAAGCCACTTTAAAAGAAGGCATTTGTGTCGCAGAAGCAATTGTGAGAGTTAACAATAGGAGAAAGATTCCGTTGTTGTTAATTAATAACTCCGACAGAGCGATTGTTTTACCAGAGAATGCAATTATAAGTACCTTAGAAAAAGTGGAAAAGGATCATGTTGAATCCGAAGTTTACTTGTCAGATGTACAAGGAGAATTAAAAAGAGGATTGAGTACTTTTGTGCAGGCAACGAGTGTTGTTCAGGACAGTCATTTAGATGTCGAGAAGAAGGACACTAATAGTAAATCTGTCGGGATCACAGGAGTTGTCGACAAAGGGTACGTTTCTGATTCCAAAGAAATAGCCCGTGGTCGGCGGAAATTAAATAATGATGATATCAAGTGTAACGATGACGAAATGAAGCCTGAATTGCTGAGTTTGTTGAATGAATTCAGAGACGTTATTACTATAGACAATGAATCGATCTCAGCTGCTGCGATTAAACCATACAAAATACGCTTGAAACCTAACGTGGATGTCGTAAATGTCCCTCCCTATCGTATTGCCCACCGTTACATGGAAGACTTGAAAGTCGTTAACGAAAAAATGTTAGACGACGGAATTATTAGACCTTCGATTTCAGCTTACAATTCACCGATAATTGTAGTTCATAAGAAAGATGGAACTATACGTCCGGTAGTTGACTTTCGCAAAGTAAATGAGGTAATTCATGAAGAATCATTCCCTCTGCCGAGAGTGGACGAGCTTCTCTATAGTTTAAATGGTCAAAAATATTTTTCGAAACTAGATCTTAGATCAGGATATCATAATATTACACTGACCGATGAGAGTAAAGAAATAACCGCATTTACAGTTGGTAGTAGAAAATACGAGTTCAACCGCTTACCATTCGGTTTAAAAACCTCACCTGCATATTTCCAGTCAGTAATGACGCAAACGCTATCTCCTGTTCTAGGCAAACTATCTTTCGTCTTTATGGATGACGTACTCATCTATTCAAAAGAAAAAAATCAGCATCTTGCCGATATAAAAGTTGTACTTGAACTATTAAGAAACGCTAGATTGTCAATAAAAACGGAAAAATGCGAATTTTTCCGTGACAAGATAGAATATCTAGGACATTCCATTAGTGGAATGGGAACCAGAAGCACTGGTACTGACAAAGTGAAGAATTTAGAAATTCCTAAGAATGTAAAGCAGTTACAGTCATTCCTAGGTCTAGTAAATTTCTTTCGTAGGTACATAAAAAATTTTGCGAGTATCGCAAGCCCGCTCTATAATCTTCTGAAGAAAAATGTTGAATTCATTTGGTCCAAGGATTGTCAAAACGCCTTTGAAAAACTAAAGGATGAGTTATGTGAACATACAACCTTAATCACCCAAACTTCGATCAAAATTTTCATCTGTTTTGTGATGCATCGAATGTCGGCATAGGAGCTGTTTTACTCCAATCATCTACTGATAAGGTTCGAAACATGAGACCTGTCGCATTTTTTTCTAAAACGTTGAATTCCACCCAACGAAGATACTCAACAACTAAAATGGAGATGTTTGCTATCGTTGAAGCATTGAAGTACTTTAAATATCTTGTTTTAGGCTATGATCTGGTCATTTACACCGATCATAAGCCTTTAGTTCCCTTATTTTCAAAGAAATTGCCTGAAGACAACACGCTTGCTAGATGGAGTATTTATGTGCAAGCTTTCGATGCCAAATTGAAGTATTTTTCTGGGAAGGCGAATAGTGCCGCCGATGCATTAAGTAGATTAAATCATGACAAAAATCCTTTAACAGAAAGAGAACTATTAGAGTGTTCTGAATTAACCCCTGATGTAGAGACTTTACCCGTTGTAACCAGACTGCAAGCCGCTGCTGCGGGTAACAAATGTAACAAGCCAGTGACTAAGGAAGAGTTCGAGGAGACAATGCCAGGAAGTAAGGACGGAAGAAACAACAACAGTACTGCTGAACAACAGACAGACCCCAGACGTGAACCCAGTGACTTTAATAGCAGACAGAAAACGAGCTTATGCAGACTGGATAAAGATAATACGACTACAGACCATTCAAGTATTAATGACAACTGGTCGTTAGACGAATTTAAACGTGAACAAGATAGTGATCCCTTTTGTTCTGAAATAAAGGACGCCCTAGAAAATGCAACAAGAGTTAGTAATACTGACATGAATGAATTTCTGATTATGAATGACATTTTGTATAAAAGACGAAGAATTGACAACAGACCCAGCACCATTCTGACTATTGTGGTGCCATATACTCTGCTGCACAAGACAATTCTGTTCATCCATAATTTGTCCCATACAGATTTGAATCATACCTTGTTTAAGTTTGAATTAAAATATTTTCATCCGTACGAACGGACAATTACACGCAAAATTGTTGAATCTTGTGACATCTGTAAGATTCTAAAATCACGAATACCGACGCCGATTAAAATTCTAAATGCTCCAATTGGAACACGATGTTTTCAAACGGTCAGCATGGACTTCTACGGTCCATTACCAATGACGGACAATGGTAACAAATATATTCTTGTGATTATCGACCTTTTTTCCCGGTTTGTTAAATTATATTCGACTAGTGACCGATGTACAGAGACTGTTACAGATTGTCTATGGAATTTTTGCTGTTTGTTCGGTACCCCGGACGTATTGTTGTCTGACAACGCTCTAGAATTTAAATCATCTAATGTGAGAAATTTCACATAAGGACTTTCTATCTTAAAAAGGGAAGTTCTGGCTTATTCACCTTTTTCTAATGGTATTGTCGAGCGATGTAATGGAAAAATTCGACACCTGCTCAAGTTATATCTAAATTTTCTTACTCATAATGAGTGGGATAGACTATTGGATATTGTGGAGAATTCGATTAACAATAGTTTTAATGAAACTATAGGCGATACACCCGCATACACGGTTTTCGGTAGAGATACGTGTGTGTATATCAGTTCTACTAATTTAGACGACTTCAATGTTGCGACTACATATGAAGATGTTCACAAACAAAAATTTACCGAGTCATCTATTGTAGTGAACAATATTAGAAATGCGATCATTAACGCCACAATCGAAAGAACTGCCTATAGAAATATGAAACGTCGCGATAAAAATTTAAAAGTGACGGACCGTGTACTAGTAAAAAATCATGCCAAAAAACACAAGTTACAGCTAAATTTCTTAGGACCAGGTATCATTGAAAAGCTAGGTAAAAATTACGCAGATATTAAGATCGGTAACAAGATTATCCGAACGAACTTAAACCATGTACTGCCTTTAGATAAGTTAAGAAGGTAAAATTGTCAACCAAGTTTGGAACTGTTCAAACTAATATTCTGAAATTGCCATTCCATATATGTATTTTAATGGTATTTAGCTTGTAAGTGAGTTCTCTGAGTTTTTAGCTTGTAAGAGCATTCTATGAGTTTCTTTCTAAAGACTTTATGTATGTCTTGCGTTAGGAAATATTGTGTTGCGCAAACACCTTGTGAAGAGATGTTGAGCTTATGATGTTGTCATACTGTTGTTGCGACATCAAAAGCTGTGTTCGTCAAGTCCTCAGCTAGAGTTGATAAACTGAGATGCAATCTTGGAAATGTCAACACGAGAGTGCGAGCGCGAAGCCGCGAGATCTGCGCTTCTGCCGCAAATTGTTTGGCAACAATGCTAGGCAGTGTAGTTGAAATGAATGTGTTTTAATGAGAATGAAGCGTTGCCTTATTATGAAACGACAATTGCTTACTTAAACTTGTGGCCATGCTAATTTCTTGTGTCGTATCCTTTCAGATTCCTTGGACGACTCCGGAACGATTCCAGAACATTGCACATTCCGACTCACAAGATACACTTGTTCAATTCCAGTAATAATTCACTCATAAACCCTTAAACCCGATGTGTAGCGGGGGACACGGTCAACTCTGGCGGCCGCAGGAAACAACGATAGTTTTCGGAATCAAGGTACCTAAAGAAGTATTACGAGAAGCCTACTGCAACTTCAGGGTGAACCTCGATTCCCCGTTGCGTACTCGAATTCAAGTGTATGAAGCCGGAGAACACGTCGAACTCGTGTTCATAATCAGAATCGCTGCATTCCCAGCGAACATCCGGTGAAGAATTACGTTTCTACATCAACGTGGTGCGCAGGGATAGGGGGGCGTGCTCAACCGTACACATTAACCAACAATACTGTTGATTTGTTTATAATTTATTTATCACAATTTTAATCCCCGCGCTATTAATCGCTTTGTGGCCTGCTAAGATGGGCAACAAAATTTCCAACGTTAATGTGGACGCCATTCTCACTGCCATTAAGGCAAATAACGGTCAAATATCGGATGAACTAATCCGCCACACTGAGGAGACGACAATCGACCTCATCCCCGATCGATTGAGTGACATAATGTTGCTCCTTTACACACTAATCACAGTTATACTTACTGTAATGGTAATTTACATTAAACGGGATCTCAACAAAGTAGTGGGACGACTAAGCGGAGAGGACGTGGCTTTGCGTCGATCAGTTTGGAAAGAAATCAATAATAGTCCTAGGCAATTAGTTGCACTCCCACCTCAAGTTAGCGCTTAACACTACAACGCTAATTTCTACATTCACATTAACATAACAAAACACATGTACCTCAACGCTGAGTTTTCATCTCCAAGGGTGTCCCTCGAAACTTCGAAAAATGGGAACACGCTCACGCACAGAGTCCACGTGCACGATGGATCTGAATATTTTCGGAGTATTTCTTTTAGAATATATTGTCTTAGATTAATTCTATTTTATACGGAAAAAATCTCTATTATATACGGATTATGTATTCTATTTTATAGATTATTTTGTTCATGTATTCACGTGAAATATTGAGACGAAGTACTATATTGCGCATAAAAAAAAAAAACAAATTGTACGCTTGTAGATTGGTTGAATTAAATTAGTTAATTTATTGTTTATTCTATTTAATTTACTTTCAATATTTAATTTAGCTGGATTGAAATAAGTTAATTTGAATTGTAGAATGATTTGAATCCTGAGGAGAAGCAATCAGCTTCCACCTTGCCATTTATAGTAATGCAATGTATTGTCTTGCGTATGTAATTTTATACTCTAAATCTTCATATAATATAGATTTATGATGGATTTTTCCTTCTAAATTTTTCATTTGCATAAAAATTGTGTTTCTCGATCTGACGGTAGGTGTCCAGTTTGTTCAAGAAAGTGTACCTTATGGAAAAAATTTATTAAGTACGCGTTTTGATGTTTGATTTTGATATTTTGATATGTTAATAAAATTGTGTGGTGTATCCATTTGTGTCCGAAATATCTGGAGTATCCAAGAATTCTAAGAATCAATTGATAAATAACGTGATAATGAATGAACAATTGTTTGAGCTAAGTGCGTAGAGTGATTATTTGGTTGATTTTGGGTAATAAATCTAGTATTGAATTGACACTAAAATATAATATTGACACTAAAAATAATGTTTACCAAGATGTAGGATTACCGTTGAAATTTGTTTATGATGACAGCAAAGGCCATACCTGCCTACCTCCGTTCATAATTCGGAAGAAATTTTGTCATACGTTCTGATCTGTTCGATTTGACTTGACGGATTGTAAGATTAATTGTTAGTCAAGGGAAAATCAAGGTTAATTGAATACCGTTTTTAAAAATTTTTATTGTAATAAAGAATTTTTAAAATTGTGGGGGGAGCATTATGTGCGCCCGCCGCCTATATAAATAGAATCGGCGAGAGATATCGTCGTTCATTAGAGGTGGTCGGCCGTAGAGGTCGCATTACAAACAGAAGCGTCGCTGTCAGTAACGGAAGCTCGGCTGTCGAGAAAGCATCTGTAGAGATCACCGATGCGCTATAGAAGTAACGGGATTACCGTCCGATCTAAAGATTCTCTACCTATTACGAAGCCTGTGTCAACTCTGAAGTAAATAAAGGATACTACGTTACTGCATCTGATTCACTCCCGAACCTCATTCGCGTTTGGTTACGACCTAATACTGAAAGGGTCGGAACAACTCCAACCCTAAATTGAGTTAAGAATTGACATAATCACTCGTTAATTTGAGCGTTTTTTGTGTTAAATATGTATCTATTAGATGTGATGAGCGAGATTATCGTTTTTTCTTTCAGCGAGGAATACATAAAATTTCCGCTGGTGTTGCAATCAAAAAACAAGCTTTCGTAAAATATGTCAAGACTCCAGCATCAGGAGGGTGAGTGTGATTTAGATCTTTGAGCGGCGTAAAAGATATAAGCCAAATATAAAAACTTCGTATTATACTCATTAAAGTTGTTTTAAAATTCTAAATTAATGGCAGTATGAATCCATTCAAATATTTATTTTCAAATGGTAATTTTTTATCACCCATAGTAGTATCGAGAATTTATTTACACTCGTATGAATAATTTTATGCGTGAAATTCCACTTTCTCCCATATATGAAATCATACATACATGCAACTACATAAGATTACCATTGGGCGATATGTAGATTTTTTCTACAAGAAATATAGCAAAGAAGTACTTTTTTCGCTCGTTCAAACGCTTTTCGTAAAAACAAGTTGCAATTTGTTACATCGACATAGATGATATATTTGCCTTGCCCTAATATTTTGACGGAATGGCAACATTTTATTGCTAATGCAGGAATGTATCTGTGTATTAATGTACTGATATATATATATTAAACAAACGGTATCGTAAAGTGCTCAATGAATCACATATGTATATTTCTTTCAAAGATTTAATATCGTCCTATGGTAATATCGTGAAGTTGCATGTATATTTGTTTTCATATATTTGATAAAGTGGAATTTCACACATATTAATCTCTATATGAGCGTAAATAAATCCTCGATACCATGAGTATGTGTAACACAAAATTACCTTTGAACATAAATATTTGAATGGATGCATACTGTTATTAATTTAGAATTGTAAAACAGCTTTAAAGCTGTTTTACAATTCTAAATTAATAACAGTATGCATCCATTCAAATATTTATGTTCAAAGGTAATTTTGTGTTACACATACTCATGGTATCGAGGATTTATTTACGCTCATATAGAGATTAATATGTGTGAAATTCCACTTTATCAAATATATGAAAACAAATATACATGCAACTTCACGATATTACCATAGGACGATTTTAAATCTTTGAAAGAAATATACATATGTGATTCATTGAGCACTTTACGATACCGTTTGTTTAATATATATATATCAGTACATTAATACACAGATACATTCCTGCATTAGCAATAAAATGTTGCCATTCCGTCAAAATATTAGGGCAAGGCAAATATATCATCTATGTCGATGTAACAAATTGCAACTTGTTTTTACGAAAAGCGTTTGAACGAGCGAAAAAAGTACTTCTTTGCTATATTTCTTGTAGAAAAAATCTACATATCGCCCAATGGTAATCTTATGTAGTTGCATGTATGTATGATTTCATATATGGGAGAAAGTGGAATTTCACGCATAAAATTATTCATACGAGTGTAAATAAATTCTCGATACTACTATGGGTGATAAAAAATTACCATTTGAAAATAAATATTTGAATGGATTCATACTGCCATTAATTTAGAATTTTAAAACAACTTTAATGAGTATAATACGAAGTTTTTATATTTGGCTTATATCTTTTACGCCGCTCAAAGATCTAAATCACACTCACCCTCCTGATGCTGGAGTCTTGACATATTTTACGAAAGCTTGTTTTTTGATTGCAACACCAGCGGAAATTTTATGTATTCCTCGCTGAAAGAAAAAACGATAATCTCGCTCATCACATCTAATAGATACATATTTAACACAAAAAACGCTCAAATTAACGAGTGATTATGTCAATTCTTAACTCAATTTAGGGTTGGAGTTGTTCCGACCCTTTCAGTATTAGGTCGTAACCAAACGCGAATGAGGTTCGGGAGTGAATCAGATGCAGTAACGTAGTATCCTTTATTTACTTCAGAGTTGACACAGGCTTCGTAATAGGTAGAGAATCTTTAGATCGGACGGTAATCCCGTTACTTCTATAGCGCATCGGTGATCTCTACAGATGCTTTCTCGACAGCCGAGCTTCCGTTACTGACAGCGACGCTTCTGTTTGTAATGCGACCTCTACGGCCGACCACCTCTAATGAACGACGATATCTCTCGCCGATTCTATTTATATAGGCGGCGGGCGCACATAATGCTCCCCCCACAATTTTAAAAATTCTTTATTACAATAAAAAATTTTAAAAACGGTATTCAATTAACCTTGATTTTCCCTTGACTAACAATTAATCTTACAATCCGTCAAGTCAAATCGAACAGATCAGAACGTATGACAAAATTTCTTCCGAATTATGAACGGAGGTAGGCAGGTATGGCCTTTGCTGTCATCATAAACAAATTTCAACGGTAATCCTACATCTTGGTAAACATTATTTTTAGTGTCAATATTATATTTTAGTGTCAATTCAATACTAGATTTATTACCCAAAATCAACCAAATAATCACTCTACGCACTTAGCTCAAACAATTGTTCATTCATTATCACGTTATTTATCAATTGATTCTTAGAATTCTTGGATACTCCAGATATTTCGGACACAAATGGATACACCACACAATTTTATTAACATATCAAAATATCAAAATCAAACATCAAAACGCGTACTTAATAAATTTTTTCCATAAGGTACACTTTCTTGAACAAACTGGACACCTACCGTCAGATCGAGAAACACAATTTTTATGCAAATGAAAAATTTAGAAGGAAAAATCCATCATAAATCTATATTATATGAAGATTTAGAGTATAAAATTACATACGCAAGACAATACATTGCATTACTATAAATGGCAAGGTGAAAGCTGATTGCTTCTCCTCAGGATTCAAATCATTCTACAATTCAAATTAACTTATTTCAATCCAGCTAAATTAAATATTGAAAGTAAATTAAATAGAATAAACAATAAATTAACTAATTTAATTCAACCAATCTACAAGCGTACAATTTGTTTTTTTTTTATGCGCAATATAGTACTTCGTCTCAATATTTCACGTGAATACATGAACAAAATAATCTATAAAATAGAATACATAATCCGTATATAATAGAGATTTTTCCGTATAAAATAGAATTAATCTAAGACAATATATTCTAAAAGAAATACTCCGAAAATATTCAGATCCATCGTGCACGTGGACTCTGTGCGTGAGCGTGTTCCCATTTTTCGAAGTTTCGAGGGACACCCTTGGAGATGAAAACTCAGCGTTGAGGTACATGTGTTTTGTTATGTTAATGTGAATGTAGAAATTAGCGTTGTAGTGTTAAGCGCTAACTTGAGGTGGGAGTGCAACTAATTGCCTAGGACTATTATTGATTTCTTTCCAAACTGATCGACGCAAAGCCACGTCCTCTCCGCTTAGTCGTCCCACTACTTTGTTGAGATCCCGTTTAATGTAAATTACCATTACAGTAAGTATAATTGTGATTAGTGTGTAAAGGAGCAACATTATGTCACTCAATCGATCGGGGATGAGGTCGATTGTCGTCTCCTCAGTGTGGCGGATTAGTTCATCCGATATTTGACCGTTATTTGCCTTAATGGCAGTGAGAATGGCGTCCACATTAACGTTGGAAATTTTGTTGCCCATCTTAGCAGGCCACAAAGCGATTAATAGCGCGGGGATTAAAATTGTGATAAATAAATTATAAACAAATCAACAGTATTGTTGGTTAATGTGTACGGTTGAGCACGCCCCCCTATCCCTGCGCACCACGTTGATGTAGAAACGTAATTCTTCACCGGATGTTCGCTGGGAATGCAGCGATTCTGATTATGAACACGAGTTCGACGTGTTCTCCGGCTTCATACACTTGAATTCGAGTACGCAACGGGGAATCGAGGTTCACCCTGAAGTTGCAGTAGGCTTCTCGTAATACTTCTTTAGGTACCTTGATTCCGAAAACTATCGTTGTTTCCTGCGGCCGCCAGAGTTGACCGTGTCCCCCGCTACACATCGGGTTTAAGGGTTTATGAGTGAATTATTACTGGAATTGAACAAGTGTATCTTGTGAGTCGGAATGTGCAATGTTCTGGAATCGTTCCGGAGTCGTCCAAGGAATCTGAAAGGATACGACACAAGAAATTAGCATGGCCACAAGTTTAAGTAAGCAATTGTCGTTTCATAATAAGGCAACGCTTCATTCTCATTAAAACACATTCATTTCAACTACACTGCCTAGCATTGTTGCCAAACAATTTGCGGCAGAAGCGCAGATCTCGCGGCTTCGCGCTCGCACTCTCGTGTTGACATTTCCAAGATTGCATCTCAGTTTATCAACTCTAGCTGAGGACTTGACGAACACAGCTTTTGATGTCGCAACAACAGTATGACAACATCATAAGCTCAACATCTCTTCACAAGGTAGGAGGAGAAGCATTTTTTCTTAAAAATAGGTCTTATAAAAAAGTAAGTTTTCAAGACGTTTGTCGTTATAACTCCGACGTTTACAAAGCTAGAGCAATGCGGTTAGTTGCATTTGAAAGTGATATGAGTGCTCTATTCAATTTACTAGAAGATTTTCAAAATTTTTTCTGTAAAGCTTTCAGTGGACTTTTTTTCCCTAAAAATATAACTTTTGCCCTGACCCTTACAAAAAAAATCATATAAATTCTGAATGAAATACATCAAAAAATCCCCTAGTAAATTAGATAGAGCACACGTTTGACTTTCAAATGCAACAAACCGCATTGCTCTAGCTTTGTAAATTTCGAAGTTATAATGAATAATATATGTATATATATAGTTTTTTTTTTCGAATAATTAATTTTCTATGCCTTATGAAAATTTTTTGTTTAAGATAAGTTGTTATAATTGTAGAGATCTAGTAATCTGCAAATTTTCATAGACGTACGTCCGATAGAACAAACGTTGACCAGTTTATCAAAATGGTTCCCTTAAATTAAAGGGAACCATTTTGATAAACTGGTCAACGTTTGTTCTATCGGACGTACGTCTATGAAAATTTGCAGATTACTAGATCTCTACAATTATAACAACTTATCTTAAACAAAAAATTTTCATAAGGCATAGAAAATTAATTATTCGAAAAAAAAACTATATATATACATATATTATTCATTATAACTTCGAAATTTACAAAGCTAGAGCAATGCGGTTTGTTGCATTTGAAAGTCAAACGTGTGCTCTATCTAATTTACTAGGGGATTTTTTGATGTATTTCATTCAGAATTTATATGATTTTTTTTGTAAGGGTCAGGGCAAAAGTTATATTTTTAGGGAAAAAAAGTCCACTGAAAGCTTTACAGAAAAAATTTTGAAAATCTTCTAGTAAATTGAATAGAGCACTCATATCACTTTCAAATGCAACTAACCGCATTGCTCTAGCTTTGTAAACGTCGGAGTTATAACGACAAACGTCTTGAAAACTTACTTTTTTATAAGACCTATTTTTAAGAAAAAATGCTTCTCCTCCTACAGTTTCTGAGCTACAGTGATGATTTTGGTATCATTGGATGCAGAAAAACAAGGGCTTTACAATGTATTGAGAAGTTTTTCAAAATTCATTCTTGTTTCAAAGTTATGACGTCATGAATTTGAATTTTCTTGAGAATATTTTGCTTATTTTATTTATTTAATTTTTAAATTTTTATATTGGAAATTTGAGGAAAAGCATTCAAGTTTTTGGAATGTCCACGTTTACTGCATCCAATGATACCAAAATCATTACTCTAGCTCAAAATCTATCAGAGAAGAAGCATTTAGAACCCCCCCCCCTCCCAAAAAAAATGTCGTTTTCTATGATTTCCCATTTTCTTTTCAAGAAAATCGCATTTTGTCATAATTGATAAATGATTCTAAATTGCATTTCCTATCAGCAAACCAAATTTAATTGCTCTAAATTCAATAATAAGAAAAATATTCGGATGGGGGATGCTTACCTTGAGGAATATGAATGATGAAATATATATAAAAAAATAAAATAAAATTGAAAATTTGAGAATTTCTTTTTTAATGTCCACGTTATTCTGCATCCAATGATACCAAACTCATCACTGTAGCTCAAAAACTATAGGAGGAGAAGCATTTAGAAAACCCCCCAAAAGTGTCGTTTTCTATGATTTCCCATTTTCTTTTCAAGAAAATCGCATTTTGTCATAAATTATAAATGATTCTAAATTGCATTTCCTATCAGTATACCAAATTTCATTGCTCTAGGTTCAAAAATGAAAAAAAAGGTCCGTAAGGAGGATGCTCTCCCTCTCCCGGGGGGGACGCTAGCTCTGGGATACGTTCCTGATATTTTTACAGACATTCGGGGACATATCTCAAACTCATTTAAAGCAATAAAAAATCGGGAGAATCGACTTTTGGACTGCAGATGCCCCCAAAATGGTTAATGTAAAGTGTATTACGCAGTCTTTATAATTGACTTCTATCTGTTACTTCGCTCAGAGATCTGAATCCCACTCTGCCTCCTGATGCTGGATACTTACCACATTTCACGACAGCTTGTTTTTATATTGCAGAAATTTTATGTATTCTTTGCTGATATGAAAAACATTATTCATGCTCATCACATCCAATAGATACATATTTACCGCAAAAAACACTCAAATTGCCGAGTGATTATGTCAATTCTTAATTCAACTTAGGGTTGGATTAATTTAAATTTGGCTTGGATTAATTTGTACTTTAGTTGGATTAATTTGAACTTGACTTGCATTAAATTGAGCTTAACTTGGATAAAATTGAACTTAACTTGGATTAAACTGAACTTGCCTTGGATTAAATTGAACTTGACTTGGATTAAATTGGACTTAACTTAGATTAATTTGAAGCGAAAAAGGTGTAGTACAATACTAAAAACCCCGGCCCAAACCCCGGCTTAGGGCACTATTCTGCCGGGGCCGGGACCGGGGCCGAGGTGTGCAAAAATTATCGGGGCTCTCCGGGGCCGGGGTCAGCAAAAATGGCCGGGGCTGGCCGGGGCCGGGGCCGGGGCCAACCCCGGCCCCGGCCCGGTATTTGTGTTACACATACTCATGGTATCGAGGATTTATTTACGCTCATATAGAGATTAATATGCGTGAAATTCCACTTTATCACATATATGAAATCATACGCATAACCTCAATACCTTCAAAAGGATTTACAAAAGTGCATGAATTTTGCAGCCAAGGGGGTATGCAACGGTAAATTCAAAGAAAGTGATCACGTAACCCCTCTCCTGAATAAACTCGGCTGGACTCCTATTCAAGAAAGGCTCCTCATGCAAAGGGCCCAATACGTATTTTCCTCGTATCTTCTTTAGAGCAATGCTGAGATAGTGCGTTTCCATCCACTCACTGTAGCCAACCTTAAGCTTAGTCGACTATCGTTCATCTCACATAGGAGAGAAGGCTCTGTCAATATCACGCGCCTTGCTGTGGAACAAACTTCCCCTGAGAATCAAAATCCCTCGAAGACTAAGAGAATTTAAAACCAAAGTAGCTCGTCATCTTGCATCTGAACAATAATTCTTAGTTACAGAACATACTGTATAGTATTTACGAATCTCATGTGCTCAATATCTCCATTGCGGAACAATCTCCCTTGCTTATTGTTTTATAATTCAACATGTTACACAACAGTTTTGATGTATGCGGAGGTATTATGATTTGATATTCTATACGTTGGGATTTGCAAACATACCTACTTGTATATGCGTGTACATATATGGGTGTATGTGTGCATAAGTGCTCATGTACCAGTGTGCACTGGACTAGCATCTACTGTGTATGAGCATGTGTGTGCGTATATGTATGCAGACATATATTTATTTGTGCACTAAATGGGAAATTAGCATTTCGCCGAGAAATACCCCTTTTTTGTTCACTCTCAACTTGCAACATTACCTAACACGTCATTTCTCTTCACTATTGTAAAGCACTCATAATAAAGTATAAATTTGTTGCGTGATCACCCATATATGGTTTACCTAGATGCTAAAATAAATTAACAATTCGAAATGCAAAACTTGTAACTTTCATATCATTCATGCTTGAATACTGGTATCCGTGTGCATGTGTGTGTCTATGTATACGTACGCACATATATCTGTGTTCACTGAACTAGCAAATAGCATACAAACTATAAATACCACATTTTCTCACTCGCAACTTGTAACACTACCCTAACTCGTCATTTTCACTTTATTACTTTAAAATTTTAGCAAAAAATTAAATTTATTGTGTGATCGCTCATACATGTTCGAATAAGATGCTCATCAATTAAATTATAAATAAAAGTGACAAGATACACGTCTTAAATCTCATTATGTATTTAGGAATGTCAATGAATAAAAAATTTCTGGAACGTTTTGACCTCCAGGGTCATTATCAACCTGAAAACAAGTAGAAAAAACTAGTAAAGTGACAAATTTATATCAATCATGAGAGAGAACAAAAAAAACACATGAGAGGAACAAAAAATGTACAGTATTAAAATTACGTTAGTAGTAGAGGAAAGGCAGCTTGCATATCATTAAAAACCGGTTTTTCTATCAAAATATGGAGAGATTCTATAATGCGCAGGTTTATTTGGTTTGATACAGCGGAAATTACCCTAAAATCACCTAATCTAACACTTCTCTGCATGAGAGCGGACTGAAGAGTGGGAAGGTGCGGAAAGTAATTGATTAGTTCTATAACTCCTGCCGACATGCTCTGCAACACGAATACTGAGGGCTCGAGTGGTCGAGCCCACGTACTCAGACGCACACTGTGCGCAACTATATTTATAAATCACAGATGAGAGCATACCTTCAGGAGTTTTATCTTTATAATTGAAAAATGATTCTATTCTATATGTATTGACTAACACTAATTTAAAATCAATCTGTGGAAAATGTTTCGAAAGAAGAATGACAAGGTCTTTTTTAAGTTTTCGCTTTTATTCCAGTATAAGTGCGCATAAACTTATGCATTTTTCAACTACGCGCTACGAGGATTGTGCTCTCTTATATATTTATATAATATGGATTGTCAAAATCGGAATATGCAACAAAGGGAACTCATTTTTTTTGCTTTTCTGTCAATGTTTGTTTGAACATTTTACAAGAGTATTACGATTCCAATGGGTTATTATCAGTTAAGGACGTTAATGTTAAGGTATTTTAAAAACCATTGTATCAATATTTTATGTTTGTACTTTATTGGAAATAAACTGTTTTTCTTTCTATCTTTTCATCAAGATTTGAAGGGGATGATAGAACATTACCATGGTAGATGGCATTTTCATATGATGGCTGACTATTGTTGGAGCCTCAAACGCGATGTGCTTCAAAATTAACACTCAAGGAAAACAACCAAGCATAAATTTTTTACCTCAACTTGCACAAAATTATAGTCTTATGTTTTGTAAAAACATGATAATGCTAAATTAACATTCCATTCAAGCCTAATTTTTTCATTTTTCTTTGTATTTTAACATTTGCAACATTATAAAACAAACACTGCTACTGTCATGTACAGTATTTTGCATAATTTCAAAGAAAATGGAAATTCTACTGTTCAAAAACTTGACGTAAGAGAAAAACTGAGATCAGTCTTGGATTTAACACCAAAAAATTACTTTAATAACTGTAAGATCTAACAGCAAAAATAACGTTTGCCATTGTTGTCAAAGCTGTCCTCCCTCGGCATCAGCGGAACACTCAATATCGTGCAAAAGAACTGAGAAAATTGCAAAATGACGTTTTAAATTCATTTCTTGCCTTCTATTTGTTGAATTTTACATGGCTTAGTAGAATAATCACGGTTGAGAATGTCAGCAATAAGAAGACAGAAATGGAGTCCCAGTGTCATTTTACACATAGAAATTGCCACAGATCTATTGTACTTTTTGCGTATTGAAGAGTTTTATTATTGTCTTTCTACCTCCTGTATGGAGGGTCACCAGGGGGTCGAAATGTTTTCCCGCAGATTGATCTTAAAATAGTGTTAGTTAATGCGTATAAAACAGGATCATATTTCCATTTTGAAGATATTGCTATGTGCTTATGAAATGCTCAGTATATTTGTGAGCTTCTTTTACGTAAAGTAATTTAAATTAATTAAAAAGGGTCGCTGGCACCAAAGACTTTCGTCTCAAAAATTAAGAGTATGAGTTTATTTATGAGAGATTTCTAGCCGTATTACGTTAGTCTCTAAGATAGCCTGTATCCGGCATCAACTTCGTTAAGTATGCAACGATTTGGTAGCGCTGACCGAGTTTTCTAGGCACCTGTTTCTGTGGGTTTCGAAAGAGTTGGGAGGACAGAAACGACACAGAAAATTATAATGAAGTTTACGGGTGTCGGAGGCAACTATGGAGGAGGGAGCAAGCACGCGCTGTGCACTTCGATATACGACATGAAATTCGTCATTATTTTTTGTTGATTACGACATGCGATCCAGAACAATCTCAACAAAGATTGCGACTTTAGCAACGCATTACAGTATTAACAACCCGCTATCTGACTTGCGGTTGACCACTACAATATCGAAACCTGACCCCTGGACACTTAGCCCTCAAATACAGAACTGGAGTCAAAAGCCATCAACAACAGAACTGGAACACGAAGCCCTCAAACAAAATGATAAAGCCCTTGGCTCAGAGTTTCGCTCTCACCGCTAACCGCTCGAGTCTATCATGGACAGAGTCCGAGTTTGAGACCAGAACCTAAGTGACTTCCCGCTTACTCGCTTCGTCTGATCTCCCTCTCCTCTAGGTCATGAGTGACTCCTTAATGTTCTCCTCGTGAGAGACTAATAGCTTGAACTGGGCCGCGACCATGGAGGGAGGGGGAATGAATTATGCGGAAGGAGGTGAGCATCTTTTGTTGTTCTGGCTTTCTCCCTTGACCATGGTTAATCAAAAAGGTCGACCAGGAACGAGAGTTGGTTTTCTCTCCAATAACTTTATTATCGTCAACCATATTTGCCTAGCTTTTTTGTGCGACCTGTCCAAAGTGGAGGACCTGTCTATCATTTGCCTTCCTACACGCCTCTGCGCCGGCAAGACTAAATGTTTCTAATGTCCATTAGACACACGTAATTCATATTAGATTCACCCAATTTGGGCCTCCTGCTAGAGTGAGACAGGCCCAGGATAAATTTATTTTATTTATCTCCTTCCCAGTAACAAAAAACGACAAAAAATATATTGAACCTCGATCATTATCTCTAACACGACTGGCAGAGCTTACTACAAACAACAACGACGACGCGCTACCCAACCTCGAGCGCGCGTGCTCATTTATGGGCCCCCTGTCGGCAGTGCTTCCACTCCTAGGGTAATTACCTTAGTCTAGGGTAATCAGACCCCTCCTAGGGTACAGTCTAGGGTAATGAAAAAAACACAAAATCTAGGGAAAAATCGATATATCGAATCTAGTACATAAACATCATGAAAAAAATATATTTTAGACAAGATTATGAATATTGAAAAGTTTATCGATAAGAAATGTCTTGAGGATGAGTGGAGAAAACATTAATTGGAAGAACAATTGACACCAGACATGTAAGCCGTTAATTAGTGGGAAAAAATGTTTAGCCGCATAAATGCCAGTCGGCTACCACTCTATCCAAATTTTGAAATTATAATTTTAATCTTGTTGTCCCTCCTTTTTTCAAATGCTTACGTTTCTTCTGTCAATTAAATTTGACCAAAACTTCACAGAGGACCAGTTGGATGAATGAAACTGTGCTTGCTTTGATGCATGCGCCTTAAAGAATATGGCTTAATTGCGTCTAATTTTCGAATTAATCTATCTAATGAACTCTATTAATGAAGTAAAAAGTAATGACACGTGTGCTAAATCTTCAGCAATGCCAAAACCTTATCAATATAAAATGCGGAAAACGTGATAGCGTTTTTAATTAATATGGAAAATCTTTTCCATAGAGCAAATTTACAATAAAATATATGAAAAAGAAGTACATTAAAAACATTTACGTTGAACGTTTCGAGCCATGGCTCAATATGAAAAAAGCCTGCAAATAAAACATAGGACATGTCAGTACAGACAAGATTACAGAATCGCAGAATAAAAAACATTACCGATCAACTATTTTCAGAGGGTATGCACTCTTCATTTCGTTGAGAGAAAGTTTTAGTTCATAGATAAATAATGACTCTAAAATACGAAACTCTAAGTTGGCGGCACATGAATTTAATTTTTTTTACATTTACCAATGTCAATTATCTGTTCTCAGGAGCCATTATTACAATGTTGTCTTATACTTGAATAAGTAGGAGAAGTAAGCAAGAGAACTGTACGATGATTTCGACCTGCATGTTCAGCAACCCTGACGTAAAGTGCTCTGTGGGTGGAACCAACAAAATGCGATGAGTAATGCGCACAACTAAAATTAAATACGAGGCAAGATCGGTTGCCGGTCGTGAGCATATCTTTAAATTTAAAAAATGATTCAAGAGTGCGTTTGTTACCTAAAATAATACAAAAGGAAATGTCCGGAAAAAAATTAGTCAATAGCTTTAAAAGGTATTTTTTCAACTTTTCCGATTGATATTAAAATTATGATAAAACGCAGTAGTTGAAGTTCAGTGCTTGAACATGATATTTCAGAATTAATTTCACATTCAGGAGGTTAGTTGCGTCTGCGGATAACCATAACCTGCGGATAACCATAAAAATAATCGTCTGCGGATAACCATTGGTTTTAAAATAAGACTGGGAAAGAAAAAATTATTTGCGAATGTCAGTGTAGTTTGAAAAATGCTATCGGTGCGAGTTATAAGGATAGAAATGCAATAAAGTTTAAATCACTTTCAACATAAGCTAAAGTAACTTGAGCCTGACCCGAAGAATGTTGGTTTCTGTAGACTGAGGTTATGAATTTATTATCAGATCGGTGATCATTGATATCAAGATAAATTAACTGGTAATTTTTCTCTAGATCAGCAGTGAATTTTATATTGGGATGTATGGGATTGAAATATTGAAGGAAAGAATGAGCGTCGAAGTGGTTTTTGAAAAGGAAGAAAGAATAGTCAACTTAACGCCAATTGGGTTTGAATAAAGTAGAACACTGATCTAGCCATTTCTCTTCATTGTGGCACATGAGAAATGGGAGAAAGTAAGTCCTAATGGGAAATCCATCCTTAGCCCTCCAATCAAAGCATATATCCGTTCAATGGAAATAAAAAGGAATTTTGCGCCCATAGTTTAACCCATGATTGAGGAGGCCGGATCGAAAAGTAGAATGAATGCAAATATTTCATGGTTTCGACAACAGGGAATTTTATCTTTTATAATTAATCGGTCTTCATTTATGCTTCAGCATTGACGTTGGTAAAAAGATTATTATGATGTAAATTGTAGTTAAGTGCTATGTGTTCCTAGAACTTTTTTTTAGTTAGTAGTATAGCTTCCTGGAGATTAATAATGATTTGCGTTAAGTTAGTTTTTTTTAATATATTGGTCTACGGCTATACTTAACGTAATGGGACCTCCTACAATGACAGTTACCCAATTCCTCAAATTTCACTTGTTGCCTTTCTATTGCAACTAGGGTAGCGGAAATGCTTAAGGGTGTATAAAATTGAATTTTAAACACATTTGCTTCTATACAAAATTTTGATTTTCACATAAGCCAAAAAAGTTATTGCGCGAACATAAAAATATTTAGGGTTGCGCAAAAGCCCTACTCCTACAACTTTCAATATACAAGGGTGATTTTGTTCTCATTTGATGCAATGCGATGGTGGGAACAGCGTAACGAAGCGGAATTCTACTTAAATACTAAGTTATATTTTTACTGTGAAAAAACTAGGGTTTTTAGGAAGAAAAACATTTTGAACATATGTAACAATAATTTTTTTCAATTCGAAATTCAAAAATATCCTTCATTACGCTGTTTCAACGGTTTATCCGCGTCGAATGAGACCAACATCACGCTTCTACGTTGAAAATTTTAGGAGCAGGGTTTTGCGCAACCCTATATTTTTTTATGTTTGAGCGACAACTTTTTTTATGGCGAAAATTATCAATTTATATCGAAGCAAATAAGTTCAGAACTAAATTTTACATGTCTGTATGCATTTTCGCTCTCCTAGTTGCAACAGAAATGAAAAAAACTGAATTTAAAAAATTTGGTCGATTATAGGGTAGGTGATGTCCGCAATGTTCATTCATTTTTTATTTGTTTTTTGATCGGTCAAAAGACTCAATGACACGAGAGGGGTAAAATATTACATAGGTCTGTATTTTTCATCCAAAACTAGTTTGTTTTCTATGACAAATATTTTTTTTGTGTTCTGAACACTATATATGCAAACTTGTACTTCAATTTTGTGGAGCACAGTGCTTCGTATATTGTTCGAGTTGTTCATCGGTCCACATTTGGAAATATCTTCTATAATTTTTGACGGAAAGATGTATTTTTTGCTCATTTTCAAAATCAGGGTTTTCAGATCATTCATTTATTAATTAACTAATTCCAGAAACTTAAAAAATCTGTCAATGTGACCTAATTAGGGGCAAAGCGAAGAACATTATTAAAGCCTAAGCGGTAATTATTAAAGTGCCCACATTTATAAATTCTAGGGTAATCAAGGAGCATTCTAGGGTAAAATACATGCCAGCCTAGGGTACAAAGATTGATGAGCGTGGAAGGCCTGCCTGTCGGGAACCAAGGGGATGGTGAGTTCTTCAGCCTCTGGGATCTTCAACATTTGCGTCCAGTTCATCTTCTCCGACCGACATGCTCGCGAGATTTCCATCTGGCAGCCAAAGGGTCACCTCGTGTTGGTGGGCCTCTACGTACATGCCCAGCTGGCGGACAACTTCGTTCGGCCTCCGTTTTCTTCCCTTGGGAATGTGCGATATCGCTTCCTAGAAAGAGAAAAAGAAACAAAAAACAAGAATTAGTTTTCCTCTTTCATGTATTCGTCATCAATATGGTGCCTATTCTTAAAATTTCTTTTGATTGCTGAATGAGCGCAATTATACATAAAGACGAGTGAAATCAGGAAAGTTACTTTTCTTAAGGCGAATGATCATAAGAAATGTAAAAACGAAGAATGCGCCACGTATTGAAATCATATTTAATTAAGATTTCACGCGAACTATAAATTTAAAACTAAGTCAGTTCGATAAAACGTTTTAGAGACCAGCTCTATCTTCAGTCAACAGTCTACAAACATAAAAATAAAGAACAAAATCAGTCTTTCCATATGAAATATATGGGCATATAAAATCTACAATTAAATTTGCAATGGATAAAAACTATTGGCGCAACTGAGCTCTGGTTTTTCTTTAGAGATAAAAAGAGATTCAAAATACCTAAATGTAAATTATTAGATGCTGTGCGTAAAATAGAAAAATTTTCCTCTGCTATTCGGTCACAACACTGCTCGCTGTGATGGCGGATAGATGAATGAGGCGGATGGGTCCTAGGTCTTCCACTACGGACTACGGTAGCTGACTCCACCGTGTGGGCAATCCTAATATAAAATGGCATAATATAAATTTTTCTAATTTACGCACAACATCTAATAATTTAGATTTACGTATTCTAGAATCTCTTTTTATCTCTAAAAAAAACAGACCTCAATAGCGCCAAAGTTCTTATCCATTGCAAATTTATTGGTAGATTTCATATGCTCATGTATTTTGTATGGAAAGACTGATTTGGTTCTTTATTTGTATGTTTGCAGATTGTTAACTGAACATGGAGCTGGTCTCCGAAACGTTTTATAGAACTGACATAGTTTTAAATTTATAGAACGTGTAAAATCTTAATTAAATATGATTTCAATACGTGGTGCATTCTTCATTTTAAAATTCCTGATGAGTGAAATGTACTACAGTTGCATAATTTGATGAATCTATTAAGTACTTACATGACCTAACATGAGCCTAATTAATAAGTGCCTATCCTTTGTTATGATCACCATCTACCATATATCTATATTAACTTACAGTACTTAGGATCCGCATCTCCTTAGTGATGATGATGATGACATTCGATGATACGTCCCTTGGTCCTCTCTTTTTTTCCAGCGCTGAATTGTTTTGCTCAATTGCAATTACTCATCACACTTCGTGAGAAAAAAATCCCCTTATCTTCTTGAATGCGCTTTGATCGAGGCGTCCCTCGATTTGCTCTTTCGTCTCATGAATTCAAAGTTTTCCACAACTTTCTCGTAGGCACTTCCGTACTTCTGTCAAATTTTGAGCAAGCAGCTGAGATGCAGGAAGTCTGCATTGCGTACATGGCTACAGAAAATGTTCGTTTACCTTACAGTCAGCTTCACGAATTGCCCAACTACAACGCTCATCAGCAACAAGATCTTTACGACACTCACTCTCATTCACACCCTCATTATTTAGCTCAGGAGCTTCCCGGTCTTACCGCCATTTTGTGCCTTATACACCTTACAACCCCGTACATACCTTGCAACTTCGCGCGCTTCATGCCGCATCGACGAGTTGCCCAGAGCTCTCTGACCGCTAGGCAGCATGATGCCGCATCAGGAACAGAAAGTCCGGCAAGCCCGATTGCTGTCAAAGTGTATTTGCCAAAAGTGTATTTTCCTTACTTTAAGATATTTTAAAGAGCCAATGATGTTTGATACCATCTCTATTGGAAATAAACTGTTTTTATTTTTTTCTGAGTTAAGGTATTTGAATGCGATTTTCGCTTTTATTCCATTATAAGTGCGCATAAACTTATGCATTTTTCAACTACGCGCTACGAGGATTGTGCTCTCTTATATATTTATATTATATGGATTGTCAAAATCGGAATATATGCATCAAAGGGAACTCATTTTTTTTGCTTTCCTATCAATCATTGTTTGTTTGAACATTTTACAAGAGTATTACGATCCCAATGGGTTATTATCAGTTAAGGACGTTAATGTTAAGGTATTTTAAAACCATTGTATCAATATTTTATGTTGGTACTTTATTGGAAATAAACTGTTCTTATTTCTACCTTTTCACCAAGATTTGAAGGGGATGATAGAACTGTACGAATTTCTAGCCTTAGTTCGGCGAGCTGCCTTGTTTATTTTATTCTGCCAGCTCGCCTATTAGATTTAAGCTAGATTTAAGAACATCAGGTTAGTAAATTTATTTTCATGATTTAAAGGGCAGGATGTAGGAAACAATTTCTTGGCCCGGCAGTTTCCGTTCTTCTTAGCGACTGACGATCGATAAGAAGTATACTCAAGCGTGCGTTAGCACCGAATAATCAGACTTTACGCAGACCTCCAATCTGGCACCTCCATCGGTAAACTGCTCATTTAAAGCCATATTTTACGTAATCTACGGGGAGCACCATAGGTGTTACTTACCTGCTGGAGGCGCTCGACTTCCACGCTGCTCCACACTTACCTGCTGGAGGCGCTCGACTTCCACGCTGCTCCACTTACCAGACTGGGGACAGGCGGACGTAAATCCACTACCAGGGGATCTACACTTCGTGGCGTTATGCCTTGAGGTGAGGAAGCTTGCCGGACTTGCCAAACCCCTAAAGTTTCCGAACCCCTGCCATTTATATTATGGAGATTTCCTTTAGGACTCGAATAGTTGTCACACATTATTCTGAGCAATATATTGATGGGTCGCGTTTGATGGTGGCTCATCAAACTAACTAAAATTAATTACGTTAATTCTTTTTCAGTAAATTAAGGATCAAGTGCCTGTATGTTCATTATCATTCTTTGTTTCCAGTGCTTGGAGACTCGAGGAAGGAGCGGCGAGCGGCGGGCCTTGGCGGTGAGGTGGCTGCTCGTGTAGCCTGCCCCCAACTCGTACCATTGCCGCCAAGCGCAAAGCTCCGTACAATTTATAATTCTTGATAACTTGCTCGCAGAAGCAAATAGATTTCTGAAACGGTACTTTCCTTGATCCTTTACATTTGCGATCCCCTTTTATTTGCTAAGAACATTACCATGGTAGATGGCATTTTCTTATAATGGCTGACTATTGTTGGAGCCTCAAACACGATGTGCTTCAATACGGTTATACTTCAACACGGCATTGAGTACGGTTATAGTCTCGGCCAGGGCTGCCCCTCTAGATATTTTATAGCTAGATCTAGATGTTTTTGCTTAAGCCTAGATATAAAATTTGGATCCTAGATATTAGCTACAAAATCAAGATAGTTTTTTCAGCATGCTAGATATTTTCTAGCTAGTATTAGAATTAAGCTATGTATATGATACATTACTGTAAATTCACACTAGGAATTCACTATAATAGTTAGTTACTACTACATTCTTATTATATTTGTTAATTTGCTTAACCAAATTGTCTGAATATTGAACCGATCACATTCTGATCATGTTATATTCAAATTATGAAATACACCATGATGGCTATTTCAATATTTTTGTGCTGCCATAGTGTAATTTCTTATTGAGGTTATAGGGTTCATAAGCTAAAGCACACAATCTCCAATTGCAAAACTAGTGATGATGTCAAAAATTATGGAAGAAAATGCACATAACTCATCAAAAATGTATTGTGGCCTCATTTTGACAAAAGACTGACAATGATATAAGTAACAATGAGTTCAGTTTATTGTTGGATGGAAGCAATGATATTTCAATTATGAAACTACTTGGTGTATCAGTTAAATACTAGAGTCATGCATCTAATAAAGTGGAATCAACTTACTTAGTAATTGCAAAATTATTAAAAGTGATGCAGGAAGCGTTATGACAGCCTTAAAACAATTGTTGATAAGTAGGAATCTGAGCATTGATAATTGCAATGTAATAGAGACTGACAATACAAGTGTCATTGTTGGCATCAATAATGGAGTTTATGCCAAGTTCAAAGAAGAAAATTAATATTTAATATTGATGAAATGTGTATGCCCCTCATTCCAGCTTGCTATGTCCTTTACTTCTGATGAATGTTTACCAAGGAACGTGGAATTTGTGATTGCAGAAACTCATAATTGGTTTACGAAATTTTCTTAGACCATGCCAATGCAATTAACTTTATGAATAAATTAATATTGGTTCACATCCATTGAAAATTCCTTCAGCTTGCAAAACTTGAAGGTTTTTCATCCAGCGTGTTGTAAAAAAAATGTTGCTCAATGGCCGGATTTAAGAACACATTTTGGGATTGCAAGGCAAAGTAAAAAATGCCATCCTGCTGATGTATTATTCGAAATATATTCTGGTGAGAAAAATCTTGCACTACAATTTTTTTGCAACCAATCTTAACAGAGCAAAAAATTAATAAGTTATTTGAACATAAAAATGTAGATAAGATGAAATTATTGGATGGCATGCTGATGTTCCTTAAATCAGTTTTCACTAAATTAGTCCTTCCTACTTGCAATGCTGATTACTACTTGCTACTACTTGGAAGGACTACTTATTAGTCCTTCCTACTCGCAACAGTTGCGTAATTAAATAATTTTTGGATAGCAAACCTTATTTTCACTGTTCCCTTAACCACGTTTTACTGGCGGGAGACGTGGCTGGTAAAGTGTGTTTCAGATCAACCCAGGCTTTACAGGAATTTGTTTGTGAGCCTGCACGTCTCTAACGTATTTGCGTAAGTGGTGATGACCAGATCTTATAGCCTTGCTTGTTGAAAGTCTGGTTTATGATTAGATCATTTGAATTCATATCCAACTACGTTTTACAAAGTGTAATTACTGCCGACGGGACTTCGGTAGTATTGCTTGCCTTCCACGCCATTTCTGCCATCGATCTGAACCTTCTGCTCCGTTATCTCGGTTATCTCGGCCGGGAAGCACAGGGTCTAATCTCGCAGGATTTCTACACCGCCCAGCCCTCTCCCTCCACCTCCAACCAGCTACAGCACCACCTCCAAGCAGCTACAGAAATGTTAGGTTAAATTAATTTAGGTTAGGTTAAGTTAAGTTAAGTTAGGTTAAGAGGTTAGGTTAAGTTAGGTTAGGTTGGGTAAGGTTAGGCCAAGTTCAGTTAGTTCAAGGTTAACTTAAAAAAGTTAAAAAATGCCTGTTTTTGCGTGGCGCGAATGGCAACTTCAGTAGCTGCTCGGAGGGGGAGGGAGAGGGTTGGGCGGTGTAGAAATCCGGCGAGCTTGGACCCAGTGCGGCCGGGAAGTGCGCTCCGATGCGTGTAATGCACTGCTGGAGCTATTTCAAGAATTACCTCGGCACTTTTGCTATAGTGGATGTTCAGCGACTTCAGTTCAGTTGTTCTGTGAGCCGGGGGTTATCCGGTAGTTGCACAGGGAGACTGCGTCTGCTGGCATCGGGACCCTGGCGGTGCTGCTAGAGTTTCACGCTTTCGTCGCTGGCTGCTGCCCGAACTTTACTTGTCGTCACTGCTGGGATATGTTCGTCGCTACTTCGGGTCTGTTGACCTGAAGTTACGGGTGTATGGTTTTATATGTTTGTGCACTGGATGTATTTAGTTTGTTTATTTGTGTCATTTCCGTGTTTGCCTATTGCTGCCAGGGATGTAATTTGTGTGATCTCGTAAGCTTAGTTCAATTTGAGCTACGATTGGATTGTTATGGGTCTGTTTCCCACACAAATTTAAGGCTTCTTATTGCAAATTTTCTCTAATATGTTAAAGTGTGTCATGTAAATAACCTGTTATAGACCAAGTTAGGTAGCGTGCCTCTCTCTATCTTTTCCGCTCTGTATCTCCTCTGATCTTTCGTGGTGGTTGGGTTCGGGCTGTCGCCATAGCCATTACGTTGGTCTTCCGCAGCCTTCCATCCTCCGGTCTTTTTCTTTTCTCTTTTTTTCTTTTTCTTTTCTCTTTTTTCTTTTCTCATTTTCTCATTTTCCTTTGCTATTTCACTTTATTGTTTTCTTTCTCCTTTCATTCTATCCTTTCATATCCGGGTCTTCCTTGTTTGGTATGGCAGGGTTGAGACCCACCGTGGTTGGTCGGGAGCTGATAGTACTCTGTGCCAACATTCGGGGACTCAGGGCCAATTTGAATGAGTTAGCCGTTGCTGCCTCCCGGTGTGATATCTTGTTCTTGTCAGAGACTCTTGTCTCAGATCGGAGACACCCAGCTGAGCCCCGTGTCCCGGGATTTGCGTCGCCTCAATTGAGGCTGGTTATGCCCACTGGAGGTACTCGTGGGATGGCCCTCTATATTCGGGAGGGTTGTCGCGCCTATAGGCGCTTGCATTTGGAATGCGAGTGTCACGAGTATATGGTGGTACGGGTTTGTGGCTCAGTGTCTAATTTCTACTTGGTGGCCTTTTGTCGTAATCCAGGGCACGATGGCTCTTTATATGATTGCCTGTTGGATTTGATGGCACGAGCTCAGTCCTCTGACCCAAAGGCAGCCTTTGTATTCATGGGTGATGAAAATGCACATCATACTGAGTGGCTGGGTTCCGTTTCGCCCACGGATGTGCATGGTCATAATGCTTTGGACTTTTCCAACCTGTCTGGCTGCACGCAACTTGTTCAGGGTCCGACTCATGTGGCGGGAAACTGCCTGGGCTTGGTGCTCACGGATGTTCCTGATGTTGTCAGTGTTTCTGTTGTTCCCCCTTTGGGTACCTCTGACCACTGTGTGCTTGAGTGTTGTTTACTTATTCGTCAAGCCGTGCCTGTTTTGAACACTCACCGGGTGGTTATGTTGAAGAACAGAACCAATTGGACTACTGTTAGGGGGGCTGTCCGGGGTTTCCCTTGGGGTGAGATTTTACGCTCCAGGGCACCTTTGGACTTGCTGAATCAAGCGGTTGTTGATGTGGTCGAACGTCATGTCCCGAAGGTGGTTCTCCGTGTCAAGTCTTCTGATAAACCTTGGTTCGATGGTCAGTGCAGAGCTGCATTTGATACGAAGCGGACAGCGTCCCGCGCTTGGGCTAGGTCCAAGATCCCACCTGGGTGGGAGGTTTACCTGTGAGCTCGTAATGAAGCCCAGGTAGTTTACGCCGGGGCTCGTGAGCGGCATGATCGGCGACTGCGGGATGCCCTCAATTCCTCCTCGTTTTTGCACAAATGGTGGGTTACGTTGAAGGGAGCTATATTTGGTGCTAGCCCCGCTCTTCCTGCCTTCCTATGCCCTGGAGGGACACTTGTGGTTGTTCCTGTAGAGAAAGCGCAGCTGCTCACCACTCAATTTGATGGTAAGCAGTGTAGGGAGAATTTTGTATTGCCTCCCACATGCTACCCAAGACCCTTGTGTTGTTCGCTGGCGTTTAGGTCTGGACAGGTTAGACGTTTACTCTCTGAACTTGATGTGGGTGGTGGGGTCGACCCGTTGGGTGTGTCTCCGCTGTTTTTCAGGGAGACGGCTGAGGTGCTAGCTCCCAAACTTAGTGTCATTTTTAGGTTACTGATTAGGTCTGGTCAATTTCCGAGTTGCTGGAGATCAGACAATGTGACGGCTGTCCCTAAGGGTCCTCCTCCGCTGGTGGAGAATTATCGTCCCATTTCTATCACCCCAGTCCTAGCAAAAGTGTTCGAGCGGCTAATTGTGGGTCGACTGTCGCGATATTGTGAGAGTATGGGGTTCCTCCCTGCAGCTCAATTTGCTTACAGACGTGGCTTAGGCTGTACAGACGCGCTATTATCCTTGTCCCACCTCTTCAGACTGCTATGGATGCGGGTCGTGAGGCTGTGGTTGTACAGTTGGATTTCAGCGCGGCCTTCGATCGAGTTAGCCAGGTAGGTGTTTTGCACAGGTTGGCACTCGCAGGGGATGGTGGCAAGTTGTTATCGATATGTTAAGAGTTTTTGGCTGGACGAAGGCAGAGAGTGGTGGTTAACGGAGTGGCGGGTGACTGGTGTGAGGTTGTCTCAGGTGTGCCCCAGGGGAGCGTACTTGGTCCTCTCTTGTTTGTTTTGTACACCAGTGAGATGTTTGATCTTATGCGAAGTAATTTTATTGCTCATTCTGATGACTCGTCATTGGTCGCCGTTGTGCCCAGTCCCATGTTGCGTCCAGCGGTGGTGGAAGACATGAATGCTGATTTGTTGCGCATCAACGAATGGTGCTTGAGGTGGAATATGATACTTAATCCTAGTGAGTCAAAGGCGCTCATAGTGAGTAGATCCAGGACCAGTGAGCCCCCGTTCGGTGAGCTAGTCATAGGTCGGGGAGTTATTGAGGTTTACCCTGAACTTGATTTCCTTGGTGTGCGGTTTGACGGGAGGCTCACATTTGAGGCTCATGTGCGGAGGGTAGTCTCACAGGTCTCCAAAAGGCTGGGATCCTGAGGGTAATTGGTGGAATTTATCAGGACCCTCAGTTGGTGCGGAGAGGCTTCTGTGCCTTTCTTCTTCCTCTGCTCGAGTATTGTTCGCTGTTTGGGGCTCTGCGGCTGATTGCCACCTGCGTCTCTTGGATCGCATTGTAAGATCTGCATCTGCGCTATGTCCGGGTTTGGTGCTGCCGTCTCTGGCGCACAGAAGGCTAGTTGCCTAACTTAGCGTTTTTTATAAGCTATTCAACAATAGAAGGCACTGGTTGTTCCATATGCTTCCCCCACGGGCCGAGCGGATTCGGGCTACCCGTGCTGCTGCTGCTGCTCATAGTTTTGAGCTGAGGGAAGTTAGTTGTTGGACTTCGCAGTATAGGCGTTGCTTTGTCCCTTGTTCCGTTGCCCGCTGGAACTCCCTTCCCTCTGCCGTGTTTGATTCGGGTTCGTTGGGTGGTTTCAACGGTGCTGTCAACTGCTGGTTGTTGCGTGGTTGATGTCTCCTTCTCCTGCTTTCTTCCTTTAGTTTTTTCTTTGTTCTTTGTTTTTGTTTCACTGTTCGAGGAGTTGATGCTGGCGGGGTTTCCTATGTGAAATCTATGGATCCACGATCCGTCCCGTTGGGGTTGCTTTACTTGATTTAATAATAACAATAGTAATTAGGATAAATATCAGGAGTCTAGATAATTTATATAAAGATAAATTACCTAATATAAGGCAATTTATGATATAAATATTCTTAAGGGCAATTGTTTCACTAATATATTATTAAATATAATTAATTCATTTTTTATATATTTTGGATGTTTTATTTTTAAATCTAGATATTTTTTGAGGTCAAACTAAATTAATTTGAACAAACAAAAGTGGCAGCCCTGGTCTCGGTGACGCGCTCCGCGATGAGCCGAGCGCAGCTGCTTCGCACAGCACATTGTTGTCTGACATCTTCCTCTTCTCAAAGCTCATCTGCAACTGAATGCTTCTACACCGCGCGCTGATACACAAGCCCGTCTTTACAGCAGCGGTTGTTCAGTGACACCACTACTGCGACAAATCGCATTGACGTAATGCAAGGTGTGTACTGGGCTTACTCTCACGTCGTTGACGATCCCTAACCGTCAATATTGGCGATAACTGTGATGCTGCCCTAGCACCTTGTACAAGTCAACGTCTCGCACGAGCTCACCCAAATAAAAAATCTTCAAACCAGGCCTTAGTAGATGATAATCATTAAATATTTCAGATCAAGAGATTGCAAAAAAATCGCTAATCACACGCTGGCCTACCAACACAGGAGCTTTCAATTTTCATTAATTTCCTTTTACATCTGTTCGCTATCACTACTCAGAATTTTGTTGCCCAAAGCCATTTTGTTATATTTCCTGGTAAAGATTTCCTCGTCGGAGGCATAAACTCACTGTGGTAAACTCTCTCTGTCTAAACAACGTCCCGTAATAGGCAGCGCACTACAGATCGTACTACATCGTCCTCGTACTATAGACCGCTCCTGTAGCATTTATGACCTGCTATGGTGCCCCATTGTTCGTGGCCGTCTGCGTATCGAATCTCTCCTACGGCTGCCCCTCCAAGTACTTGCCGTCACCATGAGCTACATAGCTAAATAGATATTCTATTTGAATGATTATGGAACAACTAGTTATTTTATTCTACATCATGTTTTAGTATGTAGGATGAGGTTCTGGGCCCCAAGCTTTATTTTCGCTGGGTGGAAGAGATTTATTAACTCTTTTTACAAACTCGAGTTTGTCTTTTGTTTCTTCATCGCTTATTAGCTCTAGATTTCTCCGTACCCTGTTGTCAATTATGTGAAGGTGTACGTTCAATATCTATTTTGGCCAGACCGTGATTTGCATGGGTGTGAACAAGATCAGAACGAGTGATTCCAAGAATAAAACGCACAGCTTTGTTTTGGATATTTTGCAATGTTTTCATACTTCACTTAGGTTAAGTATGTAATGGAATTGGAGGATAAGTAATGATGGACCGGACGTATGCTACGTTAAGTTTCCTTTTGTTTTTTAGGCTTAAATTTTGGAATCTGTAGAGAGAAGAAAGAACGCCTTTCGCATTAGATGCTCTGTCCTAAATTCGACTGTTGTAACCACTTTTTTTGAAGCTAAGCATTAGCACTTTACCGAAGGAATCATACCTGTAGTTCACGTCTTCTATAGTTATTGCTTTATTTTTTCTCTTCAAGATAGGAATGATTTGAAAATTATCTGAATTTGCTTATTCTACATTTGTACTCAAAGTCGTTTATTTGCATTATTTCTTGAGCTGTTCTCCTTGTAGGTAAATTTTCTGATCCTTTATGAGAGATTATCTGGGTTATATCTTCTGCATATAGGGCTAGTATGTTGATATTGAAATAGTTTATTGGTTTAGGAATGTCGTGTGTATAAAATGTGAACAGTGAGGGGGACAAAGCTCCACTCAGCGGAATTCCATTTTCAACTGTGAACACTGGACCAAGGTGATCGTTAATCCTAATTTGTCTTGTCCTTTCTGTTGGGTAACTATTAAGTGTTCTGATCAGGAAGTCTGGAAGCTGACGGTTGAGCATTTTTTTGCACAATCCATCGTGCCAGATGCGATCGAAAGCCCTACTATTGTCTCTAGGCACTACATTTGTTCTGAAATTTTTTGAGGCGTTGGCTGTAAGTATCTCAAAGAACAGTCCGAGTGCGGTGTTAGTTCCTTTGCCTTCTCTGAAACCAAACTGATATGGATGATGTAATTATTGTTGTGTAAGAAACTGTGTGAATCTAGTGTTAATTACCTTTTCAGAAAGCTTACCTGGAACGTTAAGAGTGAGATCGTTGTGTAGAGATGTGACATGGGAGATTTATTTGCCCATGGTATAAATATCGTTATGGCGTGTTTACATTGGCGCGGGAAGAAACACAATGAAAGTGCTGAATTCATTAAGGAGGCAAGGTTCTGTATCATATTGTCAGTTAAATTCTGAAGTTGATATTTGGCGATACCGTCTAATCCAAGAGCTTTTTGCTTTGGTGACTTGATGTAGTGTTGTAAGATGTTTGTGGTTACTAGTGGCAATTCTGTCAGGCAATTCATTTCAGATCGCATAGCTCATAGTGTATCAGATTCTTTTAGATAGCTGTCGATACCGTCGCGTTATCGACATGTGGGTTCGGGGAAAAGGGCTGTTTTCTATGCAGTTACCTTTTCCGGGGCGCTAGCTTTTCCGCTCAGCTGCCTCTTCTGAGATTCGTGTGGGTACTGCCTACGCCGTAATTTCTCCGTTTGAGCAACTGAAAAGAATTTCTGTTTGTGCTGAATGACGGTGGTACCGTTATAAAGACGTACAACTGTCTATGCCGTAATTAGCCCGTTAGGGCTTCTCGGGGTAATCCCTGATTCGCCGAACTACGACAGTCTTCCTTTGCGACAAAACTATTAGGAATAGTTTGTCCTCCTAAAGTGGTCACTTAAATCTCTATGGACAAAAGCCTGTATAAAAAGGAGAAAGGAAACGCTTTTCACCTTAGGATTTGAGGACTTTATGGCTGACTTTCTTTACAATTCCTTCTCAACAGACGGACACATTTTTTGCAAAAACAGTGATTTACATATTTCCTTTTGCAAAAATAACGTGTACAAACATTAGCTACTGCATAATACAATAAATACAAGTAAGATTACATGTAATATATTTATGCTATTCAGCTAGTTTATCAGACATGTTGGGCTATTGAAATACAATACAAATGATACTTAAGGCCTAACTCAAGCAAATGCACAGGCGCACTATCGGCGCGGACACAATGAGCTAGGCGCATGTTATAGGCTGAACACTTGAAAGAAAATGAACATTATGGGTAACTATTAAAGACTGGATTCGACACCACTTGCGCTGCCGGTAATCCAGGAGATTTTTGCTTTGTTGGCTTAATGTAGTGTAGTAAGATGTTTGTGGTTACTAGTGATGTCTGTCAGGCAATTCGTTTCAGATCGCATAGCTCATAGAGTATCAGATTCTTTTGGGTAGCTTCAATGTGACGTGGGACATTGTGGAAGTGGGCCTTGTCAAATTCTTCATCCTCTTCGTGATGCTTCCGGAGGATTCGCTCCCAGTACGTTCTGAAAAGGAATTCCTTCTCTCCATCATCGTAGACTTCTTCGCCTCTCTCTTTTTCAAGTATCTTTGTTCTTTCTTTGACTGCACGCCTCTCAATCTCTTCACCGTGCTCCAAAAAATGCCACCATTCCTTTCCGTGTCGAGTTTCTCAACCAGCGTATTCCAGGCCTCAGTTCTCTGGGACATACATACATATATTCCTCGGAAAGAGAAATCTTATTTGAGAGATAGCCTGCATTCTGTCTGGCGTGGTACCGAAGCGAAGAGTTTCTTTATATATTTCATCATGTATTATATTTGCCCTTTTTGTGTTTCTGGTAATTTTACCAGTATTTGTTTGGATATTGCGTGAACTTGCCTCTTGCAACTGTTAAGTCCAGTTATTCAGTTCTTCTTTCAGTTGCTGCATATAAGTTTTTTCTCTGTTAACAAGAGGATGCTGCAGGAGGTCTTGTTTGTATCGAATCCAGTTTGCCTTGCAGTAGAACGGACGGGGCTTAATTTGTATCTAAATTTGATTGATAGTTACTGTATATAAAATAGGGTAATGATCACTTGGGGTGTTTGGACCTACTTCTGCGTATGTGTTAAGGCTCAGCTGGATGCGCTGAGCTGAAATTTTTGGTACAGCTCCCTACTCTTGTCGCTGCTCCGTTTCCATCTTCCCTCCCTCCTCCGCCTCCGTAGCGGTTCGTGAGAATCATATCTGGTGAAGTTTTCTGAAGAATCATATCTGGTTGAAAAGTGTGGACCCTCCCATATGGCATATTTCTTGTCCATCAGCATGGTGACGTGTTCTGTTGTTACTGTAAGATCAAAGTCTGACATGTCGAGCATTGATGTCCCCTAGAAAATAAACCGGTGTCTACTTATAGAGTAGTTTATAGTCAGGGTAATGCAAATAGCCTATTCATGGTGGTATGCAGGCCGTAGCAACCGTAATTTCCCCTAACCTCGTTTTGAGGTGGTAGTCTGTGTATGCTGAGAATGTCACTGAGGTAGTCTTCTCATATTCTGTAGATTAGACTTCGTCTTATAGCTATTGCTGCACTAGAATGTCTTCCGATTGCCTCGTTAGTTTTGTAAACATTGCAGTTTTAGATCTTTATATCTTCACCTGCCTTCACCCCAGTCAGTAGTACTATGTCTGGATCTTCGTTTAGAAATATATTTACAAGAGACGTTTTGTATGCATTCCAGCTCCGGACGTTATGTTGAAGAATTTGGAGAGTATTCATTTTCTCTCCTTGCGGACTTTTTTTGGGTCTGCTCTTTCTGGCGTTTTCTGAGGTCTTGTCTTTATATTCTGAAATTCTTGTTCTCCGACGCAAATGATCCTGGTTTTCTTATCCATAATTTTGCAGTTATTGATTTGCAACTCAGTAACTTCCAGAGGTTAAGGGCATTCGTCTCTTCGTTTGTGCTTTAGTTTGCCTTCGCCGACAAATTTCTTGAATTCTCCAGCTTCCATTTCTCTTCGAGACCCATCCAGCATGAAGACATCAACGCAGTAACGGGATGCTGGTCTGGTTGGAACGTGATCCACTGAAGATCGTTGTGGCACTGGTTCGGAAACTCCGAAAGTGATCCTGCTTAGGCTTGTTGCTGGTGAAGTTGCTGTTGTTGCTTCGCGAGTTGTGCATGTGGTTGCAGCTGCTGGATCCGCTGAGCTAAAAATTTTGGTACAGCTCCCAGCTCTTATCGCTGCTCCGTTTTCGTCTTCCCTCATTCCTCCGCCTCCGTAGAACTGACTTCCGAGTCCGACTGAGTCGTCAGTTTTTTCACCACCTTCATCACTCTCGTCAACAGGTCTCCGTCGAAAAGCTGGCTTGATTTGGGGTTATCGTCAAACTGAAGTGTTATGAACTTGTTCCTTCTTAGAGTGCAGTTCAGATAATCGTTATAGGTTCCAGAAGTTATCATATTTACCATGTGAGCGTCCAGAATCATCACCAGGGCAGTCATTCCGCTATCAGCCATCAATAATTCTGCTGTGAGCTTGGTCCTGCGTTTCTGTCTTTCTTCTCGTTGGATAATTTTCTGAATGACTTTAGCGAATGTTTCTTGTTTTTCTTTTCTTTCTCCTCCATTTGTTTCATCCTTTCATTCATTGCGTTTTTACGAATAGGGCAACTCATTGCCGTGGTCCTGTGAGGTTCACAGAAATTTAGGCATTTTTTGTTTTCCGAAGTAAACTCGCCGTAATCATGGCCCCCCGAGCACTCCGAACATACCACGGTGTTTGGTGTGGGGCAATACTTCTAAACTGTGCTTACCCCGTAGCTCTTTATATAGTGCTTGGTGCGGCCTCACCGAGCCAAACTAGCTCTCTGATTGGGCAGCACGCGGTGGCGCTTCGGAGCTGTCAAGGCTGAGATAAACTTATGTGCGTGTATTGAGATATAGCCTGTTTGCTCGAAGCGGGCAGCTTGCAGAGGCTTGGTGCGGCACCACCGCGCCAAACTTGTGCTCTGATTGGTCGACCTTTTGTGACTCTTCGAGGTTGTTCGGGCTGCGCGAGGTGGCGCTTCTAAGCTTGTGTGGTGGTGTTTGCGCTCAGCTTGTTGAGACCACCACAAAGTAAACGTACTAAGATGATTACTATTAGGTAGATACTTTACTTACACTTGCGTTGTCTTAAACCTCCTCAAATGAAAGTTGCCGATAAAACGCCTTTCGATTCTTCACAACCGACACTGTTCATGACCATTTATGTGACGACACAACGCAGATGATCAGGCTTTGCGGCAAAGGAGGCATTGATACTTAGCGGCATTATTAAAAAGATACATTGGGAGTAGATGCGTTGCTGCGGATAATTTATATCAGTATTTCTGTAATATTGTGTGTTAGTTATTAAAAATTATTTAGTCAGTATTTAGAGATGTTTAAAATCCTAGCATATGAATACTGGGCTTCTGTTATTGGGTGCTTTCTAATTTATATGTTAGAAAATGATGAATTTGCAGTCATGATATGCGAAATGAAATTACAGCTTAGGCATATTTCAAGTGCTTGCGTAAATTTTTAAGTGTTTCCATTTTTTTTAGCTATACTTAACTTCTGTTTTGACAATTTCTGACGACTTCATTTTATGTACGAACACTATCAAAAGGAAAACTGTGTGAAGACGCCTTTCCTGCTTCAACTCGTATAAGCCATATTGATAGTGTGAGAGAACACGCATGTTCAATGTTTCAGTTAGTTAATGTAATCTAGCCAAATGGCGTGAAATACTGCCGAGCAGAAACTAGGTCGAATCCGTTCCCATTTTCTGTCATATCAGCAATAATTGTAAGAGACTGATTTTTTCAATCTATTTTTCAAAACCTGCCCAGCTCCATTTCATCGAAACTCAACAGTAGATTGGTGCTACTGCAAGAATAAAGCCCTGGTATCCATTTTGCTGCAGGCTCACGTGTAGACGCCTCGTGTGGAGCTTCACATGAGCCATGTGCGTTTAGACTAGACATTGAGCGTGCCACGGAGCGCGCGCTGCTCAAAATCAGTCAGTGTGTGGCCAGCTGCTTTGAAAGATGGGTTGCAGTCGACGAGGTTGTCTGAATATTGCTGCTGCATCATAAACTACGTAATCTCTTTTTTATTTGCATGAGTGAAATGATACTATTTTCGTTCATTTTCATTCAAATATAATGGAAAGCAGCCTCCTTATATTCGCAGCTTTTGGTCTGCTAAAGGCATTGATGGGCTTAGTAAATTTCAATTAAAAGCAATGTTGTTTCTCGTGGCAGCGTTATGTCAGCCATAATCGATGAGCAAAGGGCTACACCTCACTTGATGACTGCTAACTTCACACATCACACTGACCAGGGACTGAGCTGCGAGGCTCACGTGCGGCGCGCCTCACGAATTCAGTCAGAGCGAATAGGGAACTTCGGGCTCACACACACAAATATGAGCCTCAGTGGTGAGCCCCGTCTACACGAGTCGCGCCTCACGGCGGAAATGTCCCCTAGTGTAAACACCCCTTAACTCCGACCACGCTCGTGCCCTCTCGATTTCAATGAGTGGTCCTGGAAATGGAAGAGTGCTCACCATTCCTGCCCATGATATCGTATGGGAAAGTGACCGCGGTTTACAAGGCTGGCTGTAGTATAAATTTCGCGGTATCTGTTTCCTTCTTTGAATTATTCAGCAAAGAGGAACTTGAATAAAAGCTTAATGAGTATGAGTATAATCTGTTCGGGCCTCTACGAGTTGAGTTATATTGTCATCAGTGCAAGCATCTGAGATCATCTGTGACGGTCTGAATTGCATGTAAATACTTTTTCATTCCATTCGTCGTATGTACTTAACAAGCAATCACATAAGAGCACTTGCAAAGGTGGAGTGACCATACTCCTAAACAATGCTGTTGCTGGTGTTTACTTGGAAAGCTTCAGCCGTTGCTGTTAGTTTTACTCAGACTCGGCTACAAATCAAATAAAACATTATGTACGGGCCTAGTTAAAAATTATTTTTTCCTCCCTGCAATATTCATGAGGACTCGACAGTCCTCTTTCAAAAACTACCTTAATATATTGCATTTCTGGTTTATTTTCTCGCCCACAGTGTTTTCTGAAATCAATCGCCAAATGATAGTTCCATCCTCATCTTATGATGACACCATTATACCACTGCTGTTTTTATGACGATGGTCGTGATAACGGTAACAAGAGTGTAAAATTACCATCGTTCAAGGGTTACGTACTTTTTCAGGTACTTTAAATTCCTCAAATTCTGATAATAATGATAACCGAGAAAAATAAAATTAAGTGAAAAAAGTGGGTCAACATGATAGAAGTCAGGGTAACGAAGACGATGTGTTACCAAAAGATACCCTGATGCTTTTTAGATAAGAGGAATAAATCAAGCAATTGAATTCCAAAATCAACAAATAGGTCAAAGTAAAAAAAGTTTTCTTCAATTGTAAACAAAGTACATGTGCCGTCGCGGTTGCGCACTTTCTCTGTACATATGTTCGTACATATGCTGATGCAACGCCTGGGTGCGGTTTTACCGCAGTGCGGGTGCTTGGTCAGCAAATTGAGACTATATAAAGACGTGCGCGACTTGCAAAGTCGCATTTGGACCGTGTTCCTCCCCTGTACAACATCCCTACCAGTAAACGTCGCCTATAACCAGCGTTATCTCACTAACCTTCGGACTTCACACCTACTTTTGCCTTCACATACAGTAGGAGTTGATTTCAACAAAATTCAAGGTTAGTAGGTGATCAGAAGTTCTAACTTACTATGGAGAATATATTGTCGAATAAATGAATGTTACTTGATATGTTTTTACTCTCCTTATCATACTAGTAAAAAAGGAGCAAGACTTATGGTACGACCTGATATCAGCATCTTACCTGAATTTGTCTCAATTAACATTTCTAATAAGTTGTACAATTTGTCATAATAAGTACGAAAAGGTAAATAAAAGAGATTATTTCACTTGTTTTATACTTAAAATTGAAGCATCAATTTACAGAAGTATCATCGAAAATAATTTAATTTTTACAAATAGCGTAATGCACATAAAAAACAACATCGCAAAACGGATTCATCAGAGTTGGCCAATTATATACAAAGATTGGATACAAAAGCAATGATACATAGCACAGGCAACGGTATACATATGGTATAAAACTAGAGCTTAGTATACATTAAATCGGATTCTGAAAAGCTAATCCTAAAGGCATTGGAAATATTGCTATCATTTGTCGTACATACGAGAGCTAGACTTTCTAAGGGCGAAATTTTTTTCGACTGATGACAATTTTTGTGGGAGAGTCAACGAGTGTTTACAAATTTGGTCGTTAATAAGCTTCAAGGTATTTTATCGCATATTTAAAATTGAAAGGGCATTAGTTTCAGAATGAAATTTTCTTTTTTCTTTTCCTGAATCTGCAGCACTTGAATCGCATAAAAATATTCACTGGTCCTACAGGTATTTCTTGCTTTATCATTGCTTTTCTACTTCGTATACGCACTCGTAGCGTAGCGTATTTACTCACTTTTTTACAGCAGGGTGAATTGCATTAGTTCAATAGATGCATTCACAGGGATTACATGGTAAATTTCTAGTTTGAATCAAGTGTTTCTATTCCTTTTCGTTGAATTGTGGCGAGAACGCTTCACTAAATTCATGAAGCGCGTTGAAACACCAGAAGCTTGGTGAATCTGCGTTAGAAAATATTTTAAACAAATTGCAATGGTTCAAGCAAGGTTTGAGATTTCACCGCACAATATATTGAGGAAAAAATTCTACACACACTTATGTTGAAAATCTATTTTTCCTATTTCTATGAATACTGTACAAAATTATTAACAAAATAACGAAAAAGCACGAGGACTAGAGGCAATACAAATCAGTAGATTATTTAGCTTGCACTTTTAATTGCAACATCTCCAGGAGAAAACAGTATATTTGATATAGTTTTCGGAACTTACGAGCATTATTTTTTGTCTCTCACGCCAATTCTTTGAGCAAGAGGAATAGTTCCAGCTCGGTGTCGCTCCGGATGATGATCTGGGCATTCCATAAAAGGATTTCAAGGAAAACGACCAGAAAGATAACGAGAAACCTTAATTAGCGTTTCATAGGCTACTGACACACTCAGATATATACATATATATACATGTATAAGTATAAGTATGCACATATTTATTTTGTGTGCGTGGATATATGTATATATATATATATATATATATGTATATGTTTGTACACATACATATAGAATGCATTATTTGCTGCCGTCAGCTTTCGAGGGTAAAATGATTTCAATTGAACAAATATAACTGTCCTATCATACTTACAGTGTGACTCTCGATACAAGTCAACCAAAGATGTATAATCCTTTGACTAAATTAACAAATCAATGAGATTCAGTCGCTCATTGTCTAGAGATTGAGAGCGGATGGTTAACGAATCAAAATGCGAGTCAAAGGAACATATACGAAATAAATCACTCAGCTAATGATATTGAACAAAACGTACGGCTAAAATCATGGTTGTGCGGAAAAATTCCAACAAAAAACAGATTACTCGTATCTCATGATTGGAAAGTTATTTCCCACCACAAACCAAATTGAACCCAAATTAACACTTCTACAAAAGTCGCTGACGAAAAAAATTTATGTTTAATTTTCTTTTGTCTGAATAATTTTCCATTTTTCAAGCAACAACTTGACAACACATAATATGCAAAAGGTCCTTATCGCTTGTACCCAAAAGTTTCAGAGTTCATCACAAATTAAATTTGGATGAAATAATTACAACTAATAAAACATCTGCTGCGCAGTCATCTGATGAACATTTATGAATTTTTTTCAAAATTTTTTACGTAGTTCAAAAAGGAATTTCTCTCCACCTCTCTCTATACAATGAAAATCCTATCGATGGGAAACTTTCGTGGTTCTAGTATCTGCTGTAAATGAGAGAAGTTCTAAAAATATTATTCTTAGATTAGTAGCAGATTGATTTTTCGGTACTTGCAGCTAGATTATCTGCAGCTAAACCACATAAAAAGAGCTCCACATTCTGTTTCAAATAGTACGGAAGAGAAACTATACGACATCGAATACGTCAACTAACTGAGATAGTAGTTGTCAAACTCGAATTAACTAGTGATAATAATGGAATAGCTGGGGCATTGGACTCAAAACAGCATCTCAACCTTCTATCAGACAGTACGAACCACACAATGTTGAATGGTACTGAATAGAGTCTCTTGTTCGTTGTCCTATAACTCTGTGGTCTCAAGCTTCTTATCGATGAGGGGATTGGCGAGTTTCTTGAAGGTGTGGTGCAAGTTGCTACGATAAGTATCGTAGTGATGAGGATCTGCTGCCTGAGGGACTGAAGGTCGCTCGTGGGTGGTGAGGCGTGCGCTGGAAGCCACTGTACTGTTACTATTCTCTCTGAAGATACACGTAAGAATCGATTATGAAGAACAGAGAATAACAAAAGTGGTGTAAAATGCGGTTATAATAGGATGCATCTAATCAGGATTCAGGTTTTCATTTTGAACTGAACTTTGGTTTTAAAAATAAACACACTAAGGCCATACACAGATTATACCATCAGCTTAAGCTTTCTGATCACAACAAGGGAATTTTCAAGAAGGGAAGGAGGAAGCCACAATTTAGTAGGGAATTGAGAGAACGGAGAATCTATCCACAAGTGCGTCTTAACACCCTGCGCCGAATACACTGAATAAACAGAACTGAAAATCAGTGTTGAATAAAGCTTGTGGAACAAGAACAAAAGTTGATGAGAAATGACTAGGTGCTGAGAAAATTAACAACAGTGAACTGAAAGAAATTAAAAAATAGCCCATGGTTAAAAAAACCTATCTTTAAAAAGTTTATATTTGTAGAAGCAAATTTTTAAAATGAACAAAAGTCTAAAAGTCTAATTTGCCGGAAGGCGCGAAGAACTTTTCCAGTTCACCAAGAGTAACTTGAAAGAATAAGAATAATTACAAAAATTGAGTTCAATAATGAGAGAGTTATGAAGATAAATGAAATGCAATTAGATATAAGACGAAACAAACATGTGACAAACAAACAAACAAACACCCAAACAAAGTGAGGATGGAAGTATAGGCTAGGCATGGATGTTGGGGTAAGAATATGCACTGGAATGATAGCTTACCATAAGTAGACTTTAGGAGAAACTGTTCAGTTGGCATGTAAATGAGATTGAACATAGAACTCGTGTAAATTTTTAATTACGCAAGATGAATTGAACTCAAATTAAAAGCCTTTATCTAACGCTATTATGATGTAAAGCTATCAAACTTAGAGGTCTATTTCCATCAATTTCAATAAGTAGAACGAAAAAGCGGTAAATTACTATAGACAAAATTATTCACAGCTATTTTTGTAGCAATTTCGTATCATATGGCTCACATGTTCATTTCAATCAGATTCTTCTTTCTAATATTACCAATGCATGACAAAAAAATTCTATATCGTCACTGCATATGAAATTAAGACTTGACTCTAGGTATATGGGAAAAATTTGAGCACGGAGGTTTCCATACGCCTCCTGTTACCAAATTTTGGAGAAGAAATTCACGATAACAAAAGTGCTTTACTTTACGGAGTGGCTTAACGTTGGGCAGAAGTGTAATTCAGTCAAATGCTAGGGTCTGGGCAGAGGAAAATTTTCCACTGTGATTACTATCTTTGTGACGTCCAACAGCTGCTACACTAATCAACTGGAATTATATTCGGAGGATGAAGTTCAAACTTTCCGAAAAAAACTCACTTTTTTTCTGACGCTCACGACTGCGAATATTGAAAACTATAGCTATTCTAACGTAGCCTGCTCTCACTTCCAGGATCTGAGTGTATAAGCGTTAAAATATTTTTAGTATGATCAGTATCAGACGCCTTTGCTGCATTGCTGATTGCTCTTCATTTTCACACGCATGAGTTTTCTCTTTTCCCGTATTTCTCTGCTTATGTTTCCACGGCTAACTTGCCTCCACATGGCATTTAGTACCCTCTTTATGGGAAAATAAACATTACATACTTTTGATGATCAACACCTTTACTCTATCTTTTTTAAAGGTCAATATGAGCAGGAGCCTACCAGAACATTGCTCTTAAAGGCGTTCAGTTTTCATCATTATGATCTTCCTTTGTCATAAAAAACGAAAACTCCTAGCGCACAGCTTCTTGGCTCATTCGTGCTGTCATGTTCGTTCTTTCTCCTCCTATCGCCTCGATGCGACGGCTCACCTCGAAGAGGGCAACGTCAGTTCGGAGTGCCTGGCATAGGGAGCGTGGTGTTCAGAGGGTGGGCTCAGGGACGAGTTGACAGCGTTCTCGTCCAGGCTGTCCTGGCTCTCGCTCTGCTGGCTAAGATCGAATGAAAAATTAGATCGTTGTCGGGATATATCAATATTTAATTGATGTCCTATTCTGAAAAATAAATTTCCTTTTGATTACATGGTGTAAAATAAAATTTTATTTTCAAATCATTCACTTAATTATTGGTTATAAAGCCTATACTATGAACTAAATAACACCAAAGCAACATTGCGAATGTAAATTTACCGCAATTAAAAATACTAATAACAGAAATGAAATCTCATGGGTGCAACCAGTTGGTGGCAGCATCATGTGTAGATGTAGATCTTAATTCTTTCTCTTCTTCCATTCATTTATCACAACATCAAAAACACATCGTGAACGTTACTTAAAATGAAATTGTCGACAATGAAGGTTTTAAGCAAAAATCAGACAAAAAAAGAATGAACGGAAACGGGAATTTGAAACTAGGTGATAGAAAAAATATATTTAAATTAATGTTTTTATCTTAAGCCAGATATGCTTAGATAGCGAATCAGAGTTCGATAAAACAGTGATATTCTCTCCACTTGAAGCAAGTTCATCAGGAAACAAGTTAAACGTTCCGCAAGAGCTGTAACGCGGACGCTAATATTCAATTCACTCTGGTGATATAAAACGATGCGAAGAATAGGGGAACGGTACGTTGATAGCGTTCATTTGCCTTTAACTTGAAGGCTGACCATGGCTTATCTAGATCAACTCACAGATTCATGACGAATATTAGGAATATTAGAAATGCTACACCTAGCATTTTTATGCCATAATTGACATTTAAACTATTGTCGATGGAAAACTAAGTAAAATGTATAATTTAAAAAACGAGTGGAAAAACAATAATGAAAGTTACTAAAAATATGAGAAAGTTAGATGTATACAAAGTAGGCAATACCAGCATAATATGCTGGAGTAAATAATAGCTACGAAATAGCAAAAAACAATCCGTAAAGACAAGGAAACGGTGACACCTCTCGATATTTTTCATTTATATCATTTTACATGAAACTAGCCTTCGAAGACGCACCATTTTTCTGTGCATCTAATTTTCAGCATTTATTTTTCTCCAAACACAGTCTGATTATCACGTTTTTATCGCCGTGCGGCAGCATAGTTGCTATTGGAGGAAACTTTCTATCTTATGTTCACAGTACAAGTGCCCATCTTCGCGTCATAGCGACCACATAATGTGTCCCAGTCAAAATTGAGGCGAATGAACATGTAGATCAGCGTTTAAAACAATGAAAGAACAGTTCGGACGGTCTTCACTCCGTTCCCGAAGTCAGGCCGGTTGGAGGCGGTACCGAGACCATCAAACAACATTCGACGAACAACAAGAAAAGGATAATACAAACTAAGATTGCTATTCCTGAGCTTCAAGCATGGTCAACATAGGGAAATTTAAACAAGTCACAAAATTTTGATAGCCAATGAATAAGTAACAGCAAGTAAGAAGAAAACGATGAGCAACAAAAAGGGACTCACACATAAGCTTGGTACCTGAGCGATTCTTCTTCCTTGTACCATTCGTTGTCAAAACCCCCATTCATCCAGATAGGATTGCTGCCCTCGACGCTGTGAAGGTTCGTGTTGGGCACCGTGGGGTTTCGGTTGAGCACAGAGTCGTTCGAGCCTGAGTAGCAATGAGCGTGTTAAGCCTCAGCTTTTCCGCATAGCATCTCGATCATTTTCGACGTGTTTATTTAACTCTTCCTAAAAATGAAGTGACCCTTTTATTTCCCACTTTTCCACTCGTAAGGACCATGAATTCGAAAATTATCTCAGCGGTTGTCAGGAGTTTCGTTATCAGAGAAAGAAATTGGCCGTACGTGAAACTCAAAGCAGAACTTAATTTTATTTGGTAAGTACGCTGCCATTATCACTAGGAGCATTTCCCGTCTCTTGAAGTTTCATCTCCAACACTGCCAGTAATTTGAACGTTGTAGAGACATAATGATAGCAATTGGCGAGATATGACAGTTACAGTGATTATAAGGTTAAGTTATAAGGGTAAGACTTGAAATTAAACAATAATTCTAGCTAGGATGAAAAGCCTCTAAAACAATATCCAGATAGTTAGGGAACTGTGAAATTTTGTTTCGAAATGTTTCTTCAAGATCTATCGAATGAGCGGCGAAATTAATTAGGGTTTGAATGGGTTCCTCCTACCTTGGGTATTGGGAGTAGGCAAAGACCTGTTTGATGACCTCACTTTCGATCATTTTCAAGGATGCATTCCATAAAATAATAGAGTGTAAAAACTTTTCATTAGATTAAATACAATGAGAGAATAACCCATGCAGTAACACAATATCTGCCAAAATAATCCAACAAATAACGCAGCATTTTCCTAGGACAAACGTAGACGCGTTTTCGAAAAAAAGTGTAACACATTGCGGCAGAAAGTGACGTTTCTACGAACCTGTTTCTCATGAGCTCTTTTTATCTTAACACAAAATCAGTTTTCATTCAAATTTTGAGTGGAAGCGTTAAATTCTGTTAATGTATTTGAGCCTCAGCTTATGTAGCTGGGGCAGTATAGTGTAGCTGAGGCAGTATAGTGTAGCTGAGCCAGTATAGTGTAGCTGAGCCAGTATAGTGTAGCTGAGCCAGTATAGTGTAGCTGAGCCAGTATAGTGTAGCTGAGCCAGTATAGTGTAGCTGAGGCAGTATAGTGTAGCTGAGCCAGTATAGTGTAGCTGAGGCAGTATAGTGTAGCTGAGCCAGTATCGTGTAGCTGAGCCAGTATAGTGTAGCTGAGGCAGTATAGTGTAGCTGAGCCAGTATAGTGTAGCTGAGCCAGTATAGTGTAGCTGAGCCAGTATAGTGAAGCTGAGGCAGTATAGTGTAGCTGAGCTAGTATAGTGTAGCTGAGCCAGTATAGTGTAGCTGAGCAATACTAAGTAGGACATGCTACATATCAATGCAATAAATGAACACAGAAAATACAAACCGAAAGCGGTGGCTGTTGCAGCTTTGAGCTGTCGGGCATAGTGGGCTCTTTGGGCAACACAGAGAGACAGCGTCACCACCAGCAAGAGAGCTAAGAAGGCCACGACACCCACTAGCCACACCATTAGCAGATTATCGTCAGAGGAGAACCCCACTCCGGCCACTCCCATCAAATAAGCTTGTGAAGTGTCCAGTACGTTCATCTCCTGTGATTTAACCACACATCATTATTCATTTATTGAAAATGTTACCATTGTTCGTTTAAGCTTCTTTGTACATATCTTTTCTACGAACACAATTATAATCTTCCGAACCTATAATACAAAATGCAGCAAAAAATACAATTCACTTTTTCTTCTCCTATGAGAGACACATGGAATCATAAAACTATCCTGCAATATCGGAGAATATATTTGTTTCTAAAGATTTTTGTTTCAACCAATGAATTGTTCATCATCTTGGGAATCATTTTTTATGCTACTAGACAAAACTATAGGGTCATCTGGAGGTAAGAATAGCCAGCAGACTGTCTGATTGAGAGTACCGTACAGATAAATAAAATAGATCACCTAATTGGTCAAATTTGGCATATTCAAACAGGAGTGATAGAAATGAACGAAGAGACTAATAATTTACTTGATTTAGAAAATAGAAAAACAAATGTGCAAATATGACAAAATGTATCAAGATGCATGGTGAAATGTAGCCAACTGAGACACAAATAACAAACTTTTAGAACATTTAATAGGGGAAACAAATATCAAAACCCAGGGTCGTGGCTTAACGGTGACGATAGCAAACCGCTAGGGGAGATCTCATAAAAGTTGTTTTCACTGCATTCCTTCACATCAAATTTGAAACATGTGATTAAAGATGAGTTTTTCTTGCTCGTCACCTAACACTATAATAAACTTTTTCGAGAAAAACATAGACCGCCATAAATCTCAGAAATAACTTGAAAGAAGTTGTGCACGCATAGTGCGTCTGCTCCGACTCGCGTGAGCAGGAATGTGTGGCAGAGACAGGCGATCAAACTTTATAAGCCAATTCAAAAAAGGAGCATCAATCCAGCAATATATTTTCTATGAGATGTTATGGAAAACACCACGCTAATAATCACTGATTTAAAGTGCATTAAATATATTTGAATGAAGAACCACGTCGTATATATTGGGGTTTAGGAAAATTTTTAAAGTACGTAATATTTTAAATTGCATCAAAATTTACTTTTGATTTTATTTGTTACTGGGATCCTATTGCTAGGTGTTTGAGCTGTTAATAAACTATACATGTGAATTAGATGTTACTTAAAAACTAGATTTGATGCAAGACCTGTACTTCCACCTCTATCTAAATATTCTGCTGAGCAACCATGTAAAAGCGAGACTTTGCAAATGAGAATACTCGCGTACCGTTGAAATGGCTGTTTATACAAAACAGCAGCAATTTGTTATAACTTTATTTGGGTAGGGAAGTGCTGTGAGTTAGGCTAGCTTATCACGATATACCGTACTTCAAAAATTTTGGTTCTGATGGTATATATGCTGTAACGATTTTATTTTCCGGATCTAACAGCCTTAATATACTTTCATTTTTTGCTAGTATTCCATGCATATCGAGAAATCACCTATGGGCGAGAAATTACTCGAAATGGCTCAAATTTTTACGTGAACAATCGAAAAACTTTGGTGGCCCCACATTTTATTTATGCAGAAACAGCTGAATGCGGTTGAACATATTTAATTTCATTCGAAGAAACATCCCGAGATATTAGAACTGGAATAACTGTGGGATCATAATTTTGCCTTTCGATGATTTCAATTTCATGAAAGCGACTATCTTTTTCTGCATGCAAATCTAAAAAGCTTTATCCGTAAATAAGCCCTCTATGAATGTGTTGACTATTTTCTCTGTCGCTTCAAGATCTCCTAAATAATGAATGTTACTTCACAGTCTTTTAATATTTACACGTGATTCTATCACGTATTCATACCGCGTGTGTTATTCTATCACAAATTGCACGCTGATTAGTGGGATGTGGCCGAAGCACCAAGCCGTGAGGTCATCAGGTCCTCGCTTGCTCGGCCACGCAGGCCACGAGGCCAACGCCGCAAAATGCCAGTCAGCTTTACACAGAAAAACCAACCTAGCGTTTTAAGTAATTCCCTGTCGTCACTTTTCTGTTACCTGCGTTTATTAGTGAATATGTGGTTAAATCTCGCCAAGAATAACCTTTCCCTGTAATAGGGGCTTACTAACGGACTTTGAAAAAATATAAAGACACTAGCGATCTCCCGACGTTATTAATGCATGGGTCAGATAATATTGACACTGATAATTTCCGTCATTCTAAATTATAGGTACCGGAAATGTAGGCTGAGTAAAAATTGATTGCTACTAATGTAATCTTCTGTGCAGTGGCGCAGCCGCCTGAAAATTTCCGGGAGGGGCTAGGAATCCCAACAAATAATTTCGGGGAGGGCCAGATATCAATTATCAACAATCTTTTTCTTCTTCTACTTAAAACAGCGTCTGAACCTAGCCCCCAGCTCAACATTGTTTTGGAGGGGGGGAGGGGGGGGGGGAAGGGCTGCACTACTGCTTCTGTGCACCAGAGCTCAAATTTACTGCGATCAAAATTTTGAATAGACGTATGACATTCAATTTCCCGTCCAATTAAGGTAACAGTGGTTTATGTGCACCAAGTTACGGTGCTAGCACTCCCTGTCCTTAGTGAATGTTCGTCACTTCAAACGTTATGTTTTTGCAGTTGTCATGCATTGATAAATTAAACTTCTTACATAAAGTCTTTACTGTAACTTAATGACGCCTTTTGCCGCCTCTTTGGCATGAGGAGGAAGACCTTGCCGAATTGAACCCTGAATGTATTTCATGTGCAGTCTTGCACTCGCGGAAGTTTCACCGCATTATGTGTTCCTCAGGTAATCATGGCCACCAGAGAAGACGGGTAGAAGAGGTTATAGAGCGTAATCTCCTACTCATTACGTTTGCACTCCACTCGCCTCCTCTGCTCATGTTAAAACGCTGAAAAACCTTTGTGCAACACGATTGTTAATATGAACATATCAACAAAGATTTGTGGGGGAAAATGTGCGACGGTAACCTAGAGCACGTCAACAGAAGAGGGGCATTTTTTTCCCCACGGCGTTGTAGCTATTCAGCATTCCTCCTTTCGCATGAGTTGAGAATAAATTATTTGTATGCTACACTCCTAGAGTTTTACCCATCAAAAGAATGAAGCCAAACCTTGAAGAGGTGATCCAGCCGCTGTACATTTTTGTCAATGGTTGAGAGCACTTGAGGCACGTCCAAGACAGAGTTGTCAGAAGGGTTCACGAAGTGTAGATACAAATCGGTTTTTGTCTGGTCTACGCCTCCGTCTTGCGTTTCGTGGACGCGGTATTCGTCTACGTTCACGATCGCTTCGGTTACGTTGCTCAGGTAATCGCGCATGTAGTCTAGGCGAGGTCGAATCTGAAACACAAAAGTTACTCAAAATTAGAACAGTACTGGTAAAAAATGTCTCCATCTTTCAGATACAGAAGTAACGTCTAATGTTGATTGGAACTGCAGAATCACCAACTGAGGTCATGAGAGAATGAACTGAAATGCCGTTAAACAATTAACATCGCACATAGACGCACCACCGATTTGGGAATGATAATGAGGATGTTCAAGTTGTAAAACAAATGTTACGATGTACTTCCGTGAACGACGATACCTTCTGATAGAATGAACAAACAGAAATTTATTTGCAATACTTAAATGCCCTCGTTTTAATGAAGCGCTCTGGGCTGAGCACTACTAACAACCATGGATTGAATACGACCGGGAGTAATTTCCTTCAACGACAGCTTGCAAAGTTACCCTTAGAGTCATCTGCAGAAGCAAAAGCCTTTTTCAAAAATCTGTAAAGACTCTTCATTTGAGAAATCGAAAATAGAGTAGTAAAAATGAACATAGGTATGTTCAAAACTACGGTACTGCTAAAAAATCCACAAAAGTTTTGAAGAATACATATTTACAGTGCATGACTTCTGATTCACGAACTATTTTGTTGTTGATGAGATAGCATAGAAGTACAGTAAATATTATATGGCTTGAAATTTGTACAGAATGAAAAGAAGTTGAGCAACTGTGAATTCACAAGAACTATGACGAAGTATTTAAAAATCTGTGCGCTGTGAGATGCAGAAGTGTCGGCAGTCTGTTACGAACACGAGTAATGTTTAGTCAGTGGACCAATCCAGATTATAAACGGTCGATTCTACGAACGGCTCCTGTAAATTTTCAGATCAGCTAAAATGAAATAGAATAGTCGGTAGTTGATACAAAAAGAAAATAAGCTGGAAGTAATACACTCATATGTTACCATTAATAATATTGAGTAATCTGAAATCGATGACATGCGCACATATGTCAATGAGGTTAGCAGAAATGCTCATCTTACTTCGTCAGGGGCGAGTCTGAGGACGAAGCGTACGCGTTGGTCTTCCCTCAGGAGGTAGATGAAAACACGAGCGTGGTCCCCTACCCCAGCGCTGTCCGACACGGTCACCTGGTGGGCACAGTGCAGGGTGAAGGAACATCAGACTGACACTGGTGGTCGTAGTGTAAGCCATTGCTGGTCATGACTACATCAAATACTCGTAGATGGTCTTGAGTACAAATTTGGTGTCATGTTGTCAGTCAAAAATTGGAAGAGAACTTTGTGTATATTTGAATAGCAATTCGGCACACCTACTCTCTGGTATCTTCATTCCTCCTAAAAGATTTTTGATAATCCAAATATTTTTGGACAGAGAGCAAAATTCATATTTTTTGTAGTACGACAACTAGTCACTGACCTCAAAATCAAAGTACCCCTTCATGCCGCGTTGGGGATCGAAGTTAAGCCTGACTATGCCAGTCTTCACGTCTACAAGGAATGGCTCTTGTCTTAATTTATCCAGGCCCTCCGACACTGTGGCCACCACCATCCCTTTCATAGAGAAGCTCAGCATCGCGTTTTCACCGTAGTCGGGGTCCGCAGCCTGCAATTGATTGGGAAATTATAAACTTTTAACCGTAGAAATTTTTAACTCACATAACCGTTTATAACCACTTTTCTTAGCCTAGCACTAATACCAGGACCTGGTTGTTAATGGTATCAGAATAGGAACGCAGCTGTGACTAGGTAGAGAACTTGAAAATTCATCGTCCCTTGTTTGACGAAGAGCATTTTTATTCAGCGCAGCATATATGGGAGAGTTGAGGGTTAAATGTTACTTGCGTTTGGAAGCAGAACAGATTCACTCATAAAAAAGTTTGTAATGAGGTACAAGAGTTTGTAATGAGGAATTGAATTATTATCATCCACACGGTAGAATTTCATGTCGAAAACGCACATAAATTTGAAATGTAAGGGTGGACAGTTAATGCTTCAACTTACCGTGAGCTCAAGAACTTGCAAGCCGAACACAGACTCGGTGGAGATGCCTCCTGTGTAGACCTCCCTTGAGAACTTTGGCGCGTTATCGTTCACGTCGTTAACGTTAACGACGACTTGGAGCAGAGATTTATCCTTGGGGTCAAATGACGTCAAGAGACGAGGTTTGTTGATACAATCTTCGCTTGCTTGCACCCAAAGCACATGTTGGGCTGCAACCTCGCGGTCCAATGGCTTTGCAACCTGGGCAAATTTGCAGTATTGAGTATGAAAAAGATGCCAATCAACAGTTCCTACATGCTGAACAACAATTAATCAGTAAACACAACAACGCGGGTGCATAATGGCGCATTCCTACCGTGCAGTTTAAAATCAATTTCGAGGAAAGTCAGAAGAGGTAAAAGTTTTGAACGATTGAAGCTGTATGATTATAAGTGTATCACAATAGTCTAAAACGACGGTTAAAGATATTTTTCCTTAAAATCTTATTAAATTTGTTGAGATATAAATTAATTAACACATTCGGTAAATATACAATAAGTTTAACAAACGAGTTAACCAAGATAAATTTCAGCATTTTACAAAGGAACTCCACCATTTCCAGCTCCAACTTCAGCCTCAACGCTGAGGAATCGTGCGAAGAAATGATACTCAAAATTTAGTGAAAGACTGCAAAGATCACGGCAAAATTCCAGTGTTGTTACAAATATTGGAGTATTTGTTTCGGACACAACTTTGTTGTTACTAACAAATTAGATTACAAGTTAGTTCAAGCCTCCCTAAGCGCAGCAAGGGTGTTCCAAAGAGAGGAAGGATCAAGGTCCATTTAATATGAAATTATAGAAACGGGAATCTATTCTCAAGAAGTGTTCCCACACAAGATCCCCTGCACATAGAAAGAGCAAGTTAGGAAAGAAGTTTATGAAATAAGATAAAAGTTAGCGAAAAAACTAGGTACCGAACAATAGGATACCAGTGAACAGGAAAATGAACCTTAAAAACTATAAATCCATTCTATTACAATAAAAAGAAGGTCAACAGAACTCGTAGCTCGGGACCTCACATTTTTCTCCTAGGAACGCTAATTCTCATGTACATAATGGTTAATTAACTCTGAGAAGTATAATTACCCATAAATGTATTGAAAAATCATAGTAACAATACATGGCAGACTTTAAACATTTAAACGTTTGCGATTTTTATTCACGTTGTACATGTTGATCAGTAGACCCGAGGATACGAGCCCTTTATCGATCAAGTCAGTTGCTTGTTCAGCTGCCATACTGCGGCAGGCTTCATTCTAAGCGTAGGACACACGATCATCTCAATTAAATTTTAAAGCAACCAAAATAAAAATACTTCGACTGACTCACCTTGAGCACGTGCGAATTTCTACCGAGCTCAAAAGTGTTGAGCTCGTCTCCGCCTACGATGAAGTAGCACACGCTAGCTCCCACGTCGTCCTCCAAATCTAAGTCGTCTTCGTCTACGGTGTCCGGTAGCACAACACTTTCCAAGCCGGGATCAGAATTTTCTGGAATACAGGAAAGGTGTCGTTTCTATGAAAAGTTTTTCTTCTGGTTTTGCTGCATTTCTGTATGGAAGAACATCACCCTGTACCTTATGCGTGAGGAGGCATCTCTGTGTGAGAAAACATCTAATCTTTGGATGTTTTCAGAGGCTCAACACTTTTCTCTGTAGCCATTAACGCTGAAAAAGAGAACCGAGGAACATTTCGCTGAGGTTAGTTTGAATTCGTTTTCGAAATTTATAGAATTATCTACAAGATAGGATGCAGCTGATGCCTCGTCATGAAGTGTCTTATTTGGTCAGCTGCTAGAACCTGGAGAGAGTAGGCCGTGGATGTTTTCTACTCGAATTTTGTTCTGTATATATGGTCAGTGCACAATTCAGTGAATTAACGAAGATTATATCGGCGTAAAATGCACCTCACACCCTAGTTTTCCATTGATTAATTTTAATGAACTTGAGAAGGGGGGCCGCATGTCATAAACTGGACCATCACACCAGAAAATATGAGCTTGATTTTGGGATTCAGTGCAAAGAAACTTATCTGATAATAAATATTTCAAACTCGAGAAAGCGGAGCCCAGAAGTGTTACGTTAAAATTTATTTTCGTACTATAACTCTTAAATGTGCCAATTTTCTGATCGTGGAATAAAATACAACCTGATAATCCTAAAAAATAGACAGAAAAAATAGAAAGTTGACGCAAAACTCCAGAAAATCGAAGTTACTACTGATGGGAGTGTCATTTCACGCGTGGATATTAAAAATGCATCATTTCGCAAACTTTCGTTTTAAACTGGCTGGAATATTATAAGATATGAAAATATTATCTACTTAATAGCAAAGAGGCGTCATCTCGCTGAGGAGTTATTGGCGAGCGCAGAGAAAGTTACAAAAATTAACAGAGAAATTATGGTGCTCATCAATTACGAACAAAATTAGTCAAACAGTCTAAACTGTAGTTCACTTAGCTGAAATTACTGTGATTTTTATCCAGGAATGAATGACAAAATCTCAAACCGCTCAATCATGTCCGAGATTTTGTACATTCAGTTCAAACATGGCCAGCAAGTCATCATCAGCGGTTAAGCATTCAGTAAATTGATGGGAAGAAATAAGCTGAAAATGTATCTCAAGAAATTCAAAAAACCCCGTGAGGTCATGTGGCGTACACTGCTCAAATGGTGTGGCAACGAGTGTGGGAAGGAATTAGTCACCTGTGAAGTTAGCGATCAGCTCGCGCTGAGAGAACTGCGGCACGTTGTCGTTCATGTTGCGCACGTAGACGGTCAGGTCCAGGTCGCTCTTCAGGGGCGTAGGCGTGCCGCGGTCAAATGCTTCCACGCGCAGCTGCACGAGCGTACACTTATGAGTGTGTGAACCGCGTGTATTTCACATAGCACCACGGCAGGTCATGCAGCGAACAGTCTCAACAAAGCCGTCGACATTCACCAAAAAGAAAGTCGCCGCCACCAGCGACCATCAGCACAATGGCAATCCCTGTTATGACAGTCGACGTCATAAGTGTTATGACAGTCGACGTTATAAGTGTTAAGACAGTCGGCGTTATAAGTGTTATGACAGTCGGGGCTACAACAGAGCCATGAGGTGCCGGCGAGGTGACACAAAGCAGTTCGGTCGCTGCTCAGAACACAACACGGAACTCCACTTCGGAGCAGCTGCTAGGAGAGAAGCTATACCAGCCGCATAGCAGCATCATAATACTTCATCAACCTCTTTAGATCATTTGGAGTTCTGTAATTCAACAATGAGCGATTAAAATACACATTTCAACTGCTGTGCATCGTGATGACCAGGCTTTCGTTTTCGTACGAAAGATGGGTATAATTTTGAATATGCGAGATAATGCTAACATGCGACAAACGAATAACTAACAACTAACATGCGAAAAACGTGTGTATTTGCAAACGACTGAGGATACTACTGTGGATATGAATCAAATACAAATAAAAAATTTTAATCACCTCGTAAAGTTTTTGCTTCTCCCTGTCGAGGGGCCTGAGTAAAGTAATAGCACCGGTTACGGAGTCGATGTCAAAGGTACGATGTATTGTGGACGTTTCCTTAAGGATGCGGTAGCTCACAGCTCCATTCTGGCCCTGGTCGTCGTCTACAGCCCGCACCTGGATCACCAGACTTCCGACTGTCGCATTCTGAACGGTGAACAGTGCACTCGTGAATTTAAGGGTGAAAATAGAGGCATTTTATTTAGTGAGGTATCGCTATGTTAAAGTAAAAATTAAATCAAAGTTATTAAGGAACACCATGACACTTTATCCACTCTTAATTAATCTTAAGTCCAAACTTTGATGAATTATCGTAATGTGCTGATATTCAAAATATGAAAAATCTAGTCAGAAGCGTCAATGGAAAGTTGAATCACCTTTAGCAGTCAAGATTAAATATTAGGTTGTCCTATATACAGGTTTTCAGGTTTTCGATGCGAAAAAGTTTGGGGCACTAACCTCTGGCACACGGATGGTGAGATTAGAGTCAGGGGACACAAATCGAGGCGGGTGATCGTTGTAGTCCGTGACGCAGATGTCAACCTGAGCCAGCACTTCGTTGGGCGGAGAGCCTAAATCTCTGGCAGCAACCATGAGGGTGTAGTTGTCGTACCGCCCAACAAGTGGTGCCCGGCTGACAATGCGGGCAGAATGAAGGTCTACTGGTAGCATTTCGAAGAGATCTGCAAAATTATCTTCATTAAATTATTCGAATAAAAAGTCAAGTATCTCCTAAAGCGCATTCAAAAAATTAATACCTTTTTAAGGTGCAGAAAAATCGGTCAAGCATTATATATTGAACACGTTTTATGTACGTTTATACCCTACACATATGTCATACAAATCACAGGATTTCTAGACATATCTCCCCCTTTTTTTATATTGAACTTCTAACGTGATCATTTCATCATTCATTGTTATTTATGGCCTACTTTGATGCTACTGTTGTACAACGAAAAGATCTTATATTCCCCTATGTACAGTTATCACTCATAACTAGAGCAGTATATTTTCGTTCCCATGTTTTTACAGACTAATTAATAGCATGCGGTTGTTGGGCTCACAAGAGCCGGGACGGGATCACGATTCAACTTCATTTTAGCAATTTCGCGTTTTGCTCACTACAGTACTGTTGAGCATTGCGGCATGGTGCTCACTACAGTACTGCTCACTACAGTACTCACTACACTACTCACATTTGCTCACTACAGTACTGTTGAGAATTGCGGCATGGTGAGGCACGAGCACTTATTGTCTTGAGAATATTGAGAAAAATCTCCTGTTGAAAAGTTTCGATACCTCAACGCAATTTATTGCGCGGCAGGCAATATCCTGAGTTCTATACCTTGGAATATACGTATCTCTGTGGAACAGTTGTAACGAATCTCACTTTCTTCATTGCCAGAGCTGATATTGAAGCGTATTTTGCCGTTGTTGCTTTCAGGATCGTCCGCGTCGGTGGCCCGTACAATAGTCACAGTGTCACCGGCGGTGTGAAACTCCGTTATCATCGTACAACCCGAACGGGGTTCAAAGACAGGCACCTCATCGTTGACGTCGGCGATGTCCACTCTGAGAAATGATAAACAATAAGTTTCTGGTCATGTAGCATCTTCACAGAGAAAATATTACAGTAAAATAGCGAACCACAAATTTGCATTAAAAATTTCTCATTTTTCACCTCGTGAACAATTGATATCGCGACATAATTGGGATTGAACTTGCACTGTATCATACATCAGTTGCAGGACACTCAAAGCTGGAACGAAGATGACGAATAGCGTACCTCAAGAATGAATCAGGATTTGCGGATCTATCTCGTCTCATTTCTATGAGAATTGCTAACAACCATGGACTTTCTCGAGAAAATAAAGTTGGTTGTAAAAGTGGGTAGGAAAAATTCTTACTCAAATGTACTTGTACACATCTAAGTGAATGAACGCGAAATGCACGTCAAAAAAAGCATTTTTTCATGTTGAAATAAATTCTCAAGTAATGGCCCATTCAAATAACATATTCAGGGTGTTTCAGAACACGAGGTACCATATTGCACACCAAGTAGAAAATGGCCAAATAAACACTTTATCTTCCATGAAAGTGTCCGAAAAAAGTTCTGGTATTTGAAATATTAGCTGTTTATTGTTTTAAAGGATGAAAATTGATTACACAATTACTCGCAATATTTATTTTGAATTTACGCTACAAACTGTTCCATTCTATGAGAAACAGCTGGGGAAAAAGTTGCATTCATGTCCTCCCGCGTAAATTATTCCATGAAACAGCTTTCAGCTGCATTGACAGCCTTAATTCTGAACTGAAATCTTGCGAGTAGTCCTGGGAGTTCGTTTTGTTGCTGCAAAAAGTGGCAGATCCAAAAGTGGCAGATCCAAAATGGGCAAAAAGTGGCAAATCCTGATCCAAACAAACTTTAACTAAAATGCTCTAAAACTAAATTTTATTATTGTTAACTCTAATAGAATAGAAGTGTTTGTAACGTAAATTCAAAATAAATATTGCTAGTAATTGTGTAATTATATTTCATCCTTTAAAACGATAAACAGCTTCTATTAAAAAAAAACGATCTTTTTGGAAAATTTCATAAATGAAAAAGTGTTTATTTGGCCATTTTCTACTTGGTGTACAATTTGGTACCTCTTCTTCTGAAACAACCTGTATATTCGTATAACATAACGATACGTTCCCTGAGATGAGTATGACCAGAGTACGCACATTATCTGAGTAAAGACGTTCCTGCTGTCACCCGTCACGCTGCCGTATCTGTAGTTGTCCCATGCCTCGATGATGAGATTGTATTGAGGCACCACCTCGCGGTTCAACCCCTGTGCCACCATCAACACTCCTCCGTCCCGATCAATCTGGTTGGAGAAAATACCGCAACACATTGAGGAAATAATCCTTACCAATGGCAGATTACTACAATGAAAAGAAGTCACACAGTACAGCAAATTGAAAAGAAACGATACATCGTTGAACATGTATTAATAAAACCTTACCACCGTTTGAACATTGAGATGCCATGCTTTTTGAAAATTTAATGGCCCGTCCTATCGTTTTCGTAATGGAACCCTTGACGGACAGCAGCAGCTATTGAGTTGTTACCTTGAACATGCCCTGGGAGGACTTGGGGTCGAGCAAGTAGGTGATGGTCCCGTAGTCTCCATCGTCTGGGTCCGAGGCGCTGATCTTGAGGATGGTGGTACCTGGTGGGGCGTCCTCGCGCACCACCACTTTGCTGGGGGGATTGAGGAACTGAGGGGTGTTGTCGTTCTCGTCAAGCACCTGAGGACATGAGCGAATGGATTATTTTATACAAGAATCTTTGCATCAAGCTAAGTCAAATATCATTTCAGTGCTTATTTAAGCATACGTGCGTGTCCTGTTTTTTCTAAACATAACCCATATGAGATAAAAAAATCTTATCAATTCAATAAAGTACAGAATTAAACCGCTCAGGATGAGTGATGTTTTAACCTTTTAACGCCCAAGTGGACTGTACGGTCCTTTTTCAAAAATAACAATAATATATTGTATTTCTTATTCAATTTGTTCACTAATGTGTCTTTTAAACTTCACTGTCGAATGGCAGTTCCTTCCCCATCTTGATAACAGTGATTACGCAATGCCAAAGTCGGTTTAGTGATAGTGGTTGTTATAACGGTAATATGAGTATAAAAATGTGGGCGTTAAAGGGTTAAGAAAACCTGGAACATACGGTGCTAGGCTTAATTAGTTTACAGAGCGATATTTTCTTTGAGGAATAAAAAATAGCTAAATAAGTTGCCAAAATATTTCATGAACATAATAATAATTCAGAGGATATTTTGGCAAAATGGCGACGTCGTTTTGACAGATATAAACAGTGAAATAAAATTTCAATGTTATAATTTTACGTAGAGATTTTTACTGAAACTCCCAGCAGAAAAGGAAACATCCACAACATCCGAAACATAAAAAAAAATTGAGCCATTTGCAACGTGAATGTATGATTTAACCCTCTCAAACGCTTTAATGTGGGGTCAAAGGAAACACTCAAATGTGTATAAAAATTATCGCAGTGAATACGTCAAACGACTCCCTACCTAATAGCGATTGCTTAAGTACCAAATAATCAAACTCCTAAAATAACATAATCAGTAGGGGAGTCTCTAGAGAATGGTACCGATGCTGTAAAATCTAGTAATCAAATTTTATTCTAAGTGTGAAGTCTATCATGGTACTTTGGCTTCATCAAGACACCTTCACAATCGTATAAGGATCATTATTTTTCAAACTCCAATACACCCAGTTTTCTCGCACTACGATGCTACGATTGATATTTTGAATAGCTGTGATAATGAACATTGAACAACCTAAACTGCAGGCCACCAGACAATGCTCAACATTTGGTGCCAAATTAGTTTTGTGTAGTGTTTAGTTCCTCTTTTGGCATTTTATCACTCCCCACTTCGTGGGATAAAAAGGAAAACCAACGTAGCTAAGAAAATCATGATATAAAACAAACGTTTCGGATCATAAAAAATCCATCCTCAGTGTTCTGAAAAACAATACGTCAATGTATTAAAACTATTCCTGAACTATAATTTTCTGAATAAACCAACAGATAAAATATTGACATCAAGAAATACAAAGAAAAGGCAATAATAAAACAAAAACTATAAAACATTTTAACAAACAATAGAAAGCTTGACCGCCGTGTCACACTCATTAATTAACGGACGGTTTTTTAAAATGTACATCGATTCTAAAATGCGGAGATCAGATAAATTTGGGGTTGAATCCAAAATTTTAAAATTCGTGTTTTTAAAGAAATGGTCGTAGTTCAAACAATGTTTTCTTATAGACGAATTAGATGGCTTAGTCAGATTATTGCCCGTACGAAAGGAGACTCCTCTGTGTTGTGCACACCTCACAAATAATTGGAACTCAGTGCTACCAATGTAAGATCGCTCGCAGCGGTCACACGTATATTGATATATCACTGAGGTGCGCAACATCACATCTGGAATATCCCTTCGCTTAAAGTAAGACCCGATTTTTCTATCGTTTTTGAAGTACACACAAGGATTGATTTGTGGAAAAAACTTTTTAATTTTTGACAATATTTCAAGTTTCATTTTCTCTGTACGGGTTCCTATAAACGGTAACTGAAAATGTAAGATCAACTTCGGCACGGTAAAAACTAGTTGCTTCATAGTAAACTTTCTAGCTTGAAATTTTCGTAACTCCTTGGTAAAAATATTCTTCGGGTAATTATTCGAACAGAAATATTTTTGTAAATAATTCATATCTAAATGGAACAATTGGTAAGAAGAAGATATTTCAAAAGCTCTGTGAATTAATGTTACTATGCCTATGTTACTATTTATCTGATGTCCGCATTTTAGAATCGATGTACATTTTAAAAAACTGTCCGTCAATTAATGAGTGTGACACGGCGGTCAAGCTTTCTATTGTTTGTTAAAATGTTTTATAGTTTTTGTTTTATTATTGCCTTTTCTTTGTATTTCTTGATGTCAATATTTTATCTGTTGGTTTATTCAGAAAATTATAGTTCAGGAATAGTTTTAATACATTGACGTATTGTTTTTCAGAACACTGGAGATGGATTTTTTATGATCCGAAACGTTTGTTTTATATCATGATTTTCTTAGCTACGTTGGTTTTCCTTCTTATCCTAAGAGTGAGATTTCCTAGAAATCGTCCAAATTCATCTATCCCCACTTCTTATATTGTTCTCAACAAATAATCAGAATTTACCACATGCAATGATTTCATACAAAAAATTTCTAGCATTCCGCAAAGCCTATGACACAGAGAGAATCAATCTGCACTTACCCTGGAAAACTACGAGACAATGTTTTTTGTTAATCTATTTTTATAGGAATTCTTTAATAATGGAGTCCGGAAGGAAAAATTTGAAATTGAATAAAAAGAAATGAATTTTAGAATATATGAATGACTGCTATAACAATTCATTGAAAGTGTGGCATTTCTGGAGAGACCACATAAGGTGCGTTTGGTGGAAAATATTGGAGTAAGTTCCCCAGTGTTTTGGAAGGAGTTTTCAAAAAAATAATCTACCTCAGCATATGGTCACACGAAAACGCCAATCGTATGCGCAAATGTCGACATTGAATGAGAAAATCTAGCCCGGACGCAGTGCGTAAGCTCACAAATTCACCTGGATGAAGAGGCCGACAGCTGAACTGCGCGGAGGTACACCCGAGTCCGTGGCGATCACGGTCGCGTTGATCCACTCCTGAAATTCGCGGTCGATGCGATTTTGGACGACGACCTCTCCGGTCTCTGGGTCCAGGAGCAGGAGCGATGTCACGTTCAGTTCATCCTGCCCACAATAAACACGTGGATAAATAAAAACTAAAACTATTTCATCTTAGTCGGCAAATTATAAATTCTGGGCGAAAGAAAACGGCTTTGGAGAATATTGCGTGGCTTAAAAAATTTAGGAACCTTTAAAATGATAACGGTTTTAATCAAGGTAATTACAGTGGAATTATCATTAATGAAATGGAGATATACATATCGTGTGGTATGCTCATCAGCAGTTTTTTTCTCTTCTCTTTTGCACGTGGAAGCTCACTTGTGTTCAACGCTTGCTAAAATTACCACTCGATTCGTCGCATTGATGCATGTAGGAATGTGCATAAATATGAAGCAGCTCAGGCAGTGAAAACTCGTACAAGTTCAGAGATACAAGAAGGAGCGTTAGGTAGGCATCACCCTTAATGAGAGAGCGGAGAAGTTATGAGTAGTAAGTTCTTGAATAAATGAAAATCCCAATAAACATACGAGTTTGTTCTTCGTCGTAGAGAGGAATCGTCAATGTTGGACGCAATGTAAGAGGCGTCAAATCAGCCCCAAAAAAGATGTAAAGATAAATAATGATGATCAGCATTGAGTGCAGCGTAGGAAATGTGTGGTATTATTTCACCAGTCCGTGTAGGCCACGGCTGGGGCGTCCTGTAAACTATGACGCGTGCACGCTTTTCCGAACTCTTTTGCACGTAACTTTATCAGCATGATTTAGTTGGCGCATAGAGATTATGCATATTCTTATCTTCTTATCGCTTTCAGATGAGCAGCCAATGACATTTCACAGGTCTACCGACCTTCGAATTTTTATTGTATGATCGTTGAAACATTTATTAGACAGAACAGATGAAACATTTATTACTTATCCATAAAATTTTCATAAATCAGAATCCCTAAAAATATATATCGAAAGCTTTTCTGATAAATTTGACTAAGCTTCAACTGCATTCAAAGTGAAATTTTTTCTTACATTTCAAAATTCCTGTACGCCCTCAGCTGCATGACCCCAACGCTGGCTGCCCCCCCCCCCCCAGCAGCATTGCATGTAGCCCCCCGAGTCACTCCAAACGTCCTTATATTTCCGTTGGGCGTCGTGGCGACGCTACGCTCGGCGCTAACTATCTAGTCACAACGCTAGTTCAGCTAAGTTTTTCGTTCGAAAGAACGAGTGCTGTTTTTCGGATCCCTGCAGAAACTGGACAGAATAATTCATGTATTTAAATCGATATGCAGTTCGATACACTCTTTTCATTCCAAACAGTTAGCTTCAGTGCGGGAAAAAAATGGTTTAAATTTGGACAGTCGGAGAGGTGTTGCGCTCTTTCATTTCCCCGTAAGTATTCATATGTATTCCGATGCATGCATTACATACCTTCTCATATCATTTTAGAAATAAATATTACTATTCTCGTAGCACGAATATTCAGCGTCAGAACGTTAATGAAGCATTAAAATATTTTCTGATGTAAGTCGCCAAAAAAAAAAACGGGGAAATAAATGTTTAATTGTTGAATCATTTCTTTACAGCGGATGATGATGCACAAAGTATATTCAAATGAACTGAGATCCTTTCAAAATTTGAACGCAGTTAACAAACCCTACTTGGAACCAGTCTTACGCTCAGCATCCACTACATATTTAACCCTTTAACGCCCACATTTTTATACTCATATTACCGTTATCACAACCCCTATCACTAAATCGACACTGGCATTAGGTAGTCACTGTTATCAAGATGTGGAAGGAACTGCCACTCGGCAGTGAAGTTCAAAGGACACATTAGTGAACAAATTGAATAAGAAATATAATATATTATTGTTATTTTTGAAAGAGGACCGTACAGTCCACTTGGGCGTTAAAGGGTTTAGAGAAGTCTCACATGACCGATTTCTCGTCTCCCGTTCAGTGTCAATAGAGTCATGAAGTATTCACGCGCAGATTTGATAAATTCCGTCGAAATTGAGTTACAATGGCACTATAGCTTGTCTATTCTCATCTCAGAAGACTCAACGCATTTCTTAGCAGCCACTCTTCAAAATGCGTTCAACATTCATTGCTGAGGTGCTGGGGGAATAGAAGCTCATCAAATAAGTATCTATTTCACAGCGGCCCCGAAAAAAATCTTCACATTCTAAATGAGAAAATGTATGCACGCAATTTTACGTGTAAATATCACTTACAGCCCTCACATAGGAAATTTTGATGAGGTAGTGAAAACGTAATGTACTAGAGACCGTTTCGTTACGCTGTTCAACACACTTCATTCGTTTTAATTTATAAGCTGCTTAGCACAAGAAAATATCCGTACTTTCCCTCTGATACAGCAGAGAACGTCAGTGTTGGGCCTGACGAAAATAACCATACAGGGCATGAAAAAGCAGCCACCGAGCTCCTCTCACGCTGTATCGCTAAGAAAGCTGAGTTCTAGTCCCGTGAAATTCCTACACGTACGAGCCGACAAGTTCCTACAGCAAAAAAAAACATGTCAGCCATCGTATTTGCGAGAAAAAACTTTTCTCTCTGAAAATGTCTTTGTGAATATCATCTAATGTCGGTTTCGAAAAGATTATCACATTTTTGTTCTAAATGCTGCTCATATGCCCCTGCTCACCGAGACAGTATAGGTGAAGCGCCTTGATCTCTAACAAGAAATATCAGAAAGGAAATATCCGGCCACCAGAGCAGTGGCCGGAGGTGATATTCATCGATGAAAACTTTATCCCTCAGAAAGTGATGTTCAGTGACAAAAGCACTTTAACAATAATCAGGAGCTGCTCCAAGGTTATTAATCGCCTCAGTGATTTGTGCTGATGGGAACTGTTAAACGCATTGCTTCAGTTTGATGGAATGTGTTGTCTGCTAGTAAAGTAACCGAGAGTGGATTTCATTTCTAGTTTAGGGGATATTAAATCAGTTGACGTGAGTGGATTTTAATCGAGTCCAACTGCATAAAAATTGTCTTATGTGGTAACTGAACGTCAACATCCTACTGAAGTTGGCTGCTCAGGACTGTGGTTTGCAGTCAGTTGGTACAAAACTTTTCAATAACGGGAACTCCATGCTCACAACACAAAGAAATTAATATTAATTTATTATTTATCAAAGTGCATTCAACTACTGTAATATTGAGTCGCGGAAATCTCCAGCGCACCCATGAATTGTCTGCGGTAATTGATGATAAATGGATAATATTGTTCAGCTTTCCTTTTAGCTGTAAGCATTGATAATGAACATCAGAAACATAACACTGGAGCTACAGCAGGTGAGGGTTGAGATCTACTTACATGTTACTATTGTGTAAGCTTTTTAAGAGCTTGAGAGCCTCAGACGCTTGATCAGCTAAATAACACTGCCGGTATCTATGCAAACTTTCGAAGTAAGGCTCACGTAGCGCAGTTCATCGCAGTTATATTCGCGCGAAGGCAGGTTGCCGCAGCATCTTATGCCGGGCTACACTAGTCTTACGTTCATTCGTCAAATGAACTCTGTTCGTCAGATAAACTCTGGAAGGCACGTTTGCTCAGCATTTGATGAACGGATGCTCGTCATCTCGTGAAAGGTCGTCGGAGGTTTCCAGTCACCAAATGAGTTACGAAGAACAAAGATAGCCGACAATGTGACAAGTTTCGTAGCGGTTATGTTCACTTTATTTGATGATTGGGGCCATGTTTGGCTTGAGATATATCTATGATATGGTTGTGAGCTGTTTTCATGGCGGTATCCTAATGTAAAGCAATGAAATTTAGTACATGTTTCTAACAATGTTGATACATTTTGTATAAATGCCAACGTATCAAATGAAAAAACTGTTGGTTTTTCAATATCTTAGTATAGCTCATGAATATTGACTTCGGTTTGTTTACGTTCGATGAATATCGGACGTTCATCACAGAGCCGAGTCAGAGCCATTATTACAGAGTAACAGTGTGGCCTGACGCGCCTAACGGCCGTTTGGTACGGCGAGCGTCCGTGGTTCGTTTTGAACGCCCGAAAAAACATGGTGTGGCCCCCGGCATTAGATGACAGACAAGGCACCCGTCAAGAGGACGTTTTTTTGGTGGTTGCTGTCCAGCGCCGGAGCAACCAGCCATGCAAATTGCCGGCGGCCTGCCGCTGTTATGGCGGTGTTTTTAGCGGGGAACAAAATTAGGGGTGATGCCATATGAACTACAACCTTCCTGTAAACTATGTGTAATGACACTTGAACACCTGTAGCTGTGGGTGATGACACATAAATGCTTACCTGCAAACTGTACGTGATAGTCCTGTTCTTGTCAGCGTCATCAGCCACTAGAGTTACGATCGTCGTGCCGACCTTCGTATTCTCCGGAACAGAGCGATGGTAAAATGGCTTCCGAAAATGGGGATCATTATCGTTGGCATCGTCAACGACAATGGTGAGAGTAGCTGACGCAGACCTAGGTCCTTGTTGAGTATTTATATCTTCACAGAGCACCATGAGGCGGATAGTTTCCACTTTCTCGCGGTCTAAAGAGCGTACAAGTCGGATGACTCCGTCCATTTCGCCTATCTCAAACGCTGAGGTGTAGTTATAGTCACTCACCTGTAAAGAATGGGTGCATCAATCAGTTTTTCTCATTCCCTGTGTAAGAGCATTAACAATCATATTGTACAAACGTATTTCACAAGCAGGCTTGCAGCCCAGTTGATAATTAACGGCCATTAACTCACTCACTGAGAAACAGACGAAATCTGAAAGATCACAGTTGATTTAATCGAAAAAAAATATTTTACAAAAAATTTCCAAATTAATTTACGAGCCGAAAATAACCACTGAAGGGATAAAAGTCTGCAATTGTAGTAGCAGGGCTTAGGCTTGTACGTACGCAAAAGTAAAAAAGAATTTCATAATAATTGTAGGACACAACTGATACATCTGATAACAATGACTACAGAAGGAAGTATTGCTATACGCGCTCAACTGATTTCCAGACTTTGATGACAGGGGCGACCACATGTCTTATCATGAAATTATTTTCATCAAAACCAAGTAACGTTTGTAATATCATGATTGAAATTGCACTCTTCAGATACTTTTAATGCTGTTAATTATAGGTTATATTTTTAAAATTCTCTATATTAGTGTATGAAATACGCTGGCTGTTCTTAAACAAAAAATTAATAACTGCAGTAATGTTTGACCATTAATTATCATGCAGCTTGGCGCAGATTACAATTTTAAGATTCGTGGAACAAAGTTAATAAATAGGTTTCTCAAATTTGTTACATGATTTAAATCGTTGAAATTCATTTTCATTACCTAGGTATATATAAAAAACATATTCGTAATGGAGTTCAAATTTTTCATTGCGCTCTTGCATAAAATGGCAGTCTCATGGTTTCCCTTGCATTTGAGTCTAAGGTTATATTGCATTACTGAATATTGCGGAACAAACACATCTCCCTTCCAGGTACATAATTTAACTATTGTTGGATTATGATTAATAAGATAAAAAATATGGAGGTATAAATAGTAAGTGATTTATTGATACATACTTTGCGGTATTTTTCTTCATCTCATTCAGTGTAAAAAACTCAAGTGCAGAGCTGAACCTTTTCAACAAAAGCATAAAAACTGCTCTAATGTTTCAGCAACTGGCAAGGGAAATTTTTCGTGCTAAATTAAGTGCTGTTTTACTTTATTATTTTAAGAAGGGAAATAAATAAGGGTTATTACTTCATGATAACTTGCCCTGTAGAAGGTAACTCTACCTGTCATTTGGTTGGTGACATCATACAGTGTGTGTGTGTATGCATTAGAATTTTTCCAAACCTTCTGAAATTCTTCGAGAAAAACTAACACGTAAATGGGGATCGCTTTTATAGTTGATCAATGCTATGCCAACCTTAGCAAAACAAAAGTCCCAATAATGAAATTGAGGACCTGCGCTGTCTATTTCATCTTTCCATAAATAAACATTCAAATACTATAATAGTTTTCAAATAACCTGAAATCCTAAACAAATGACTATCTACCAAACATTAAAATGTAAATCCGCATATTTTGCGCTAGAATCTATCTGCTCTCCAGAGTTCATTTCCGACAGCAACATGCATGCTCTGGCACAAGAATTTTCAAATAGACAATAAAATCAACGGTAAATATTTTCTAACAGCGGCATCATAGAAAACTTTGGAGTGTGAGCTCGCTACTAGCTCCACTTCTTAAGTGGAATTTATATTTATTTTTTTTCCAGAAGATATAGATAACTGGCAGCTCATCGTTTATAGAATTTCTTCTTTTTCTGGAAAGTTGGCTTATTAGAGAGCAAATTAGACGCAAGTGCAAGAGAAAATCAAAAGAGAAGCCAAGTATGCTCTTTATGCATTAAAAACCAATCCAAGTTTATTGATGGTTCCAACGCGAGTAAAAAAGCACACTGATATAAATAAAAAAATAATTTTGAAACCCAATTTGATCTGCCGCACAAGATTGAAAAAGATTTAATGAAATACAGTAGTTGCAAAACAATTATTAATTATTACCTGGATAATAGGCTTAACAGCAACGTATATCCTCACACACTAGAAGTACTAAGCTTAAATAGAGATTCAAAAACTAAAAACTGCAAAAGCCAACAAACACTCTCTAAAGCGAACATTCATAACAACTAAAGACGGCCATAGCAATATTCCTGAAAGATATTGTTTTATACTTTACATTCTACATTTTTCATTTCAATACTACTCTGTATAATATTCAGTATCTGAACAGCAAAGCCTGTAACAAAAAACTCTCGGATGAGAAATGATTAATAATGGCAGAAACCCACTGTACACATCCTTTCTTCGTAGTTTTGGTAGGATCACACGCAGTCTGCATCACACATTGTAGGAACACACTCAGCCTGCATCACACTTGGTAGGCACACACTCAGTCTGCATCACACTTGGTAAGAACACACTCAGTCTGCATCACACTTGGTAAGAACACACTCAGTCTGCATCACACTTGGTAGGAACACACTCAGTCTGCATCACACTTGGTAGGAACACACTCAGTCTGCATCACACTTGGTAGGAACACACTCAGTCTGCATCACACTTGGTAGGCACACACTCAGTCTGCATCACACTTGGTAGGAACACATTTCGTCAGCATCACACATGGTAGGAACATACTCCGCCTGCATCACACTTGGTAGGAACACACTCCGCCTGCATCACACTTGGTAGGAACACACTCCGCCTGCATCACACTTGGTAGGAACACACTCTGTCTCAGCAGCTCACAGAGGTGAACAACACATAAGCACCTAAAACTTAGATAGGATTTACATAAGCATGGCTTATTCCGCTAACACAGTAAATGTAAAAATCAAACGGCCTAGAAATGCTCAGTGTTGTTCACATGGTTTTGCAATTTAATGCTAGGGAATTGGTGTAAAATCGACTAATTTGAAAATTAAAATACAACATTTTGATTTGTTGAAGATATATACGAGCATTCTTAATTTCAGAAAATTGCGAAAGAATCATTCCTCATTCTAAAATAATGTATACAGCGTCACAAAAATTAAAACTTTAGACCGAAACAACGTAGTTCGCCTCTCTTACCTCCAAACTTGTTTAATTAGGTGTGAGTTGCGTACGTCTACCGACGTGTATCGGAGGATCAAAAGTAACTGCATTGGCAAAAATTTGGTAATGCTACTTCACATGGCCCTGAATGATATGGTGAATATTCACAACATTTAAATCGGCTACCTACAATAGTTTTACACGGACATTCAGAATAGATCACAAGAAAATGTCTGAATTGAAAAATTTTAGATATTCTAAAAGTATCATAGAAGCCTGAAGTGACTCCACTCGCCAGCTAGCATCAAAATAAAATACCCAATAATCTTACCAGAGTGATATTAGTCGTAGAAGTAAAACAAAAAGATCAATATACTAAAAAGAAGGTGAGCGAGTACATGCGAAGGTAAATAAGGCAATAGCATGAATAAGACAGGAATGAGTTGAGTATGCCACTATTGAGACGGGTAAAAGCTACGAGCGTTGCTCACTTTCACAAGAGCCCCCTCTTCGTTGCGCGCCTGAGAGCCGCCTGGGTGCAGCAGGTAGCGCAGCTCGCCGTCCTCGTCAGCGTCAGCAGCGCCCACCTTCGCCACGAAGTTGCCCGCACGAACGCTCTCACTGACCCTGTACGCGTCCCATTAACGAACGGTCAATTGGAGAGCAAATAAGCAGAGTGTCCTAACTCACAAAACACAGAATTTTAGGACACTCAAGTTAGAGGCGTGGTGTTCGTCGCAGGGTTGCCAAACTGGCATTTCCTAGTCAAGTTACTAACTAGGAACCGAACTTGGAACTAAGCCACTCTGCCTGAGAGACATCTACGCCGCTATGAAGTGAAATTATCACTTAATCCACTCTCCAGTTTTGACCTCTGATTTGTGGGTTAGGACATTCTGCATATTTACCCTCTAATTAAGAGATATTTATCACTTCTTACCCTCCACAGAAATTTATCCCTAACTCAACTTTCCCCTTGAGTTAGAGGCATCAACCATGTTTGGGAAAAATACTCATACTTTTTGCACTTAAGAAGTACTTGATATTCACGGGCAATCTTTGTCACTAACGAAGCAAACTTAATGTTATTTCAAGTCGTGAGCTCTCGCGTATGTGCACAGGAAAATCTCCCGTGTTCCTCTCTCTCACTGGCTGCTGAATTAGGACACAGCATAGTGAGATATATTCCGAAGAAAACAAATAATCGAACTACTGCTAAAGACTTTCCAAATCAGTAAGCACATTGATTAATGTAACATAACCTACATCTTACCTCACTATCCCAGGATCAAGAAACACAGGAGGCTTATTGTTGACGTCAATGATGCTTATGTTCACCAGGGTGAGAGTACGTCTCTGAGAGTCTCCGATTCCTCCGTCCAGCGCCACGACTTCGAGAACGTAATCCGTGGTTCTGGGTTGGGTGCGGTCGGGGTCCAAAATGGCACCACGTGCTACCAGAATGGCGCCGGTCTCTGCGTCGATTACAAACTTGTCTTCCGCACCATTTTGTATCCTGTAGACGACTTTGCTGAACAAAGGGCTGCCATCGCCATCATAGGCACGGACCTGATGAAGGAAATGTCAGCTGATAAGAAAATATCGTTTGGAATACAACTGCGCGTTCAAATGTTGACCAAGCAAGCTTTCACGACGCAAGCCATTTCTTCTGTTTATAGGACTATAGACTCAAAAAACTTAAATTTTGATAGTTCGCGAACATCAATCGAACAATCCAAATATGATCAGTATAATTTTTACAATTCCTTGCTTCACTTTTATCCGCTCCGTTTTCTCCCCATGTACAACCATTTTCAGCGTCATATTATTAATTATAATTTGTATCTATAACATTACCATCATCAATGTAGTTAATACTTTATTGTGAATATAGTAACTATTTATTGAATATCATGGCTTAACGACTGCTGCCACTCATCTTTGCTAAGCAACCGAGGCAAAAAACTAAAATAAGATGTACACCAGTCTCTGAAGGATCGGAATTACAATTCTCAGGTTAATAAGCTGCTGAAAAAAACTGTTAACGAGACACTGTGGCGAAATGAAAAAAGTGATGGAGATACTCGAGGTGAAAGTCGTTAAAATTGTGATTTGCCCGCCGCACAATAAAATCAGACGACGGAAGGATGAGGCCTTACAAATTATCCCACAGTTAACAAGATCTTCAATATCACTCAATGTTCTTGTTTGGCCAAGACATGGTGAGGTACTGCTATTCTCACCATACTTTCGTGGGTGGTATACTCGTATGTGCTATGTAAAGGTATGATGGAGTACTCGGATGTAGGTTGTGTGAGTTGGTGTGTGTCGGAGAAAAAATAATTTGCGTAGCAGAGAGTAGTGGTCAGTTAATTTTCTTTTTCGCCGTCCCAAAATCGAGAAGACATGTTTGCCACATTGAGGTGAAGAATATGAGCTGAAGTGGTTAAAATACTTATCATAAAGAAGTAGTAATTTGAATATTGTACAGTATACTTTACGGCTGCGTACTGTGACCCAAAAATAGATCTTTTTTTCACGAAATAAGTACATACTTTCCAAACAACTGATTACAGCCGTATACTGATACAATGCAAGCCTACTTATGAACATTGCCCACCTCAAGTTCGCCCTACGAAAGTAGACCACCTCAAAGAGCCCTTTTCAAATAGCCCCCTCAAGTAGCCTTCTTCAAACAACCCACTTTAAGTAGCCTTCATCAAGTAGCCGCCCAAATTACGTAGCATCTTTCAAGTAGCCCACCTTGAGTAGCTTTCTTCAAGTGGCCCCCTCAAGTAGCTCACCTTAAATAGCACGCCTCAAATGGCCCCTTAAGCAGCCCATGTCAAGTAGCCTTCTTCAAGTAGACACCTTTAAGAAGCCCACCTCAAGTAGCCCACCTCAAATAGCCCACTCAAGTCGCCCCCTTTAAGTAGCAATCCCCAAGTAATCCTCTTCAAGCAGCTCGAGTCAAATACGTGCTCATCATTCATTTGATCAAATGACGGGAAAAGTTCATCAAAACTCAGACAACACGCTCAGACAACAGACAACATCGCAATGCGATGTTGCTTCACGAGCAAGCTTAAGTGTCCAGCTGTGAGGGAGGCATGCCTGCCACACGCAACTGTCCAGCTGTGAGGGAGGCATGCCTGCCACACGCAACTGTCCAGCTGTGAGGGAGGCATGCCTGTCACACGCAACTGTCCAGCTGTGAGGGAGGAGGACCGTACATATTTTTCACAGTACATATTTTTCCTTCTCCAAGCTAGAGCTTGAACTGCTTTTTTCTGCGTTCATCTTGATTTATTCACCCTTCGCGTTCGTCGTGTATTCTGCAACATTCCTTGTAAGAAAAATTGAAAAAGACATTTTGTAAACAAAGACTGCTCTTTCATCTGTTCCTCTGTTCAATGTGTGTGTTAGTTCGATAGATGGGCCAATAGGACAATATGGGCCCTATGAGTTCAATTAAAAAAGTTGATGTACCTATGAAAGTAAAAAACAGAAAAAACAGAATAACCAGAAAAAAACAGAAACAAGAGCATCAAAGAATTTATTTATTTGAATATTTTTGTTTCATTTACTCCTCTACAGTAAGAAGCTAGGATAATTATTCGTATGCAGCATAAAATTTCCTCTAAAAGAACAGGTTCACTTTTTCTTTTAAACCAACTTTGGTACCTCGATTTATCCCCCATCTTTATTTATCCAGTCCTATCCCAGGAGACAATCGAGTTACCTGTATTTCCGATTGTGCATCGTCAATCACAACGCATTGTTCCCGATTGGTTAGGTACGATCTGAACCAATCATGAGCAGCCCCTCGAATGCCAAAACAGTGGAGTTTCGAAAATAGTATGTTATTGTCCACTTAATCGAATGCTTTTTGAAGGTCAGGAAGTTCAGAAAAAAACTTTCTTTCGTCTTTATTGGAATGTAGGTATTGTAAATGATTTTATACGGCCTGTGTTGTTGACTTTTGAAAGCGAAAACTAAATTTTTTAACACAGAGGAATGATTTTTGTTTAAAATAGGAATATACATTCTTACATACAATTTTCTTAGACATCTCCTATTTTTAATATTTAATAACAATATCATTATATCAACATATTTTTTGAATGCGTACTTTTTGCCGATGACAGCACGCTTTATATGGTCCTTCCTAATCAAAACCCTGCCCTAATTCCGGAGAGTATAAATAACGAGCTCGATAAAGTTTCAATGTGGCTTTAAGCTAACAAAATCAGCCTTAATATCGATAAGACACAATATATTATATTTTCATAGAAGAGACATATCTCTTCCACGCATTAAAACTTCAGAAGGTGAAATCGAAGAAACCAACTCATGTAAGTTCCTAAGAATTGTAACATATTTTACTAATATTGGTAGCACAGATATATGTCTTTAATTGTTTACGCAAGTTTTCCCACCACTTTTGAAAGTAGGGGTTACGTAGCAACTTTGAGAGAGTTCGGGAAAATGCCTAGGATGAGCGACTAGTTCATAATACTGGATATGAACGGGCTATAATATCAGCTGCTGAAGAGCTTTAAGGACTTTTATTGAGAACGTTTTTAATCCAGTTGATTCATTTTTCAAGTTGTTTGTGCACGTAGTTACATCGGAAGAGTTGGTAAGCGTTAAGAATAAAAAAGAGTTGTGGTCTCGGATATGATCCATGTATTCCAAGTGATCAGTAGGTTCACTAGGAGTACTAGCTGCTCCAATTTTCCTACATTTACGAATAAATCGTTACAAAGATTAGCAATATCTTTCTTCTCGTGACATTTTTCATTATCTTGAAGAATAGGCACAATCGTTTTTTTTTCTAGCAGCATTATTCGGTTTCCCTTCCAGTGAGCCATCAGAGATCTTTGTCATAGTTCAAACCACCTTTTTAAAAGTTCCAATTTCTCCACGCTTTGCAGAACTACTGAGGAATTTGACCTTAGAATTTTGAAATCCTTGTTCATTTTCCGTAGACCTCATTTTAATCATGATCAAAGGGCGATCAAAGTAAATATTGCATCAACTGTAAAAATTGGAGTGTGTTCGAATGTAATGTGTGTGTGTTTCTTTGTGTCTTGGTTTGATTGCTAGAATTCAGGAGCATGTGTACGTATGGCTTCGAATGTTTGAGGAATTTTTTTTAGTTTTTAATGGTTAGACATAGCTATTTTCAGATGTAGGTGTAGTGATATAAGTTTCTTATATTTTTTGCAAATTGTTCATAATCGTTTTTTACTCTTTTTTTACAGCATTGATGATGATATCAGAGATTCCGAAACATTTGCAATTAAAAGAATGCTCCCTTTTACTTTGGTTTTCCTTTTTATTTTACGCATAAGATTTCCAAAAAATCGCCGTTTTAATTCTAGTATTCGATTTCACTCCCATTGATCTTAGATTCTGCTACATATTATTTGTGATTACCAGGCCTTAGCTAACTTCTCCTACTTGTCTTGCTGATCGGGATGAAAGCTTTTTTCTTCGTAATCTAAGGTCCTATGTGATTTTAAGCTTTTTGAGCTCCTGTGTGATAGTTTAAATTGTTGGTACGGAGCCGTCAAGAGGCTACGAAATGGATTTGTAGCCGCTCCCATTCTATTGAGCATCTACAATCTCCGCTCTTAACTATAGATGCTGCTCTTTTTCTTCATCGTCTCGGCTGTTGCTCAAGGTATGTCGACCTGAATAACTTTAAGAAAACTAAAGTTACGAAAGCGTAACAAATCTTTCTGGAACAGAGTGTAAATAACCGCATTATTAAGTTGCATTCAAATGCTACTGAAATAACATCATTAAATATGTTCCTTTCACTATAAGGAAGAGATACGAATAAATTTGGGTGCTCCTATAGCGTAAAGTCTACCACACTATAGCATGAGATGTATCTGTGGCTAGTACTATAGCGTGAGGTTAGGTAAGGTTAGATATGGTTACTAATCGATATTGCTTACTTCCGTACATTTGATTTAGCAATAAACAATTTGTACATCTCAAACTGCACCTGGGTAGGAGATATATAGCGGTAGGCCTCACGCTACAGTAGTATCTAAATATTATATTGAACAAGCTATTTTTGTTTTGAATTTATTTGCCATCATTTTGTCTAAAACTTCGAAATTGGGCTGCCTTCTATAACACCTACGAAAATTTTAGCATACGTGTTATGAAGAAAAGTAACCTATAATATTTAATTTCAGTATATGAAGAGCAATACAGGGATACGAATAACTTCGATCGTAACTGTACATTTTCACTTTCTGTTCGCTGATAATAGTGAGGGCAAAAGTGCTAAATGTGTGTAGTCCGCCAGTAACTCAAGACTACTCCGCACTGGAGGTATCGCAGCTTGGGCGTCGGTTTCTCCGCAACCTCGTTACCGCGTTTATTTGGTACGTTACTGACATTGAAATTACTGCTAATTTCGTGCAACTACATTTCCGATCTTACCAATACAGCCAAGAAGGGTGGCCTCAATGGCTATTTTAATTGTTAACAAATATTCTTCTTCATTCGAGTATTACGCCACATAGAGCAGAAAGTGCATATTCGAAAACTCAGTTTATTTTTTTCGTAATGGCTAGCCCCTTTTTTGTTATATTCGTCATTGGAGAGCAGATAAGCAGGTTTCAGCTGCCCTCCCCTTCAAAACCAGGCGCCTTACCAATCCCATGGGCATATACTCGTAAGACGTAGAAATGCAGGTACGTATCACAGTTTTGAATTCAGTTCACAAATGTAACTGAGTAAATCTGCAATAAATTATGAAATTCTTATAAATTAACAACAGGGAAGCACTGTAACCCATAATTGAACGAACGTAATATTTTTCAACAATGAGAGAGGGATGTCCAACCATTTCAGTCTAAAGGAAGCCTGAATGAATTTCTAATGCTATCTCGAATGCACTAAGTTTTCTATAGTATAATATACACAAGGCCAAAACTATTAAATTTGTTTTAGATTGTACAAATATTTCTAAGTAATGAATGATGTGAAATTCAGGCTCATAGATAAATACGTTTATTTCTTGGACTTACAGATATACTACGTCGCCTCAACATCGAAGGTTGCAGTCATAATGCCATGATGACATTAGCGGTGCCAACGTCTATCTTGAACTGGTGGAGGACGTTTGGTGAAAGCCATGAATTTTGCAGGTGAATTTCCAGGGGTTTTTTGTGTAACGCGGCAATGATCTGGAGGGCCCACTCACATGAAGAATCGTCGATTTTGTGAAGTCGCAACCGAAATTGTCCTTTAAAATAACAAATCTTTGGCACAATAGATGGTTGAACATTTTTTGGTATGTCCAGCCGAAGCGAAAGGCTTTCAAGAGCGGAAATTTGGGGCAGTGTGTCGATGAGGCTGATTAAGGCATCTGCAGACGTGATCCGGACATTCAATTCTACTAGCTTCTTCATGTGCCGTACTGCAAGAGCGCCGCGGACGTTAAGATGAGCCCACAATTCCACCAGATTTCCAGCAGGCTGAAGCAGCTCTACGAGGTCGTCACTCTCGTTTCTGTCATTCCAAGAGTAGAAATGGCGTTCAAGCCTCATGACAACTTCAACGGAAGGACAAATAGCTAAGGCACTCACAAGTTCTACGATCCCAGGGGAAAAATCATTTAAAACAACTTTTTTGGGTTTAAAGGCTTCGATACGTAGTAATTCCGACACCGCTACATTTTCTTCTATGCCATAATTGCATGAATTCCAAGTCTGTTTCCACTGTAATTGATCTGACACAGAAGAACAAATTTTTGGAGACTGGCCTGTTTCTCCCACGAACCGCAGCCACTGAACTGGGCTGCCACACGCACAAGTCGCGAACAGAGCGGCCAGTTTATCCGATGTTCTCTGGCGCAAATGTTCCGTTAAGGACCAGATTCCAGCTGCTACGATAAGACATTCTGAGGACAGTCTCCGCTCTGAAATATTGATACCATCATTTTCATCTCTTGATAAACAACAACAAATTTGGGCAAACGTGCTGCGCTTCCGACAAACTTCGCCTGCAAGGTACACACCGGTAAGTAATTCCTTCAGTGCAGGATGAGCAAGATAGCTTTGTTCTTCGGACACGATTAAAAATGGATGGAAAATGCCGTCAGCGTGCACATGGGGAGAACAAACTTCTGTCAATCCATATATATTTTTGTTGTTTAGATTCTTGCTAGTCTCCGTCCAGACGCTCTTGCACAGTTCTTTTACGCAAGTGTCCGCCCAACAGTTGGAGCTCTCAACATCGACACCGAATTTGTCATTATGGTAGGCAGAAGCTCGCAGGTGAAACTCGACCATAATGCTCATGACAAGACGAGACAGACAGGTGGAAGATGTGAAGAACGTGGGATCTTTTCTCCACAGGTACATTGAGAGGAGGACGAAAAGTGGGTGACGCATACTTGCTTCCAAGTTCATGGCTTCGTAAATGACGCAGAACTCTTCTGCGCAAGCATCGTGTGATAGATAATGTCTGACAAAGTCAAAAAGCAAACTGTCATCTAGGCACAAAATTTGAACCGCATCAATTTCTTCTTTCTGTCGGAGCAGTAAGGTTTCGAGCGAACTTGACATTTCATTGCGATAAAAAAATATCACTTTAGTATCAGGTCTCATGTTATTCATATTTTTTATGAATTCTTTCACCTTTTCAATATTTGACAACACATCAATTTCGACAACGTACAACAACTTTAGTTTCGAAATATACGAAGCAGTTGTATCAAAGAGGGTTTCAGAACTCGAGTAGCAGGCTAAAACTTCAACTATGTAGTCATCAAGTGACTGAGATGAAGAGAAAAATTCCCTGGGCACAGGTACGAAGGCGTCGTAGTCAAATGGACACTGGATTGAACTCGGCTGTGTCACCCACGATTGGAGAAGATACCTGATAGCGTGACTCTTTCCTGAACCGATAGGTCCGATTACGGAAAGATACTTTGCATTTTCAGTGAGGGGAAGAAGTTGCCGGATAGAGAATTTAGCGCTCGAATACTTATGAATTATTCTCAGCGGAGATCCACTTGTAGCTGGATAATTCACGTAGATGGCAGAATTCAACCACTTCCAAAGATCCATTGACATAAAGCGTCTCTTGATGTATGCTTGCATGCATTGGCGAATTATTTTAATTTGTTTTCCCATTTCACTTTCTCGAATGAAATCAACAAATTCGCCAGCAAAAGACCTCTCATTGTCTTCAAAGTTCGTCGATGATGCAATAGAATCCAGAGTTTGATGAATGCTGTATTCTACAAAACTAATAAATGGACCAATTTTGTTTTTGTATGACTTTAATTCACTTCGCAAAGTTTTTACTATTGCTCGAAGTTGAGTCACTTCATGGTTATCATATGCGTTGAGAAACAGCGCTCTAACGTTTGAAATCGACGTGCTTTGGACTTTGTCGGGCAGTTCATCATCTAAGCTATCTTCAGAATGGGAAACTTCGTCAGTCATATCCTCTAGTGACTGGAGATCTGCTTCGTCCGCCCCAGTAAACTTGTTTCTTTCAGCCATCGTGCCCTGAGACCTCTGAATTTGGGCAACCACCATCTTCTCTGCTTGAGTAATGCGCTTGTTTTGAGTTTTCCTTGCTTGGACTTGATGAGGGTCGTTGATACTTGAACATTCAAATGCGTTAACAGAATTCCTCGCATGTTGAAAATCTCTGTTGTTTGAGAACGTTATTTTACTGTCTATTCGGCGCTCATAAGATGGTGAAGACTTATTAAAACTGACAGCACTTGAGACGGACGACTGCCTAAATGTAGTCAGGTCTAAGAAACTTTTTGTTTTTTGAGTGTGTCTACTATGATCACGAGTTGTCACTGTGGAAGATCGGGGCCTGCGCTCTGTTTTTTTTGAACGTCGAAGTTGAGAAAAAAATTTCTTTCGCTGAAAAATAGGAAGGCCGTTTTGAATGCTTTGTCTTTTAGCGTGCTTATAAGATCTTTTAACTTCTTTTAAAAGCGAAATTTTATCACTTATAGATATTGAAATCATATTTTGTGCAATTTTGTGAATTGAGTATAGATATGATTGGACAATTTTAATGAAAGCTCGCACTCTGTCATCGAGTTCAGATTGCGTTAGTTTTACATCGAAGTAACATGTAGTCATAGGAGCATGGGTGATCCTTTCAAGCAGAGCAACCGATTCCATCGGTAGGTTCGGAATCAAACACCTAACCACTTGTAATGCTGCGTCTTCTGTCAAATTTTCTGGATGGGTGGCAGTGCATAGTTGATAAACAATTATTGGTCCGACTTTATTCACCAACTCTTCTTTAGTCCAGTCAAATGCTTCCATACACCAGACTTCAAGGTTACTGTATGTGGAATGGACACTCCAAGCTGACCATAGAATGTTGAGCGAACATCGTATGGAGAGCGTCCTGCCAGACTTCGTGCACATCGCCCACCTCAGCATGTTGAGATTTGGGACATCAATTGGACTCGTTGTGGATGACTGCGCCTTCTGAAGAAATTCAGCTCCTGCTTCAGAACTTTGCCCTGAAATAGTTCTTAAGCTCGAACTTAAGCACCGAGATTGTTTAAATGGAGCAGAGTCATCGTTTTCACCGTCATTTCGACCACACTCATTTGTCGCAGCCCTCCTCGCGGGAGCAGCTAACCCGCACCCCGCACTCCACGAGCCGAGTTCCCCAGGATCACGAACACAGTTGACGCGATCTTGCTCTTGAAGGCTCGGGCAAAGACCTTGTACTTGGTCTTGGAATGATGTGGTTTCACAGAACTCATCATTTTTTATGAAATTCACATTTTCAAAACTTTTACACTCATTCAAGCTGAAGGATTTCAAAGGTAATCCTAAATTTGACTCTTCAGTAGACATACGAGGAGGTCCTTCTATGAATGGATTCATTTTGCCTCTAGATAGACTTTGTGAGTGCTGATAAGATTCTTGGTCTTCGAGTAAAGTTTCTGTTTCATCCATGACTCAATCGCGCGCCTAGTGTGCACAGTCGACGGACCTCCACTCTGAATTAATAAGAAAACGTAAATTTCGCAATCTGTTTGTTTCACAATATTTCTTTCTAAATTACACGCGTAAAACCTTCGCTAAGAGTTAGTATAAAAAAATAAACAGAGCTTCTTCTAGCTACGCCTCATGCATGGGAAGCAATAAAAAAGAAGTAAGCACAAATATTTTCTCGATGGACAAAGAGCATGAGCTCATTTTGTGACAGACGCATTGCTTTCTGTGAAACTTTGCCCGTCATTATAGGTGCGGTAGTTGAAGTAGGCTATGTGGGAATACACGGTGTAGTCACCAGAGCTGAATGCGTGGAGAGGCTCCAGATTCGCTGTGGGCGCGAAGTTCTCTACGAAGTGAAATTCACGCGCGCTTATCACTCATCAAAAGTTTCATGAAACGCAAATAGATGTCGGAACGCTAGAGCAAGGGTGAAAAACAAATTAATCTATTTGTGATGATTCCTCGAACTACACCGATGCCCGAGTCAGTTTGTATCAAATGTCACAGCCTTCATCGTATAATGTGAAGAACATTTAATCCCGCGATTTACTTTAAATGAATAGAACTACTTTGAATTGTCAAAAACTTTTCTGTTGAACTGCGCTCAAAATCTAGTTTCATATAGTGTCCTCAATGTTAAAAGCACATTTTCTCTATCCAAAATTATCACTGGACACAGGTGTGGCACTTGGGCAGCAGAGAGCACTGCGAGTGCAGATCCCCTGGGTGCTGATGCTAATCTGGGTTCACTGGGACAAAGCCACTGGCCAGGATGTGATGTGACTCGGCGGATGTGACGTGATACAAAGTTCTTGAAAATGTCCACGTTCTTTTTCCCTCGAAAGAACAGTAAAATGAGGTTCGTCAGGGAGTTAGCAGCGACGATTAAATAGAACTTCCTTCATTGAAGCATGTCCTTAAGTGAATGCTAAGATGCAAATTTTCCAATCGGATATTTTCCTAGATAATATTACCGTCACACTGCTCAATTTTCGCTAAATTTGCTCACAACCAAGATCTTGTGAAGAGCATGAATTGTTTCCGTTTCTCTTCACAGTTAATGTTTATCAATACTATACATTATTCAATTATTCATACTAAATATACTTTTACTATCACACTATTACACCTGTTTCAGCTACAATAAGCCTATTATCACTGGCAGTATTTGGTATCGTTGAAGGTGAAAGACTTAATTAGCTAAACAAAAGTTTCACAGGCGGCCTGACCAAAATAGTAGGGCTTACATTAGTACTTTTTGGCAAGAAAAGAGATCACACTTTCAACTTTATGCAGCAAGCTCACTGTCGCATATTCTAAATGCATTCAATTTGAGCCCATCCAAGTTGAAAATACCTTTGCCGTCTCAAATTAGCTACTACTGGGTTCATGTGTGTAATCTTCTGAACATTTAGGGCAGTCATCATTACCTCAAAAACGTTACTATCGTTGGGGCAAGAGCGTGCCTCAGGTCACGAACAGCGTTGGCCGACCACTTGACATGTTTTACGATGACTTCTTTACAGGGGCAAGCTAACTCCTTCAAGATTCGTATCGTAGCACCTGGCGTCTCAAGGTTTTCATCATGGAGCTTCAAGGTAAAGTGAACTTTTCCAAGCACGAAGCACGGTAGACGTTGATTCGATTCAATTTTAAAATCAATTTCAACGTCAAGTACTTCAAGACGTTTTTTAACAGCCGGAGTCTTCAAACTGACAGATAGTTGCTTTAAAGCAGCCACTGTTGAGACAGTAACCACGAGTTTTCTTAGTCCCATCATTTCTTTGATGGCGCTACAACCTTTTTCTTGTAGGCAGCCTTCGAACTCACGAAGTACTCTAGTTCCTTCGAAGTGAGAAATTAGATCATCTAGATTGCGGCCTTTCCCGGAGCAAAAAATACTGACGGAAGGTACTTTAACAAGAACTCTGGCAATTGACTTCACAGCGGGCTCAGTTCCACAAAGTATCACTGCCCGAGGAACATAAGCATTTTCTTCAATTAAGGTTTTAACAGCCATGTTATGGCTTACAGACTGAAGTGAAGGACTCCATGACGTAACGGAGGCTAATTTTTTTTTGACAACTTTTCCGAACCTTGGATGGAACCTAGCCTCTCTTAGCAAGGTGAGTAAGTCCAACCAATCCGGTGGGTGGCTTGAATGGCTGTTACAAAAGAAAGACGCTAAATTTTCCAGTTCATCAAGTGGTACCTTCGAGGGAACATTTTCGGAATAGTTTCTTGTTAGCAGGGAGGACAGAAAGAGATAGGTGAGCGTGAATTTCCCGAAGGTTGGATTGTTTTCTTGGTCGCCAAAATAATCCTGTAGAGATGTCTTTCGTTTGAAAGGCCAAATTTTGTAGTTCAACTTTGGAACTATGTGTTCGGCCGCGAGGTACTCGATTGCAACAGTGTGGACAAAACATGGTTTCAAGTCAACAAATGACATAACAAACGGATGAACTTTTTGCGCATCATGAGCAGTGGTACTCTCATGGTCAAAATGAATGAGGTTATTGTCTTGTTGCAGGACTGTTAACGCGGCATTCTCTTCAATGAAATCGAATATCGGGTCTTCAAGGTCAGAAGGACGCGGCTGTTCTAGCCCTGCGTAGCGTGGAGCTCGATTGACACTTTTCTTGCAGGCATTGTAGTGAAAGGAGAATAGCTCCGTCATTGAAGTGCATACTTCGGCAAAAGTAGAATCCTCTCTCCAAGCTTCTAGAAGGTATATCAAAGGTAAGGGATACAGAAGAGAAGCTTGGCTCCCATAGTTCAAAGACTGGCTGAATCTTTTACAGATGCTACCGACGCTGGAACTCCTTGGATAAGCACTAGATAAAGCGTTGCAGGAGAAACGGTAAGTTTCGTCTTTTGAGAGAGGCAGAAGTTTGATTGACTGAAATGAAGTCTTCATGTTTCGCAATACATTTTGAATGGCTGTTGAGAGAACAGAACGGCACGTGATGATCACTTTATTTTTACCCAGCCTCCTGAGCAACTCTGTTAACGCTGCAGCACTTTCGTTCGAGTACTCAGCGGTGAAGTCAACTACGAAGAGGGTATCGATTTTTTGAAGACCAACGTAGGGATCCTCAAGACGCATTGACTCAGGAAGAATTTTCTCTTTAATATGAGTGCGAAACGAATTTTGACGAACATCGTTGGACGACAATAAAATAACAAGCTCGAACTGATCAACATCTGTGAAAATGGGATTAGTAGAGATGAAGCTCTGAATTAATTGATGGCACATGATAGTTTTACCGGAGCCAGGAGGCCCTGCTATTAATAGCGCAGGATCTGCAAGTTCGACTATCGTTTTATGAGGAATGCGTTCTTCAGTGTCTGCGTTGGCAAAATGTGCGTAAACTTCTCTCGCCTTGAGTTTCTCGAGCTTTTTCCCGTGGCTCAGAATCCATGCACTTGTGTTCTTGGTTTGAATTTCCTGATAGTATCGTTCGACGTCCGTTCTCCCTAAGACGCGCAAGCACCCCATAACGTTTCTCTTCAGTGAGTCGAACCGTTCGATCAGCCTGATATTATAATCGGGGAGCAAGCGGGCATTTTTGATTTTGTTTAGCTCAATCCGAAGCCTTACAATTGTTTTCCTGGTGATCAATTGCTGGTAGAAAACTTCGAGAACATGGATTTGACGACGGATTTCACATCTTTCTAAAGAGTTTTGCTCGATGATAATCCTAGTTTTTTGGATGCTAGAAAAAAGCCTTTCTTTCTTTTCTAAGGTGCTCTCAGTGTAGTAGCCAAAATTGTGTTCCTTTCCTTTTTGCAAGTTTGATAACTCATTGTTGATCTTTAAAACCGCTTCGTTAAGGATAAGCTGGGAGAGATCTACTTCCATTCTTTTGAGATATTCACTGTCAATGGAAACCTTTCGGTGCAAATTTTCATTTCCATCGTGTAAAGTTTCCAGCTTCTTTTCTATCAAAGAATGACAAAACGCAATGACGTTTTCACGAACAGATTCCATCAAAGTTTGAAAAGAGTCCAAACTGAGTTGATCGATTGGGTCGTGACAGATGACGAACTCTAGATTCTTCAGGTCTCGCAATTCTTTTCTGACTACCAGAGGCAAGGGAGGAGAATCTGACGTACTTTCGAAAAGTAAAAGGCGAGTCGATTCTAAGACCTCCTCCATCTCTTCCTGGAAAGGCCTTAAGACGCATTCAAATGCTGACAGACATCTCAAACGCTTCTCGTGTTCCAAAAGGGAAGAGGCACGGATAGTCATTTCGTCTAAGATTTTCCTCACATTCCTTTAACTAACTGAATTTCACCCAAACGCTGCTGGAACATGCCGCGAGAACTAACGTGTATATGACACTCGATCCAATGTTCCCGAGGCTAAAAACGCAACGTTTCGCATTAATTGGATTAAGATCAGTTCACATCGTTCCACAAAAGTTAAATATTTCACAAGTCAGTTTTTGCACTTCATAAGAAATTCGGAAAGAAAGAAATGCACAATTTTTTCACATCACTGGAAAAAATATTATAAAGAATGAAAAGAAAAAAATAATGTTGCACCGTTAATATAAAAGTATGGTACTCAGCATAAATGGGGAAAATCAAACAATCCTTTCGCAAATCCAAATAAACAAACGGCAGTAATTAAACAAATGACAGAAATTAATATTTATAGTTTTAACAAGTGCAGACAGGAATTGAGTGTTAAGGCACATGAAAGTCAAAGTCCTACTTGTCCGTGCACTAGATGGTGATAATAAGACATAGACGTCGCAGCCTACTCAGTTTACGCGCGGCAAGAGGCAAAGCAGGAGTTAATTTTGAACAAGATGACGACCTGTACGACTGGCTGGCATTTTGCGCTCCCTACACTCGGGTGGCAAAAGAGGCACTGTCTGTGACGTGCTCTTCCACCACCGAAATGAAGTCAAATAGCGCGTTACTTCTCTTATCAGCAGATTTTCTCTTATCAGATTGCTTGCACTCAAGATAACACATTAGCCTCCTACGACGCGTCAAGAAAAAATTTCAATCTAAATTGTTTTATAAAGCATAGCCAAGTGGACGGTGTTCCTACAGATGGCCAGTTGTAGAAAATGAACGTTTTGAATGTGTACTCGTATTCAATAGGCTTATTTACCCAATCTATTTCAGTTTTCATGTTGAGCAGCATTTATGGGGTTAACATCAATCGATGTGACATTGTGTACCAATGACTATCTGGAAGAAACCAATAAAAGCATTATAATAACCACTTGCTTTGTAATTGTACAATGACAGCAGCCATTGAAGAACTTAATTGAGACACGCGTACAGAAATTGCCTACAATAAAATACAAACGAGTCTGCGTGAATGATCTCGCCGAATGGTTTGATATAAAGTGCAATAGAAGCGACCGATGTATCGCAACACGTGTTTTTATATTATTGAATCTGAAAGAGCCGATGTCTAAATTGAGTATCGACTAGACTATTGAAATATGCTCGCTGCCGCGTACTTGCGCAGTACCAGGACCGCGCAGCGTATCTGCACAATACCAGGACCGCGCAGCGTATCTGCACAATACCAGGACCGCGCAGCGTATCTGCACAATACCAGGACCGCGCAGCGTATCTGCACAATACCAGGATCGCACAGCGTATCTGCACAATACCAGGACCGCGCAGCGTATCTGCACAATACCAGGACCGCGCAGCGTATCTGCACAATACCAGGACCGCGCAGCGTATCTGCACAATACCAGGACCGCGCAGCGTATCTGCACAATATCAGGACCGCGCAGCGTAGCTGCACAATACCAGGACCGCGCAGCGTATCTGCACAATACCAGCACCGCGCAGCGTACCTGAACCACGTAGTGTACCTACGCATTTCCTGGACTGTGCAGCGTACCTGCGCACATTGGTCTGTATCTCACCACGCAAAAAACCTCACCCACCAACGGGACGGAATGTGTTGCGCCCTGCAAGCTCGTGAGCCACACAGCGACACTCGTCTTGTCTAGATTGTTGAGTACGCCTATCATCGCCTGTGCCTGTCCAATCCAGTATATTGCTGTATCTTTTCTGATAAATAAAATATATTCTTGTTGCTTCGAAAAATGGATGATTTTATGCTCGATCTCTCCACATCAAGTACTTCACTCATATGGATTGATGCCAAATTGAAGGTTTGATTGCTGTCAAAGATAGGGGCAACCACGAACGCGATTGATGTCACAAGACTCTTTTTAGGTTTTGTTTTTGTGTTGATTTTGTCCGTTTATTTCTGTGCTAGCATAACTATTCCCTTGATGTTTAACAGAAAAACGGTTTCCGAAGAAATAAGTCCAACGATCGTCACCCACCCCAGCATGAACCACATGGACTTCTCTGCATCAGGGGCCTAGCAGGAGAAGGTTTTCGAAGCTCAGCACAAGTCAAACCGTTGAAGTGAGCTCTCGAGATGACCTGGGATGAAATCGCATTGGAAATGGTAGTGTGTACTCCAAAAATTTTTCGAAAGTGACTTCACCGTTGAATCGAAGAACAGGCAGCCATTTTGATACTTGAAAACTATGTTCTCCATAGAATTTGACGCGCTCTTTTGTGACATAAATATTGATACGATTCATGTTTTTGTTAGAGTGTAATTATTTAAAGTCAGACAGCATTTTTGATGGACCGCTTATACGTTGGATATCAAAATAAACGTTAGACTGAGTTTCTAATGACGCTTAAAATGAAGTCAAGTTACAAGACTGAATACCTATGGATCGTGGTTTAAAATTTTCTTCCGAGATTAATAAAAGTGTTTGTTTCCAGTATTGACGAAACCCGCCATTTCCTTCATCAATGACTCATCGCATCCAACATTAGAACGCTCCCGTCAGTCGTGATCGTAAATTGTAATTTGATTTGTGGTCATATAAACCTGCCAATAGTTTCTTATTCAGGCAATCCTGCCTTCGCTTCTGTAATCCTATCTTCTTGCTTTTATTTCTCCAATCGAACGGTTTCGCAGTAAATAGATTGATCAGACAATCGTGCCTTCATGTCTTCACTCCATCGAAAAATCTTCCAAATTTGTTGTCCAGCAATAAAATTTTCATTACTCTTATGACATAATTTGTTACTACGATGCAAACATTTAACAACAATGCACGCAATTTTTTGCCCCTAGGCCTTAATAAATCAATCGAATTGATTCAAAATCTCACTACGCGTCTGATAGCTTCATTTTATAACCAAATTTCTTCCTTCACTAATAAAATTTTTGCACAATCAAAGTCAAACTAAAGTCTTAAAGCCCTAGCCTCCAAAATACTTCCCTAAGATGATATTATAGTCTTTTCTCATGAGCACAGAAGGCAATAACAGATAGACGCGTCACAAAGCGGTCGCCCACCGCGTGACCTGATAAACCGAAAGAGCTTCACAAGGCCCCACCGCCCCCAAGATAGTCTCCAGATGAACGAGCTCACCCAATGCAACGGGAAAACAGTTATCAGTAACAGGGTTATAGCTATCATGCGCCAGCCTGTGATATGCCGGAGCGTTGACAGCAGTCAAAGTGAAGCGCTTATCAGAACTGATAACCGATCTTTACAGGGGTTTAAGACTGGCGACACAAGTCTGCACAATCGTGCTGTCTTGAAATTCAGAGGCTACTCTCGATATTTTGCCACCCACGAGCTTCACGAGCTTCAACTGTTCGTTGGTTACCCAAAATCTTCTCTATAATGACCATGCAGGCTCATAACTCAATGTAAATGTTCGTCGTAATATAACTTGCGAAATGTGTGATAGATAACACAGCAGAAAACAACTATGTTTACGTAAAAAGATACGAAAGTAACCGATGAAAGATTGAACCAGCGTCAAATAATGAGAATGTCATATCTTTTCATATCAGCTAGTGGAGACACCGCGTTTCTGCTGGTGATCGTACTTTCTCCAATGCGACTTCAAAAGCAATTTAATGATCACGTGTGATGAAACTAAGTGTCACTTTTTTATAGGTACAGCATTTTGGCCAGGAAATGAACGCTCAGACAAGAAATCAAACTATAGCGTCAAAATCGGGCAGACGGCTCACTCTTGCTGTTTAAACCCACGGACACCAGTGTTCTTATTGGATTTAGCGGTTTTGTTCTTGCATTTCTGTTGTTTTTAGCTTCGTTGTACTTGTGTTTCTGTTGCATTTAGCGGTGTTGAAGTAGTGCTTTTGTTCCGTTTAGCGTTGTTTTTCTTGAATTTCGGTTGCATCTGCAACATTTTACTAAGTTCTTGTTGCATTCAACAGCGTTCTTCTTATATATCTTTTGCATCATCGGTGTTGTTCTTGTTGCATTTAGCGGTGTTGCACTGTGCTCTTGTTTCATTTAACGGTATTGCATTTGTGTTATTGTTACAGTTGTGCTGAAGTTTTGTTCTTACATTTTCGCGCTACTGCAGTTGTGTTTTCTCTGCATTCAGCGATGTTCTACTTCATTTCTCATCGTACCCAATGTGCTAATGGCCTGAATTACTTGAATTTGCGCGTTTCAGTAATTGCATGAGTTCAAGGTGCACCATGCGTCAAAAAGCGATTGAGGAAAACCTTTAATAGGATAAAGGATTATCCGGCCCTAAAATTAAACTAATACTCCTAAAAATACCCATAATTGAATTAAAATGCCTTTACCGTTAAACGATTAATTCTAAGATGATAATAAAATATTAGTAGTGATATGTAAATGAATGATGACAAATAATAATTGCGAATCAATTATGATAAAATTGTACGTAGATTATACAACAATTATAAGAAAATTGGACTATATGTAAACAGTAGTATAAAAAGGTTAATAATATATCTAAAACCCACGTATATTTAATAGAAAAATAAAAAAGAACATGTATAATAAATACGCGAACAAAAGCTTCCAACGCATTTCACAATATACATGCATTAATTCTTCGTTGCATAGCCGTTATTATTAAATATGGCTTCGAGACCACTAGAGTAGTTCACGACCGGCTTTTTACAAACTTCGAGGGTAATCTTATTCTATTTTTCAATGCAAATTTCAAAAGAATTCAGTGATGTTATTGGGACCTCTCTTCTGAATCTTCAATTTCAATTCCCTTCACAAGTTTTCGATCGGATTTATGTCCGGGGATAGACTAGGCCATTCTAAAATGTTTACCTTCTTGAACTTCAACCATTCCTTCGTTTGGTTTGTAGTGTGCTTTGGATCATTGTGTTGTTGGAAGGTCCGTCCACGTTTCAATTTTAACAAACCAGCTGAAGGTAGGAGTTGCTCTTCCAATATTTCACGATATTTCCTGCCATTCATAGTTCCTTCGATGATGTGAAGTTAGCCTACTCCTGATGAGCTGAAACATCCCCACACCATGATTGAGCCACCTCCAAACTTAACAATGGGTATGGTGCACTTTTGTTTATACTCTTCGTTTTGTTGCCTCCTAACATGGTTTGCGCAGTTTCTCCAAATAGTTCGATTTTGGTTTCAACTGACCACAGTACTGAGTTCCAAAACGCTACTGGCTGATTCAAATGGTTGTAGGTACACTTTAGCCTGGCTTTGACGTGATATTTCTGGAGAAGAGGTGTCCTACGAGGGGTGCAGGAGCGAAGAACTTCACGACGTGGTCCCCTGCTGATTGTGTGTTTGCTGGCTTCGATTCCAGATGCCTTGAGTTCATCCTTCACTTCTTCACGAGTAGTTTGAGGCCTCTGTAATACTGTTCGGACCAATTTTCTAAAAGCATGTCGTTAATCTTTCGTGGGCGGCCAGTTCGAGGCTTGCTGAGAGTCGTATTCCGGCATTTCCACGTACGTATATGGTTCCAACCCAGGCTATAGGGATACACAGTTGTGCACATATCTTCCGATATCCCAAACCTCTACAATACGTTCGCGAAGGTTTTGGCTGATGTCCTTATTTTTACACATGCTTACGACCTTTCAGAACGAGAGCTGCTGTACCAATTACACGTTGTTGGAGATGAATGCTGACGAAAGTTCGGTTGCCAAATAATAGAATGTATAAGAACATTCTGGAACAATCCTACAATAATTTTAACGGATAATTTCGAGAACAAAGTTTAGGAATATGAACTTTTATTCACGTATTTATTATAAATGTTCCTGTTTATTATTTCTCCTAAATATTTGTGAGTTTTAGATATATTATTAACCTTTTTATACTATTATTTACATATAGTCTAAAGAATCATTTTCTCGTTCCTTACTAAGGTGATTTTTGGGGGGTAAGTAATATGGGTTTTGTGACTCTCATACAGGGTGTCAGTTATAGATTTGATAGAAGAACATTTGATTTTTTCCAGAGTTTTAAAATTTATTCATAGGCTCTAGGGTTGAGTTTAAAGTTTAAGCCCTTCTTCATTCATATACATGATGATAGCAAGAATGGATGAATGGGAGCCACCTGAATTGTGGAAGGGAATAGCTTGTATCATGATGATTGGCGTAGGCCATCAAAAAATGAGATTATGGTCGCTGCTCAACGCTCCATTAACATTGTAAAAACAATCTGCCATAAACTAGAGAATTGCAATATAGACTACGAGGCTACGAGGAGACCAAATTTCCCGAAACTGTCATGGTTTTCGGATGCGTCTCCTCAGAGGGTAATGTGATGCACACAAATCCTAATGTTTGGCCTCTAACTCCCCTGATTTTAATCCGATGTATTAATAATTATGTATGGGGAGCTGTCGAGAAAGATACCTATCGCCGTGGCAGCACTACAAGAGACCAGTTAATCGATAGAATTAAAGTGGTTTTTGAGGATTTTCCAAGGGGAAGTGTAAAATCAGCTTGCTCCAGGTTCCGGGCCCAGATTGAGGCTGCAATACACGCTAATGGCAGTTATTTTGAGTAAAATTCATCGACAAAAGTTTAATTTTCTTGCCCATTGAATTTCTTTAAAATCCCGAAAATTCCCATTTAAAATAAAAACAGTCAAGTTTATCCCGAACACCCTTTAATTTAAGGCAATTTAAAAACAAATAACCCGTATTGTTATTGAAAATAAACTTTTTATTTCTTTTATTTTTTTTAATTGTCTCACACATCGGTTTCGTAAATGCCTTCGAAACAAATTCCAGCACGCATATACGATTAGACACGGTCGAGCCAAACCAGTGCCCATTTCCGACACTCAAAGGGTCTGGTAAATTACAGCTCAATGTTTGCTTTTCCAATAAGGAGAGGTGGCTTTGCCGGGAATTGAGCCGACGGCCTTTCCAATAATAGACGCGCTGTCTCTAACTCGGCCACAGTGACCACCGAATGGTTGGTCTATCCAAGTCTGACGTTCATTACCTTCTGTTTACGCGACGCTTCAGTCCAACGTCTCCTCGCTTAATCGCTTCATATCTCTAAACTTATCTCTATACCATCTAAGTTTATTTCATACAAACGAAATTCAATTTCTCATAAACAAAGTCAAGTTTCACACAAATGAAGTTCAGTTTCACACAAACAAAGTTCAGTTTCACACAAATGAAGTTCAGTTTCACACAAATGAAGTTCAGTTTCACACAAATGAAGTTCAGTTTCACACAAATGAAGTTCAGTTTCACACAAATGAAGTTTAGTTTCACACAAATGAAGTTCAGTTTCACACAATTGAATTCAGTTTCATACAAATGAAGGTCAGTTTCACACGAAGTTCAATTTCACACAAAGTTCAATTTCCCACGAATTAAATCTAGTTTCACACAAAAAATTGCAATTTCTCACAGATAAAATCCAGTTTTACGTTTCCCGCGATTTAAATTTAACTTCAAAAAAAAAAAAAAATTCTACGTACTTCGCAAAACTCCATGTACCATATTTTTCCATGTTTGAAATGTTTACTAACTGCTTCATGTTTGTATCTATGCACAAAAAAGCATCTATTCAAAGTAAATAAACACATTTATGTTAGCGGGCATTTATGTTTACCGAGCAGAGAAACGGTAATGAAGAAATGGATATTTCAGTTTTTCAACCTAATTTAAAAGTTATGTTCACGTCAGCTGTAAAATGTTCTCTTTACTTTTGTATATTAAATATATACCTTAGTACGCATATGCATCATTATATATAAACAAAATCCATACTTCTACAAGTCGTATAATTCGTAAAAAGTTCCATATATACTTCGAGGGTAAAATTTTGAGTAAAAATGAAGTGGATTTACCCTCTGTGGTTTTCAGGATCTGTCCTTTAAAAAGAGGAAACAAACCAAAGCATTCAGGAAAATTAAGTTTGCGCTATATATTTCACCAATGCACCTTTATTTGAATGACACGCTGTGCGACAACTTGAGACAGCATGCTTATAATTTTGCGTATTTCTGCATATCCATCAGCGAATGATAAGCAATAAAATCTCGTTGTAATTAGCACCCACGATGCAGATGCATTTATTATTTCATAATTTAATTTTTCCTATTGAACATTATTTTCTAAATCGCTCATAGTTAAATTTATATTTTGTGTAAAAATTAAACTTCAATTATGCAAAATTAAATTTCACTTCAATAAAACTGGATTAATTGAATTAAACCTATAATTTAAGTAAGTGGTCGGTTGTGCAGCATTTCCTTCGAAATCATCACCGTGCTTTACTTGTGTATTATCCATATTTTAGCATTATCTTAATCAGACACTAATCATTCGTTCAATTAATTCATTAAATTAATAGATAAGCCAGGTTGCATCACCACACCTACACAGCCAAGCCAGGTTGCATCACCACACCTACACAGCCAAGTCAGGCTGCACCCCACACCCACACAACCAAGTCAGGCTGCAACCCACACCCACACAGCCAAGTCAGGCTGCACCCCACACCCACACAGCCAAGTCGGGCTGCACCCCACACCCACAGTCAAGTCAGGCTGCACCCGACACCCACACAGCCAAGTCAGGCTGCACCCCACACTCACACAGCCAAGTCAGGCTGCACCCCACACCCACACAGCCAAGTCAGGCTGCACCCCACACCCACACAACCAAGTCATGCTGCACCCCACACCCACACAACCAAGTCAGGCTGCACCCCACACCCACACAACCAAGTCAGGCTGCACCCCACACCCACACAACCAAGTCAGGCTGCACCCCACACCCACACAACAAAGTCAGGCTGCACCCCACACCCACACAACCAAGTCAGGCTGCACCCCACACCCACACAACCAAGTCAGGCTGCACCCCACACTCACACAACCAAGTCAGGCTGCACCCCACACCCACACAGCCAAGTCAGGCTGCACCCCACACTCACACAGCCAAGTCAGGCTGCACCCCACACCCACACAGCCAAGTCAGGCTGCACCCCACACCCACACAGCCAAGTCAGGCTGCACCCCACACCCACACAGCCAAGTCAGGCTGCACCCCACACCCGCACAGCCAAGTCAGGCTGCACCCCACACCCACACAGCCAAGTCAGGCTGCACCCCACACCCGCACAGCCAAGTCAGGCTGCACCCCACACCCGCACAGCCAAGTCAGGCTGCACCCCACACCCGCACAGCCAAGTCAGGCTGCACCCCACACCCGCACAGCCAAGTCAGGCTGCACCCCACACCCGCACAGCCAAGTCAGGCTGCACCCCACACCCGCACAGCCAAGTCAGGCTGCACCCCACACCTAGTCTACCAAGTTGAACCCTCTCCTGCCAGACGCAAGATGTCACCAGTCAAAGAAGCGCTCACCTGAATTAATGGCCGTCGCATTCCACAGAGTTGCTTCATTTTATGCGCCACGTGAACTTGTTCTTACATCTGGAGCGTGTCACGTGCTGCACATGTCTAGTTGTGTGCTGCACATGTCTAGTGTGTGCTGCACATGTCTAGTGTGTGTGCTGCACATGTCTAGTGTGTGTGTGCTGCACATGTCTAGTGCGTGTGCTGCACATGTCTAGTGTGTGTGCTGCACATATACTAGACTTGTGTTGTGTAAGATGTAAGTATCCTGCTGCACGAGTGCGTTGTATTGGGCTTGTGTTGTGCCAGACGTGTGTGTTGTGTTGTATGTGTATGACGTGGTGTCCCTTGTATTGGGCACATTGTACGAGCCAAATATATGCTATTCCTGCACACGGGGTTGTGTACTCGGCTAACGTGTGTATACAGAACTGCAGGAGACTGTGTGTGCTCCACATGTGTGCTCCGCCTGCAGCTCTCTGCATCTGCATCGGACTGACAGTGCACTGCACACCCCTATGCAGAGAGTGCACTGCACACCACCATGCAGACAATGCACTGCACAACACAGCACTGCACACCACCATGGAGACAATACACTGCACAACACAGCACTGCACGCCACCATGCAGACAATACACTGCACAACACAGCACTGCACACCACCATGGAGACAATACACTGCACAACACAGCACTGCACACCACCATGCAGACAATGCACTGCACAACACAGCACTGCACACCACCATGCAAACAATACACTGCACAACACAGCACTGCACACCACCATGCAAACAATACACTGCACAACACAGCACTGCACACCACCATGCAGACAATGCACTGCACAACACAACACTGCACACCACCATGCAAACAATACACTGCATAACACAGCACTGCACACCACCATGCAGACAATGCACTGCACAACACAACACTGCACACCACCATGCAGACAATGCACTGCACAACACAGCACTGCACACCACCATGCAGACAATGCACTGCACAACACAACACTGCACACCACCATGCAAACAATACACTGCATAACACAGCACTGCACACCACCATGCAAACAATGCACTGCACAACACAGCACTGCACACCACCATGCAGACAATGCACTGCACAACACAACACTGCACACCACCATGCAAACAATGCACTGCACAACACAGCACTGCACACCACCATGCAGACAATGCACTGCACAACACAACACTGCACACCACCATGCAAACAATGCACTGCACAACACAACACTGCACACCACCATGCAAACAATACACTGCATAACACAGCACTGCACACCACCATGCAAACAATACACTGCACAATAGGGAAACAATTCCACGCAATCAATGGCCAAAAAACACGGCCCAAACCGACTCTTGCGGTTCAGAAGCCCAAGAGAGCCGTATGAACACGAGGCATAATGCATGAGCACGTTCTGATAAGCCGTACGTGACTTTCTCATATTGGTATTAAGTCTGGCACTCGTGCAGTAAAGCGTGAGTGTGATCAATGGCCATTAGGTTGTAATTTCATCAAATTTGGACATGCTATCAAATCGCGTTGAATTAATGTATATCTTGATCTCTCGATAATAACACGGCGGTCAGAACGCTTCGACTGAGCCCCTGAACACACTTCAGGACGCGTGACCTCAGCGCGTCTCTAATTACATGGTGACTACTGATATTTCATTTCCAAATTTTACTACTTTTTACTACTTTTTACTACCTTCAACGGCAAAAAAATTACTACCTTTTTTACACAATGAAAGTTGTCCAAATGTCCAGAAGTAAGTAATCGGCCTATAATGAGTAATTTGAGTCAATAATATACACAATACCAAAGGTTCAAAAAAAGCTCCAAGTTTCTTAATACTTAAAATACTTAATAATAAATTGAGCAACCGAAGCTTTACTGCAAAAAAGTTACCTAAATTCCTAGGGCACCCCGTCTTGTCTTAACATCTTTCAACTATGAGGGCAACAGTTCATCATATGAAAAAAAAACTGACTGGAAATTAGTAGACACCAGGGGATTGTCAGATCCCTTCACAGCAGGGTAGAATATCAAGGAATTTCATTATGACCAAACACTATGGCTCCTCACTATGAGGAGCCATAACACTTCGGAAACACTATGGCACTTCGGAAAAATGAGTTTGTCAACTATTTCTATCGTACCTCAAAATCAAAATTGGCATCCTATTGCAATCAATAATAACATATAGGTTATGAACATGTTATGTTTCGGAACCAATCACGAAAATGCAAATTTCATGTAGCTTTCCTATATATTTTTAGTAGAAGAATGAACTTAGATTACAAGGAGCATCTCCATGCTATGACGACATCCTGGAGGTAACTGAATCGCCATGCCTGCCTAAAGGAACTTCAAAGGAACTAAACTCACATTCAAATGATGACACATTGTATTAAAAGGTAATTATATAGCATAATTCTTTCTGTATTTGGACATAAATTAACGTCACTGTAAAAAAACTTTCAGCTTTACAAAGAGGCTTTTAAAAAAAAAAACGTTTAAAGTTTCAATAAATCGTGGTTTCCCTAAATTGAAGTGGACAGAATAAACTTGTCTTTTCAAAGGAAGATAATACTGCTCACATTCAAGCTCAGGTCTAAAAAACCACTTTCTGCATATAAATGAACTGCGAAGAAGTTCCTTTGACGTCATTGCAATGTTTCTATCCTGCCGCAACAATTTGTAGTGTGAGAATATCTGTCTCGGAATAAGAATTGGAAGGCTACATCAAGTTTATGATAATCAAGACCTTACCAGCCAAATATATGACTTTGAATTAAACATTATTTATTAGGAGGACTTACTCATTAGGACTTCATTCGTTAGGAGGACTATTCACAACTTACTCATCTGAAATTGCAGCAGGACTCTCTAAAAGCTAATTGAGAAGAAATATATTTCTTTGCTTACTTTTGTGAATAAAATACTTCAATTTTTGAGTATCAAGTGCACAAAAACAACAATTACGACAACTATGCTATACATCTTACGGGCAACTGTATCCACTAAAGATGAAATCCAATAAAATGTAATAGTTATTTAGTGATACGTACAACTACCTATTTAAAATTTTGGCTAGTTGTTAAAGTTTATTCATAAAATTTAAATTAAAAAGTTTACAAGATGTTTTACATTTAAACGAATCGTAATTTTCAACAAAAACTTAATTATTTTACTTGACAAACATATTTCATTCAAAGCTACTTGCTATGCTTCCACGAGAAAATATGTAGCTCTACTATTTTATTTTTTCTTGAGATCGTATAATGCATATTTGATATGAAAGAATAAAAGATGTTAAATGTAACCTCATAATCATAAATGAAAAATTTTTAAATCCTTATTTTATTTTCAATACTAATCCCTGATATCACAAGTTCCTTAGTTTGTATCTCAATGTAAGTGCGCACTAATAGAAGTGTTTTCAACAATGCATCGCCACTGGTATTACATTCTTTAAATTTATATTTATACGATTCATGAAACCTATTATCGCATCAAAGAGAAAGCTGTTTTATTGTTTTCTCTCAATAATTTGTTAATCAAAAAATGGCTCAAATGAACCTTCCATGAACGTGCTCTCTGGTCAGTAGCTGTCGCATGTGCGATAGGGAAGAAAAAGAAACTAAACGAAGAAAAAACAGGAACGACGAGGATGGCTCACGCTACCTGTCTATTTCCTTCACGTACAATTTAAAGTCAATCAAAGACATAACTACCCAACTACGTTCCATAGTGACGAATACTAATTTCAGTTTAGGCTATCTAATTAACACGAATCAGGGTTGATGTGCTCGAGATTAATGCTATATATTTGTAAATAATTATACAGTACACGGTATTCATTATTGATTATATTTTTATTTACTAAAGTACAAATGCTATGGGAGGAATTATTTAACTTAAATATTATCTATATACAAATAAATAATAAACATAACTTACCTGAGCGCCTATTTGGCTATGCGAATTTGATGTTGACTGCCGGCTCTCTGCTTCATCATTAAGAAATTACAACATATCATAGCAAGATTGGGTAGGTCGCTGAACACCCCTCGTCCCCCGACATGGGGGTGTGAGCCATGCAGGGCTCCACGCCGCATGTTGGCAGCGCTCGACTGCAGCGGTCATAGGCAACTGCCAGAGAGAGGCATCAAGCTTGTATGACATGAGGGAGGCACCAAGCTGGGATGACGCGAGAGATTGCGCCAAGCCGCACTCGCACGACAATAACTCACATCGGAATGTTTGCTAAATGTGAGGGCATGACTCACGTGCATGAGCGTAGTGCCCCCCGGCGTGTCCTCGTGTACGGCCGTGGCGTACGTGTCCTCCTCGAACACTGGGCTGTGGTCGTTCACGTCCGCCACGTGCACCAGGACGTGACACGTGGTCGACAGGGGCGGCGAGCCAAGGTCGGACGCCTGCAGCACACCCAAGCTTTCTTGTGATCTTAGCAAACTCATCATTTCAATGAAGCCTCATTTCTTGTTTGGCGTTATAATAAAGTTCACAAACAGACATGTAATTATGCATCATCTTCATATTTTCTTACAATATATAACAATTTAAATCAATTATTGCACTTTCAACATTTCATATGGATGTATTATAAATCAAATACATTCAAGAGATAGAAAAAGTAACAATTTAAAAACCTACAGCAAGTTCCTAAATTTTCTCACGAGTATTGCATTTATGCATGAATAACAAGACTAGGGTAAAGAAAAGCATTTGCAAATTAAAGAGAAATTTGCAAGTTTATTACTATCACTTAAGGGCCTTTCACACGATCAGTTTTTCGTCAGTCAACACTGACACTCCAGAGTGTGGTCAAAACACTCGCGTTCACACGTACGTTCGCGTGACTGAAGTGGCGCCGGGCGCGTCACTGGCAAGCTTGGCAGTGCTTCACTATGCATAGTCGAGAAAGATTCGTCGTAGTCAAAGCAAGCATACTCATCGGCGTTGCGGTCATAGAGAAGAAAAAACACCATAAATAGATAGTGGGTAAAAGAATGGCTAGCTAAACATCCAGAAAATGGCAGTTATAACCGGATTTGTACTAAGTTAGGGCTAAATATCTAAATTTCACTCACTAATTATTTGTCGCATTCCTTCCTTTTTCAGGATTTGTCAAATTTGGTCACACCAGATCTAACAAATACTACAACTACTACAAATGTAGTAATCTACTTCATAATAAATTCAAGTGCAGGTAATATTTTCCGCTATTTCTATACAGTTTTGCACGTACCAGCGTGTAATAGTACAGCTCGTAAATTGAATTTTTTCTTGAAGAATTTTATTCGGTCATTTCCTAGCGACACAGTGACTAGGATATAGTAATAACAATTGAAATCTAGCGCACATTCATTAGAACTGTATGATAGAATGCACGCGTAAATCTGGCATCCGCAAGCAAATATTAGAAAATATAATAAGCCTCTCAAATTACTGTGTGATAATATCTAATAATCCATTTGAATGTGACAGCGGTGCGAGTAAACTAATAAACGTTTACATTTATTCTACGCAACATTTTCAAGCTGAAATTAAATATTAAGAAGAATACATGTAGGAAGTTTCTATTTTATTTTGAAAATGCCGGATAAATTGTTGAAATCGTACTTGCGGCTGAATATTGAATTTTTTCATTCTAATTAACAAAGTTAATGTACTTTTGCAGTGTTTCTTGAGTGAATATAGAATAAGATCGAAAATCCTTTCGATCAACAACAGGACAAATGCATGATGTTGTGCTTGTAACAAAATAAACTATTGTTTCCCAAATCATAGTGAATACTGAAAAAATACGCACCTTGGAATCAGGTGCTATCCTCTGCTAAATAATGAATTTTTTGGAAGTAAATGCTCTAAATTCTTTCCTAAACTGGTTTCGAAGCGTTTTTTTTTCCTTCAAACCATTCTCATGTAAACTAATATTGTGTTGATTCATTCAATAACATATTAGAGCGACTTGCTTCTCATATCTCTGCTCTTGTATTCGTTGCTTTGTATTTTCCACAAAGCAGGCTGTTCGCGAAAATAATTAATTATCATTGAAACCAGGCTGAGACCATTTGATACGGGAGAGCGATTGCAGCCATCCTTACTAGACGCCGGGTGGGCAAAATCTGACACGCAAATGCCAAATAGAAGCAAAGCAGCAGTCAAACCCGACAGTGGCGAGTGCCGAGTAGAGAGCAAAAGAGAGCACGCATGCCCAAATATGGTGTTGCGGACCGTGAGTGTCAGTGTTGACTGACGAAAAAACTGATCATGTGAAAGGCCCTTTAGTCAGACTGCCTCTGCACGTGACTGCAGCTCCTAAACCTTATACTCAATTGAACAATTTCACCAAAATTCCTGTGAACGGTGGGTCCATTCCTCCTTGGCGAGAGCCTAACTCAAGTCACTTTCCTCATCTGGATCTACCTCAGCAGTAGTTTTCATACCTGTTTGATTACCAAGTAAATTCAACTATAGGCTGCGCCTTTGCAAAACATTAATTATATGCGTTTGAATCAATCACGCGTGACAGTTTTGTTTGAGAAGCTACTCCTGTCCAAGCTTAAATATTATTCCTAATGTGGGTTCAATTAAAATTATTTTGGGCTACTTAGCAGGTACTAACCATTGCCGTAATAACTTCAAGTAATCTGGAAATGAAGTTATTACAGGAAAAATAACCTCAAAGCATGAATCCTCTGATTCTATATTAAAGAATAATTGTTTTTGAAAAATCGCCATCAAACTGTACATAATCTTTAATATATGAGCATATCTTCAAAAGCATATCTTTACCAATGGTGTTCTGTGAGGAGATTGTAATTCCAAGTGTTACCATTGGAATTCATTACTGAAGGTTTGTAAACCTAAAACCACTAGCACTAAGATGTTCTCAAGTATGTGTCTGAAGACGAAAAGATCGTCCTGAACATTTCGCTGCACTCGACCTCTCCTTAAGTCGGATGTTTTATGACGAGCACCAGCTCCTCGCATAAATGATCCAAGGTGTCAAAAGGCGGTATCTGGCAGTAAAGTCATTACGGTTCACTTCTTCGCAAGGTACGATTGCGCATCCAAACCGCTAAAATTCTCCGTCACCTGTCATTTGCAGCAGGTGTCCAAATTGTAGCGTTAAAAGTTATTTGATATTTCACATTGTTAGAGTATTTCACAGCGCTTTGCGAACTGGGTCCGAGGTACAACGTATTCACCGAATTAAATGAACAGTTTTAGTCAAGTGCACTCCGCAGTGTGCAGTAATTTATGGAACATCTCTGGGCGAATGTTCTCTCAGAAAAAAGGAAGACTCGCTAGCGTTCTGAAACAAGCATTAGGAAAAAATTTCTAAAGGCAAGTTCATCAAATAAGAGTCTTTCAAAGGGAAAAATTCTTAGTTAGAAAATTTAAATACGATTATTGCTTTATGATAGGATTTTAGTTCAGTTTGTATATCAGATACAGCATGAAGACCCATTCCAATAATATTTCGAACACAAAACAGTCCTCAAGGCGCGGCACAAGCGCGCGGCACACGAGCGCATCACGCCGCACCTGGACGGTGAGGTTGAAGAGCCTGAGGCCGCCGCTGGGCCGCACGCTCTCGTAGTCGAGGGGCGCGGCGAGGCGCAGGCGGCCCGTCGTGTTGTGCAGGCTGAAGTTGTGCTGCGGGTCGCCCGCCACCAGCGCGTAGCGCACCGCGTGCTGCGCCGTGCCTGCGGGGTGATTTGTGGGCTGGGGTGATTTGTGGGGCGGGGGTTATTTGTGGGGTGGGGGTTATTTGTGGGGCGGGGGTTATTCGTGGGGCGGGGGTTATTTGTGGGGCGGGGGGTGATTTGTGAGGCGGGGGTGATTTGTGGGCTGGGGGTGATTTGTGGGCTGGGGTTGATTTGTGGGCTGGGAGTGATTTGTGGGGTGGCGGGTGATTTGTAGGGCGGGTGTGATAAATGGGCTGGGGATGATTTGCCGGCCGGGGGTGATTTGTGGGGCGGGGGTGATTTATGGGGCGAGGGGGGATTTGTGGGGCGGCGGGTGATAAATGGGCTTGGAGTGATTTGTTGGGCGGGGGTGATTTGTGGTTGCCGAGCAGGCGGGCCAGATGCCAGGCACTGCAGCAGCCACCACGGTCACACAACCATCACCACCACTCACCACAGCCACACACCCCCCACAACTCCCTCACCAGTAACACACCCACCACCACCACTCACCACAGTCACACACCCACCACAACTCCCTCACCAGTCACACACCCACCACCACCACTCACCACAGTCACACACCCACCACCATCACTCACCACAGCCCCACACCCACCACCACCACTCACCACAGTCACAGACCCACCACCACCACTCACCACAGTCGCACACCCACCACAACTCACTCACCAGAGTCACACACCCACCACCATCACTCACCACAGTCACACACCCACCACCACCACCACCACTCACCACAGTCACACACCCACCACAACTCCCTCACCAGTCACACACCCACCACCATCACTCACCACAGTCACACACCCACCACCACCACCACTCACCAGTCACACACCCACCACAACTCCCTCACCAGTCACACACCCACCACCATCACTCACCACAGTCACACACCCACCACCACCACTCACCACAGTCACACACCCACCACCACCACTACCACTCACCACAGTCACACACCCACCACCACCACTCACCACAGTCACACACCCACCACCACCACCACTCACCACAGTCACACACCCACCACAACTCACTCACCAGAGTCACACACCCACCACCACCACTCACTTCAGTCACCCACCCACCACCACCACTCACCACAGTCACACACCCTGCACCACCACTCACCACAGTCCCACACCCTCCACCACCACTCACCAACGTCACACATCCACCACCAACACCCACCACCACCCACCACAGTCACACACCCACCCCCACCACTCACCACAGTCACACACCCAGCAACACCACTCACCACAGTCACACACCCATCACCACCACTCACCACAGTCACACACCCATCACCACCACTCACCACAGTCACACACCCACCACCACCACTACCACTCACCACAGTCACACACCCTGCACCACCACTATCACTCACCACAGTCACACACCCTGCACCACCACTCACCACAGTCCCACACCCACCACCACCACTCACTACAGTCACACACCCACCACTACCACCCCCCACAGTCACACACCCTGCACCACCACTCACCACAGTCCCACACCCACCACCACCATTCACCACAGTCAAACACACACCACTATCACTCACCACAGTCACACACCCTGCACCACCACCCACCACAGTCCCACACCCACCACCACCACTCACTACAGTCACACACCCACCACTACTCACCACAGTCACGCACCCACCACCACCACTCACTACAGTCACACACCCACCACTACCACTCACCACAGTCACACCCTGCACCACCACCCATCACAGTCCCACACCCACCACCACCACTCACTACAGTCACACACCCACCACTACTCACCACAGTCACACACCCACCACCACCACTCACTACAGTCACACACCCACCACTACCACTCGCCACAGTCACACACCCTGCACCACCACCCACCACAGTCCCACACCCACCACCACCACTCACTACAGTCACACACCCACCACTTCCACTCACCACAGTCACACACCCTGCACCACCACTCACCACAGTCCCACACCCACCACCACCACTCACTACAGTCACACACCCACCACTACCACTCACCAGTCACACACCCTGCACCACCACTACCACTCACCACAGTCACACACCCTGCACCACCACTCACCACAGTCCCACACCCACCACCACTCACTACAGTCACACACCCACCACTACCACTCACCAGTCACACACCCTGCACCACCACTACCACTCACCACAGTCACACACCCTGCACCACCACCCACCACAGTCCCACACCCACCACCACCACTCACTACAGTCACACACCCACCACTACCACTCACCACAGTCACACACCTTGCACCACCACCCACCACAGTCCCACACCCACCACCACCACTCACTACAGTCACACACCCACCACTACCACTCACCAGTCATACACCCTGCACCACCACTACCACTCACCACAGTCACACACCCTGCACCACCACCCACCACAGTCCCACACCCACCACCACCACTCACTACAGTCACACACCCACCACTACCACTCACCACAGTCACACACCCTGCACCACCACCCACCACAGTCCCACACCCACCACCACCACTCACTACAGTCACACACCCACCACTACCACTCACCAGTCATACACCCTGCACCACCACTACCACTCACCACAGTCACACACCCTGCACCACCACCCACCACAGTCCCACACCCACCACCACCACTCACTACAGTCACACACCCACCACTACTCACCATTCAGGTCCGCGTCTCTCGCCATCACAGTCACAGGCTGCGGGAAGTCTGGCACATTCTCGTCAATTTTCACTTCGTAGCTGCGCTGCGTGAACACAGGCGCGTTGTCGTTAACGTCTTCGACGATAACGTGAACGCCGACAGTGTTTCTGAGTGAGAGTTGAGAGCATGGCGTCAAAAATGAGTTCATTGAGGAATGTTTTTTTTTGGGGTTTTCTGCGAGTTTTTCCTTAGTCTTTTTTCGTGGTTTCTATGTACATCTGGGCGGATAAAAAATTTAGGTCACAGATAATACCAAATCTAACGATGTGTGCGTAGTGATCATGGCAATTTTCATAATCATGCAAATATACTTTTGAAACAATGAATTCCAGTCGTCCTAGGTGTTATACTCTATATTGAAACAAATTGAAATTCCTTCTGAAAGTTCATCTCATTTAAGCAACGGAAGTCATCGCCATTACACCAATTCTTTAAATTACGTGAATGTAGAATGCAACACCATATATTAAAATATGACTGTTAGAGAACAGACACTCAGAGCTATTCATATTTCCTGTTGGTCAGCTGCACCCACACGACGTCACACAACGAAGCCCCACCAGTGGGCGATGTGTTGGGAACGATGCGCAGCTCTGAGCAGCTTATCGCAGGTACGGGCGTCGCGTGTGTAGTTACGCCTCATACAACCGTTGATTACAAATCACACGTGGACCAGTTCACTACGGTATACTGCTTGCATTTTTTTGTGCTGAAAACTCGTAAGAATGAGCGCGCTTGGCTCAGACCTTAGGTCTAACATATTGAATTTCGTCTGCTCCGGAATTAATTCTAAGAATGAGAAAGCCACTCATCCCTCGATCATTTCGAGTTCACTCCTGGCACTGTAATCGGCATCCTTTTTACCCTCATCACTGGTGCCATGTTAGAATTCGTAAAACGAATAACTGATTTTTGTTTGAGTTTAACGATGCTTCTCTCTCAAGAACGTTTTGATAATTATTAGTCGGCACCCTCGATCAACCTTTACAATTGTGTACACGAGTGCTATAATGTGCTCATTATCATCTATCGGAATTAGGGAAACCGAGAGAACAGATTAGCTGTGAACGAAAGACTCTAATCATGGAATATTAATTGCCTAAATTGATCGTTCTCGGTCAATTGATTACCTGATAATGCAGGGTGTGAGGGCTATTTAAGGACATGGCGCTTATATTTCATTACACACTCAAATCATTTATAAAATGATTTTTATTTCAGATAACCAATAAAAGTAAGGCGTTAACCCTATAAATAAAAAGACATTTACCCAAAGTTGTTTTGACTGGAAAACGTGGGGGTTTAAAATCATTAACTTCTCACATGATGCCATATCATTTGTCCATAAGGTTTGGTTGGCGCTAGAAGATGTGATGGTAATGTCACCCCGGTATAAAAGAAAGAAAGCATTCTCAACGCTTTGATACCTTATAAAAGCAGCAAAACTTAAACGGGTGTTCAAAAGATAATTGAGAACCCCGGAAGATCGATGGGAATCATTACCAAAGATCTCCGAGTATGAGCTAAATATTAGAAATTTACTACATCAGGACATTCGATACAAGCCATTTGCAATGAGGAAAGGAAAATTCGTATCACCAAACACACACAAATATTGTATAATGCGTTCAAAACAGTTACTTAAGAGAGTCAAAAATTTCTCTCGAACACAGCATGCTTCAGTTTTCTCATAGAAGATGCACACCGGATTTTAAGGCTAGTTTGATGGTTTTGGAAGTTATGAGTTGTGGAGGTTGTCATGCCACCTTACATTTTTCCATAGGGTTTTAAGGTTAATGCTGCTGGATATCTTGTTCCAACCACGGTTGTTGAGTCCTGTATAGAAAAAGTGTACAAGAGAATACGACACACCTCTTTCAGTTACTAAACCACTTCTGGAGCGAAATAATTTCGTAAGGTGAGGTAAGACCACAGTACATTCATTCTTTCGCCAAAATGTTATTTGCTTTATGCGCTAAAAATGTCCTCAAATAGCATTTGAACTCTGTATATCACTGACAGATAATCGGCACATTCACCTACTGAATTATTTGATCATGGATATCACTGAATGAAGTATTATTTAAAAAAAAGTCGATTTCCATGATGAAACTGGTGACGGCTTTAGTACTGAAAATTTCATTAAAATTGTTTATAAGACGAGTTAACATCATTCGAGTTATGGAAACAGAAAATTATGGCAATTCATGTAACGTTGCAAAACAGGAATAGAGTCACAACTCTCGTCTCCGTTACCCCTGTTGTCCCCCTAGCTGTTGCCGGTGCCCCTGTTGTCCCGCCCCACCCACCTGTTTCCGTAGCCCCTGTTGTCCCGCCCCACCCACCTGTTGCCGGTGCCCCTGTTGTCCCGCACCTCGACGGTCACGAAGAAGTCGCTCACTTCCTCCCGGTCAAGTACGGCCCCTTCCCTCAGCAGCACTTGCCCGGTGAGGTGGTCCAAGGACAGCCTGGTGGTGTAAGACATCCTTGTGTTGTTAAGCATTCATGTTGTGGCTGAACTGCCAACTACATTACATTAATCCTACATGAACTCTTCAATCTCAAAATTGGAGAGTTATGTTATGCCTGTACCTAGTTTCCATTCGCACTACCTTGAACTCAGTCAAGAACAGAGAGATGTTGAGTACTGCTCTGTCTATGGAAGAGAGATGTTTAGCATGGCATAGTTAGCGCGTCGTGCCTCATACACTACACCGGTAATTCAAACAGTTACTCGTAATCCTCAAAAGTGTGTGCCACGCATGACGTGCAGCAAAGCCTCTATGGTAACCGCGAAGGTACATGGCGTAAGTTTGGACACTTTTCCAAACGCTGCGCGCAGCACGCGTTGCGGTGCAAGTATCAACACATCTCCTTTGAACTTTTTCAAATGAGATGCTAATTTGTATTATACGTACAGCAAAGATACGATTTAGTGTTACTTGAGAGTCACGCGCAATCGCGGAGTAAGGCGTAGCGCGGTTTTGCCGATTGCACTCTGCCAATGGTATAAAACATTTCGACGATTATTGTCGAACAGCTCTGTGCTGCAAGGATGTGCCATTAAGAACCAATGTATCATCGGGCAGTTGCAGCAGTACTCAGTTGGTGCGACCGTGAGCCGTCAACGAAACTTGTCCCACTTATTTTGGATTAGAACTCCAGATCAGCGCTCGCATAACGGCACTGTCCGCCTCTGCGTCCGCCCCGCTCAAGCCGCCGTAACAGCGCTGCCAGCCGTAGGTACACTGCCAGCCGTAGGTACAATGCCAGCCGTAACAGCACTACCAGCCGTAACAGCACTACCAGCCGTAACAGCACTACCAGCCGTAACAGCACTGCCAGCCGTAACAGCACTACCAGCCGTAACAGCACTACCAGCCGTAACAGCACTGCCAGCCGTAACAGCACTACCAGTCGTAACAGCACTGCCAGCCGTAACAGCACTACCAGTCGTAACAGCACTACCAGCCGTAACAGCACTACCAGCCGTAACAGCACTACCAGCCGTAACAGCACTGCCAGCCGTAACAGCACTACCAGTCGTAACAGCACTACCAGCCGTAATAGCACTACCAGCCGTAACAGCACTGCCAGCCGTAACAGCACTACCAGCCGTAATAGCACTACCAGCCGTAACAGCACTACCAGCCGTAATAGCACTACCAGCCGTAACAGCACTGCCAGCCGTAACAGCACTACCAGCCGTAATAGCACTACCAGCCGTAACAGCACTGCCAGCCGTAACAGCACTACCAGTCGTAACAGCACTACCAGCCGTAATAGCACTACCAGCCGTAACAGCACTGCCAGCCGTAACAGCACTGCCAGCCGTAACAGCACTACCAGCCGTAACAGCACTACCAGCCGTAACAGCACTGCCAGCCGTAACAGCACTGCCAGCCGTAACAGCACTACCAGCCGTAACAGCACTACCAGCCGTAACAGCACTGCCAGCCGTAACAGCACTACCAGCCGTAACAGCACTACCAGCCGTAACAGCACTACCAGCCGTAACAGCACTACCAGCCGTAACAGCACTGCCAGCCGTAACAGCACTACCAGTCGTAACAGCACTACCAGCCGTAATAGCACTACCAGCCGTAACAGCACTGCCAGCCGTAACAGCACTACCAGCCGTAATAGCACTACCAGCCGTAACAGCACTACCAGCCGTAACAGCACTACCAGTCGTAACAGCACTACCAGCCGTAACAGCACTACCAGCCGTAACAGCACTGCCAGCCGTAACAGCACTGCCAGCCGTAACAGCACTACCAGTCGTAACAGCACTACCAGCCGTAACTGGGGCTCTAGCAACTGCAACAGCACAAAAATAGTTTTGCCAAAACTATAACACATTAATGCAACAAAAGATGTCTAAATAACCAAAAAATACACCAACTGGACTCAATAGCAACCTGACACAATAGCAACCTGGCACAATAGCAACCTGGCACAATAACAACTTGTCACAATAACAACCTGGCTCAATAACAACCTGGCACAATAACAACCTGGCACAATAACAACCTGGCACAATAACAACATGGAACAATAACAAACTGGCACAATAGCAACCTGGCACAAGAACAACCTGACACAATAACAACCTGGCACAATAACAACTTGTCACAATAACAACCTGGCTCAATAACAACCTGGCACAATAACAACCTGGCACAATAACAACTTGTCACAATAACAACCTGGCTCAATAACAACCTGGCACAATAACAACCTGGCACAATAACAACCTGGCACAATAACAACATGGAACAATAACAAACTGGCACAATAACAACCTGGCACAATAACAACCTGACACAATAACAACCTGGCACAATAACAACTTGTCACAATAACAACCTGGCTCAATAACAACCTGGCACAATAACAACCTGGCACAATAACAACCTGGCACAATAACAACATGGAACAATAACAAACTGGCACAATAACAACGTGACACAATAACAACCTGGCACAATAACAACCTCGCACAATAACAACCTAGCACAATAACAACCTGGCACAATAACAAAATGACACAATAACAACCTGGCACAATAACAAAATGACACAATAACAACCTGGCACAATAACAACATGACACAATAACAACTTGATACAATAACAACCTCGCACAATAACAACCTCGCACAATAACAACCTCGCACAATAACAACCTGACACAATAACAACCTGGCATAATAACAACTTGTCACAATAACAACCTGGCACAATAACAACCTGGCACAATAACAACCTGGCACAATAACAACTTGATACAATAACAACCTAGCACAATAACAACCTCGCACAATAACAACCTTGCACAATAACAACCTGACACAATAACAACCTGGCATAATAACAACTTGTCACAATAACAACCTGGCACAATAACAACCTGGCACAATAACAACCTGGCACAATAACAACCTGGCACAATAACAACTTGTCACAATAACAACCTGGCACAATAACAACATGACACAATAACAACCTGGCACAATAAAAACCTGGCACAATAACAACCTGGCACAATAACAACCTGGCACAATAACAACCTGGCCCAATAACAACCCGGCACAATAACAACCTGGCACAATAACAACCTGGCACAATAACAACCTGGTACAATAACAACATGACACAATAACAACCTGGCACAATAACAACCTGGCACAATAACAACCTGGCACAATAAAAACATGACACAATAACAACCTGGCACAATAACAACCTGGCACAATAACAACCTGGCACAATAACAACCTGGCACAATAACAACCTGGCACAATAACAACCTGGCACAATAACAACCTGGCACAATAACAACCTGGCACAATAACAACCTGGCACAATAACAACCTGGCACAATAACAACCTGGCACAATAACAACCTGGCACAATGACAACTTGTCACAATAACAACCTCGCACAATAACATGACGAAATTACAACCTGGCACAATAACAATATGACACAATAACAACCTGGCACAATAACAACCTGGCACAATAACAACCTGGCACAATAACAACCTGGCACAATAACAACCTGGCACAATAACAACCTGGCACAATAACAACCTGGCACAATAACAACATGACACAATAACAACCTGGCACAATAACAACCTGGCACAATAACAACCTGGCACAATAACAACATGACACAATAACAACCTGGCACAATGACAACTTGTCACAATAACAACCTCGCACAATAACATGACGAAATTACAACCTGGCACAATAACAATATGACACAATAACAATCTGTCACAATAACAACCGAAGCCCCGTCATCCCACCACTCCGCAGCCCCGTCATCCCGCCACTCCGCAGCCCCGTCATCCCGTCACTCCGCAGCCCCGTCATCCCACCACTCCGCAGCCCCGTCATCCCACCACTCCGCAGCCCCGTCATCCCGCCACTCCGCAGCCCCGTCATCCCACCACTCCGCAGCCCCGTCATCCCACCACTCCGCAGCCCCGTCATCCCGTCACTCCGCAGCCCCGTCATCCCACCACTCCGCAGCCCCGTCATCCCGTCACTCCGCAGCCCCGTCATCCCACCACTCCGCAGCCCCGTCATCCCGTCACTCCGCAGCCCCGTCATCCCACCACTCCGCAGCCCCGTCATCCCACCACTCCGCAGCCCCGTCATCCCACCACTCCGCAGCCCCGTCATCCCGCCACTCCGCAGCCCCGTCGCCTCAGGCTCGGGGGGGGGGGGGGGGGGGGGGAAGGGTGGTAGCGGAGTGCGAGGTCTCGCGGTAACTTGCAAAATTCCCAATCAATAAAAGTGACAGAAATTAAATAAGCGCAACTCGAGCGGACCATCGCAGCAAAAGTTAAGAAAGGCTCGTAGCAGGTGTGTGTGGTGAGGTCCTGACGTCAGCATGGGACCGTGCTGACCAGCATGGCTTCATAGTACGGTCCTGACGTCAGCATGGGACCGTGCTGACCAGCATGATTTCATAGTACGGTCCTGATGTCAGCATGGGATGGTGCTGACCAGCATGATTTCATAGTACGGTCCTGACGTCAGCATGGGACAGTGCCGACAGCACGCAGCGCCACGCATTCATAAGCTCTTCACTAACTCATCACAGTAGCTGTCCTAATTTATTATCGTAATGTAGTTCGCATTATCTGATTATTTCCAAGTAATCGCACATCATAAATGTGATATTGTAAGCACCAAGAACGTTTCAAGACAGATAAAAAAATAAAAATGAATATAAAGCAGAACATACGTGGCAGACAGGGTACACATGCTTGCATTTTTGTTTTCACATGTTCGTACTGCGTCCATTTCGATCGTCATGAAATGTAAGTATGCTTTATGGAATGTGTAAGTATGCTCTATGGAATGTGTAGGTATGCTCTATGGAATGTGTAAGTATGCTCTATGGAATGTGTAGGTATGCTCTATGGAATGTGTAGGTATGCTCTATGGAATGTGTAAGTATGCTCTATGGAATGTGTAGGTATGCTCTATGGAATGTGTAGGTATGCTCTATGGAATGTGTAAGTATGCTCTATGGAATGTGTAAGTATGCTCTATGGAATGTGTAGGTATGCTCTATGGAATGTGTAAGTATGCTCTATGGAATGTGTAGGTATGCTCTATGGAATGTGTAGGTATGCTCTATGGAATGTGTAAGTATGCTCTATGGAATGTGTAAGTATGCTCTATGGAATGTGTAGGTATGCTTTAGAATTTGTAGCTAAATTGCCGGCCACCGCGTCGCGCTCTGAGCTCCAATGAGGCGCAGCGAGCGCCCACCTCACGGACTACGGTGACGTCATTTCTTCATTAGTGTCAATGATTACATTAAAGTGAAATAAAAATCAATGCGGACTATAACATCATTTACAATGTGAAAATGACGAAGAAAAACCTGAAAGATTTAACGAACATGAAAATATTTGTAAAATGATGAGATGAAACCCCAAAGTAGATATTCTCGAAGTAAAATCTCAACTACAGAAGACGAAGCCCAATAAGTGAAGCGAAAGAAAAGAAATAACTTGAAGGGAGCGAATGGGAGAGAAAATAACTACAAATAAAAGCAATGAAACGAGCAGAACAAATAGGATGAATAAAACAAGGAAACTGTTGGCTGAAAGAAAATTAAGGAAACGGTATTGAAGTCAGAGGAAATGAATAAGAACAAATCGGTGTGGATTGCGCAGATACAGACGCAACAGATAAGAAGTAGATAAAGCGATGATGAGAACTGCAGGCCGAGGGGACAGCGTGCTGTGGCTGACGCACGGCTTGTCTCGAGTGTTGCACACAAGATGTATGAAGCCTGCGCTACATCGAGTGAGACATGTGCATCATGTGTGCTCCCAAGTTCAGATGCTGACGTTCACACCACTCGTGTGGGCTCTGGGGGACTAAATACGTTTTTCTCATTTTGTATCAAAATGAAAATATTTAAAATTAATTAATTAAAATTTGTCTTCGAGCCCAATTGTGCCGAGCAAATAGTAAGTTTTATTAGAAAACCTACAACCACAACAATTTGCAGCGGAAAGAAATGCCTGCTATCAGGTGAGTTGTAAGAGTTACTCTGAATAACGCTAATTCTTCACCTGTAACCAAAGAATGAAATTCAAGAATTTTACGTGTTGAGTTTCAAACACACCGCAGACTCCCGATGAGATTACACTGAACTATAGAGCAGCAGAGCTGGAAAATCCGAAGCCGCCACGCCACAGATGGGCGAGCTTCAAAATCATACCAGCTAGGTCTTGCATGTCTGTTGTTAAAAAAACATTACTTCGCTCATCATGAACAGATGACAGCAGCACTAAGTTAGAATTCCTTTAAATGAATTCTCAGCGAGGTGTGCAGATACGCCTAATATCCTTACTGTATATCACCGTACCCAATTCGGGTAGAAACTCCAAGTGTACCTATTGTAAAGCCCTAATGTGTACGCAAGTAGTACCGAGGTGGGCGAAACCAGTGGTTATAAAGTACAAGAAAAGCCGTCCCTGGACATAGTATGATTCATCAAACTCAGAGACATTATTAACGATTCGAACTCCAACAACGCGGCTCCCAGAAACTCGGACAAACCGGAACCTTCCTATTAATAATGAAACGCTTTGCCATTTGGTCTCGAAGGAGTTCACCACGCACTCTGAGATTGGGACAATTGAGGAAAAGCAATTGAGTGTGGGTTGATGAAGCTAAGAATTAATGAGGCCGTCCAGAGTTGACGTATCCCATACCTAGTTTAACAGATCAAGTGTAGAAATTATAAAATCCCAAGCTGTAGATGCAACCATCAGTTAAATATCAACTATTTACATGCAAAATATGAGAAAATCAATTGGTCACAGTCCCAAAATATCGAAATTATAGAGAAGTAGTAGGTAGTACAAAAATATCGAATTGAAAAACCACCGGTTGACCCTATTCACGGGATAACAACTTGACATATCAAGAAATAGCATGTGGACGTAGAAATATCTTTAGATTTACATATCAAAATGGATGAAGAGGGATTCTAAGAAGATAGTGAAAAAATTTGAAGCATATAAAAATCAATTTTAAAATATATTTTATAAATATAAATAAAACTCGAACTTTTTGACTCGTGCACAAAGTCAGTACGAACAATGCTATTCGTACTTGAATACATGCTAAAGAACTACGTCGAGTGCCTAGTAGTCTTTATGGTTGTTTGCGTTATGAATAATAACTTGCAATACGAATTTAATTTTTCTGATATATTTGCAAACTCTCAGTTTTTTTTAATGGAAGCAAGCAACGTGCTGGTTATTTGCTCAGATTTCTCTTCGCCATTAATTTCATTGTGGATTGGTTCTGAGAAAAGGAGAAATTATAACACAGTATCAGGACGGCGCTTCGCTCGTCAGTAATTGGAGCTCAAGGAACCTGAGCCATTCTCTATTTATAGCTCAGAAACGTTATTCAGTGAGCGCTTTATTTTTTAATGGCCTATGAGATTTACATGTCAATGCATTTTATTGTCGGATTATGTGCAGCTGTCGGGGGCATGAGCTATGAAGATCATTTAAATTAAAGGATGAATGCTCCTTATAATCACATTAGCTTTGGCCTATTTTTCATTACCTTTATTTTGCTGCCATTTTTAGCTCATGGATATTACTTCTAAAAGCCCTTTATTGAGCTATATTAACCAGAGTATTACTTTGGCGTTCCGTATCCTTTAAATAATACATTGCCTTGCCGATTTTAGGTTCCCGTATTTCATACTTAGCCATTTTATTTTTTGTTGCCGTAGAGATGAATAAATAGTCAATACTGGAGTTATAGTCGGCCTCTAGTTCCTCCAAACACAGATCAGAAATTGATAAATAAAGCAAATTCACAGTACCCCCCGTTCCACAGCTCCGTTACTAGTCAAAACCATTATGAATAAAAAGAATCTAAATTTGTCGAGTTCTCTGGTGAGTGCGCTACTACCCCAAATTTGTCGAGTTCTCTGTTGAGTGCGCTACTACCACAAATTTGTCGAGTTCTCTGTTGAGTGCGCTACTACCACAAATTTGTCGAGTTCTCTGTTGAGTGCGCTACTACCACAAATTTGTCGAGTTCTCTGGTGAGTGCGCTACTACCACAAATTTGTCGAGTTCTCTTGTGAGTGCGCTACTACCCCAAATTTGTCGAGTTCTCTGTTGAGTGCGCTACTACCACAAATTTGTCGAGTTCTCTGGTGAGTGCGCTACTACCCCAAATTTGTCGAGTTCTCTGTTGAGTGCGCTACTACCACAAATTTGTCGAGTTCTCTGTTGAGTGCGCTACTACCACAAATTTGTCGAGTTCTCTGGTGAGTGCGCTACTACCACAAATTTGTCGAGTTCTCTGTTGAGTGCGCTACTACCACAAATTTGTCGAGTTCTCTTGTGAGTGCGCTACTACCCCAAATTTGTCGAGTTCTCTGGTGAGTGCGCTACTACCACAAATTTGTCGAGTTCTCTGGTGAGTGCGCTACTACCACAAATTTGTCGAGTTCTCTGTTGAGTGCGCTACTACCACAAATTTGTCGAGTTCTCTGGTGAGTGCGCTACTACCCCAAATTTGTCGAGTTCTCTGTTGAGTGCGCTACTACCACAAATTTGTCGAGTTCTCTGGTGAGTGCGCTACTACCCCAAATTTGTCGAGTTCTCTGGTGAGTGCGCTACTACCCCAAATTTGTCGAGTTCTCTGTTGAGTGCGCTACTACCACAAATTTGTCGAGTTCTCTGTTGAGTGCGCTACTACCCCAAATTTGTCGAGTTCTCTGTTGAGTGCGCTACTACCCCCAAATTTGTCGAGTTCTCTGGTGAGTGCGCTACTACCACAAATTTGTCGAGTTCTCTGGTGAGTGCGCTACTACCACAAATCATCACCTACAACTGCTTACTTACCGTTCCTCGTAACCGCAGTAAATGAAATAAAAAATTATTCATCACTTTTAGCGTCTATAAATCAATTCATAAAAGCCTTCTTACAAATTGTTTTTCATCACATTAAATCCTATGGAAAATGAAAAAAGGGTTCAGGTGCAAAATATAAAGAACAAGAGGTTTTCGCAAAACAGAGAGGCTGCATTGCTGGTAAGCTGAAGAGTTTTCAATGCAACTATAGCACCTTTGTTCCCAATCTAACTTTTTCGCCGCCTGCATCCATGTGTTTCGCCGCCCAAGTAATTAAATCGCTTGGGCGGCGAAAACCATGCATGCTCCGGAAAAAAGTTAGACTGGGTAGCACCGCAACCTAGGATAGACAAACTTTACAAACCTAAGCCTGTTACTAAACCTATGATCCCTGAGGAGGTTTATCACACATCGTTGTGTATTCGATATTGGAAAAAATAATCACACAAAAATGTGCAGTATTCCCGAGATTCGTAAGATTGTGCCAACTGACGAGCAAATGTAACTGCACACATCACAGGTGCTGAAGCCAATTGAAAATGACATCGTAGTACGAAAATAGAACGAATAACTTTTACCTTTAGAATTCAGCACAAATAGTTGAAGTTCGAATCATGTAACAAATATTGCTTGAATAAAATAATCTGATGTACGTTGTGCTCCATTACATAGCTGCGATGGTGTGCCACTTGCTGTCCAGCAAACCTCAGCTTTTTCACTTATCACATTCATGGCCCACTTTCAACTGATTAGTAGTGATTAAGGATTGGATTAGGCTTTACAAACTTCTAAGTCCTTCCTCTGACACAGTGACCCACTTCTACATGCGGCGACGCCACAGTTACGCACTTTCACAATCTCAATTACTTTTGTCGATATTAAAATATAATTTGGTAATTCATTATCTGTTTGCTGTTGGTTTCTCTAGAAATATCGAACGCATTTATACTTTGTCATCAAAAGTTTTCTCAGGAATATCCGTTTTTTCGCAGTATTAAACTTGTCTTTCAAAAAATCGTATCTAATAGGAACATTTTTACCCTCAACAGCGTTATAGGAGGTTGTAATAAAACAACTACGAAAATAGCAACTTATGATAACTCGTGAAGAGTACGAAAACCAACGATCAGGATGATGAAAAGATTGTACAGGGGCAACGTCAAAGAGTAACATTTCACTCGGAAGCTTGTCAACCAAGAACATATCAACTAGAAACATGTCAACCAAGAACATATCAACTAGAAACATGTCAACCAAGAACATATCAACTAGAAACATGTCAACCAAGAACATATCAACTAGAAACATGTCAACCAAGAACATATCAACTAGAAACATGTCAACCAAGAACATATCAACTAGAAACATGTCAACCAAGAACATATCAACTAGAAACATGTCAACCAAGAACATATCAACTAGAAACATTTCAACCAAGAACATATCAACTAGAAACATGTCAACCAAGAACATATCAACTAGAAACATGTCAACCAAGAACATATCAACTAGAAACATGTCAACCAAGAACATATCAACTAGAAACATGTCAACCAAGAACATATCAACTAGAAACATGTCAACCAAGAACATATCAACTAGAAACATGTCAACCAAGAACATATCAACTAGAAACATGTCAACCAAGAACATATCAACTAGAAACATGTCAACCAAGAACATATCAACTAGAAACATTTCAACCAAGAACATATCAACTAGAAACATGTCAACCAAGAACATATCAACTAGAAACATGTCAACCAAGAACATATCAACTAGAAACATGTCAACCAAGAACATATCAACTAGAAACATGTCAACCAAGAACATATCAACTAGAAACATGTCAACCAAGAACATATCAACTAGAAACATTTCAACCAAGAACATATCAACTAGAAACATGTCAACCAAGAACATATCAACTAGAAACATGTCAACCAAGAACATATCAACTAGAAACATGTCAACCAAGAACATATCAACTAGAAACATGTCAACCAAGAACACATCAACTAGAAACATGTCAACCAAGAACATTTTAACTAGAAAAATGTCGACCAAGAAACATATCAACTAGAAACATGTCAACCAAAAACATATCAACTAGAAACATGTCAACCAAAAACATATCAACTAGAAACATGTCAACCAAAAACATATCAACTAGGAAGATGTCAACCAAAAACATATCAACTAGAAACGTCATTCAGAACCATTTCAAACAGATACATGTTAACCAGAATCATTTGAACATTTCTATTTCAACCATAATTAATTCATCCAGAAACATGTCACCCAAAAATATGTCAGCTGGAAAACTCACTGTATGGGACATGTCCTCAAGGGACAACACCGTATGGTGACATTCTGCAGACTTAATTAACGTTCTTGTGCGTACCGCCAGACAAACGAGCTGAGGTGTGTTGTCACGGCACACCGTCAGTTTTTGAACGCTGCGACATGGTATGTAGGGCACAAACACCACGCTCTCAAGTGTGGTTGGACACAGCAACATGTATCCACACATGATAAGAGAGAGCCTGATGCAAGCCTCATCATATCCTTTACATGTGGTAAAATGCTCACTAATTTCAATGCGTTCTCGGGGCTATAAGCTTTTCAAAACGAACTCCAGCTTCGATAATACTGAGCTATAGTTGCTTTCATTGAAAATTTTGTTAATTACCATCAGTCGTTAACGATGAAAATCAAGATCTAATAAAAAGAGTTAAGGCAGCCCCACAGCCCACATCAGGGGAATACACCTCAGCCCCCCAGCCCACAACAGAGCAATACATCCTCAGCCCCACAGCCCGCAAAAGAGCAAAACATCCTCAGCCCCACATCCCGCAACAGAGCAAAACATCCTCAGCCCCCACATCCCGCAAAAGAGCAAAACATCCTCAGCCCCACAGCCCGCAAAAGAGCAAAACATCCTCAGCCCCCACATCCCGCAAAAGAGCAAAACATCCTCAGCCCCACAGCCCGCAAAAGAGCAAAACATCCTCAGCCCCACAGCCCGCAACAGAGCAAAACATCCTCAGCCCCACAGCCCGCAACAGAGCAATACATCCTCCGGATATTCCAACACGTCAGCGCGTCTTGATAAGCTTTCTCCGACTGAAAACTCTTTTTTTTAAATATAATAATATTTATCTACACGGGACCGCAGCCACGTGTGGATAATCAGTATTTGGCTGAGTGAAGGACGGGATTTCCGGTTCTCTTTCTCTTGACAGTTTGGAGCCCGAAACTTATGTCGAATATCCTACGGCTGCTATTGACTGCGCCCAACTTTTACCGTGTGCATTGCAGTTGTTATCAATTGTACCACAACTTTCACCGTCTGCATTGCAGTTGTTATCAACTGCACCACAACTTTTACCGTCTGCATTGCAGTTGTTATCAACTGCACCACAACTTTTACCGTCTGCATTGCAGTTGTTATCAACTGCACCACAACTTTTACCGAAAGCATCACAGCTGTTAACGACTGCACCACAATTTTAACCGACTGGTTGAGAGCGGTTATCGACTGTATGACAGCTATCTTTACCTATATTTGCTAACTTTGAACTCGGCCTCGTATACAAGAGTTATCGAACTATCCATCAGCAGTCCTGAGTCAATTTTCTTCAATTCACCAATCAGGTGAAAAAAATTACAGAAAATAAATAATACGCATGTAATGGAAGCCACAGGCTCTATTAACTTAAGATAAAATGATAAGAAGTGCAGTCCTGAAATTTAGGTACCAGTGTTGACGCAATGACTATCAATTTTACTTAAAAGTGGTGAGAATTGCAGCAAAACATGGGTGAATGGGCATGGAGAGGCTGTTGCTGTATGAAAAGACGAGTTAAGAGAAAACTGAATAAGAACGTACATGAGAACTAGCAATAAGACATATTTGGATTGACCGTGAGCAGTAATACAACTGATCACTTGGACAGCGGTCGCAAACTAAACACTCGCACTAAAAGCGTAATGAAATCTACGAAATTGAATGAAGTTCAGCCACACGTCACATATATCATATAATCAACACACAAAAAAAACTGTGAACTGCCATCTGAGTTCATGTATGAATTAAAGATGAACAACGAATTTGAATCAAAAGGGCAAACGCCAATAAGTAAATAATGGTCTAGTACACAAAACCCAGGGCACAAAGACCTACGGCGTAAAAATCGACGGCACAAGCACCCAGGACCCAAGGATATAGAACACAAGAACCCATATCACATTAACCTACATTACAAGGATCCAGGACACAAGGACATCGGACTCAAGAACCTAAGCAACTCAAGAACCCAAGCAACAAGGAACCAGGACAAAAGGAACTAAAACACAAAGACCCATGACACAAGGACCCACGAGACCAAACGCAAGGAACCACCCACCGGTCAGCGTAGGGGCCCCTGATGTCAGTGTACCGCACGCCGCCCGCCCCGAAGTCGCCGCTGTCGACGTCCGTAGCGGTGATGCGAGCGATGGCCGTGCCGCCGGGAGTGTCTTCTGGGACGCGGGCCTGACGGACACGAATGTTCAGCCGCACTTTTTGTTACCTCATATGCGATTTCATTTCATACGCGATTTCAAAGTTATCACAGACACAATACGCCGAGTTTTAGGTCCTTTTTTTCGATGATATTTACGAAGAAAAAATAAGGCAAATAAATTCGTATAGAGTTGAATAGTTTCGAGTTTTGTCAAAGTCATTATAAAATCTCTAAAAAAAAGAATAAATGAAAGTATGTACTCTCACCTGAAAGTTCTGGATATTTTCAGGTTTGCAAAAGCATCATGTACATAGAGTATACTGGTAAAAGTGTCGGTGGTACACATACCAAGGCAACGTTCGGCTTTAATGTGTATGAAGCTGAAGTGTATGAAGCCTTATTTCATAAAGCTTCATACACTGATGTTAGGGTTCAACAATGAAGTTAGGGTTCAAATTAAAGCAGCTATTAAAGCAAAAGCAAGTAAACGGGTTAGAATTTTAATCATGTGAACTTAGCATTCAGTTAGGATTTTCATTCATCTATCTATGCAGGTAAATCAGAGCGTTCGCAGATGAAAACTTCTGAAGCTAAAACTTAATGGTTCAAGTTTACTCCAATTAATCTACTGATGAAGTGGTTGATTTCAATTCTGCCTTTTACCAGGGTGAGACTAATGCAAGATAGGAAGTGTAAAACTTTGAAACTATTAAACAGTGTGTCGCAATACCTTCTCACGATGTGGCTCCACTAAACTTACACTCAGCAACGCAGGCACAACACATCGCAAACACTGACACATTTAAGCACGATATTCCATCACACCCTCATCGCGTATGCATAGCTCGAAATCGCATCGCACTCCTCAATATCGAATCTTGACATTCTAACAAACGAGTAAATCTGACCAGGCATCAACCTCACAAAGACCAGACACCAATTTCATAGAGACCAGGAACCAGCCTCAGAAGACCAGACACCAGCCTCAGAAGACCAGGCACAAGCCTTAGAAAGACCAGGCACAAGCCTTAGAAAGACCAGGCACCAGCCTCACAAAGACCAGGCACCAGCCTCACAAAGACCAGGCACCAGCCTCACAAAGACCAGGCACCACCCTCACAAAGACCAGGCACCACCCTCACAAAGACCAGGCACCAGCCTCACAAAGACCAGGCACCACCCTCACAAAGACCAGGCACCACCCTCACAAAGACCAGGCACCAGCCTCACAAAGACCAGGCCCCAGCCTCACAAAGACCAGGCACCAGCCTCACAAAGACCAGGCACCAGCCTCAGAAGACCAGGCACCAGCCTTAGAAAAACCAGGCACCAGCCTTAGAAAAACCAGGCACCACCCTCACAAAGACCAGGCACCAGCCTCACAAAGACCAGGCACCACCCTCACAAAGACCAGGCACCAGCCTCATAAAGACCAGGCACCACCCTCACAAAGACCAGGCACCAGCCTCACAAAGACCCGGCACCACCCTCACAAAGACCAGGCACCAGCCTCACAAAGACCAGGCACCAGCCTCACAAAGACCAGGCACCACCCTCACAAAGACCAGGCACCACCCTCACAAAGACCAGGCACCACCCTCACAAAGACCAGGCACCACCCTCACAAAGACCAGGCACCACCCCCACAAAGACCAGGCACCACCCTCACAAAGACCAGGCACCACCCTCACAAAGACCAGGCACCACCCTCACAAAGACCAGACACCAACTTCATAGAGATCAGACGCTAACCTCATAAAGTTCGCGGTCGAAGAGCGGGATGTTATCATTGGTGTCCCGGATGTAGACACTGACGAGGCAGGAGGACGACTTGGCATTGTGCGCCACCACCTCCCGCGCAACCAGCGTCACGTTCATGACTGTAGGGGAGAGACAGAAGTTATGGCTAGCAGGGGCCAATTTGAGGGCACGGGGCGAGGTCAACTTGGGAGCAGGGTCAACTTAGGGCCTAGGTCAATTTGGGAAAATGTCAACTTGGGAGAAATGTCAACTTGGTGTATGTCAACTTGAAAGAAGAGTCAACATAAGGAGTGTCAACTTGGGGGGAAAAGTCAACATAGGAGCAGAGTCAATTTAAGGGAAAGTCAACTTAGGAGCATTGTCAACTTAGAGGAAAATTCGACTTATGAACAGAGTCAACTTTAGGGAAAAGTCAACTAGGAGCTTTGTCAACTTGGAGGAAAAGTCGACTTAGGAACAGAGTCAACTTTGGAGAAAAGTGAGCATAAGAACAGTGTCATCTTGAGGGAAAAGTCAACTTAGCCTAAAGTCAAGTTGGAGAAAAGTCAACTTAGGAACAGTGTCAACTTGGAGAAAAAGTTAACATAGGAAAAGTGTCAAGGCCAACTTCGTGGAATGGGGAAACACGTAACGAGAAATTTATACGTAAAAACACCAAAAATCAACTGAACCACAATGAAGCAATAGTTAAAATAGGTTGTCTCCACATTTGGGACCAGTTGTCTACCCAAAAATCAACTGAACCACAATGAAGCAATAGTTAAAATAGGTTGTCTCCACATTTGGGACCAGTTGTCTACACAAAAATAAACTGAACCACAATGAAGCAATAGTTAAAATAGGTTGTCTCCACATTTGGGACCAGTTGTCTACACAAAAATCAACTGAACCACAATGAAGCAATAGTTAAAATAGGTTGTCTACACATTTGGGACCAGTTGAGTAGAAAATTTGGGGCCAGACAAGCTAGAATAGAAACATTATTTATTACAAAAAAATCTGAGCTGATGAAATTGATTTCAGGGAATGTAATGAAATCTGCAGAAAAGAACACACTCAAAATCCTCATGAGCGATGTCTAACTCAAGGATTGATGAGCCACAGGGGAGTAATAACATCTTTCATTTTCCTGAAAAGAATACTCTTTAACAAACGATATAACAAAAATCCCCTTATTCCAGGTGCCTAGTAAAATAGTAAGTAAAATAACTTATGAGTAATCACAACTAAAATTTCAATTCAAGGAACTCATCATAAACCCATTCAAAGAACTCATCGGAAATCCATTCAAAGAACTCATCAGAAATCCATTCAAAGAACTCATCAGAAATCCATTCAAAGAACTCATCAGAAATCCATTCAAAGAACTCATCAGAAATCCATTCAAAGAATTCATCAAAAATCCATTCAAAGAACTCATCAGAAATCCATTCAAAGAACTCATCAGAAATCCATTCAAAGAACTCATCATAAACCCATTCAAAAAACTCATCAGAAATCCATTCAAAGAACTCGTCAGAAATCCATTCAAAGAACTCGTCAGAAATCCATTCAAAGAACTCATCAGAAATCCATTCAAAGAACTCATCAGAAATCCATTCAAAGAACTCATCAGAAATCCATTCAAAGAACTCATCAGAAATCCATTCAAAGAACTCATCAGAAATCCATTCAAAGAACTCATCAGAAATCCATTCAAAGAACTCATCAGAAATCCATTCAAAGAACTCATCAGAAATCCATTCAAAGAACTCATCAGAAATCCATTCAAAGAACTCATCAGAAATCCATTCAAAGAACTCATCAGAAATCCATTCAAAGAACTCATCGGAAATCCATTCAAAGAACTCATCAGAAATCCATTCAAAGAACTCATCAGAAATCCATTCAGAGAACTCATCAGAAATCCATTCAAAGAACTCATCAGAAATCCATTCAAAGAACTCATCAGAAATCCATTCAAAGAACTCATCAGAAATCCATTCAAAGAACTCATCAGAAATCCATTCAAAGAACTCGTCAGAAATCTATTCAAAGAACTCATAAAACAGAGTTTTGCCATACCTCAACATTTATTTTTCAACATTGAAAACAGTCGTCCGACATGACATGGTAATGCAAATGGAAAAGGTGATAATGTACATAGTTTCCTTTCAAAGCCGTCACATCATTTTGGGTTTTTGTTTAGAGATTGTGGATCATTTCATAAATTGAACCTCGATCTCTAACGCATCTCTTCTAAGCAGTAAGAATACCGTGAATGAGGTCATTGCTATCTTAAAAAATGTGTCCCCTTCGGAAAAAAGTAAACATTCGTTGTGCATGGATGAGAATCGTTACCAAGGTCATACTCATGATCGAGTGAGGTCATTTTGTTGCAACCGAGAATTGTTATCATCATGATTACATTAATTGACTTAAGAATACCTAGCCACAAAACAAAGGCGGTCTCAAGAAAACGACGAGAAGGAACCATTTAGTAAGGACTATAAAAAAACGGGAATCTCTGCACAAGGTGGGTTCCAACACAGGACACTATATATATAAGCGTAAAAACAGCAAGTTAAGAAGCGAGAGGAAGAAAACAAAGAAGAGATGACAAAGAAGGCATAAAAAATTGAAAGCAGTAAAATGAGCACGAAACACAGAATACCCCGAAAGTCAATCGATCCTAAAAGTACTTAACTGTCTCTCCCCAGCCCTAGTGCAACCACAATTTACCACACCCTCCAGCTGATGGTTCTTTTACGTAAGCAGTTCTTGCCTAATTTTCCTGCACCCATCATTCTACAAGAAAATAAATTAGGATCCATGTGATCACATAACTCATTTCCAGTCCTCAGAAATTCAATTCTCAACAACCCCTCTCAAACAGAACCTGTTTACTCCGATTTGCAGCGCTTTGCAAGTTTTTTGTTGTAATACAAGTCGTGGTACTCGCCTTTAGAGAAAATACAATGATTTAGGCATCTATAACCAGAATGGGACGAGTGTCTGCATCTTTTGTGATCACAAAAACCTTTTGCAGGATTATCGACAGGTCCAGACAACAATGTCCACCATTTTCTGGTTATTGGTTTCATTTTCCATTCCTTTATGATGATATTGCTGCCACTGAATATGAAGTATAATTTAATCGCATGAAATATTAAAAATCTTAGTGGAGAACTTGAGATGGTTCTGCGCGTTTCATCGCCTATTTAATCAACACATACGCGGGTCTCAAAATGCTTCAAGGTGTGAACCAACGACAGGAAGGAGACCAACGACAATTGTAATTGTAGAATTGTATAATGCTAACAATACCTGATACCAACCATGCCCTGTCGCATCGTGGCTACCATTCACCAGAAAGGAGTTTCACAAAATGAAAAGAGAATTAAATATTTTTCATCGCTTGCTCAAAAAGGGATGCAAAAATCATCAGAACTATTAATCTTAACGCTGTAGCATTTCTCACGCAACAGTAGCAACTGACCCAAAGAGAGGTTTTCTAGCTCTACGTTGTCGACGATGATTAGGTATGGTGGCCACCTGATTCTGACCTAGAGGTGTTACAGAAATGAAGGAGCCTCGGTGTATTCAAGCGGCTTCGAATTTCTACACGAAGCACCAGCTAGATCATTTGATAATTTATACCGCCCATTAATGGAAAATAAGACTACAATTTTGAAAAGTTACACTTCCAATGAACACGACAGGTATTTTACCATGATGACTAGTACCATACCCACACGTACAATGCTTCAAGCACGTGTACCTTGACACGTCACAACGCGTACCTTGCACTTTCTCGTAGTCAATAAGGGCGGGATTGCTGACCCTCACGAGGAAGGAGGCGAGGTTGATGCCCTCATGAGGGGTGACATCGAAGGCTCCGCCAGCGCCCTCCACAGTCAGGCGGAAGGTGCCGTTGATGCCCTGGGGTGGGATGCGTCAGTTTGAGCTTCATTTTACGGCCATTATGAACACAAAATATGGAGCGTTCAGCTAGGAGAATGGCTAATATAGGAGCGAAAGAATGAGTAGAACATGATCTCACCTCCTGTCAAAAATGTAAGTTGGAACCATCAGTAAAACTTAAATAAATTATCGAATATAATGTTAGGATATGGTTAATGATACATGGAATAAAAATTCAAGTAAAGAAACATGAAGATGCTGATGGAGGTAAAAAATTGCTTTTTATCAGCATACAAAACAGCAAAGAGAATGAGAACATTTTAGCCGAGGCGTGCAGAGAACTCACACCTCATGTTGCAGTTGCAAAATTAGGCAAATTATTGGATAATAAAAATGAAAAATTCGCACAAATGCGGTGCTCCTCGATATATCGAATAAAAAACGTCGAGGTGCAGCAGGGATTAAATCCTAGCGATAAGAAAACATTAATAAATGTAAATCCCCGCGTAAAACGATGCTCGTCAAAATTGAGCAAGAAATTGAAAAAAAATTCGTTCACAGGTATGACAACCCGAGAAGAAACAAACATATCATGTACACACAAAACTGAGATATTAGCGATGTCAGCTAAATTCCAATTCCAAGAGAATTCCAATTCCACTACATTATACAAAAGTTGTTTTAAAAAACAGTCTTCATCGCAACTGAGACAAAATGCTATATATTTACTCTGTGTTGAATTGCTAAAAGTGTAAAGTTATTTTTTTAAGTTAGCTTATCTACATAAACAGAAAAACTCGCACGAGGAAGTGAAATGTCTAAATAGTGACAGTGTCTGAAAAGAGGAAGTTCCAAACTTTTGCAGTGCTCTGCAGTCTGCATTTGTTATTTCATGCTGTTATAGTTTCCTTAGTCGGACACAAAACGCGGCTCTCAAGAAAAGTTAGAATTTCAGTCCCTTGTATTCTTAATTTGAAATTCTACACTAACCATTGTTTGGTATGTTTTTTTGCCGGAACAAAGACATATACGTCGCTGGACTAATATCATACTGGCACAATGCACCGTTAATTTTATTACGTTTCCGCCCATACGAAACAGTAATTAAAAGAACTTTTTAAATTTCTTACAAGTTTCTGTATGAAATTAAGTACCAATTGTTTTCGGGGGGGGGGGGGGGGGGGTAAAATTACAGGAGAAAACATGAGCAAAATGATTTGCTTATAGGACGATCAGTGAACTTCTGTTTCAGGAGATTTTGTAGGAACTATGTTCAGCGTATCTCCACAATATGAGCATATTCAAAGTAGTGGCACTAAATAGATGAGCTGGTTTTCTTTCTGCACACTTTAAGCCACTGATCATAAAAATCATTAAATTAGTTAGTTCAAGACTCCCCAGCCACAACAAAGGCGATCTCAAGGGAGGGAGAGAGGGACCATTTAGTATATTTGGACCGTAGAAAACAGGATATCTGTACACAAGGTGCGTTCCACACACACACAGGATATCCTGCGCAGAGGACAGCAAGTTGAGAAGCAAGAAAAAAGACTATAAAAAGAAAGTAAATTGAAGGGAGTAAAGCGGGCATGCAAGATAGAATGTCCCGAAAGCTACTTTACAGTTGAGGTAACGCAACAGTATACCTCCATGTGCACACCAGTCCCCACAGAATAAGATAGACAAATCTAACTAACCAAAACCTAGTGTTCACGCTATGCAGCCTGGAGGCCTATCGATCATTCAAATCCACCACGGAGTTAGCAGGTACATACATTGATGGAGCACTTAACTCCACCAGGAGAGTGCGCCGCAGCGGCAAGCGTTACATGTTGTCGAGATTAGAGTGGGATTGCCCCGGACTTGGGATAACCACAAGATAAGCAAGAAACTCCCAGCCTTGCCTCCATGTCGGACGGGGAGGGGGTTGAGGGGAGAGGGAGCTGTTATCTAGAAGTGTGAGAGCTAAAAGTGCCTGCCGCTCTCTTCATGTTCACGTGACTGACGCATCATCTACAGAGCTAATCCGTGTGCTGTCTCATCCCTGCTTCAGGTGTTCCAGTTTACTCAGGCTTACTTTCATTTTACAAGTCGCCAGAACTGCTCTTGGTAATTTTCATACTATGGAAAAACTGAATTTGTGTGAAACTTATATATCCACTGAATCAAGTCTTTGGTACAGCTCATTCAATTGCTTTCTTCTTTTTTCCAGCTTTGTGAATATAAAAATGAAATTCCTTGGATCTGATTACGTTACAACAGTAACACGATGTGTTATCGACATGATGTGACGGTGGTCACAGACTGCAGAAACCTATCCTGCAAAAATTTGCGCACAAAATAATAGAAAACAGAGAGTTTCTTGACTGAGCTAACTGGCGACAATACTGATCAATTTAGTTTTAGGGAGTCTGTTTGCATGCACCGTCATCTTCACTCGTGGGAGGCACGAGAGGCATAGACCGGCCGGCATGGCATAGAAACGCCTTGTAATGACTAATGAGGCGATGAAGCTTTGACTCAAGCACAGAGAAGTTTGGTATCTTGTCTCAAGCAGTGTGACTACTGCGGTCAATAAGAGGCCCAGCTGAACACGAAAAGAAAACCCTTCACACTACGATGTAGTGCTCGTGTTTCCTGTTGGAATCCCGCTCACAGTCCCGGTCGCTGATGTCCTCCACACATGCAGTCACTGGTTGCACACAACTAGCTGTTGTACATCTTCTCATCGCCCCTAAGCCCTTAGGACATATTTTGCAGTTGTTCATATTTTGAGGGCAGTTGTTCGGTATTTTATGGTTATGACACTTATTTTATAGCTTAGCGACAAACTTACAGAGCATAGTAAAATAATGGTTCACCCTTGAATATTCGCATTATGAAGCCTACTAATTTCGAACTGCTCATATAAAAAGAACATTAATAGGTGAACGATTATTTCTCATGTCACGTTTTAGAAAACACCATTATGATTTTTTCGTAAATATTTTAAAATTTGAAAAGTCTTTGCAATTTACAGCTGATTATCTTCTCCTCGTACGCACATGATATTCAATGTTATTTTATCTGTCATCACGCAGACACTGCTGCCCCCAGGCGTTCTACCTATATTGCAGGTTGTCACTGTCAGTTATATAAACTGCAACTGAGACCGACAATTAGTAATTATAAGGTCTCTGATAGGCTGAACATTGTAAGGTCAGTCCCATTTTCTTTGTCTTGATTGCAAACGTGTAGTATTACAGAACTAGAATATGTTGAAGTATGGAGTGAAAGGGCTAAAATAGAATAAGCAAGAATGTTAGTATTTTACTTAACGTAGACTGCAGGAATGGCCAATTGTTTGCAATGCGTTTATATTCGTTTGTTATAAGGTGACATAATTTCCTGAGTTCCTTATACTCACAGATGCTGAGAATATTATTTTCAAACCAACTAATGCACAATTCTTTTTTTTTTAGGATTTGATGCTCGCAAGTTTCCTAATTTTTTGTATATATTGACAACATGAATAACATATAAAAATCTATTTTCAGGCAATAGGGTCAATTTCAGAAATTCAACAAGAACATAGACTTTTGAAGAATATATAGATGGAAACTTCATGCCAACAAAATTCCGTTTTAAATAAAGCCGTAAATTCGCCTCCATACCAATACCTAACATCTGAATTTTTTTATGTTGAAAGTCCTGTAACATATTATTATAACTGAATATTCTAAAAAAGTTCCTCCAACAAACAACGCAGCACCATCAGCAGCACAATGCTCGCATTAAGAGCCGGACGATGAACAGCCAAGAGCTCAGTCTAGATTTGAGGCAAAAGGTGATCAACGAGTCCGACAGAATTTTCAGAAACATTGCAAAGTCTCCATAGCTATCCGTAGTTCTACCAAACTATTTGCGATCGAGAACCTCAAAGAGTCGAGTAGGACCAGGACCTATCTTGAGTCTGGACGACCGTCAAAACTATCACCAAGAGTTGCGTGGAACTCATCCTTTGTCACGGAACTCTTAACCCTTCAACGCCCACATTTTTATACTTATGTTACCGTTATGACAACCACTATCACTAAACCGACACTTGCATTAGGTAGTCACTGTTATCAAAATGGGGAAGGAACTGCCACTCGGCAGTGAAGTTCAAAGGACACATTAATGAACAAATTGAATAAGAAATACAATATATTATTGTTATTTTTGAAAGAGGACCGTACAGTCCACTTGGGTGTTAAAAGGTAAATTTATCACAGAACTGTCTGTATCTCAAAAGAACTCTTTCTCTCACGGATCTCTCCTATGTCACGACGCTGATAAAACTCCACCGTGACTCTTCTAGTGTGCTTCGGCCACACCATTTTAGGTTGTTTTGACTTTCTTGTTTTGCCCTAGCAATGTTAATAATGTTGCGGTTGGCATTGCACATCGATCCTTCTCATCTATTTTGAATCCGGTGAGCTTTTCTGTGCCAAAGCTAGTAGCACACGAAATTTAATTTTTTTTTTGTTATTGTAAAATCTTTCATTTTATCCGTACCAGGTATTTTAGCTTACTGGTTGGTACAAAACAATGTAAAATTGCCTCTAAGATCAACCTCGCAGTCTAGGATGCAAATAAATTTGGATCTACCCGTTTTACTTTCAACCTTAATCCCTCATTTCACAAGTTCCAACGTTCGTAAGCTCAAATTTCAATTTGGAGTGCACCAACTAGAGTGTTTTTAGAAACGCACCACATGCATGATGTTTTCTTGACCACTTGAAATAAAATCCAGTGTTAAAATCAGACTAACACAACGGAGGGAATGCATTTTTCAACGAACTTTTCTCCCAATTATTTGTTTCAAAACTTAACCGATATAAATATTACGACCCTCACGTATTTGATATCAACACAATGGAGGGAATGCATTTTCTTCGTACTTTTCTCACTACCATTTGTTTCAAAATTAACCAATATAAATATTACGATCATCATGTACTCGATATCAAGTCATGGTCTTAATTTTAAGATATTCGAAAGCATTTTTCGCTCATATTGAAGCATTCTGAACATGAGACGTAGTTCATTGGCAATGGCTTACTTTCCTGCGCTCGTGTGTGCATTGGTGTTCCAGCTATGTAAAAAATATTATGGACTCACTCGTGATCCAATAACGCACACCCAAACAAGAGTATTATCAGCTATGTGTCACAGGGATTTTGTGTTCGTAGTGATTTCGTGTTCTTTTGGATTTTGTGTTCTTAGTGACTCACATTTCAGTTTGCAGTTCCAAACCCAAATCAATTACCGCAAAGAAAGAGGATGTTAAATGTGAGGATATTTTAGTAACTTCTTTCTCTGCTTTCGGTCTTATTGAAACATTTGTAAAAGGCCTCGATTTCGACGAATGTCATAACTTTAAATTTTAATCTTCTTATTCTGGTCTAAAATTGCTGTCGTAAGCTTTGTGTGGTAAACTCTTCTTACCTTTTTATTTTAGTGAATACACTACGATAACACTAATTCTAGATATTTAACTTTTGTACGGTCTCACCTATGTTGAAAATAGTACAGCTAGCAATGTAAAACAATACCTTTTATGTCTTTGACCCCGATGAACTCTTTGCGCCAGTTCTATTAGCTTAAGTAAGAAATATCAAAATCATCTTCTTTTTGTTATAGCGAATATTATCGTTGGGACACCTTACATGGGGATGAAGGACCGGATATGAGTTTTCACCGGATGTAGGGCATAAACAACTGTGAGGCATAACCAAATGTAGAGGCATGACCGGATGCGGAGCATCACCGGAAGAAGGAGTGAAGTGGTGCCGGATGGGCGAAAGGATTTTTTGGATTTTGGAGTCGATAATTTATTAGAAAAATACTAAGCCCCATTTCCACTTCCGGGCACCACGAATAAAATACTACTAATTGTGGAAAAACAACCTTCATTCAGCTACATTGAACCAACAGTTGTGATGCTCATTTTAGTCGACAGGAATAAGGAAGACCAATATTAGAATGACTTAGCGAACATAAAATAAAATAAATTCTCACTTTCTAGCAAAAATTTCAGGAATTGAAACTTAGAAACTGAAACTCAGCGCCGCACCCCAAATACAAACGATCCTTTTATACATACTATTGTTTATTTTTATTAACTTGTGCTTCTTTCTAAATCCTGTGTCGACAATTATCATGTGTATTACGATGACCATGTATAAATAGCAATTAAGGATCTAAATCATTTGTTTCAACACTCAACATGGGTATTACGATAACCATGTATAAATAGCAATTAAGGGCCTCTATGCTAATGTATTTGCACGCATTTTTAGCTTTTATCTCAATACTTGTTCGCACTAATGAAAGTGTTTTTCAAATGAGCGTCGCGAGGATTGTGTTCTCTTAGTTCAAAATCAGATTAGGCAAGTAAAGGAACTCATTTTTGTTGTACTTTTCTGTCAATCATTTTTGTCTCAACTTTCTAGACGGGTATTACGTTCCAATGTATTATAATCAGTTATGGATGTTAATGTTAAGGTGTTTTAAAAACCAATGTATCGACATTTCATGTTTGTACTCTATTGGAAAACAAATGTTTTTCTTTCTTCTTTTCATAAGCTCAGATCACAGACATCGGCAAGCGATCAATTTCATAAAGCTCACAGCAAGCAGCGATAAAGTTCGACGTCATGTGACGCAGTGTTGAGTACAGTGCGTCATGTGACGGAGTGTTGAGTGCAGTGCGTCATGTTGTGGAGTGTTGAGTGCAGTGCGTCATGTTGTGGAGTGTTGAGTGCAGTGCGTCATGTTGTGGAGTGTTGAGTGCAGTGCGTCATGTTGTGGAGTGTTGAGTGCAGTGCGTCATGTTGTGGAGTGTTGAGTGCAGTGCGTCATGTTGTGGAGTGTTGAGTGCAGTGCGTCATGTTGTGGAGTGTTGAGTGCAGTGCGTCATGTTGTGGAGTGTTGAGTGCAGTGCGTCATGTGACGGAGTGTTGAGTGCAGTGCGTCATGTTGTGGAGTGTTGAGTGCAGTGCGTCATGTTGTGGAGTGTTGAGTGCAGTGCGTCATGTTGTGGAGTGTTGAGTGCAGTGCGTCATGTGACGGAGTGTTGAGTGCAGTGCGTCATGTTGTGGAGTGTTGAGTGCAGTGCGTCATGTTGTGGAGTGTTGAGTGCAGTGCGTCATGTTGTGGAGTGTTGAGTGCAGTGCATCATGTGACGGAGTGTTGAGTGCAGTGCGTCATGTGACGGAGTGTTGAGTGCAGTGCGTCATGTTGTGGAGTGTTGAGTGCAGTGCGTCATGTTGTGGAGTGTTGAGTGCAGTGCGTCATGTTGTGGAGTGTTGAGTGCAGTGCGTCATGTGACGGAGTGTTGAGTGCATTGCGTCATGTTGTGGGGTGTTGAGTGCTTTGCGTCATGTTGTGGAGTGTTGAGTGCAGTGCGTCATGTTGTGGTGTGTTAAGTGCAGTGCGCCATGTTGTGGAGTGTTGAGTGCAGTGCGTCATGTTGTGGAGTGAATTGAGTGCAGTGCGTCATGTTGTGGAGTGTTGAGTACAGTGCGTCATGTGACGGAGTGTTGAGTGCAGTGCGTCATGTTGTGGAGTGTTGAGTGCAGTGCGTCATGTTGTGGAGTGTTGAGTGCAGTGCGTCATGTTGTGGAGTGTTGAGTGCAATGCGTCATGTTGTGGAGTGTTGAGTGCAGTGCGTCATGTTGTGGAGTGTTGAGTGCAGTGCGTCATGTTGTGGAGTGTTGAGTGCAGTGCGTCATGTTGTGGAGTGTTGAGTGCAGTGCGTCATGTTGTGGAGTGTTGAGTGCAGTGCGTCATGTGACGGAGTGTTGAGTGCAGTGCGTCATGTTGTGGAGTGTTGAGTGCAGTGCGTCATGTTGTGGAGTGTTGAGTGCAGTGCGTCATGTTGTGGAGTGTTGAGTGCAGTGCGTCATGTTGTGGAGTGTTGAGTGAAGTGCGTCATGTGACGGAGTGTTGAGTGCATTGCGTCATGTTGTGGGGTGTTGAGTGCTTTGCGTCATGTTGTGGAGTGTTGAGTGCAGTGCGTCATGTTGTGGTGTGTTAAGTGCAGTGCGCCATGTTGTGGAGTGTTGAGTGCAGTGCGTCATGTTGTGGAGGGTTGAGTGCAGTGCGTCATGTTGTGGAGTGTTGAGTACAGTGCGTCATGTGACGGAGTGTTGAGTGCAGTGCGTCATGTTGTGGAGTGTTGAGTGCAGTGCGTCATGTTGTAGAGTGTTGAGTGCAGTGCGTCATGTTGTGGAGTGTTGAGTGCAGTGCGTCATGTGACGGAGTGTTGAGTGCAGTGCGTCATGTTGTGGAGTGTTGAGTGCAGTGCGTCATGTTGTGGAGTGTTGAGTGCAGTGCGTCATGTTGTGGAGTGTTGAGTGCAGTGCGTCATGTTGTGGAGTGTTGAGTGCAGTGCGTCATGTGACGGAGTGTTGAGTGCATTGCGTCATGTTGTGGGGTGTTGAGTGCTTTGCGTCATGTTGTGGAGTGTTGAGTGCAGTGCGTCATGTTGTGGTGTGTTAAGTGCAGTGCGCCATGTTGTGGAGTGTTGAGTGCAGTGCGTCATGTTGTGGAGTGTTGAGTGCAGTGCGTCATGTTGTGGAGTGTTGAGTACAGTGCGTCATGTGACGGAGTGTTGAGTGCAGTGCGTCATGTTGTGGAGTGTTGAGTGCTGTGCGTCATGTTGTGGAGTGTTGAGTGCAGTGCGTCATGTTGTGGAGGGTTAAGTGCAGTGCGCCATGTTGTGGAGTGTTGAGTGCAGTGCGCCATGTTGTGGAGTGTTGAGCGCAGTGCGTCATGTTTTGGAGTGAATTGAGCGCAGTGCGTCATGTTGTGGAGTGTTAAGCGCAGTGCGTCATGTGGTGGAGTGTTGAGTGTAGTGCGTCATGTTGTGGAGTGTTGAGCGCAGTGCGTCATGTTGTGGAGTGTTGAGCGCAGTGCGTCATGTTGTGGAGTGTTGAGTGCAGTGCGCCATGTTGCGGAGTGTTGAGCGCAGTGCGCCATGTTGTGGAGTGTTGAGCGCAGTGCGTCATGTTGTGGAGTGTTGAGTGCAGTGCGTCATGTTGTGGAGTGTTGAGTGCAGTGCGTCATGTGGCGAAGTGCTGAGTGCAGTGCGTCAAGTTGTGGAGTGTTGAGTGTAGTGCGTCATGTGGCGGAGTGTTGAGTGCAGTGCATCATGTGACGGAGTGTTGAGTGCAGTGCGTCATGTGACGGAGTGTTGAGTACAGTGCGTCATGTGACGGAGTGTTGAGTGCAGTGCGTCATGTGACGGAGTGTTGAGTGCAGTGCGTCATGTTGTGGAGTGTTGAGTGCAGTGCGTCATGTTGTGGAGTGTTGAGTGCAGTGCGTCATGTGGCGGAGTGTTGAGTGCAGTGCGTCATGTGGCGGAGTGTTGAGTGCAGTGCGTCATGTGACGGAGTGTTGAGTGCAGTGCGTCATGTGATGGAGTGTTGAGTGCAGTGCGTCATGTGACGGAGTGTTGAGTGCAGTGCGTCATGTGACGGAGTGTTGAGTGCAGTGCGTCATGGGCATGCACGGCGTGTTGGACAGCGCACACGGTGTACAGGCCAGCGCACACGGTGTACAGGCCAGCGCACACGCGTACAGGCCAGCGCACATGGTGTACAGGCCAGCGCACACGGCGTACAGGCCAGCGCACACGGTGTACAGGCCAGCACACACGGTGTATAGGCCAGCGCACACGGTTTACAGGCCAGCGCACACGGCGTACAGGCCAGCGCACACGGTGTACAGGCCAGCGCACACGGCGTGTTGGCCAGCGCACACGGCGTACAGGCCAGCGCACACGGCGTACAGGCCAGCGCACACGGCGTGTTGGCCAGCGCACACGGCGTACAGGCCAGCGCACACGGCGTATATGCCAGCGCACACGGCGTACAGGCCAGCGCACACGGCGTACAGGCCAGCGCACACGGCGTGTTGGCCAGCGCACGCGGCGTACAGGCCAGCGCACACGGCGTATATGCCAGCGCACACGGCGTACAGGCCAGCGCACACGGCGTACAGGCCAGCGCACACGGCGTACAGGCCAGCGCACACGGCGTACAGGCCAGCGCACACGGCGTACAGGCCAGCGCACACGGCGTGTTGGCCAGCGCACGCGGCGTACAGGCCAGCGCACACGGCGTATATGCCAGCGCACGCTTGGCTTATCAGGCAGATGAGCGCACACGGAGCTCAAGATAACTTGTCAGATTATTACTCATCAGCTAGACTTCCACTAATGCGTTACATAACTTAGAAGATCAGGTAACTCATCCGCACCTGGCTGCCTCTGACAGGCGCACAGTTAGGACGATGCTCCGAACACTGGGTCCTTCTTCTCACCCCTCCCTCCGCGCCCTCCTCCCACATCTCCACTGAGTGTATCTGATCTCCGAAAATACTGTGCTTGACTGACTACACGACAGCGGACACAAGTGACTGTCTGGTGACCAGCCCGCACACGCGTCATAGAGACACCAGCGTGTGGCGACACCGCTGCCTGCCGCTGGGGCACACATTGTGTGTTTGGATCTCGTGATTTGGCTTAAACGTCCCTAAACACAGCAACGGTGTTCCTAAGAAAGGAAGGCACCTTTTTTAAGGAAACGAGGGATCTATTCATACTCAAGGTGCGCTCCCACTCAAGACCCCTTGTGCTGAGAAGCAATAAGTTTGGAAGAGCTTAATGGAGCGAGATAAATGTTGGAGGAGAAAGTAGTTGGTAGTGAAAAATATATCAGTGAACCAAAAGAGATGGCTCGCAACAAAACGAGAACCTATTGTCTTTCAACATATGGTAGACTAACCTAACCTTCAGCTCTGTGCTGCACATCTTCCCCGTGGAGGGCTAATATATATATAAATATAATAGATGTATCCTCCTGAGGAGAGCAGGTGTATTATGGCAGCCCATCTACTAAAAATTTTTATTATAATTTGACCAACATTACGCAATCTAGCTACATTTTCTAGACTCACAGCCGTTTTTTGAGTTCTCTTCGACCAGAGCAGAGCAGGAGGCACCAGCCAATAGCACGAAGCCCTAGCTCCGGCAAGGCATCGAGTTGGTGCATCAGCGTGATAGTTGTGGTGAGTGTGATGGCTGGATGTGGGGTTTTACAAGAGTTCTAGACTCTTCAGCTACAAATACTACTTTCGCGTAAATGTCAATAAATTATTATTAGCGTGTGTCGGTAAGGAAATAACAAGGAACCTCTTTTTCTTGGTGATCCAATCCTCTGTGGTGAAGGTGCTTTTTCCAATTTTACCTAATTCATTTGGAACATATATTAAATTGGTCCGTTGGAAACTCAGAGAAGGCCAGAAAACCGGTAAAAAATTAATCACGGAAGCCATAAATTGAAGAAAATTTTCTACTGAATACCAATGACTTGAATCGTTCGTCAATGGCGCCTTGCCAGTGCTGAGATTGGGAGAAAAGTATGCCATGTATAATACAAGTGGGGTTACTTTCTCTTGTGAAACGCAGTTGGGTTATCAATGCAGATCTAGTTTTCAAGGCCTCGTAGTGGAAAAATGAGCAACAAAGGATTTGCGTGGTTCTGAATGTTCCACATGTTTATGGGCCCAAGGTTGACTCGCCGCTTCCGCTCACGGTGCACGCTCAGCTGAGCTCCGTAATGATCCCGATTAAGTGGCTCATCACAAGGACGCCAAGTCTTAGCGTCGAGGCTGTCACAACAGCTACTGCAAATGCAAGAGGCTGCGTGAACATCTGAATGGGACGAAAATTAAGTCCCGTGAGACACCAGGACACTCGGAAGCAGAAGCACTCGAACATGACATCGGTAATGCGTTCTGATGGTCTTCTTCAGGAGAAAAGCCGACCATGGGAAATTAAAACATAAAGCCTCATAAAACCACAAGCAGCTCATGCAATTAACATCTTTTATTTTAGTGTACCTGGTTAATGATGAGTAGTGTAATTGAAGTAAATCAAGTCTAACATATGGTTCAGCTGTGTATATGAGCAGCGTAAGAAAGTAATGTGTTAGTGTTTGTTTAAATCAGGTTGAAAATGGGGGAATTAGCAGCAGATAGAGTAGCAGAGACTTGCAACTCTGACTTAGATACTTAGTTAATTCCTCAGAATGCTTACAAAATATAACATTGAAGCAGACTGCGAAAAAAAAAGTTATAGAGCCAAATGATGTGGGGCTAGTCGACCTCTCTACGAGCACGAGCTCCTGTCACAGCAGCCAAACATTCAAATGCACAAAGCTCGCCCCATTTTTTGTCTCATACAGAATGAGATTTTTTTAACATTAAAGAGACCCATATTGTTCATTACTTAAGGCAGCTCTGAAGTTCATGTGTGCAAAATACCATAACAACAAAAATCAAAGATCTCCTTCGAGTTGCACTGATAGCAGTGAGTAAAGAGGAGTCCATTTTTAAACAGGAGCACCGCCGACAGCCTCACAGTAGCCGAAATGGACTTGGCGTCTGGAAAAAAAACTGCTCGCATCGTGCCTCGGGTACCTGGCGTGTACTTGCCAGGTGCGCCAAAGAGATGTGCTCGGAAAGGGCACATAGAATAGAGTGATCGCTTCAGAGCAAAAACTCCTTCACAGCTGTATGGCATTACGACGCATGCTAAAGCTTACGCTTTTTCCAATTGTTTTCTACGCAATGGCAATTGTGTTTTCATGAAAAAAATTTAAAAATAACCTGTAAATTATAAGACTCGCAAAACACTTTACCGACTCCTACGGTTTTTCAACGCTGCAAAATATCTCAAACAGTTACCATGTGATCACATCATTTTGAATAAAGACCTTTCGACGTGCGACACTGCACGCCTGCAACGCAACACAGCAAGCTGGTACCGCACACAGCGCGCCTGGGCTGCAACACAGCCCTCTCGAACTCTTATGTCTAGTCACACCTATAACCAACCATATAATAACGAGGAACTCATTTCCCTCCACGTTTCTTCAGACTCGCAATCATTCATCCAAATTCGCCATCGGCCCTGTTCTCGCTCTCATTCCACATCACCGGCGTGCGACTCTATAGGCCCCTTTCACACGAGTCACTCAGTGACCGTCACCGGTGACAGTCACTGGTTACCCGCCATTATTTCGAATGTAGCCTTTCATACGAAGTCACTTCGGTTGCCCAGTTGCGCAACATCATTTTGCAGTTACCCGTGAGGTAGCTAGTGACCATTGCAAGCAGTTGCCGTCACCGACTGTTGGGTATAATACTAATAATAGCTTTCATACTGAGTCACTCGGTGACGCAACACTATCGTCACTGCGCGCGCTACCCGCATCATTCAACGCGCTTTCCTCGTGTATGCATGCGTGACATTGTTGTGTACATGGACGATATTAACACCGAAGAATTTATCCATGAAGTGGAGAAATACCCTGGATTGTGGAATTCATAATGTGGTGAAAATAGCAACAAGAATGAAAATAGGAAGGCATGGAGTGCCATTATTCTGCACTTCATTGCGGACTTTGAAGAAAAAAACTTTCGCTGAGAAGAATGATTTAGGTAAATATAAGCAAGCATTTGTATATTTAATTTATTCATAAGTAGGAATATTAGATGTTTTCCGTTTTATGGCACGCACAAAATTACTCTAAAGGCAAATGACTCAAAATCTATTACCTAACTTTATTCGAAAAAGGAATATTATAATCGTAATCAGTACTAAAACTGTATCACTACTAACAGATATCTAGAAAAAAAATTCTGCAAAAGACGGAAAAAAACGAAGTTTTATTACACCTTTTAAGAAATAATTTATCTGCCAGGGAACAACACCTTCATCACTTATAAAGTAGTCGCATATTGATCTCTCAGGAGGTTGGCCCTGTTACACACTCCCTGTCAAATACTCCTTCAACAGAAACTTTCTTCAGTTTAAACACCATCTCTTGCTCGGACAAAGTAATGCAGAACACAGCGGACTTTGAAAATGTCTTCTGCCAATTCTAGGTTCACATTAAGTGGGCGATGAAAAATTCGCCATTTATTTGCAAGTATCCGAAATGTGCATTCAACATATCTGCGAGCCCGTGAAAGCCTATAGTTAAATATGTTTTTTTTTTCACTTAGGAACTTTCCAGCATATGGCTGCATAATTTCTCGAGTAAGGCCAAAGGCTTCATTTGCCACAAACACGAAAGGCATAGGTGTCTCAAACCCAGTGGCGGATTTGTGTGCAGGAGGAATGTTTAGGGTCCTGTTTTTAAGTTTCTTAATAAATGCACTTTCTTTGAACGCAGTATCGTCTGAAAACTTTCAATACGCACCACGTCATTAAAAAGGAAATTATATGATGCATCACGTACAGCACCAAGCAAAATGGAAAAAAAAAATTTGTAATTATAGGATAATGAACCACTATTCTCTGGCTTGATTAATCTGATGTGTTTCCCATCTGAGGCACCTACGCAATGAGGGAAATTTGTCTTTTCCCAAAACTGAGTCGTGGTTTTCATCCAGAAATGTTTTGTCTGTTCAGGAAAAGAAATTGGCTTCACTTTCTCCCAAATGGCCGTGCAGACTTGATGTATGACAGTAGAAAAAATAGATATGCCGAGTCTGTACTGGTAATGTAGATCACTCATAGTAGCTCCTGAGCCAAGGTATCTGTAACAACAAGGGATTTTATTTATTATTATTCCCGTTATCAAATTAATTTTAACCTCTATTCTAGTTTATTTGTGTAACAATCCTCTATTTTCCTTTGTTTCAGCTGCTTATGCTCAGAAGAAGTGGAAGGGAATTCGAGCCAGTTAAACTAGAGAGCTGTTGAAGAAAAAATACGAAAAAAGTGGATCAGGTGCAAATAGACGAAAGCAGTGCGAGCATTTCGAAATCCTCAGTTTTCTTGAAACGGGTACAAAACCTACCACAAGCAGCATGGACGAAAACAAAGATGAGGATGTTGTTAATGACATTAACATAGGGACTCCAAGGGAAAAAGAACAAGAAAATCCTACAAAAATATCTAAAATAAATGAAAGAAATGATGAACTTATTGAAGTTCTAAAGGCCAAAGTACTTGAGGAAAACCAAGAGCAATCGGATAAAACGAACGAGGATAGGTTGTTCTTACTATCCCTCGTATCAGACCTACAGAAAGTACCTGCTGACAGGAAGCTGCAAGTAAATGCAAGCATATTGAATATCATCTGCAAAGCACAAGTTATCCAACAACCACTCATTCAACATTCAACTTTACCCGTTTACAATCCGACATATCAACCTGTGAATTTTCATCAATTTCAGCAGCCAGCATTTCAAGATCGAAGTCGCAATCATTGGCAAATGAAACCTACGACAGCAGCTATTGGAAATGATCCTATGCAGTGTCCTGCACCTACACCGTCTCCTACTTTTTCTGACAGTAGCAGTATAATCAATTTCGGATTTTCTGAGTAACATATTCAGTTCCAAAGAATTACACAAATACTGTAAGATGTGAAAAATGATATATGTAGTAATTATGCCCCAAAAAAATGCGAAATTAAATGATGCAGTTTGTGTCATTTACTAATGAATCAGTACTAGCTATGTACTACAATCAAAGTTACACGAAAAGTTGATTTTGATATCCTAGCAGTATTATCTATAGACCTATAACATTGGTGGGCTCCATATATGAACTTCACAGAAGTTTTATTAAAAAGTCATGTATTATCTAAATATAAACATCTTACCTTAAAGTTAGTGGAAGTTTTTCATCTGGCCTTATGCTTCTTCTCATGTTTGTATCAGTCCGTCTGATGTCATTCTCGATGAGGCTGAGTATAACTCCTCAAATGAAGGCTTGCTCATACGAAAGTAATTAAAAAATTTATTCTCATCTGTACATAAATCATCATAAAGTGTATGATGTACACCTTTGTATATTCTTGATGTTAACATCTCATGAGTTTGCATTCTTCTTTTTCGAGAGCGTTTCTTTTTCTTGAGCAGTAAAGCCAATAGAAGTAACTCAGCACTTGAAGAAGGCATTCTTGCGACAGAGGGTTTCCTGGGGTGGTTGTGAGCAGTGACGGTCAATGGTTGCCGTGACTTTCATACGAGGCAACTGGTGACCGTAACAGGTGACGGTCACAAGTTGCCTTGTGTGAAGGGAGCCTAAGATGAGCATCTCGCGAGTTAGTCATGCGCTTTTTTCGCTAGTATTTTCTCCCAGCAACATTCAAGTATCAACGCCGATTTTCTTCTGACATTAAAAATCTAATTTTTATCTAAATCATTTTACTTCTGTATAACATTAAGTCGGGATTCAAGCTTGGTTTAACGACTGTCTGCCATCGGCGATACTTATTTTATCTTTATCACTAACTTATTTTCGCTCATATTTTCGCGCCGTAATGCCATATTGCTGTGTGCTCTTACTTCAAAGCGAGCGCTCTATTTTAAGCGCCCCTTTCGAGAACATCTCTCTGGCCTACCTAGCAACACATTAACTTCTTCCTCGGCGATTTTCTTGACGAAAACGTTCAAGTAGACGAATTGTTATCGCTTTCTACATTTATTTTTAATACTGAATATACTGAGAGCGGACAAAGGCCGTGAATCGACGCATAAATTTTTCTGCTGCTGTGTTTGGTACATTATATTTTGAATGAGTTAACTCAGAAAAAAGTTAATCAGATGATGAGTTAACTTGCCCATGTCGGGCGAGGGGTTAATTTTAAGGCAAATCACACAGTTTATTCCCTGGAATACATTCACTAATCAACGTCAGAAAAAGGTTCCTTTAGAAACATAAAATAGCAAGCTTCGCATCATTCATTGCTTGAGATTTAACAAGGTTACATTTATCAAATAGGAAGCGTCAAGTGAATACTATCAGGATAGTTAGATTACAAGTGGGAAAAGCAGCGGCAAGGAGTGAAAATACTGAATAATGGTTATAAATATGAATATTGATTTCACATTAGTGAAAAAACACTCGGTATAGTGATAATAAGATACATTCAGCCTCCATTACTTCAACAGAGATAGAAATAAAATAAAAATTGAAGAAGGATGTCATAAGTGCTGAAAACAGGACGGCAGTGGACAGAAAAAGATTGTTCTTAACAAAACAAATAAGCTTTTTAACAAAAAAAAAGCCTACTTAACTCTCAGGATTTCACATTTTCCCTCAGGGAGTGCTAAACATACGGTATGATGCAGTCAAGCGACAAATCACGAGCAACAGAGAACACAAGCGGTGAGGGACCGCATCTTATCCATGTTGATCGTTCCAGTTCCATTATTACCATAGCGTTGTACAAAGTTTTTTCAAATACTCATGTAATGGGGAGATAGTTAGGGGCAAGATATAAGTCTCACGAATAGAGCCCTGTACCTTCTTTAAGCAATTCTTTAAATGCTCGTGAAAATACCCCACTCGCACGACACCACTTGAACTATAGGGGATTTTCTTCTTTATTGTGTGATACGCTACCTTAGCACCGCGAAAGGGACCGAAAGAGGCGACAAGCGGAACAAAGAGGCTGAAAAGGGAGAAAGCGAGAAGAAAAAAATGAAAAACTATTTACGAGGGAAATGCAGTAGAAACAAAATATACAGAAAGAAGCAATAAAAGGTTGCAGAAGATGATAAAACAATGCAAAAGAGCATGTATTTGAATTTTCTGATACCACCAGCGTAGGCGGAAGCATTGTAGCGAACCTGTTTTTTGGCATGTATCTCATGTGGTAACTTGGAAATAAACATTTTTTCTTTCTTTCTTTTTTCTCCACCTGTGTGGAAGACAGGAGCCCTTTCAAGTGGTGCGGTGAGTTCCGAGGCTGTCGTGACAGCGTGGCAGCCTAAAGCCGACATGGTTTGATGGTTTCATGGTTTCACAGCATGGTGAAACCGACAGCAAACTGTTTTCTCTAAGAAAATCGGAATACAAAACCAGAACATAAAGTAATGTACTTCATCCCCATAACTTATCGAGTTAGGCCTCATGAAATAAGTTCTCAACGCAAGTTCCACTTAGTGGTAGAAATACGAGGCCATAATCGGCCACTACAAGTTCCCTTGCATTGTACCTTGTTCCAATGGGTGGAATTACTTTACGAGTCAAGCACTGCTTTCTTACTCAAATCAAACTAATGTCTCTTATTTCCTCATTCGTCATCGCACATTGGTGAGCGACGTCACGTACCTTCACCTCGAGATAATCGCCATGATCGCCTAGTCGGACTCGTTTGATTTACGAGCAAAACAGAGGGTTACGCGCTCACAAGAGCATGGAGTTGTCACTGATAACGCTTCCTCGCTATCCACAACGTTGTAGACCTCGCCGTATACCGCCTTGCTCGTTAGCACACTTGGGCTGCGCTTAGAAACCTGGGAAATATCAAAATCGTGCATGTGCAGGTGTGATGTCATGCTCTAGTGTAGCTATTGTAAACAGTCGCGACGGCGAGGCGCGATACTGCAGGCACAGGCGACGGTGCGGCGCCCGATTTACAAGCCACGATGCTTTATGGCGAGCAAATTACGGGACTCAGACATCCAAGCAGCTGATAGCGATGACAACTGATACCAAAATTTATGGCTGATGACTTCATTTTGAGGCGGCGCTGTGTACCACAAATCCAGACGCCTCTGGCAATCGTAAAACATTGCTGAGTTTTGTGGATATCGACACTTGATTTCAAATCGCGGAAATGGGCGTATTATATAACGCGCTAGATTACAATATTGGATGTCAAGTTAAAATATTGGATACCAAGTCATAACGTTATGCATCGGGGTACAATATTTAGTAACAAGTTTCAAAATTTGGTTTCGAGTGATAGCATTAAATACCAGGTTGCAATATCGGGTAGTGCGGGACAATTCTTTGCATATTAGATTAGATAAGTTAGCTTTGTGTCCCTACCTAAACTAAAGATGTTCCAAAGAGAACAAGAAAGAAGGTACCATCTAGTGTTTATTTTAGGGTATCGGGGAATTTATACACAAGGTGCAAAAGGTATGCTTTTGACGAAGTTTTCGAAGGCATGACGAAGTTTACGTGGCGATTAGCAAGGATTTCAGAAGTAATGATTGAGAAACCATGTAAATCATTTGATTAAACAAGTAAAAACAAATCAGCACAACTGGATGAATAGAGCTGCCTTTTTCAGCTTGAAGGTTGCTCTGAAACAATTGGAGCACTCGTCAGCTGTGCACTAGCAAAAGCATGAAATAGTTACGAAATTAACAATCAGTTCAAAGGGAAGCGATTGAATCTCGTGGCTCTGCTATGGATCTGAGGTCGAGAGATGGAAAACGTGTAGATGATTAAACATAAGATTGTGTAGATGAGCCATTGTGACTTCTCCCATGATGAGTAGGTGGGACGGTGCTATGGCCGCGCGATATTCCCCTCACTGTTGTCAGTTGTGATCCATGGAAAATTGCTCATCAAATTCATTCCCTAGAACTTTGACATCAAATAAATGTCGAGCTGGTGGGCGGGATATATTCTCGTTCAGTTACTGGCCGAAATAAACTCATGTACAGCTGGTGGACGAAGTGAACAAGAAACTTAGAACATACACCTAATGTAGAACGGAGGAACTCATCGTCGATTTCTTCCTAAGCCTTCTTACGAGAAAGTGTCAAATTCTCTAAATTTTTGTGACGTTATCACAAGTCATGTTATCTAGCATTGAACGAGGAGAAAAAGCGAACAATTTCAAACCATGTAAGTCTAAAACCTATTCCTGGGTAGACGTAAAGAGGGCAACCGGGTGCTGCGTTACTCCTTAACGACTTTCGCCTTGTGAACGGGCGCAGAATTTTGTTGAAAAGCAGACGGCCGGAAAGAAAATCGGTCAACTTTCTTTCCACTTTCCGCGAGATGTTTCGGCAGTGCTAGCGTATGATCCTGACGCTCTGACCCAAGAAAACGAGGAGAGCTTTCCAGATGAAGTTACTACGGGACGACACAACTGGACGTCCGTTATGAGTAGATTCAAGGCTATTAGCTCGTTTCGCTGATGTGTTAAGGATTCAAACATTTTGTCCGCTTAAACTCAACAGTTGTAAAAAAGTTCTCATCACTGAAAAGCAGGTTGCTGTGATTTTACACGGAAAATCGCATAAGAAATTCATGGCCTTTTCCAGTCGATTATTCTTCACACGCTAAAATAGTGAGTGTTTTCTAATACTTTATAGGATGCAACAGAGACGGTGTTTCGCATTTCGAACAGAATCCGTTGATAGTAATCAGCATCTGGTCCATCTTCCTCAGGGTTTTCAACTAAGTACGCTCGCTTGATTCACCCTCTGCCGACCATGTTCACCGACGTTCTAGACACTCTGCCAGGTCCTACACTTCTAGAGCGGCCAGTTAAATTATCAGTACCACGCAATTACCCTACAACGAATTTGATTATCGTGAAAGGCACTACAGTGATCGGGACGATCTTCTGCGAAGTCCAGTATAATAATCATAAATTGTAAAATAAAATTTCGAACATAGTGTGATAGAAAAAACAAATCAAAAGTTAAAGGCGTAACACAAAAAAACTCCTTCAAATCCGATTTCAATGACCAAAACTACACCTACTCACAAACATCCATAAATACTCGCCGTTCACACTGTTGGACACGAAATATATCACGAGGCTTCTGTAACGCCTAAAAATTTACGCTAGGCTATGAAGTACAATGTAACCAAACATTAAAGTTAAATTAAATGTACCAGGTGACGCACAACTGACTGGATATTAAAGGAAAAATCTCAAAATGGTAGCTGTTACGAGTCAGGTATGAAAGCCACGGTTTGTTACGAGAGTCGCAGATTGCTATGAAAGTCAGAGTTTACTAAGGCAGACAGATATTATCACGACAATCTAGGATTGTTTCAAGTGCCAGGGATTGTTATGACTGTTGGAGATGGTTCCGGCAGTCCGATATTTTTAAAAAAATCATGGTAAATGATTTATGGTAATAATGCATACACGACAAAATAATCTCAAGCGTTCCTGCGTCCCTAATCCGATTTCTCATAAAAATCGTACAAGTCAAGCGCAAAAAACGGATATTTATGAACACGAAATTTGATTTCCAATGAGTAATGGTAGCAAAGTAAACTAATGAGCGAGTGCGCTAATAAAGGAAGAACTTGTGAAACTACAAGCTATTTTTTTGAAAAAAGCATCAGCGCCAGTAAGAAGGGACGCATTGCAGTAAATGAAACGCTCGTGAAATATCTCATCAAGTCCCAAGTAAAAAGCAATAAGCGCCACTGGTAGCAATTATTATAGTAGCTTCTAGGTGCAGGATCGCCACGTAGAAGCTCAAACATTTAGAAATCTAAAGTGATACAAGGAGACCACATTGCTTGGGGAAATAAAGCACTTTTTTTGGCATTTAATGCCATAAATACCAACATTTAATACAACGTTTAATGCATTAAATAGAAAGCAAACAGCAGAAGGACAGGGCTTCAACATAAGCTTTAATACAACAAATGCAGCACTAAGTGAAGCTAAGTTGCGAGCAATCATTTGAAGGCAGCTGGAGCCATGAGTGAGGCGCTACAGCGAGCAGCCTATGATGGCACGCGTATGCGCTAAGTTCACTCGACACGTACCCAGTCCAGGTCCTCCACGATCACAAGGCTCTATCATGGCAGGAAAAGGAACGAAAATTCCAAGATTACTATTGATGTTCGCTCTATCTACAACAGCGTTGAGTGACTTCATCAATTTAAAACTGTCCGAGTCACGTACGTAGTATAGCATTGTATCTGAGCCTGTGAGCGCAGTGAGGTATTGAGCCATAGTGATGTGCGCCATATAAGCATTTAGAACTATAATGATTCTAATATCACAATCATGAAACAAACAAAATAACAATATACAAGATATAAGGTGATTTGCCGGGAAACTTAATTTGTAATAAAAAAATTTTATATCAAAAGTTTGATTCACGCCACTTTCGGTGGCAAGCGTAGAATCTGTGAGGTGTTGCTGTTCAGCATCCTCGGCACATTTCCCCCAACTCATTACCGTCCCCAGGAAGCAACACAACAGCTGGTTGCTGAGGCCTGCCCTATAATGACGAGTGGACGCTACGCTCAAAAAATTTAAATCGAACCATCCAGGTTTCCAGGCTTCGTTCTCCTTCACAGGAAGCAAAAATCTTTTTGAATGTGCTCAACTCAATTCAATTTTGATACTGAAATAATGCAATAGTTCAAAGTAGACATTTGATCATATAGTGGCTTAGTCTAACCTGATAATACTCATTGTGTGTTTATTTATATGTTTATTTATAAATTTGTTTGGTGTCCGCTTCTTAAGAAACAGAATGTATATTCATTTGTTTGGGATCTGTTACGCTTTCGTTTGAGTTTGCGGCATCATGGATGCTAAATTCCTCAGTGTAACATTAAAAGATCGCCTTTACATGCATTGATATGTTTGACATTTTATCAGGATAGGTTTGGTTAGGTTAGGATAGGTGAGGATAGGAAAGGTTAGGATATGTTAGGTTAGGAAGGGTTAGGTCAGCATAGGTTAGGTAATGTTGACGGAATTTTTTCACGGTTCCACCTAGTGTAACGATGACATTGTCCGTGGATTTCCACGGACAATGTCATCGTCCAACTCATTACACATGTCGTGGAATTTCCAAGAGTGCTGCTACTACCTTTACAATACTCTTAGTTTATTTGTTTGGAGCCCGCTTCTTCCATTTCCCTGTCACGCTCATAAGGATAGTTATAATGACCGTATCTGTGATACGAGTTTCACCTGTGATACGTGACTCGTACAGTGCACAAGTACAACAATATTTTTCATGGCGGGTACTGTTAGAATGGATATATTTGTTTGTCATCCACATCAGGAAAAAAATTTCTAGAAAGATATTGAAGCCCATTATTTTTGACGGGATATATACACTAGTTATATAAAAACGTGAAATTACAATTGAAGATATATTTTAACCAAAGCTCCCATTATTTGCTAGCCAGTAGAAGCAACTCAAGAAATAAAATTGAGGAGCAAGTAGATATTGTTATAAAGTATTCTTGATACGAACAATAACGTAAACATTTGCAGGGATCAGCTGCGAGCGCATGAGCTCTGCCGCCGGCCTCCGCCTCTGCATCGCACTGCCTGCCTACATGAGAGTCGTACGCACAGGTGTGTATCAATGACTCAAAATGTGAGTCGTCAAGTAACACATTAGTATTACTCGTAAATAACTATGAAATATTATTAATTGAATTTGAAATTGTCACTTTCATCCTCAGGAGTAGAGTGCATCCACGTGTACAACACCAGAGACCAGGATACATTAGAGCTTGCACTACGTAACTTCTTTTATGGCTTATACAATGTTATGATGTTCCCAAAATTCACTAGCAACAACCTAAAAATATTTGGGCTGCTTCACTTCAGATAGTTATAACAATAATACAGTGTTACTACAACGGGATTTTAGTCCGTTCAGTAAAGTTTTTCATGTCTTGACTTTTTTCCTAACCTAAAGTGAACATTCTCCGAGATATTCTCCAGTAGTAATTAAAGTATTCTTAAGCATTCGGTCCTCTAGCCTGGTGTAAAATATCCTAAGAACATATTTTTTGTTTCTTCCAATAGTATGATTAACCCATGACGTGACTATTGTTAACCTCTCGTGCTTTGTATATCAATTTAGGACCTTCATGTTAAGAAATATTTAAAATCGAATGTTTGTAATACATTTCATGTAACAACTTTTTGGGAAATGAACGGTTTTTCTGTCATTCTTTCTTTCTATAGAAACGCAATGACGCTGTTGACACCGTCATTTTCGCATCTTTATACTTATACATAAATGCATTGTCCAAATTGCTGAAGTTCAATGCAACTTTCATCAATTCACAGTATAACGTACGCACCATCAAAGACCTCGTGCAGTTTAGACAACATCCCTATATGAACAGCGAGAATTACTGTGAAAGATTGTCATAAGAGTCGCATGCGATGCCACTGACCTGGTCGTTGTCGTAAACTTCAGGGATGGCGTCACCGATGAAATTGACGGGCATGTTGAACTGAGCAGCCTCGGTCAACTCCGCGACGTAGTGGGAGGCCCTGAACAGCGGCGTCTGGTCGTTGACGTCCTGCAGGAGCACGGTGACCTCCGTGGTGGTGGTGGGCGGCGGCGACACCACGCTGCTCACCTCCTCCGCCTGAAAGGCGTCAGTATTGGGTGAGGAGGGAACGGTGCTCACCACACCCATGGTGCTGGGGTAGAGACACTTTCACATCTTACCTGATTTGACAAAATTTGAGGCCCTGAGGAAAGCTTTTTCATTTTCGTCTCAACGATAGTTTGGTTTGAGCAGAGATAAATTTTTATCCTAATTTTTTTCGCATCAAGAATTTTATAAAATGAGTAAATTTCTTCACTATTATAATTCAAAAGTTCGTGCAATTGGTAACCTCACAAGATACTGCAACGCGTACAACTGGGCGCCTAGGTATCTCGTACCTAACTGCCTAGGATGTGAGAGAAACGTACAGCGTGTTTCGAGACCTCTGCCTGCAGCATCTGGCCAGCTCAAGACAATGTTACAAATAAAACTAGCAGCTGAGCCGCTAAAACAGGTATTAGCAATTGAAATAAAGTGTGCAACTCTTAGTAAACCAAAAGTGAGGTACTTCATGACGGACGCTTGTGGTGGTCGCCACCCGCTCGGCGCTTTAGCTTCGGACAACAAATCCTAATGTTATGTCTCAGCACACAGTTTCTCTCATTTCCCTCGAGATCTGTGCTTAAGATCTATTTTCGTTACTAAACACATATATTTTTGATCATTATAAAGATTACGGTATAATTCTTAAGCTATTACTTCCTCTCTCCAATGTCACATTTCTACTACAATGGTTTCTACTACAAACAATTCACATTAGGGTAAGACAGAGCGTTCAAAATAATAAGAATGAATCCCATGCAACTCCATGAGATATAGCTTTAAAAAAGAAAGTCGTATGCGATTACACTGACGGTCGTTGTCGAGAGCTCTTGAGATAACTTCACCAATGAAATTGGTGGGCATGTCAGAGGCAAAATCAATATTTAGGAAAATGAACACACGTACAAAAATTGTTCAACATCCTACTGCCACAAGCGTCGACCGCCTCCCTTCAGTCCGGTAATGTTCTCTTCTATCATGTTAGCAGCGTCAAGATGCAGAAGTAACAACTGCCTCTCGGCACTGTAAGGTTGTGCATTATATCCCACCAGTATTTGGATGAAGAATGTCTCGCCCGTAGCGCCATGCCGCTCCCGGTCGAGGGGCTTGGCGACGTACAACACTCCCGAGTCGGAGTCCAGGCCGAAGAAGCCATCGTCACCTCCTAAGATGCTGTACTTTATCCTATTGTCCACCCCCTTGTCGCCGTCGACTGCTTTCACTGCAAAAATGAATGAGGAGTCCAGTTGACAGCCGTACGATTGAAATACAAACACGTCACGTTTTTCCCAAATGCCTTGTGGAAACTACACTGAACACCACAAGCTCAAACCTCTTGTCTCACTGTAAGGCTCTAGGCTCTGTCTTCACAGATGTTACATCGAATGCTGAATACCTGGAATTATCGTACACATCGAGATATGACAATATTTTCTACTGAGTGCTAATGAGTATAGTAATTCTGTTTAAATAGTAAATAAAAGTGCAAAGAAACACACGTTCAAAGCATTATATTATCTTTTTTTAAAAAAGTTAATGGATAAAAATAAAGGTTTCAATTTCTTTGATCATTCTCAACTCAGAAACCCAACAAAAAAAATGAGTGAGATCTAAATCAAAATAAATCAAAAGAGGGAAAACATAAATGTTAATACTACATCAGTTCCAAGCGAAATGCTGATTGCACGTTGTTTAGAACAGGTTCATCTCAAAATGAACAACATATTATTATTCTAAACTGCAAAAGTCTATCGAAACAGAAGCGGAGGAAATTATTCGTGTGTGTCTGAGTACGTGGGCTCGGTATTCGTATTGCTGAGCCTGTCGGTATAAGCTTTAGGATCAAGGCCTTCTTTTCCGCCCCCTCACATTCCTCTGTCGTTTTCTTGCAATGAAGTGTGACCTAGCAATTAGGTTAGATGATTTTCAAGTTATTTCCTCAGGATCTAGTCCAACAAACCATAGAATCGTAAATTATTTTAAAATGTAAGCCTGTTTTACGCGGTGCAAAATGAATCCATGTTTACAATTCTCCAAATAATATAATAAAGCAATGACACAGCTATTGTCTACCCCTTATGATTTGTTTATCAAGTTAGGACCATTATGGTGAGCAATATTTAAAAACCAATGGGTTACATTTCTTGCTTCACCTTTTTTGAAATAAATAGTTTTTTTTACTTTCTTTATGTACGCCACCTTGCAACACACCCACCTTGCAACACACACCCCTTGCAACACACCTACCTTGCAACACACCCCCTTGCAACACACCCACCTTGCAACACACCCACCTTGCAACACACCCACCTTGCAACACACCTACCTTGCAACACACCCACCTTGCAACACACCCACCTTGCAACACACCCACCCTGCAACACACCCACCTTTCAACACACCCACCCTGCAACACACCCACCTTACAACACACCCACCTTGCAACACACCCACCTTGCAACACACCCACCTTGCAGCACGCCAGCATTGACAGCGATGTCCTCAGGGATCCTGGTGACGGGGGGCGCGTGCACAAACTCGGGCGGCTGGTCCTCCACGTCCTGCACCCTCACCACCACCGCCGCGGTGCCCGTGTTCATGCGGCCGCCCGGCGCGCGGTCCCGCGCCAGCACCTGGGCCACACGAGGCATTAGCAAGGGGAAGGGGCCCTCAGGGTGTGTGTAGGAGCGCCATCCAGGGCACAGCAGCACGGAAATGCGCTCCTGTGTGTGCACGTGCCTCTCCGGGCCGTGCTTTCCGCACAGAGTAGAACAGAGAAAGGGGAAAATTGTTCCTCCCAGGATACCTGGTCGCTTGGTGGTCAATCTCAGCACCTCACGCACATCTGGCACCGCGTCGAATTCGAGCTCCGTGCAGTTACAAGCGGCAGGAGAAAACATGTTCCAAATCAAAGACGAATACTCTAATGAAGATGTGTGCACAACGAATACAAATTAAGGAACACTCTTACAATTGCGAAAATATACCTTCTTCGTAAACGGAGAAGTGTCAGCAGCAAGCGAGAAGTTCGTTTCACTTGGATTCATGTCTTGAACACCATACAAGTATTTTTGAGGTATCTTTCTCTCAAGAAATGCTCAAGGAACTTGAAGGAAGACTCATTTCAGGTCCCCCAAATTGATGGAAGTATTTTTATTAATAATTTTTGTTCGATTGATTGATTATAAATCAGTTTTACCCTCCCTTACCATAACAAAGCTGTACAAAGAGAGGAAGGCTGAGAGCACCATTTAGTATGGAGTATAGGGAACTCGGAATCTATGCAGAAGGGGTATTCGCGCACAGAATCTCGTGCAAATAGAAATTGAAATTGGGAGGAAGCAAAATTCGCCCGGGAGGAAGCAAATAAAGTTAAAGAAGAAAGTCCAGGGGTTCTGAAAAACAGGATAGCAGTGAATCGAAAAAAAGATGGTCCTTAACAAAACAGAAAATATTTTATTTCAACAAAAAGAAGGCCTACCTAACTCTCAGCTCGGGATCTCACATTCTCCCCTATGGAGCGCAGATTCCCACAGATACAATTGTTTTATCTACCTGAGAGGATCCTTTTAAGTTAATAATAGGGATGTTCTACCATTAGAAAATTAAAAAATGACGAATAACGACTGCTCCACCCAGTTATTTTACTCTCTACGAGCACTAATGAATTGTTTACGTCTCACGAGTGTCTTTAGAAATTACGTTTTAGCAAAAAAGCCGTTTTCTTCTTATAAAGATAGAAAAAACCTACTTTTTACGAATAACTCATCTAAATGTTCGTGGATAGGACGTGGAGTGAATCTGAACAAGATGCGAGGTCAAAATGAAATTAATAGTTTTGGGGTGAAGAATGGAAAACTAATTAACTTTCACATAGAAAGGGTATAATCAATTTCGTGAAGCCTGAGATGATAGTCATTCACCGCATCTACCTTATACAGTCATACTTAAATTCATACTCTCTCACCCCAACTCACGCATCTCCTTTCATCCTCAACTCTCTCATCCTCAACTTCTGCAGCCTCAACTCTTTCATCCTCAACTCACCTCTTCAACTCTTCCAGCCTCAAGTCTCCCAGAACAAACTCTGTTTCACAAAACTTTCCTTCTCCAAAATCTTTGTCCTTAAAATCACAATCTGCCAAATCTCCACTCTCAAAATTTCTATCTCGCATCTCTAATTGCATCGTCCATGACATCCTGAACTGGACGATGCTGCATGGACCTGGTTTACGCGCGCCTCATCAGTCACCTTGAGCTGGTAGATGTTCTGCGTCTCGTAGTCGAGCGCTCCCGTGAGCCGCAGCACCGCCTCGCCCCCCACCGTGCTGACGCTGAACGCTCCTGCGTCCCCTTGGTCCCCTGCCAGCGCGTACACCACCTGTACCATATTGCGCTCATTTTACTGCTTCAATACTTCACACCACACCTGAATCTGTTACAAACTGGACATGGTTTTCGCTCTTTCCAAACGAATCAGCAATCATTGAGCATTAAAGTTGACGAGGCTGGCACCAACTGTCAGAACTCATCAGCGCCATTCCAGATCAGCTGTTTTTACAAACTGGAATCGAATTTAAGTAGTCAACTTTTAGACAGCAGATGCAGCTAAGGGTTGCTACGGGTCACTTCTCATCAGCGTTGTACAGTGTACGCAAGTGATGCTTTCACACACATCGCATTTCTCAGCGAACTCGAGTAGATGCGCGTGTCAGCAACTCGTTAGTTCTTCCTTCTGTCAGCGCTAGCATTGCAGCACGTTGATTTCATTATGCTCATCTGTATCCTAGTACAAGAATCCCGGATTCCCGGAAATAGAATGTTTTAGAATGACGCTCGCCTGTCTATAGGCCCCAGTGGCACTGTTCACATGACCCTCGCCTGTCTATAGGCCCCAGTGCTACTGTCTACATGACACTCGCCTGTCTATAAGCCCCAGTCCACAGGGCGCCCCACTGTCACCTCATGAGGACTTCTACCCTGCTCATAAGAACCCTGCCATGAGGACCTCTCAGCTGCCCATAAGGCCCCTGCCATGAGGACCTCTCACCTGCCCATACGGCTCCTGCCATGAGGACCTCTTACCTGCCCATAAGGCCCCTGCCATGAGGATCTCTCATCTGCCCATAAGGCCCCTGCCATGATGACCTCTCACCTGCCCATAAGGCCCCTCGTCGCTGTCCATGGCCCTGAGGGAGGCCAGCACCCGAGGGGGCGAGTTCTCCTCCACCAGCAGCGCCGCCTCATAGGGCAGGAACACGGGCTCGTTGTCGTTCACATCTTCCACGAGGAGCAGCAGCGACTGTGTCACGTAGGTGCCCTCCCCCAGCCGCCCATCCGTCACCGTCAGAACGAGCGTGTACTCGCCCCGCTCCTGCGCACGCCACGGATAATTACCCATTCAATTATTGTACTGGTTTGCTCCCTCATTACTACTATCATTAACATATCTCCAATGAGTGTACTCTAGAGAGCCACAACTGCAGTTGGCGTACCTGGCGCACTATGACGCAGCAACGGAGCTGGCAGCTATTCCCTCTAGAAACCATTGAAGGTTATGGGCGTAATGTTCATTAACTTCAGTGAACGCGAACATCGAGGAACTTTTGGCGAAACTTTTTGGGATTCAAACTGGAAGAACTTACTAGCTCCTTGATGGTGTAGCGCCAGATACTGTGTGTGATGTAGCTGCCAGTTACTGTGTGTGTGGTGTAGCTGCCAGATACTGTGTGTGGTGTAGCTGCCAGATACTGTGTGTGGTGTAGCTGTCAGATATTGTGTGTGGTGTAGCTGCCAGATACTGTGTGTGGTGTAGCGCCAGATACTGTGTGTGGTGTAGCTGCCAGGTGTTGTGTGTGGTGTAGCTGCCAGATACTGTATGTGGTATAGCTGCCAGATACTGTGTGTGGTGTAGCTGCCAGATACTGCGTGTGGTGTAGCTGCCAGATACTGTGTGTGGTGTAGCTGCCAGATACTGTGTGTGGTGTAGCTGCCAGATACTTTGTGTGGTGTAGCTGCCAGATACTGTGTGTGGTGTAGCTGCCAGATACTGTGTGTGGTATAGCTGCCAGATACTGTGTGTGGTGTAGCTGCCAGATACTGTGTGTGGTGTAGCTGCCAGATACTGTGTGTGGTGTAGCTGCCAGATACTGTGTGTGGTGTAGCTGCCAGATACTGTGTGTGGTGTAGCTGCCAGATACTGTGTGTGGTGTAGCTGCCAGATACTGTGTGTGGTGTAGCTGCCAGATACTGTGTGTGGTGAAGCTGCCAGATACTGTGTGTGGTGTAGCTGTCAGATACTGTGTGTGGTGTAGCTGTCAGATACTGTGTGTGGTGTAGCGCCAGATACTGTGTGTGGTTTAGCTGCCAGATACTGTGTGTGGTGTAGCTGTCAGATACTGTGTGTAAACTGATACTGTGTGATACGAACTTTTATCCAGCCCACACACACACCTCCCCGTCCAGCACACACACGCACCTCACCGTCCAGCACACACACGCACCTCCTCGTCCAGCACACACACGCACCTCCCCGTCCAGCACACACACGCACCTCCCCGTCCAGCACACACACGCACCTCCCCGTCCAGCACACACACGCACCTCCCTGTCTAGCACACACACGCACCTCTCCGTCCAGCACACATAGGCACCTCCCCGTCCAGCACACACACGCACCTCTCCGCCCAGCACACACACGCACCTCCCCGTGCAGCACACACACGCACCTCCCCGTCCAGCACACACACGCACCTCCCCGTCCAGCACACACACGCACCTCACCGTCCAGCACACACACGCACCTCACCATCCAGCACACACACGCACCTCACCGTCCAGCACACACACGCACCTCCTCGTCCAGCACACACACACGCACCTCCCCGTCCAGCACACACACACGCACCTCCCCGTCCAGCACACACACGCACCTCCCCGTCCAGCACACACACGCACCTCCCCGTCCAGCACACACACACGCACCTCCCCGTCCAGCACACATACACGCACCTCCCCGTCCAGCACACACACGCACCTCCCCGTCCAGCACACACACGCACCTCCCCGTCCAGCACACACACACGCACCTCCCCGTCCAGCACACACACACGCACCTCCCCGTCCAGCACACACACACGCACCTCCCCGTCTAGCACACACACACGCACCTCCCCGTCCAGCACACACACGCACCTCACCGTCCAGCACACACACGCACCTCCCCGTCCAGCACACACACACGCACCTCCCCGTCCAGCACACACACGCACCTCCCCGTCCAGCACACACACACGCACCTCCCCGTCCAGCACACACACACGCACCTCCCCGTCCAGCACACACACGCACCTCCCCGTCCAGCACACACACACACGCACCTCCCCGTCCAGCACACACACACGCACCTCCCCGTCCAGCACACACACGCAACTCCCTGTCCAGTACACACACGCACCTCCTCGTCCAGCACACACACACGCACCTCCCCGTCCAGCACACACATACGCACCTCCCCGTCCAGCACACACACACGCAACTCCCTGTCCAGTAAACACACGCACCTCCTCGTCCAGCACACACACACGCACCTCCCCGTCCAGCACATACACACGCACATCCCCGTCCAGCACACACACACGCACCTCCCCGTCTAGCACACACACACGCACCTCCCCGTCCAGCACACACACGCACCTCACCGTCCAGCACACACACGCACCTCACCGTCCAGCACACACACGCACCTCACCGTCCAGCACACACACGCACCTCCCCGTCCAGCACACACACACGCACCTCCCCGTCCAGCACACACACACGCACCTCCCCGTCCAGCACACACACGCACCTCCCCGTCTAGCACACACACACGCACCTCCCCGTCCAGCACACACACGCACCTCACCGTCCAGCACACACACGCACCTCCCCGTCCAGCACACACACACGCACCTCCCCGTCCAGCACACACACGCACCTCCCCGTCCAGCACACACACACACGCACCTCCCCGTCCAGCACACACACACGCACCTCCCCGTCCAGCACACACACGCACCTCCCCGTCCAGCACACACACACACGCACCTCCCCGTCCAGCACACACACACGCACCTCCCCGTCCAGCACACACACGCAACTCCCTGTCCAGTACACACACGCACCTCCTCGTCCAGCACACACACACGCACCTCCCCGTCCAGCACACACATACGCACCTCCCCGTCCAGCACACACACACGCAACTCCCTGTCCAGTACACACACGCACCTCCTCGTCCAGCACACACACACGCACCTCCCCGTCCAGCACACACATACGCACCTCCCCGTCCAGCACACACACATGCACCTCCCCGTCCAGCACACACACACGCACCTCCCCGTCCAGCACACACACGCACCTCCCCGTTCAGCACACACACACGCACGCACCTCCCCGTCCGGCACACACACGCACCTCCCCGTCCAGCACACACACACACGCACCTCCCCGTCCAGCACACACACGCACCTACCCGTTCAGCACACACACACGCACGCACCTCCCCGTCCGGCACACACACGCACCTCCCCGTCCAGCACACACACACACGCACCTCCCCGTCCAGCACACACACGCACCTACCCGTTCAGCACACACACACGCACGCACCTCCCCGTCCAGCACACACACGCACCTCCCCGTCCGGCACACACACGCACCTCCCCGTCCAGCACACACACGCACCTCCCCGTCCAGCACACACACACGCACCTCCCCGTTCAGCACACACACACGCACGCACCTCCCCGTCCGGCACACACACGCACCTCCCCGTCCAGCACACACACACACGCACCTCCCCGTCCAGCACACACACGCACCTACCCGTTCAGCACACACACACGCACGCACCTCCCCGTCCAGCACACACACGCACCTCCCCGTCCGGCACACACACGCACCTCCCCGTCCAGCACGCACACACGCACCTCCCCGTCCAGCACACACACACGCACCTCCCTGTCTAGCAGAGACTTGAGCGAGACGGTGGCCGTGTCGGGGCCCGTGCTCTCCACGCTCAGCAGCGCCGCGCCGTCCTCGCCCTGCACGCCGAAGCTCAGCTCGTCGCCGTCGGGGTCGGTGGCGCGCAGCTGCGTGATCACCGTGCCTGGGGGTGTGAGGGCGGTTGTAGGCGCGGGTGTGGGCACCGTGTTTGTGTGGGTCGCGATGTGCACGCAGTGGGTGGGCGAGTCACACAAGACTGTATGCACACAAGAGTGTGTGCACACAGCGAGAGTGTATGTCACTCTGGGATGTGTGCACACAGTGTGTATACTTGTCACAAAAGTTTGACGGGAATGTAAGCCTCTATGCAGTCACCCTACTAATGTGAGTAGCTTGTGAAAAAAATTTGCAGTAAAATTTCTTGGTGAATTTAGTACCCTATAAATTTACTCTACGGAGTTACTCGACCAAATCTCACTTAGATGTATTACAGAAATTTATAACAATAATTTTTGATATTTCTCTTCATTCAAAATGATGTTTATAACATTACTCGATCAAAATTACTAGAGATGGAGAAGCTTTGGAATTTCTATGTATTTGAATGAATCATTTGCACAAGCCTTGTATTCAAGTTCCTTACTGGGCTAATAAGTTTTTGTAATTTAGAAAGAATATCATTTACAATTTGTCAGTGTTATAAGATGCTATTGGTTTATTTATAATTGAAAAGAATGAACCAATATCATAATATGGTTTATCACAGGTTCCTCACAAGATCTTCTTCAAGCCCCGCATTAAAAATCACCTCCATAAGAATTCAGCGTGCCCATTTTTGTACTCATATTACTGTTACCGCAACCACCGCCATTCGACTGGCACAGACATCAAAGTAAGGAAGGAACTGCCCCTCGGCAGTGAACTTCAAAAAAGATATCAAGAATTTTTTTAAAAATTACAATATTTTAACGCTATTTTTGGAAGAGGACCGTACGGTCCTTTGAGGCTTAATAGGGATAATCGAGGCAAGCCGCCATCAATCAGCACCGTGCTCCCATGGCAGGCAGCAGATGTGATCCATGTTCTTCAATTTTTTTGTCTGCTGACGGTTACTTAATGCTACTTCACACAGACACAATAGTTGTATCAACCTGAGAGGAAGTGAATCATCACTATGAATCGTGTTCATGTGCGAGGTCAATGTACGCTTAATTTACTTTAAGGCTGTGATTCCTTTTCTTGAAATTCCCCACCCTGCATTAAAAGATATTCAGCAGACAAACGGTTTGGTACCGAGTTTCATTGTTGGTACTAGTGACATCAAAGCACCACCTGTGTTAACAATGAATTAGGAAAAAGGTTTTCTATATCCATTCGTACGTGATACATTCCTACATTTTCTTTAATAATTCTATTAATTTTTGCTACCATTTAATTTTTCAGGTTATAAATACACTCCTGATCAAAAGTTTAAGACCACTTGAAAATTTAGAAAAATGCCAACTTTTCAGTGATAAATAATTAAATACATTCAACTAGGGATCGGTAATTACTGAAGGTAAAAGGTGAGAAAGACAAAACATAACAATTGCAACAATTTATTAAGAAATCAACACTTTCAATGTATAATGACTTTTTCAGTTGATCAAAATGATAAGACCCCATACAAAAATCATAAGAAATTTTTCTTCAACGACGTTGAGGTGAGCAAACATTGAACTTAGTAATGAGTATTGCCTCCATTCTTGTTAATAACCTCAAAAATTTTTCGTAGCTCACTAGAAACGAGGGTTCCCATGAGGGCTCGAGGAATGTTGTCCCAGCACCTGAAGATGGCAGCACGAAGTTCGTTTACTGACGCAAATTGTTTACCATTTCCATAAACATCTCTCGCCATCCACCCCCAAACATTTTCTATTGGGTTTGAGTCCGGCGAACATGCTGGATGACGCAAAACAGTGACCCTATTTTCTTGAAAGAAAGTCGTAGTCTGGCTGGCGGTGTGGACTGCTGCATTATCCTGCTGAAAAATCCATCCATCACCACACAGACGAGGACCCTCTGCTGACAAAGATGATCTTTGCAGCATTCTGACGTAATCTGTTTGGCGACCCTGCACCTCCTGATGCTCCATGGTTCCTCTGTAGGAAAATGCGCCCCATACCATAACGGAGCCTCCATACTATGGCGCGTGGAAAACATTTTAGGAGGGATTTTTTTGTCATGCCAGTACCGTTGAAAGCCATCAGGGTCATCCATATTGAATTTTTTCTCATCAGAAAACAAAAATTGAGACCACTTCTCAGCGTCACATGTTTGGTGCTCACGAGCAAACTGTAAACGAGCCACTTTGTGACGTTGAAGCAACCGAGGACCTTGTAGACGCTTTTTTTTCTTCATTCCATTTTGTCATAAGTGCCGCCTGAGCGTTACTGCACTGCAATCAGCATCTGTGAGGGCCTTAATTTCCTTGGAAGACCGTCCTCTGTCTTGATAAACAACCCGTTTTATTCTCCTACCCAATGCAGGTGAAATTTTTTTCGGTCTACCTCTAGATTTTGCTGTTCCATGATTCTCTGGGTCCTTTTGGAAGTTGCAAATTACAGTTTTACTGCGGTGAATCTCAGCTGCGATTGCGCGTTGCGAAAAGCCTTGCTTATGCAGTTCGACAATTCGACCACGTTCAAATTCGGAAAGTTTGCTTGCTTTGGGCATGGTGAAACCCTTACGCTATCAGTGCCAACCTGTAACTAATCTTAAATGCCGGAAATTACCCTTAAAATAAACTTTTTTACCCTGGTCTTATAATTATGATCAACTGAGAAAGTCATTATTCATTTAAAGTGTTGATTTCTTAATAAATTGTAACAATTGTTATTTTTTGTCTTTCTCGCCTTTTACCTTTAGTAGTTACCGATCCCTAGTTGAATGCATTCAATTATTTTTCACTGAAAAGTTGGCATTTTTCTAAATTTTCAAGTGGTCTTAAACTTTTGATCATGAGTGTATAGTTAAGAGTTTTGTACATCTGTTGCGAATTGTAAAGATCGTAGCTTTAAACAATTTCACCTTTAGGTTTCCCCCAAGTTTCTCAATCTATTGAACATTGCTATTGATATTTTCCCTTTGTACTTGATACTTTACACATTTACTGATAGAATGTGTAATCTAGCTTCGTTTTATTTTTTGACTGCATCATTGCTACCCTGGTACACACACAACTCGGGTACTCGAGACTGGTGAACGACGCAGGTATATCTAACACACAAGAGTGTGATTTTACATGAAGTAATCATAAAATTAGCTGGATTTACCATTGCGTTCTCTAAGTTCGTGGCGTCGATAGCTTGTTGAATAAAATTATTTGAAAACGAAAAATTTGCTCATGTATCAAATAATGCCTTTATCTTAATCTATTTAAGGATCTATACCATATCTTAGTCTATTTCAATTATCAACATTGTTTGAGTTTCAGTCAGCTCCAAACTACAGGTATTGAATAATTTTTGCAAAGAATGTAGGAAAACGATGTAATGAATCGACCGTTTACATTCCTGGATAGAATGAGTTGAGTGCGTCAAGATCATGCAGAGCTGCAGCGCGGGACCAGACACGAGTGGCGCGGGAGTTAAGGGAGAGGCATTTGAGTACCGAGGACCCACAACGGATGATATTCGTTTGCTGTTTGAAACTATTTGACGAGCAAGAAGAGACCTGTACAACGGCTGGTTGCTGCGTGATTGCTTACATTCACTTACTGTGGCTTTCTTGCCTAAAACTGTCGCACAAAATTTTTCGTTCAGGAGCACTCCATCGAAGTTTTTCGTTCGTGACCATAGAAATATTCGTTTTATACTATTGACACTATTCAGCCAAAGTTCTCCTTCACAATTCTTTGTTGACGCCTTTTCTGGCAAAACTGTTACAGCACGATTTTTACTCTTCACTTTTAATTCCAGACTTTCCAATTCGAAAGTTTCTTTTATTCACGAGTTTCTTTCCATTCAAGAGTTTCTTTCTATTCAAGAGTTTCATGCAGTTCTACATACTTGCAACCAGCCCACACCCCTTCCCTCAATCCACACCCACTCCTCCAGTCTACACTCACTCCTCCAGTTCACATCCAAAGCCCCATTCCTCCCCCACTCCCCCAGTCCATACCTTCATCTTCAGCCCACACCTCTCCCCAGTCCTCGCCCATTCCCCCAGTCCAAATCCACTCTTCCAGTCCACACTCACTCCCCCCTTCTCAGTCCTCCCCCCCCCCCCTTCCCCCCACCCCCGTGCGTTGCCTCCCCCTGCAAGGGAAGGAAAAAGACGCGCAGCGAAAGTGGCAAGAAAAATTCAAGAATTTTAGAAAGAGTTTTTAATGACGCGGCGATTGCAAGCTGCAGGTGCCGCAAAAGACTTCATTAAGACGAGGCTGAGCTAAACACCTCCTCACAAAGACGCCGTGACTCGGCAGCAAGTCGCGCCTCGCGCAGGACTGCCAAGTTTCGTGGACGGATGAAACGGAGGCGCATTTCGGCCCTCGTTCCGCCCCCACAGCGCCCCAGTTTGCGGACACGAGAGTGCAGTGTGCCGCACCCTCTGCTGCCTGCAGCGCCCCAGTTTGCGGCACACGAGAGTGCAGTGTGCCGCACCTTCTGCTGCCTGCAGGGCCCCAGTTTGCAGCACACGAGAGTGCAGTGTGCCGCACCCTCTGCTGCCTGCAGCGTCCCAGTTTGCGGCGCACGAGAGTGCAGTGTGCCGCACCCTCTGCTGCCTGCAGCGCCCCAGTTTGCGGCACACGAGAGTGCAGTGTGCCGCACCCTCTGCTGCCTGCCGCGTCCCAGTTTGCGGCGCACGAGAGTGCAGTGTGCCGCACCCTCTGCTGCCTGCAGCGCCCCAGTTTGCGGCACACGAGAGTGCAGTGTGCCACACCCTCTGCTGCCTGCAGCGTCCCAGTTTGCGGCACACGAGAGTGCAGTGTGCCGCACCCTCTGCTGCCTGCAGCGTCCCAGTTTGCGGCGCACGAGAGTGCAGTGTGCCGCACCCTCTGCTGCCTGCAGCGCCCCAGTTTACGGCACACGAGAGTGCAGTGTGCCGCACCCTCTGCTGCGCAGGACTGGCACGACGCGCACAGCGAGAGGGGGGCGGGACGTTTTTTCTTTATATTCAACCCGAATGTTTCAGGGCAGAACTTCCCTGAAGGGAAAATGTGCTCCTAATGTATGCACATCGGCACACAACACAGGTCCACAAGCACGCATTGGCCTTAGCAGACTGATGCAGGTCTGGTTGACCATAAACACACGCGCCAATGCGCAGCGTGCCTCAGGAAAATACAGGCGGGCAGCTGCGTGAGCTGATTGCTTTGCGAGGGGCTGATTAGCCTGACGTGGCTGGTTGAGCTGACGTGGCTGATTGGCCTAACGTGGCTGATTGGCCTGACGTGGCTGATTGGCCTGACTTGGTGATTCAGTGGACGTGGCAGACTGGACTGACGCGGACCAAATTTCATGATGAGAATATCAGTACAACAGTATCGTTCAAAATGGCATTTGCAATCAGGGAAAGTCTTCAATGTTTTCTTCCACTTGAATAGCCTTACCTACGATATTATATCTTATATCAACCTTTTCATATATTTTCAACCAAAACCTAACCTAACATACGCTTGTTCAGCTGCTTGACTTGACCAATTCTAACCAAACATTTTGTTGTCTAACCTAACCTACATAATTCAACCCTACACCTCCTATATAATCCCTACTGATAGTTGGCCAGGTAGCAGCGTAAAAGTTGAACCGTTAGTTTTGCGGGTGCTAACAAAATTGCGAGCGCAAAACTCGAGACAATTCAGGTGTTTTATATTATCGACTGCTGATAGAGTGAGGAGCGACATTACGAGCGAAGGAATTACTTAGCCACAGTATCTATGTTACAGAGAATTTTTGGTGCAATTTTTTTCGCTTGAATCCAAACGAGTTACATCGTGCATCTGATACTTTCCTTATCTAAGTCATACATCCGAATGCTAGAGCTAATGGTAAAACGTAAAATATATAAGCAAGTGGGTGCAGTCCAAGAAAAAAACAGTCGTTCTGTGTGATGTTAGATAAAACAAGTAATACGTATGTTTAAATGAACACAGAGAACGTTCATCAAATGACGTATCCTTGTGTACTTGGATCGCAAAAGCATAGAAGTTGTATCGTGAATTTGTGCTACGAATCTCACACATTTTTTCAGTGTATGATGGTCGAACGCACGGACGGAGGGAATGAGGGAGGCAGGGAGCGAAGAAGGGTGGGAGAGAGGGCGGGAGGGATGGAGGAAGAGGAAGGGAGGGATAGAAGCAGCTCTTATTACAATGACTCCGAATAAGTTACTTTAAGAACACCAACTATGTTCAAGCTTGACAACAAAGATTCTTCGCGTATTTCAGTGTGAATGAGCATTAAGCATCGTTGCCACAAAATTCCTCGACATTTTCAAGTAAATCTTTTTTGATGAAAAATTGTTGCGTTCATTCTAGCATTTAAGCTCACAACATCATGGTAGGGGCTACGGAGAACGTTATCGTGTCCAGGATATAGTCAAGTTAGTCTCTTTCTCGTTGAAGGTCGGTGAGCAAAAATCTTTATAAATTTTGATGAGGTGACTTTTTATTTAGAGTCAGAGGCACCGTCGCCACCGCAACCAGCGTGACTCAGCAACTCTTGAGTCAACTCTGTAGAGATAAAAGTCCTGATCTGAGCTGGCGGCGGCGCTGGGACTCTCCCAGCCGGGACTTGGAGTCTCTGTGCAGTGGACACTGGGTCTGCTGGGACGCTGGGTCTCAGTGAGCAGTGGACACTGGGTCTGCTGGAACGCTGGGTCTCAGTGAGCAGTGGACACTGGGTCTGCTGGGACGCTGGGTCTCAGTGAGCAGTGGACACTGGGTCTGCTGGGACGCTGGGTCTCTGTGAGCAGTGGACACTGGGTCTGCTGGGACGCTGGGTCTCAGTGAGCAGTGGACACTGGGTTTGCTGGGACGCTGGGTCTCTGTGTGCAGTGGACACTGGGTCTGCTGGGACGCTGGGTCTCTGCGAGCAGTGGACACTGGGTCTGCTGGGACGCTGGGTCTCTGTGTGCAGTAGACACTGGGTCTGCTAGAACGCTGGGTCTCTGCGTGCAGTGGACACTGGGTCTGCTGGGACGTTGGGTCTCTGCGTGCAGTGGACACTGGGTCTGCTGGCACTGGACATTGGGGCACCTGTGCTCCGGGTTTCAGGGTAGTGGACTAAGAGGTAAATGGTATGGCAGCAGGCGATAATCCATGGAAACTTGGGGCTGGTGCACAGCTGTCTTGTCGACATCACATCGCTGTGCAGTCACCTCACAAACTGCCGCTAACGCCGTGCAGTCACCACACAAACTATCACTTGCTTTATGTCGCAAGCATATTTAGCGAACAGGCCCTGCTTCAAAAACACAGAAAAATTAAAATTCGTTAAACGGAAGTTAGTCTGTCAGTCACTGAACTTTATGAGCACCCGCATTAATTTTTTATTTTTTGCAGGCTCATTAGAGTGTTTTGTTATGTATGCTGTGTTCATGTTATACTCGTGCAAATTACACAATCATTTATATGTTTATGTGGAGTTGTGCCATTCCTCCAATCCTAGATTCTCTTGTTAATGTAAATTAACAAAAGGGAAAAGTCTCTTGACACGTATTTTAGAATCTTTGTATATTTTTAAACAATGATGAGAAATCAATGCATATGATATCGCGCGTTGAAAAACCTCACAATTTTCATATACAGCGTTTCAAACCAATTTTAGATCATTTTTCTACGTTGGCTTTTAGAGCGACTTTTACCTTACGTATCTGCAGGGAAAAATCAAGTTGGTTGCGTACGTTTTTCATTCTGGCACTTATATTAGGTTTTTATAAATCCGAAGCGTTTGCTTTTCGATATGTACGTGAAAACGTTGGTTCTACTTTTTATCAACATTATTATGAAGTAGGCAGTCTACATTATTATGTAGAATGAGAAAATATCGACGACAGGGTACTATAAAGCAGCTGCATTCAAGTTATTTCTACGAAATCGCTTTAACCTTCTGTAATGGAAACGACAGGCCCCAAGATATCTCATCGAGAAGTAGCGGATCATGTGGTTTCATTACGTGTGAGTGCAACTAAAACCATCAGCAATACTTCCCGTGAAGATGATCCGAACTACTGCTTAGCCGAAGAGTTTCACATCTGACCAGAAACATTTTCCAGCTGGATTGGAAGGCGTTAACACTTTTCTCAAGAAAAAAATTCTGAAATATTCTAAGATCGGATGGAATTACAATTGATATGATTGGTAATCATTACAATGTAACTCTTTGGCGGCGGCCGAAAACTTGAAGGCAACCAAAGATCGCCCTTCCACCGTGAGGCGTTGTGGTGGGAGCATTGCGTTCTGAAGTTCTCTATCCTGCGCGAGGGTCACTTTGTTGCTAAAATGAACTATGAATTGGATCAATTATAATGAAATTTTGTTTACACACCTTGCACCTTCCTTTCACAAACTCAAGTGGAAAAGGGCTAAGCTTTTTGCAGCAAGATAGCTCTCATAAACATTCATGGAAATACATTTCACATAGGCTGTGCATCAAGAGAATCAGGTTATAGACGGACCTCCACAGTCTTCACACTCGAATCTAAATGAAAATGTCTTGAAACAGCTTAAAATTTAAGTTGTCAGGCAACAATTCATTTTACCAGAAGGAAAAAATTCTCTGATATCACGAAAAAAGAAAGAATATTTGTGCTAGTGCAATAGCATAATATCTTCCTCTAAACATCAGCTGGACAATTACAGCCAATGAGCGCTATGCGTCCAAGTATTAATACATTTGTACTTGAAGGTATTGAATACTATTTCCCACCCTGTTTCCTGACTTTCGTTGTTAATTGTACGATTAATTTTAAATGTAAAATTTCGAAATATTTTCTTATCAGTTCACACTCGTCTTTTCTTTAATAAAAGTTACAAATCTCAGAATGAAATCTCGGAATGAACATATATAATAATCAGAAATGAATTGTTTTAGTACCTTACGAGCACTATTTCGACCCGCATTAACAACTCTAGTGAGATGCATGAAGCCCTGTATAGTGTCGTTCCACACGAGGATCGCATCAGCTACGCATTTGATCGTCTGAACTGCTCTGGAGGTCGATATTTGCTATGTTTTTCGCTAACGCCTTGAAGCGACGCATCGCAGGAAGCAGAGGCCCTCAAAACACAGAACATTTGGGGACGACACTCGCGGCCGTGAAGGAAGTTGAGCTTATCGGGCCCATCACCCGCAGGCAAGTGAACTCGAGGGGAGGAAAGTTTACAGAAAACCTATTGGGGAAAGTCGAGATCTGAGCACGACTTTTGTCTCACCTAGGAGCTTTGGCATGAAATCAAACTTTTTATAGATAGAAATTTCCCCTCAATAGAAATACACAGCGCCCGTTCCGTGCTCAACTTCATAGGGGTGTTTTTTCGTGACTGCGCGAAAGAATATCTTACGTTGCTTTCAAGAGAGCGTCTCCAGCCACACCAGCGAAGATTGCAGTGAGAAGTTAAGGCGCCGTGCTACACACAGGAGGGATTGTAGTTTCATGGTTCGAAAGATTTCATACAGGTTACGTGAGCCAACTAACAAATGTGCATACATACAAATCAACGTTCGAACAAGCAATAAACAACGAACGATTAGAATAGCAGAAAAACAATAATAGCTTTCGATGCCCAAGAAATGCAGGAGACAACTACCACAGTCCCAGAGATGCAGGAGACAACTACCACAACTCCAGAGATGCAGGAGACAACTACCCCAACTCCAGAGATGCAGGAGACAACTACCACAGTCCCAGAGATGCAGGAGACAACTACCACAGCCCCAGAGATGCAGGAGACAACTACCACAACTCCAGAGATGCAGGAGACAACTACCACAGCCCCAGAGATGCAGGAGACAACTACCACAACTCCAGAGATGCAGGAGACAACTACCACAGCCCCAGAGATGCAGGAGACAACTACCACAGCCCCAGAGATGCAGGAGACAACCACCACAGCCCCAGAGATGCAGGAGACAACTACCACAGCCCCAGAGATGCAGGAGACAACTACCACAACTCCAGAGATGCAGGAGACAACTACCCCAACTCCAGAGATGCAGGAGACAACTACCACAGTCCCAGAGATGCAGGAGACAACTACCACAGCCCCAGAGATGCAGGAGACAACTACCACAACTCCAGAGATGCAGGAGACAACTACCACAGCCCCAGAGATGCAGGAGACAACTACCACAACTCCAGAGATGCATGAGACAACTACCACAGCCCCAGAGATGCAGGAGACAACTACCACAGCCCCAGAGATGCAGGAGACAACTACCACAACTCCAGAGATGCAGGAGACAACTACCCCAACTCCAGAGATGCAGGAGACAACTACCACAGTCCCAGAGATGCAGGAGACAACTACCACAACTCCAGAGATGCATGAGACAACTACCACAGCCCCAGAGATGCAGGAGACAACTACCACAGCCCCAGAGATGCAAGAGACAACTACCACAGCCCCAGAGATGCAGGAGACAACTACCACAGCCCCAGAGATGCAGGAGACAACTACCACAGCCCCAGAGATGCAGGAGACAACTACCACAGCCCCAGAGATGCAGGAGACAACTACCACAGCCCCAGAGATGCAGGAGACAACTACCACAGCCCCAGAGATGCAGGAGACAACTACCACAGCCCCAGAGATGCAGGAGACAACTACCACAACCCCAGAGATGCAGGAGACAACTACCACAACTCCAGAGATGCAGGAGACAACTACCACAACTCCAGAGATGCAGGAGACAACTACCACAGCCCCAGAGATGCAGGAGACAACTACCACAACTCCAGAGATGCAGGAGACAACTACCACAACTCCAGAGATGCAGGAGACAACTACCACAGCCCCAGAGATGCAGGAGACAACCACCACAGCTCCAGAGATGCAGGAGACAACTACCACAGCCCCAGAGATGCAGGAGACAACTACCACAACTCCAGAGATGCAGGAGACAACTACCACAGCCCCAGAGATGCAGGAGACAACTACCACAGCCCCAGAGATGCAGGAGACAACTACCACAGCCCCAGAGATGCAGGAGACAACTACCACAACTCCAGAGATGCAGGAGACAACTACCACAACTCCAGAGATGCAGGAGACAACTACCACAGCCCCAGAGATGCAGGAGACAACCACCACAGCTCCAGAGATGCAGGAGACAACTACCACAGCCCCAGAGATGCAGGAGACAACTACCACAACTCCAGAGATGCAGGAGACAACTACCACAACTCCAGAGATGCAGGAGACAACTACCACAGCCCCAGAGATGCAGGAGACAACCACCACAGCTCCAGAGATGCAGGAGACAACTACCACAACTCCAGAGATGCAGGAGACAACTACCACAGCCCCAGAGATGCAGGAGACAACCACCACAGCCCCAGAGATGCAGGAGACAACTACCACAGCCCCAGAGATGCAGGAGACAACTACCACAGCCCCAGAGATGCAGGAGACAACTACCACAGTCCCAGAAATGCAGGAGACAACTACCACAGCCCCAGAGATGCAGGAGACAACCACCACAGCCCCAGAGATGCAGGAGACAACTACCACAGTCCCAGAAATGCAGGAGACAACTACCACAGCCCCAGAGATGCAGGAGACAACTACCACAGTCCCAGAAATGCAGGAGACAACTACCACAGCCCCAGAAAAGCAAGGGACAACTAACAGCAGAGGTAAATAAAGAGAAACTTTCTTGGAAAACAGTGCGTAAATTTTTGTGGATTTAGTCATTTGATATGAAAAGCGATATTTGATGAACATAATGATTTTATACGTAAATTGTCCCAACGTCCTCGTATACTACATTACAGTCCCTGTAGACGCCCTCGTACACTACATCACAGTCGCTGTAGACGTCCATGTATACTAAATCACAGTCCCTGTAGACGTCCTCATATACTTCATCACAGTCCCTGTAGACGTCCTTTTATACTACATCACAGTCCCTGTAGACGTCCTCGTATACTTCATCACAGTCCCTGTAGACGTCCTCGTATACTACATCACAGTCCCTGTAGACTGTCCTCCTGTTCTATATACAACCAGTTGCCGTGGCAACGCAGAAACCTCTCGCCACAACAGCGTCCGTAGTACCGCGCCTCCCCCTCAGCCAGCCACTGCCTCACCCTGCCACCACCCCACCACGCCACCCCCAAACCTTGCCACCACCACACCCTGCCGCCGCCACCACCACACCCTGCCTCCACCACACCCTGCCATCACCACATCATGCTACCACCACCACTAAGCATTGAGTCTGCGCATGGGATTTATTGAACAATATGGAATTCCTTCTTCCTTTATAGATTTTGTTCAAAACAAGGGAAAGCGTCCTTGCATGCAGCGCTTGGAGCCTGGAAGGTAGGTGCAGGTGAAGCGGAGTTAGCGTTTAGTTTCGGAATTCTAATGCAAAAGTTTTGTTTAAATAAGGATAGCGTAGACAAAATACCGAAGGCAAAATCAGAAAAAAGGTGCTCCGTGAGGAAGATTACGGAAAGGAAAGGGGAGGGATAATATAAGAGCGTTTAAAGGTAAATGTGTTGGGACGATACCAAATTGTCTAACGAATATCCTGTGGTTCGGATTTTATTTATTTTATTCTGAAGCTCTTGTTGGAATGAGGATATGGCGAGCACCCACACGTGAGCAAGGTCAAGCTTGAATGTTTGTGTACCTACCCTCAAGCTACCGTCCTTGGCTATTAAAATATCCTATTAATTGAAGAAAAAAGTTAAGAGGATAACAAGTCCGCGTCAAAATAGGACATAAGAGGCCGGAAAAATAAATTTGCGTAGAGAATGTGCTTTTGGAAAAGCGCTCGGGTATTGGACTTCACCTAGGAGGAAGCAGTTAACTAGAGAAATTTTTTAAGAGTAAAAGGAAATCAGTTCGGAACCTTTAAAAACATGATTCACGAGAAGCCATGTGAACTGCAGTGAAATTTGACGTCGCACGGTAGTTTATTAGAATCAAAATTATTAACAGCAACAACCTCGCATACGTACGTCGTAAATAAAAACAACGTTCAATGTTCTGTTATTAATGTTGCTCGTTTTAATAAAAAATAAGGCAATAATAAATTGATCATATGAATGATAGGTAGTGTTCAATAGTAAAGGAAAAATGGGTTTACAATTGACATATAAGTGAAAACACACTGAATTATAGCTTGACATAAAAAGTACAGAAAAGTACCTAATGCAGTCATTCCCCCCCGATTTCCACATCGGAATATTACGACTACCCATCATCTTAAGTCTAAACTAATAAACAAAATCTACTATGCTGACGTAGGGCTGGGTAAGTTTGGAAAGAATTGTTTGAATAAATATCCGCTCGATTATGCTGAATTGCTTGAAATTTTCTGTACAATGAAGATTTGAAATATCTAATAAAAGAAAGAGGAAAAGATGGAGCATGTAAAATATGTCTATGGATCGGCACTCAAAAGCTACACGGAGTCAGTAAATAGAACACATTCTCACCGGCAGGGGAAGGGCTTTTCTTCTTGTCTGCGTTCCAATAATACGAACCTTGAATATCTGCGTCGGAATGGGAGGTACGCAGCAATCGGGAAAAGATACATCATTCGTAAAATTTGTCTCCCAGTGCTCGAACCGATAACTGATGTTGGAATAAAAAATGAACAGAACGAGCTTTTAGAAGGCGTGTTAGAAGGTTGACAATAATGTCCATCGGATACACTCATTGTAGGCATTGTCATCAAAATGCGTTCGTCATTCATGTTAACGTATACAGAAATTAGCATGTAAAAGTCTGCGGTTCTGTAATTTTAAATTTCACTAGCTAATGCTAGTAATTGTGAACATTGTAAATATGCCCGCAAATGTTAGGATTTTAGGAATGACATTAATTAATTAAGGAAGATCAATATGTAATTGCAAGTTCTTTACATAACTTTTGAGTAAAAAGTGTTTTTTGTGAGGGGATAATTTTATAAAGCGACATGAGCGAATGATGTCTCAAATATAAATTAGAAAACAGGTTCAGCCTCAAGACGACACAACAACTATCAGAAAATGGTTTTGAAATTACAAGTCAGTCTGATATTGTAACCTGTTTAGGTTAGGTTAGGCTTGGTTAGGTATTTCATTTTTGCAGGCTTCTTGTGGTGGTATGACTTTCCTCCAATCCGAAATTCACTTGTTAATGAAAATTAGCAAGAATCACACGAGTCTCGTAATACAAATATATCGATTCTAAATACGATTCTCGGAACGATTCCGATTCCTGCTTATTTTATACGTCACACTGGTCAAGCTAGATTTTAACTACATTATTCAGTAATAACATTTATTTCATTCATGCAAAGGCTCATATAAGATATTCAATGAGTGAAGCAAATGCATACCGCAAAAAAAAAACATGTAAGCAACGCTGAGGTACTTAATGCACGTCTGTTTGAAAAAGCCTCATTTTACCAACCAGCAGAGCAGATGTTCTGTGCTGTAACATTTTTTTTAAATTTGAAGCTGAAGTCAAATTTTAACAACTGATTTGATATTCAATTTGAGAGACTGAAGTCTAAATACAATTCAGTGCATGTAACAATATTTGAGTTTCAGCAATGATAATTCATTCATCACTCTTTTGAAGGCCTGGAACAGACTTTCTGATAACTTAGTATTTTTGTAAGCCTCAGTATTTTTATTCTCATATCACCGTCATCATAACCGCCATCATTAACGTGTCACTGACATCAGGTTTATTGTCACCGATTTTTGTCTGATAGAGGACCAACCATTCAGCAGAAAACTTCAAAGAGCACATTACGGGTCCAATTTGGGAAGAAATACATTATATTAAGGTAAAGAGAAAATAGTTCAGAGTACGGGAAAAGTTCCTGGACTAAGTTGATTGGCAATGTATTTACAATAGGACAGTGTAATGAAATAAAAATAATTGTCACAATAATTTATTACCGTGAAACAAAGTAAAAGTTCATTTTTCAATTTACCCTCCTTTCACTTTGATTACCCTTTGTTGTATTCATCTAAAACTTTCAACAAAGAAACGCAGTTTCTTTCACGGTGTTTTGTCCCATGCATTCTTAGGGGACGACTTCAAATCGTTGACAGCGGTGTGAGATGCTGCGCAAACTTCGGTCTTCAATACTGACCAAACACTGCATGAAGTCGTGGGGGTTCAACTCAGGTGAAGATGGAGGCCACATTCATATTTACTCATTTTCAGAATACCACTGAAGGTTTTAATTACAAATTCTGTCAGGAACGTGAATGCATGACATTAACAGTTTATTAAGTGTATATTTTTTAGACAGTAACTTTTATTTCAAATTGAAAAAGAGTCCAGGGGCTTTTTGCCCAACCTGTATACAAGACGATGTGCCTGAAAAGCGTCTTCAGGAAAATTTTATTTTAATAAAAGTTATGTTTCCTTCAGTATGTAATATTCAAATCATAAAACTTGAAGATTTTCTCTTTCATTTCATATGTAACCAATTATTATAGCTGAATTAATTGTGAAATAAATGTTCATAATTTTGAAGTGATTTTTGCGCCACCCTACATGTGTATGTGATATTGAGACTGATACGTGGTTAATCTTTTTTGAAGTAAAAGCATTAAAATTCACAATAATCGAGAATTTTTTTTACCGAAGTCAGAAAATATACTTAACTAAGTGGGATGTAGTTAGCGAGTACATCGTAAATCGGGACTGGTTAAAGTAAAATATCCAATTATTTGGAAGTAATGTTGAACGCGTGGAAGAAATATTTTTTCTTAGTTGGAGCACTCTTTTTCTTTGCGAGTGCAGCTGAGCCAGTCTGCTGCATCGTAGTCAGTAGAAATACAAAAACAGAAGAAGAGGGACTCACAATCCACTACACCGTGCGATACACAAAGGCTATCTGAAGGGCCTGAGAACCTGAGCATGTACTGTGCCAGAGGCCGGAGCGCTGCATGCAGGGCCCGGAGCAAGCGGGTACGGGCGCGCGGCGTGTGCTGACGTGGGGCGGGCAGAGCCTGCTCGGTTCAAGTTGCCGGACTGCGTAACGTATAGAAGAAACACATATGAAATTTTTAAAACGTCAGTTTTTCTTATGAATCTCACTGGGAGGCAGGGAGGGTTAGCCGCGTTGTAAAGACGTCGACGCAATTGCACATGATGGACATTTATTTGAATGAAATGTATTAATTAATGATGTACCTTTAACCATGAAAGCAAAGCTTTTCTGAAACGGTGTTGTTTTTCCCGTCACAAATTATCTGAGTTCGTGTGAACAGAAAGTGCTGCGCGACACGAGCTCCCGTGAAGCAGCAGGTATTTCCGTCGCTAACGTACTCGCGCCGTAATTTTTTCTGCGTGCTTGTGCGAGACAAAAATGCAATAATTACGATATTACGTGTACTTTCTGAAGACTCACAAAAGATTACTATCCGTTCTTCTCTTAGCAGCTATGCACTGAAAAAATGTTCGCTACTATCCTTTTATTTTGCTCGTAAGTGAAGGAGGTTTGGTTTCTCTTATGGCAAAATGGTAAGAATAGGTAGGCTGTCATTTGAAATCGTGGGTTCACAAGACCTGTATATTCCATGGCCCCAGACATTGAATTTCTTAGTCACCGCCTAACTTAGTTTGCTGACAGTTCGAAATTGGAAATTAATTGTCTCTGAACAACTCAACACACACAGTAGTTATGTGCTCATGTCACTCAGTGCTTAGCAAACCAATTTACGCAGTTTTATTAGCTCAGTTCAAATTCATATTTTCAGCTAGTACTATCGTATAAACTAAACTGATCAAAGCTCAAAAGTAGGATCAATTCAAGAATTTTCGAACAGAAAACTTCAACTGATATTGAAAATTGGGAAATAATGCTTAAAAGGAGACGTGTTGTTCAGAGTTTGACATTTTTTAAATACGGTTGGAGACCAGAGCAATGATACCAAAATTTGGGCATTTGCAGGACGTGGAGCGCTAATTGTGTGTCAGTAGCGCCATCACTCACTGAAACTGTAACTGAAATGAGCAAATTCAGATGATAAAACCTGAGTAGTACATATTTGGAAGTGCTTAAATTCAATTTCGATGGGTTAATTTGACTGATAAACGGCTCAAGAAGGAGAGGGAAATATTTTTTTTTTAGTATAGGATAGTGTCTGCGTAATGTATAGGTGATGCACACATGGTTTCATATCAACTTAAAATTTCTGTGGTGCGTTGTTCCTAAAATATGGTAACTCTCATTAGAATAAATTTTTTCTCGCCAAGGGCTTGTAAATTCAACGCTATTTTCTGGCCGGCACTTCCCACATTTGCGTGAACCAATCCTACATTTGATGTTTCAGAGTGTTATTAAAATTATAAAATTAAGTAGGCTAATTTGCTGCATTACATGGAAATGAACTCTGAATGTAGCGTTTGATCACAATTCGTCCTGTATCCGAGTATTAGATGTCAGAATATCTTGAGAACAATGATTAGTATTGAAAAGAAACGTTCAAGTATCGAGGATATTGTTCTTGATTGAAGTGAAAGTGGTTGTATGTTTGTTGATCACTGCCTTTAATAGTAAACTATTAAAGTAAGGTTCTGTGTCATGAAATTTTGTTTTGTAATAAAAGTGTACAGCACATAAGACTAATGATAATGTTTGGAATGAGGCATTTTTATACTAACGAAAGAATTTGCTAAAAACACTTTATTAGTTTTGAAACTTTATGAATATGATTTGATGAATGGAGTTGTCAATAGGCGCCTAATAGACATTTGCTAGATACTTACGAATATGTCTATGAAAGACTTGAATGAAGGTATGGCAGGACTGTGTAAGCGATTGAAACATTAATTTGTGAAGAAATTAATTTGAACATCTACATCCCATGAACTTGATGGAGAAAATGCACAATCCGCACCTGTGCTTTTGCGTCTCATCGAAATGTACATTCAATGAACTACTTTGCTAGTACATCATGTAACTGAAAATTTAAAATTTCAAGTAAATATTTAGTGTCTCAAAATAAAAATAAAAACCAACGTTATACAGAACATTTATTGACGCAAACGTTTCGGAATAAAATTATTCCAACTTCAGTGCTGGAAAAATAAAATGTTTTTACAGTCATAATAAAATATTTAAGGTCTGCATAAAATATAAAACAAAAATGACAACAACAAAAATTTTCTAACGACTAAAGCTTCGCACGCAAGCACATAGACAATACACACAGTACATACAGCCGTATACAACCCTATGTACATACACACACACGCAATACATATTTTACACACACACAACACGCGCAACCCCATTATACCGCAAGTTAGGAAGTAGGGGCCACAAATGATTTATTCCCGCTGAGACCGTTTTTTAATGATCATTTATCAATTCGTAAATTTATGAAGAAATTCCAAAATACGGAGATCTTGTTCATTAGAGGCTTTGAATAGGATAAAAAAATTAGCCACTTTGAAAGGGCGATTGGAACTAATGCAATGGTTTCAAATTACGGACTGGGGGGGACAAGTAAATGTGCGGCCAGTAATATGAGAAAATTCTGAATATTGGCTGTGACGGATAAATAGTTGGAGGGCAGTCCTTTCAACGAACGATTCACCTTTCCAGGCACTCATCCTGTCGGCCTGTCCTGAGAATAAGATTCCCTAAGAATCGCCCTATAAGTACAAACTATATTTAGTGTCATTCTCTGCGCGTCATGAGGTACGCCTAATTATTGCACAACAATTGTGAGCGTAGGAGAACGTTCTTGTTAGCTGTTACTACGGAATAGAAGCCGTAAGGAATGACAAAGTGACCTCGTGATCATTGACAAAGACAAAAGGAAGACATCACGGCCAGAATGACGGAGCGAGAGCAGCGAACAGCACAAGTTGAAAGGAAGATTGAGAAATTGAGAGGTAACTCTGAGGAAAGTATGTAATTCCCAATTGGCATGGAGTACATGCCAATTGGGTTAACGCTCAGTTTGCAAATGTGGGTTGAAATTTTTAATGTTATTTGATTGAAAGATTCGAGCATAATGTTTACTATGGAATGACGAACGGTGGCCCATCATCCTGTAAGCTAAAAGGAAATCTGAAATAAACATTGAATTGACGTAACTTAAGCATTTAAGACATTTCTACAATGGTGTTAATTTCTTGCTCTCTCTATTCCGGTGATTGCTGTTATAATCCTGAGTTTTCTTGTGGGTCTGGAAAAAGGAAATTAAAGTCTAAAATACATCGCGTGACCCGAAGCCTTCAAATGGCGTGTCACTGCGGTGTTCCCCCAATGCGCTGGGAGTACCTACTCTCTTGAGAACCATTCATTTATTTTTGCTATTCGACTTATCTAGCCGTGAAGTTAAATAGAAGTAATATTTTCCAAGGTATGAATTTTATTAACTTTAATTTTAATGTCGTTAAAAGTGTGAAACCCTAAGTCAACTGCTCATACATAAGTAGTTACACCATTTCTACTTTGATCTCATTCGTCATACACTCGGAAGAAAAAAGCCATGTAGAAATAATGGGCAAACCAAATAATAGCATGTAGTGATGCTGCCTTTATTTGAAATATATGTTTTTTGTGTTGTTTCGTGTGGAAAGCGGTACAAAGAGGCACTCTGACCTAAAGTTGACAACAGTATTGACAACAATCGTAGAGGTATTTCTTTTTGTGATCGTTTTGTTCAAAGCGCAATTGCCAAAACTCTCTTGCGTGAGCGAGACGTGCCAGTTTGTCAAACGTTGGGGGAAAAAGAAATGTCAAACAACAGCCGATTGGGGACTGACAATTTGACAAACCTATTGAATGAAATATTTCTCAAGGTAATGCTGACGGTGAAAACATGGACCTCCGTGTGTAAATTCTAGACTCGCATTATTCGCAGGTCTTATTTGACTAGCACTGGAAAAAAGCCTAATTTTAGAGTATGTTTAATTCGAAGCACAAGGACGTTTCCTTGATGGGTGGATATTAATTGGGTGGCAACTAATTAGTGAACTGAAAGTCACTGAGCTGTGAAGGATGCTCTGTTTAGGAACTAAACTCAATGCCAAGGATCCAGACAAGTGAAGAAATCCATGCAATAAATTACGAAGTGCACATTGAAGAGTTAAACTAAAAAGAACTGGTGTGGAAATGCAAGCCGTGTATAACGCGATTAATTAATGTATGAACTGATTGTAGCGCGTAACTTTATTGACTTGCAAAAAAATGTCAAAGCTATAATGCAAACTAAAAGAAAACAATGAAAAAAGTGGACACAAATAGTGTTCACTCAACTATCTAAGTTTTACGTTTTAAAAAAAATAAAAATTGCCTTGTTCTCAGAAAATAGAAAATTTCAAGAGTTGTTGAATATGGAGAAAGATAGAAGACGCCATAACGCGACGTACCGTAATGAGAACAGCGATACCTGCTACGTTTCTAAGTTGACTCTTACTATAAGTAAAAAATTGTACGGTAATAAGTCTGAAGCAGAAAATATGTATTTATATACAAAAGGATGATTATTCGAGAGCCTGGTAAAGGAAAACTTAAGAGATGAGTAGTAAATGCAGAAAATTACTTCAGATCTTTATTTCAATGAGGGTGAGGAGCGTCAGGTACGCGTTCAGCGCATCAGCAGCACCGACTGCATGGTGTGGTGTCTGGAAGTCGCAGGGTGAAGTCAAGCTGCGCTCAGCACGCAACGCTTGCGTCGCTTTAGTTTTCAAGTTGCTGCCGGACGCGAGCGTAAAATTAGTCAAGAGATGTAGCTAATTTTCGGGATTTCTTTCAGTTGTTCTTACACTCTTACGGTCAAGTAACTTCCTATACTGGTGCGTATCAACTGACTTATTTCATTCATATTGTGAGATTTTGAAAATTAGATAACATGATAAATTATTTTAAGCCTTCCTAACCACCGCTAATGTGTTCCACTCTATTTCAACACAAAAAAACTACCTAATGCTTAACTCAGGACCTCACATTTTCCCCGCGGTTCACTAATTCTCGCAGATTCATAAATAAGATTCGAGTAGATTCATAGGGGTAACAAGTCTCTCAGAGACGCGTGGATGTGGATTACGTGGCACGTGGGGGAGGCACATGGGGAAGTGGGCACATGGGGAAGTATTAGGAACGAGTCTCCCAGGCACATGGGGAGGCATGGGTAACTAATTCACAGAGACATGGGGAGGTGAAGTGAGGAGTCCCTCCCCTGTCCCAAGAGGCCCAGAGGACACTTGACTACGGAGTGCCCTACTTGAGCAGGGCAGCAGCAAGCAGAGAGCACCAACATCGCAGAGCTGCTGTGAGGAAGGCTAGATGTGTGCGAGGCAGTCATGAAGGCTTCTCCTTCAAGTGAGGCATCTTGACGTGAAAATATACGTGCCGTGCCGGGGCTTAGTTGGCAGAGCAGCACTTGAGAAACAACATGAAGATCTCTGTACGCCACACACTGCAGTCACCATACACAGCCGGAGCAGCGGCTGCAGCACCAGCAATGGCAGGTTGCCGGTACTTCTCAGTAACGACGGCGTCGTAGAGCGACAATGTACAAGTAGAGCACCTAGAGCAAGGGTTCCCAACCGGGAACCCTTGAGCAAGGGTTCCCCCTAGAGCTCGCACCCCGTGGGATTGCGGGAAAAGTCCACGTAAATAATGGGATATTGGCTATGTGTTTGCTTTTTTATTCAGAGTGTGCGAGGTTCGAATAGAATTTCTTTAGGGGTGCAGGACGAAAAAAACGTTGGGAGCCCCAGACATAAAGAGTGCGGCATGGGATGACAGAGCAAATAGTGCTTACTTCTATGAACAAAATGTTCCGTACATAAAGTTCGTGTAAATTTTATCAAGCGATGGATCTTAATAAGGCTTCAAGTCTCGCATCAATGTTTCTTTTAACGTGACACTTCGAAAATTACTCAAATTACTCGTAGCAAGTATTTATTATAGAATTTTCATTTTTCATCTTGGCAGTCGATTTACAGGAGTTAAGAAATATCTTATACTCACTAAAAAACACAAAGGCAGTTGGACATGATGTATCAGTCTTCAATAATAATGAAGGCATCTACGGATGCTTTATTTCCAATCAAGCCTGATACATATCACCTTGTACATTGGATTTTCAAATGCCTTATAACTAACGCCAGGACGCCATTACGCTTTCCCCCGGTCGAGACCGGTACCCATTTCAGACACCTGGGTAGAGTGGGGTATTGTGCTTGGAATTTTTCTCCTATACCCAACAGAGAAAATCGCCACTGCCAGCGCCGAGATTCGATCCCGGGTCTCCCGAACGGCGGCAGAACCCTCTAGCACATGGCTATGGCGGCAAGGTCATCGAGTTTATACCTATATTCTTATAGAGCAGTCATTATATTGTAGAACTTCCTTACACACTAAATACTCACCAATAGGGGTGCTGGGCCCCTCTCTCAAGTTGACGACGATTTCGTTGCCTCCTTCGACCACGAAGCGCGGGGGTGAGTTGCTTGCGCCCGTGCAAATCAAAGAACTAAACACGATGGCGGCGAGAAGCACCGTCGGTTTGACTTGCATTATCACTAGGGCTGGAGTTTTGCCTGGGTTAGGAGTTGAATATCGAGCACTGGGTGAAATCCAATTCCAGAATTTCAATTCGTGGATATTTTCAATTGCCAATTCGTAGTATTTATGTAGCAATGAATCGCGAGAACATTCTTGCAATTGCAGGGCTGCGGTGAAATTGGACCAGATAATTACAAAAACAGGGAGCTTTGTGAGAAAAGTTACAATGCTGTTAAGAAGAAGCTTTGCACTAATGTTCAAGTTCAAAAGTTGAAGTACACAGACAGAAGCAAGAACAGATATCATGGTAGAGAAGCAGCGCCGGCTTAGCGACAGCTGAGAGCTGTGAAGATGCTCGATAGCCGAGGATGAAGGTGCGCTCACAGCGCTCGATGACGCGTCACAAAACCTCTCAGGAAAGAAACGGAGATGGTGGACCTCGGGGAATGAGTCTCCTTCTTGAGAAGTAGTCCAGTTGGGTTGGGAAGCTGGGTCCTGAGACGCAACTCTAGGATGAATAGACGAACATAGATTTGAAATGTTTTCAGAAGGAATCGAATCGTGAATGGTGTGGGATTTAGGAAAGGAACGATCGTTTACTGTAGGTGAACGTTCAGAATGAAGGTAAAATGTAGTCTCAGCATTCGAACGTAAGGGAGAGCGAACACGGGAAAGACAAGGAGACAGACGGTTAGAAAAAAGCGATGAGCTGCTACCAGAATATGCAGAATATGACTGCGGTGAAGAAAAGCTTTCTCTTTCAAGAGAGGGTGGAGTATCAGCAGAAGCAAAAACGCCTCTTCTGAGAACTGGCTCACGAGCCTGAACAGAATTGGTGTGCGCATGACAGTGCAACACCTCACACGCCGCTCTGTCCTCATTATCTGTGACGCTTATTTGTCCACACGAATTTTGGCCATTAACGCTCCTTCTACGTTGTGCTGCTCTCAAGTAATTCCGCAAGGCTGGCTCTCCAGACTCGTGATCAACAGAGGGTGAAATAGTGCACAAATCGTGTGTTTCGTGAGCATTGAAGAAAGTTTCGCCTGAAACAGTCCCATGCTGCGAGGCGTCAGCACAGTTCGAAATACGTCTCAAGTTACAGTCTCTGTTCGTCTTTGTTTTGCAAGGGCGTGTGGCTGCTGCGTCACGGTCGGATAGTAATTGTTCTGGTACTCCATATTCGTAGAAATTTCCGGATCCAGCAGCTGAACACCTGATACGTCGAAGAAACTTTCCACGTTCCATTTCTGTTAAAAGAGTTCCGCTTCTCAGCGACCGAAGCTTCGATTTTTACGGAGGTCAAAATGCAGTGTTTTTAGTTTCCTCTCGCACCATGGCTTCTGAAATTGAATATCACTTCACACTAGGTATCAATAAATGCACCTAAATCACCTGTAAACACTACACTCTAATTCTTTTTAGATCACCTGGAAAAAACACAGAATGAATATTATACACGGAGAAAATATACCTTGAAAAGCTTCCTATCGATAGGCTTAAAAATATAGCGAACTAGATGAAACAGGATAAGTCTATTGCGAAATACTCTTTGTATAATAGAATTTGATGTATGCAAGTAAATGCTTGACTAGCAGGGTGCGTACAGGCTCTGAGGTTCAAAATTCCACTACTTTTTCATGACTTTTTATGCCAACCAAATCACATTTTCACTACCTCTCTCTGCCCAAAATAATGTCACACAAAGTTAAATTGCAGCACAATAAATGTATTTCAGTCATAAACTTCACAGAACATTCATCATTACTTGCAGGTCTTGTTTTCATAAATGTGTAAATGATCATCACAACACCAAACAGTCATGCTGGACAGTTCAATAGCATCTGCTATGCATTTGCCAGTGCATTAAGTTTGTCATTAATTTCCGCATTCAGCCCCTTGAGTTGTTCTTGCTTGTCTTTGGCTGATTTCCTCAATGCATTTGACTTTGCCAGTAGGCGCAAATCATTCTTGTCCTCTGCCTTCCGTGCAAAGCTGTCAACATCCTCCACCAGCGCTTGCAGACTCTCCTCCATCCTCTTCCGTTTTGTCTTCAGGTTCTCCACTTCATCCAGTTCTCTCTTCCTCTTCTCTCCCTTCTTCTGCTTCTCTGCCTCTTCCTTCTTTTGATCCAGGTAGTGTTGATAGCGCTGTCTGCCCTGTGAAGCTGAAAAGAGGAGTTTCTTGGAAATGTCAACCTTGGAGATACCTCCTACATGTTTGATGTGGTCCATGACCACTCTCTGCGCCACGATGGTGTTCTCACCCATGTTGACTTCCATGAGCTGCTTGCTCACAGAAAAGCCCCTTTCCACTGAAGCCTGGCCATGTGACAGGACCAGTAGCATCTTCACAACCAGCCACAGTTTCTTGAGGGAGGATGTGGCCAGCTGGCTGCTCCAGAAGACATCTAGCCAATCAGTGTCTTGCTGAAAACTGTTGAAAGTGCTGATCTTCCTCTGTGCCTCATCAAAGAACTCTGAAAACTGGCTCATCACCTCATCGATGTCACCCTGTGGTAGCCTCTTAGCATCGCTGAGCAGCTGCAAAGACAGTTTTTCAGCATGGACTTGGTCTTCTCTCTCTTTGTGCGATCCACAAAGACACTTGGCACCAGCCAGCCCATGTTTCGGGCCAACCCGAACTTCAAAGGTGACTTCTCAACAATCTTCTTGATGACAGCAACAAGAAAATTCTTCACATCATCCCATTGTTGAAAGTCTTTGTCTCGCAACCACAAGTTGTTGAAAGAACAACTGCCTGGCATGACGATAATTCCTCAGCTCAGTCTCGGCACCGTAACTCTAGTCACACACACACGGGATGGTCAAGACCGATGATAAAAACTCAGCTCGAAAATGTTCAACAGTGGCGACAGGTCAACAATGGTCCGAGCGAGCGCGTGTCTTCAGTCACACTGAGCGCGTTTGGTTTCACGTGACGCCTGAGAACCAATCAAAATCGCGGACACTAAAGACGTAGCTGTATCCACCAATCAGAGCCCAAGTAACACTCGAAGGTTACTGACAACGCTTCGCTCAACGCGGACCAAACGGAACGAAAATTTTCAACAGTAAAATTTTCTTTTCACGAAAATCCTAAAATTTCATGACTTTCAATGACCATTTTTAAAATTCCACTACTTTCGAGGCCTTGAATTTTATTTTCGAAATTCAACTACTTTCCATGCTTCTCCATGCCTGTACGCACCCTGGACTAGAGGGCGAGGAAGAGAATATCTACACAGAGATTAAGACATAGGTGACCTCCGCGAAAGCGAAGCATTGCTGTACGAATAAAGTAAAGTACTCGCGCTTTGATAACCACCCAAAAATAAAAGAGAAGAAAAGAGTGAGAAGTATGATTGTGCCTTGGTAAGAGACCATTAGACCGTCATGAGTGAGATAAAAGTTAAAAATCAAGCCCTGCGTCGTGCTGCAACTGCGCCCAGAACAACATCTCTCACGCATCGGAGCTGCTGCTCCATTGCAACGCAGAGCACCTCCCAGCCCTGCCGCCACCGCGCTGAGCAGCCACACGAACTCAGTCGGACGTTCCCCAGCACCGAATGAGGGCAACACAGTGTCTCGAAAAAGGAATCCTAACTTGATACGTTATTAACATTGCATCAAAGCCAGATATTTTGCCTCCGCTTGTTGCATTTCTCACCACACCCTTCGGGTATCACACTGCAGCTGAGTGTGTACACTAGGCGAAAGTTAGGTCACTTCTGCACGACGTGTAATTTGGTAGCAATGAAGGCTCTGACTCTCAACTGTACTAGGTACTGCTAGTGCTACTGCCACCAGTACTACGTAGTGCTAGTGCCACTGCCATTGGCAGTACGTACTGCTAGTGCCACTGCCACCAGCACCACATACTGCTAGTGTTACAGCCACCAGCACTACGTTCCGCTAGTGCTACTGCTACTCCCACCAGCACCACGTTCCGCTAGTGCTACTGCTACTCCCACCAGCACCACGTTCCGCTAGTGCTACTGCTACTCCCACCAGCACTACGTTCCGCTAGTGCTACTGCTACTCCCACCAGCACTACGTTCCGCTAGTGCTACTGCTACTCCCACCAGCACCACGTTCCGCTAGTGCTACTGCTACTCCCACCAGCACTACTTTCCGCTAGTGCTACTGCTACTCCCACCAGCACTACGTTCCGCTAGTGCTACTGCGACTCCCACCAGCACCACGTTCCGCTAATGCTACTGCTACTCCCACCAGCACCACGTTCCGCTAGTGCTACTGCTACTCCCACCAGCACTACGTTCCGCTAGTGCTACTGCTACTCCCACCAGCACTACGTTCCGCTAGTGCTACTGCTACTCCCACCAGCACTACGTTCCGCTAGTGCTACTGCTACTCCCACCAGCACCACATTCCGCTAGTGCTAGTGCTACTCCCACCAGCACTACGTTCCGCTAGTGCTACTGCTACTCCCACCAGCACTACGCTCCGCTAATGCTACTGCTACTCCCACCAGCACTACCTTCCGCTAGTGCTACTGCTACTCCCACCAGCACCACGTTCCGCTAGTGCTACTGCTACTCCCACCAGCACTACTTTCCGCTAGTGCTACTGCTACTCCCACCAGCACTACGTTCCGCTAGTGCTACTGCTACTCCCACCAGCACCACGTTCCGCTAATGCTACTGCTACTCCCACCAGCACTACGTTCCGCTAGTGCTACTGCTACTCCCACCAGTACCACGTTCCGCTAGTGCTACTGCTACTCCCACCAGCACCACGTTCCGCTAGTGCTACTGCTACTCCCACCAGCACTACTTTCCGCTAGAACTACTGCTACTCCCACCAGCACTACGTTCCGCTAGTGCTATACTGCTACTCCCACCATCACTACGTTCCGCTAGTGCTACTGCTACTCCCATCAGCACTACGTTCCGCTAGTGCTACTGCTACTCCCACCAGCACTACGTTCCGCTAGTGCTACTGCTACTCCCACCAGCAGCACGTTCCGCTAGTGCTACTGCTACTCCCACCAGCACTACTTTCCGCTAGAACTACTGCTACTCCCACCAGCACTACGTTCCGCTAGTGCTATACTGCTACTCCCACCAGCACTACTTTCCGCTAGTACTACTGCTACTCCCACCAGCACTTCGTGCCGCTAGTGCTATACTGCTACTCCCACCAGCCCTGTGTGCTGTCAGTTTTAATGCTACTTCTCCCACCAGGACTATGTGTAGTCAGTAATACTGCTACTACTACCAATAGTGTGCCCTCAGTACAAAGGTCACAACGACCACCAGGACTGCGCTGTCACTACCAATTCTACTACCAACACAACGGCTGAAGCTGTAATTTTTGGCACTGCACAGTGCACAGTGCACAGCTCGTGTGTCTCTTATAACCAAAATTCAAGGAGGATTGATTTTTGCGAGAAGTTTATTGCACTTCGGCCAACATAGGTACGAGATTTTTTTGTGAAACAGAAAAATATTGTAACCCTATGTACATTCTCGCGAATGTAGGGTTACGCAAGCACGGAAGCACAATGGGCTACACATGGGAACGTGGGCTGTAAGTAAGAGAAAGAGTAACACAAGAGTTTGTGAAGGAAGACAGAACATGCACACCTCGTGTGCTGGTGTCGCTAGCGGAGGCCTTCACATTTTTCGTAGTGAAGTTATTGATTGTGTTGAAATTGATATTATTTAGTCCCTAAGTGATATGTAAAATGGTTTAGAGCAAGAAGCGTATCACAGTAAGTGTTTAATAACTTGAATACCTTTCAAGGCTGCTATCAAAATACGTAACAAACCACCCACAACGAACCATTCAGTGTACATCTGGAAACCATTTTAGTTAATTAAAAAATTCTGCGTGTCACAAATCACGCTGGCTTTCTAAACGAACAATTCTCATTTCACTTAGATATTAAATGCCTTTCTTCCATTTAATAGAATGCCATAATAGTGGTAAGTTTAAAAATTTATTTCTATATATCGCTTGAAATTCGAAGAAAATTCACCGTTTTTTTACAATTGAAATGAAGAAGCCAAACAAAACAGTCATGAAATTTTCTGTAATGTTTATTTTGAGATTCATTCAAACAGTACAAAACAGAATTATCTTTCCCAACAATTATTATAATTTATTTCAAATCTAGCATACTAATAAATTTAACGTGCAATAATCCCCCTCCAACATGAACGTATTCGTTTGCCAATTTCTTCGCACGTTCTGGCACGTCCAGATTACAACCACTTCATCCATCTCCGCAGTAAGTATAACAGAGCGCAGCTTTCACGTACTTGGACTAACCAAGTACCCCCTTAGTTGTTGTTGTTGTTTTGCCTCGACGGCCGCTCGAAGGGGTCCGCCGCTCCTCCTTAGTCATTGAGTGCGGTGTGGAGATGGCTTTGGGATGGCAAAAAGCAATAATCACTCACCGAATAATTTTTGTAAGCCTAAAGTTCTGACTGATTTGTAAGAATATTCAATTTCTCAGTGTTTCTAGTCTTGTTTTTCTTGGAACCGCAGATTGGCGGTAACTTTTAAATCATATCATCAGTGGATTATCAGTGAGTTGAACAGAGGTACGTAAAAAACTGGCTCAAAAACTCAATCTTTCGTCTGAATATACATATAATCTTGCTTGGCGGTATACTGATGCAATTTTGAAAAACATGGAAAATATATAACACAAATTGATTTATTTTGCACACTTGCTGTCAAATTTGAAAAATTCTTGCCACAGAAGTACATAATTTTTTTTCACTTCTGTAAGTTAATAATTTTCTCATTTCCTTTGCAATTATTATTTTTCAGGAATTAAATCAGTCACTGATGTGAAAGTCAATCGTTAAAAAATATTTCAACTGCAGGTTCCCAGCTTCTGCTAGCAGTGGTGGTGTCTTTGCAGTTGGTTAATGTGGAGCGGGACGTTGAAAATATTTGATGTAGTTGCTGGTCGGGTGAATCCACCTGACAATTGAGTGAGTTTGCAGGCCAATACTTTTTACAAAAAAATATAGTTTAGTAAAATCCTCAGGGGCAAGTAGCACAGTCAAACCACTTCTGTCTTTTAGACTCTTCTTCCGGTATTCCGAATTGTCTGACACTTGGTTGCTTCACTGCAAATGTTTTTACTGTTTACGATACTGCGCATTTTGTGCCTGTTGATTCATTAGGCGCAAGAACTTAGAAAAAACAAAGTTAAGCATAGTGGGGAGTGTAAAATATTCAGTGCACAACAGAACCAAAATATGGAATTTAAATCAACATTAGTTGCAGGAAAAATGTAAAAAGACACCTTAGAAGTCTCTGATGGCAACATCTTCACGACAGAGATACAAGAAGTCGGCTGACCCAGATGACCAATAACACTACCACCAGCGACAACGTTTGGATTGAGCTAGTCTGGCCTTTGATAGTCCTTTGATACTACACGGTAGCCCACAAGTAAGTTCCCTTTTTAAAATTAATATAGCTATCAAAATAAAAATGGTTAATAGATTTGATTAATTCAGAATGAAAGAAGAAATTTCAAAGCATAGTGGACGTTTTGGGCCAATCATCAACACTTGCTGCAACAATCTGAAGTGAAGCATGAGTTCGTATGATCACAACGTTGTCTGTCTGCTGTTGTCCCAGCTTCTCTATATTTCAATACCAGTTTTTTACGCAGTACTTCAAAGGACTTCTTTCAATACCATCAATATTCCTGTAATTCCTCTGAACGGCAGTAGCCGAACAATTACATGGGAAGTAAAGTTCCACTATTTGTGCTCGTTGTTCCATCGCGATTGATTTTGAGAGGTGGATTTTATGAATTTTTTGTGCATTATGTAGTGATTGTCAGTAGACTTGATACGCTGGTGTGAACCTTTGAAATCTTTTCATTCATTCTGAATTACTCGAATCTCTTTATCATTTGTAGTTTTATAGCTATAATCTTTAAAAAGATACCTCACTTATTGGTCACCCTTTCCATAGGTTCTCCGCTTAACCTTCGTTTCACTAAGTTAAGCAAATATCCCATCGAAAATCAATGAAGATTGAAAACATGTACGCAAAAAAACACCATAAATCCAAGCACGAAGTTTGTGGCGGAATGTTACGCTGGCAGAAAAACACTAGCTTCTCACTGGAAAAAAAATTGAAGGAGAATTGCGAATAAATTATGAAATCACTCGGGCAGATGTCGGTTGCAAGCTGCGCTGGTTTCCTGCACGGGACAAAAACGGGGAATCAGAAGGAAAAAGCCTACCTAATTGAAAATCCATATCGATAACAGACCTCTGTAAAAAATGTAACGGACATTTTGTTGTGCTAGCTAAGATTTCCCGCGAGGTGCGCCACTTCTCCCAGCCAACCTGACCAGGACAGACACTACAGCAACGCTCGGTGATTGTAGCTCAGGTGTGGTGCATATCACCGGTCAGCTCTAAATCCTCAAGTTGCCTAGAAACACGTACCCCATAGGGAGCCTCGTAGCCTTAGGCAGTGGCATAAGAGATATAGAAATGTGAACATCTTTAAATGAATACCAATAATTGAAGCAAACTCGAGGTATGTGTGGTACGCGTCAGAATCGTATAAACAAAGGGGATTTTTCAGATTAAATTATTTTGTTTAAACTTTCATAACCACAAGAAAGATATTCCAAAGAAAGGAAGAAGAAAGGCACAATGTAATGTGGACTTGAGGAACGGGGAATTTATGCACAAAAGTGCGTTCCCACACAAAACCCCTTGCGCATAGGAACAATAAGTAGCGAAAAAAGTTTATGAAATACGATAAAAGTTGAAGAAGAGAGTGAAAAACGCTGAAAAAACCGGCCAGTAATGAACTGAAAAAATGTGGTACGTAACAAAACAAGAATACTATTCCATTTCAAGAAGAGGATGGCCTACCTAACTCTCAGCTTGGTACCTCACATTTTCCCGGCAGCCCTAATTTCCTTCGATACAATAGTTGTACCGCCCCATGGGGTAATGGATTCAAAATAGAAACACAAATGGGGGCTGGTTTAGGACGTGAGAACATGAAGACCCCACAGCACTTTGTGACGGGTGCTGTCGGCCCTGCAGTTGGGCGTGCGGGCCACCGGACGCCAGGTGACGAGAACAGACACCGTCATTCACGACTAGGTCCAACGAACGCGCTACTTCAGTGCAGCAGCCATGGTAACAGAAATGGTACTGAACAGTAACCGAGTACAAAGTCTAACTACTGCACAGTAATGGTGACACTATAGTGAGTACCGTGTCCAGTGGTGCACAGTTGAATTGATACACTGAACCATTTCCAGTGGGGGTTCTCTATAGCATAATCAGTCGATTGCATTGTTTGTCATATTCTATGGAATCACGTACTTCTTATAAACACAACCGAGAGCGCAGGGCAGCAACACCACTCCGCTCCACACGCGGGGCAGGACGGTGCTACTGAGACACACACACACACCACTACGCGCTGACCGCAACTGAGCAGAAGAGAATTGTCACAGAAATTACGGCCGCACGCAGATAACTTCCCGACAGTGTGCTCACACGGTAACTTCTCATCCCGGCCGCTGTTACGCACGCGTGTTATTGAGGTGACTTGCGGCCAGGGTGGGAATGCGTTCTTTCCCTGACACGCGCACGTCTGTTGGTGGAGCTCGAGGGAGGAGCTCGAATGGTCGGTCGTTTCAAGTGAAGGGACAGCGTTGTGACGCGGTCTTTTGTCCGTGGTGTACACCAGCCTCGGCACGGCGGCGTAGTTCGTTGTAGGTAGATGAGTGAGAGGACATCTTCAGGTATCGTAGTTTACATTCCGCAGGTAAGTATAGCTCCAATCATTTCAGCATCGTACAGTGGACAAAATTTTTAGACATATTGTGAACTACATGCTTGACGAATTTGGAGCGAGTCTTTTCTACACCGAGGAATTTTTTTTCATGAGATGATAATTCTGAAGCAAACGAAGCGAAGGCTGCCGTCAGCTGGAGACAGCGGCGATGCCCAGCGCTGCTCCCCGCCGCCTACTTCAGCATAACGTTGCAATGGAGGCTGGTGGGCAGCGAGCGCAGCGTGCGGGTGTGCCGCCTGTGCCGTGTAAGTGAAAATGTAATGAATACAATTAACATTTGAATTATAACTGGATAAATTGGACGGACATAAACTGTTACTTTGATAAAAGGAACCATTCAAGTATGCACTGAGGAGATGCAGTGACAGCACAACTGGCACAAGAGACACTGACAGCACACCTGGCACAAAAAAGACACTGACAGCACACCTGGCACAAAAAAGACACTGACAGCACACTTGGCACAAAAGAGACACTGACAGCACACCTGGCACAGAAAAGACACTGACAGCACAACTGACACAAAAGAGACACTGACAGCACAGCTGATACAAAAGACACACTGACAGCACACCTGGCACAAAAGAGACACTGACAGCACAGCTGATACAAAAGACACACTGACAGCACACCTGGCACAAAAAAGACACTGACAGCACAGCTGGCACAAAAGAGACACTGACAGCACAGCTGATACAAAAGACACACTGACAGCACAGCTGACACAAAAGACACACTGACAGCACAGCTGGCACAAAAAAGACACTGACAGCACAGCTGGCACAAAAGACACACTGACAGCACACCTGGCCCAAAAAAGACACTGACAGCACAACTGACACAAAAGAGACACTGACAGCACAGCTGATACAAAAGACACACTGACAGCACACCTGGCACAAAAAAGACACTGACAGCACAGCTGGCACAAAAGAGACACTGACAGCACAGCTGATACAAAAGACACACTGACAGCACAGCTGACACAAAAGACACACTGACAGCACAGCTGGCACAAAAAAGACACTGACAGCACAGCTGGCACAAAAGACACACTGACAGCACACCTGGCACAAAAAAGACACTGACAGCACAGCTGGCACAAAAGACACACTGACAGCACAACTGGCACAAAAAAGACACTGACAGCACAGCTGGCACAAAAGACACACTGACAGCACAGCTGGCACATAAAAGACACTGACAGCACAGCTGGCACAAAAGACACACCGACAGCACAGCTGGCACAAAAGACACACTGACAGCACACCTGGCACAAAAAAGACACTGACAGCACAGCTGGCACAAAAGACACACTGACAGCACAGCTGGCACATAAAAGACACTGACAGCACAGCTGGCACAGAAGACACACTGACAGCACAGCTGGCACAAAAAAGACACTGACAGCACAGCTGACACAAAAGACACACTGACAGCACAGCTGGCACAAAAGACACACTGACAGCACAGCTGGCACAAAAAAGACACTGACAGCACAGCTGGCACATAAAAGACACTGACAGCACAGCTGGCACAAAAGACACACTGACAGCACAGCTGGCACATAAAAGACACTGACCGCACAGCTGGCACAGAAGACACACTGACAGCACAGCTGGCACAAAAAAGACACTGACAGCACAACTGACACAAAAGAGACACTGATAGCACAACTGATACAAAAGACACACTGACAGCACAGCTAACACAAAAGACACACTGACAGCACACCTGGCACAAAAAAGACACTGACAGCACAGCTGGCACAAAAGACACACTGACAGCACAGCTGGCACAAAAGACACACTGACAGCACACCTGGCACAAAAAAGACACTGACAGCACACCTGGCACAAAAAAGACACTGACAGCACAGCTGGCACAAAAGACACACTGACAGCACACCTGGCACAAAAAAGACACTGACAGCACAGCAGGCACAAAAAAGACACTGACAGCACAGCTGGCACAAAAGAGACACTGACAGCACAGCTGACACAAAAGACACACTGACAGCACACCTGGCACAAAAAAGACACTGACAGCACAACTGGCACAAAAGACACACTGACAACACAGCTGGCACAAAAGAGACACTGACAGCACAACTGGCACAAAAGACACACTGACAGCACACCTGGCACAAAAAAGACACTGACAGCACAACTGGCACAAAAGACACACTGACAACACAGCTGGCACAAAAGAGACACTGACAGCACAACTGGCACAAAAGACACACTGACAGCACACCTGGCACAAAAAAGACACTGACAGCACAACTGGCACAAAAGACACACTGACAACACAGCTGGCGCAAAAGACACACTGACTGCACAGCTGGCACAAAAGACATACTGACAGCACAGCTGGCACAAAAGAGACACTGACAGCACAACTGGCACAAAAGACACACTGACAGCACAACTGGCACAAAAGACACACTGACAGCACAGCTGGCACAAAAGACACACTGACTGCACAGCTGGCACAAAAGACACACTGACAGCGCAGCTGGCACAAAAGAGACACTGACAGCACAGCTGGCACAAAAGACACACTGATTGCACAGCTGGCACAAAAGACACACTGACAGCACAGCTGGCACAAAAGAGACACTGACAGCACAACTGGCACAAAAGACACACTGACAGCACAACTGACACAAAAGACACACTGACAGCACAGCTGGCACAAAAGACACACTGACTGCACAGCTGGCACAAAAGACACACTGACAGCGCAGCTGGCACAAAAGAGACACTGACAGCACAGCTGGCACAAAAGACACACTGACAGCACAGCTGGCACAAAAAGACACACTGACAGCACAACTGGCACCAGTCTACTACGCACACCACACGTCAGACGCTGCCGTGCTGCCCTCGCTGTCAGCTCACCACCTTACACCCGGCATGCTGGCGTCAGCAGAGCTGTTCACTGCACACACCGGTGAACTGAACACTGTGTTCAGCAGAGCTGTTCACTGCACACACCGGTGAACTGAACACTGTGTTCAGCAGAGCTGTTCACTGCACACACCGGTGAACTGAACACTGTGTTCAACAGAGCTGTTCACTGCACACACCGGTGAACTGAACACTGTGTTCAGCAGAGCTGTTCACTGCACACACCGGTGAACTGAACACTGTGTTCAGCAGAACTGTTCACTGCACACACCGGTGAACTGAACACTGTGTTCAGCAGAAGCAGAGCCACTGGAGGCCGCCACCTGGAAAAAAGAGGAGACATTTCAGATCTAGGCTCGGCTCTATCAGAGCTGTAAATAATAGCATGAACACACAAACAGCAATGTGTCTAAATAGATGTTCACTTTGCTTAAATCGAAAATTCACTAAAAATTAAAAAAAAACAAGAAAATGCTAATAAAATTAGTCATTTTATAAAAAAAAAAGTCGAAAACGTTTCGGAGACCAGCTCCATCATCAGTTCTATAAAATACAAAGTATATACAATCCAACGTAAGCATTGATCCAGTTATATACAAACAACAACTATGTATTCACTTTTTGAAGGGGGTGCGAGCTAAGCGTGTTGTTTAAAAATAGTTTTTACCAAAAAATATGCATAGATTCTTAGAATTCCATTCTAAGGTCAAAATCATGGAAAAGCCGTCAATTATTTTAAAATCACTATCACAAATAATTGCACTACGCTTCTCGGCACGGCAGCCTACTGCTGAATGAGGAGGATGAGCCAACAGGTTATTAGTACGAAAACTCCCGCGATGCTATGCCACTCTTGCGTGAATATTGCGGGTGCAGGTAATATTACCGGTGTACGCAGTGTTATGCGCACTGCGCACAACAATATTTATAAACAACAGAAGAGCGCATGAGCCTGGGAATTGAGTCCTTGTACAGTAAAAATAACTGATTAGCAAGCTTAGCAAGCTACTGACTAGCAAGCTTTACTAATCAGCATGACAAACTTACTCCCGGAAAATGCTTACTGAATCAAGACTTTAATTCATGGGCTAGTTTTTCAGATGAAGAACCGGAATGGGGTAATAGGGTAGTCCCCACTCCAACTCTGCAGTCCAACCCGCCACCCCTCTATTTCAACTCCCCAGAACAACAGCGGGCACAAACTCTCGCACTGTTCGTGTACGTCTTCCACAATGAATTACGATGGCACATTCTCAATCTCCGAGCTGTAAATTACACCAGCACATACTCTCCGAGCTGTAAATTACACCAGCACATACTCTCCGAGCTGTAAATTACACCAGCACATACTTTCCGAGCTGTAAATTACACCAGCACATACTCTCCGAGCTGTAAATTACACCAGCACATACTCTCCGAGCTGTAAATTACACCAGCACATACTCTCCGAGCTGTAAATTACACCAGCACATACTCTCCGAGCTGTAAATTACACCAGCACATACTCTCCGAGCTGTAAATTACACCAGCACATACTCTCCGAGCTGTAAATTACACCACCGCATACTCTCCGAGCTGTAAATTACACCAGCACATACTCTCCGAGCTGTAAATTACACCAGCGCATACTCTCCGAGCTGTAAATTACACCAGCACATACTCTCCGAGCTGGAAATTACACCAGCGCATACTCTCCGAGCTGTAAATTACACCAGCGCATACTCTCCGAGCTGTAAATTACACCAGCGCATACTCTCCGAGCTGTAAATTAAACTAGTACATACTCTCCAACTGTAAATGCATTTCTCAACTATGAGCATACAAAAAAGTCCGATAAAAGCACTCTGATTCTTTAAAAGTTATCAAAATAAAGCTTTGAAGAGTCACTGCCGCTTATATTTTGTTCATAAAATTTAGAGGAAAGAAATATGCCAATACAGAACTTGAAAGTTGGCGAGAAAATTAAATCAGGTAAATATACTAGAGGGAATAAACTCAAATGGAAACATGCTGAACGCCAGCCCACCTCCTTGGAAGGAACAGAACAGGATTGAACCATAGATGATACTTTGTGTCTGTGAATCGGAATATTGTCTATCTGATGTGATTGGAGGTGAGCTTGAGGCCAAGATGGCGAAATTTATACTTAAAATGACATGATAACTTTATATAGAATGGTTTGTAACATGGCTAAGCTGAAGAGATAGCCAGGACCCACCAGTACGAGAAGAAATTTTTCACATCCGGCCACTCGGGTGTGCGGGTGAGCGTTCGTCTCACCTCAGTGTGGCGGCATCACATCGGCCACTCGAGTTCTCATAAATTAGGTTGCTTCAAGAGTTTGCAGTACGATTATTCCTTCGAAATAATTGTTCTATTTTGATTGAATTTCTATATTGAATTCCATCAATTCCTCACCCCATTTCTATCCAGGTCTACGTGTTGATACATCACTACTAGAGTTGTGCTTCGTTTTAACTTTGTCAATAAATCAGACTCAACGAACAAAGAAGGGCTTCGGACAGAAATGAAGTTTTGCCAACGGCTGCATAACTGGGATTGGCAACGGAACCGATCATCAACGTATTTTCTGAAGAGTTTCTTGGCAAAGTACTGGAGAAAATTGTTGGCACTAAAATACTTCAGTAAACCATTAAGTTCATGGCAATTATTCTGCTAACTGATAGATCATTTAAATGCTCAATTTATGTAACGCTTGACGAGACCTGTCGTGTAGGATGAAACTGAACTGTAGAACTTCATACGAAAATATATGAGTTGTGTATTTGTGTATGAATGATCAAAAATTACGTGCAATATTTGTAAAAGTGTGTACATTCCTTATATATGTCTCTCAGCCTTAAAAATTATGTTTTTTTTCTCATATATCCACGACAAAATTACATAAGCGCAGCTGTTAGGTGGAGCTGTGCAGAGTTTGGAAAAAAGTTAGGGCTAAGGTATTTTTCACGTCATAATACCCAGTTTCGCGCGTTTCACCGTTTTTTTGGTGAACTTTGCCGCGATTTTGTTGTAACTGACGATTTTTGAAGATCTCATGTAATATGGGATCAACATGAAAAATTGTACGAAGCAGCTTTATCTAAAGTAACTCTTATGCTCCAATCATAAATTAACGCAACACCACACACTGAACACAACACCACACACTGAACACAACGCCACACACTGAACACAACACCACACACTAAACACAACACCACACACTGAACACAACACCAAACACTGAACACAACACCACACACTAAACACAACACCACACACTGAACACAACACCAAACACTGAACACAACACCACACACTGAACACAACGCCACACACTGAACACAACACCACACACTGAACACAACGCCACACACTGAACACAACACCACACACTGAACACAACACCACACACTGAACACAACACCACTCACAACACCACACACAACACAACACCACACACTGAACACAATACACACAACACAACACAACACCACACACAACACAACACCACACACAACACAACACCACACACTGAACACAACACAACACAACACCACACACTGAACAAAACACCACGCACTGAACAAAACACCACACACTGAACAAAACACCACACACTGAACACAACGCCACACATTGAACACAACACCGCACACTGAACACAACACCACACACTGAACACAACGCCACACACTGAACACAACACCACACACTGAACACAACGCCACACACTGAACACAACGCCACACACTGAACACAACACCACACACTGAACACAACACCACACACAGAACACAACACCACTCACAACACAACACCACACACAACACAACACCACACACTGAACACAACACACACAACACAACACAACACCACACACAACACAACACCACACACAACACAACACCACACACAACACAACACCACACACAACACAACACCACACATTGAACACAACACCACACACAACACAACACCACACACTGAACACAACACACACAACACAACACAACACCACACACAACACAACACCACACACAACACAACACCACACACTGAACACCACACCACACACAACACAACACCACACACTGAACACAACGCCACACACAACACAACACCACACACAACACAACACCATACACAACACAACACAATACCACACACAACACAACACCACACACAACACAACACCACACACAACACAACACCACACACAACACAACACCACACACACAACACCACACACAACACAACACAACACCACACACACAACACAACACCACACACAACACAACACCACACCACACACTGAACACAACACCACACACAACACAACACCACACACAACACAACACAACACCACACACAACACAACACAACACCACACACACAACACAACACCACACACACAACACAACACCACACACAACACAACACCACACACAACACAACACCACACACAACACCACACACATAACACAACACAACACCACACACACAACACAACACAACACAACACCACACACAACACCACACACACAACACCACACACAACACCACACACACAACACCACGCACACAACACCACGCACACAACACAACACAACACCACATACACAACACAACACCACACACACAACACAACACCACACACAACACAACACCACACACAACACAACACCACACACAACACAACACCACACACAACACCACACACACAACACCACACACACAACACAACACAACACCACATACACAACACAACACAACATCACACACACAACACAACACCACACACAACACAACACCACACACAACACAACACCACACACAACACCACACACACAACACAACAAAACACCACACACACAACACAACACCACACACAACACAACACCACACACAACACAACACCACACACAACACAACACCACACACAACACAACACCACACACAACACAACACCACACACAACACCACACACACAACACAACACCACACACAACACCACACACACAACACAACACAACACCACACACACAACACAACACCACACACAACACAACACCACACACAACACAACACCACACACAACTCAACACCACACAAAACACAACACAACACACAACACAACACAACACCACACACACAACACAACACCACACACAACACAACACCACACACACAACACAACACCACACACAACACAAAACCACACGCAACACAACACCACAACCACACCAAGGCCCTCTCTCAGAGCAGCAGCGCAGGATGCAGTAAGCGAGCGTACCGACCGCGAAGACAGCGATTTTCCCGCGACAATTTTGGTGGCTGATTGTGTGAAATTCTGAAGGGGAAAGTTGCGCTATAGGGCTGTGGAGTTACGCTATGTTTTAGAGAAATGTTGTAAAACAGGGCTGTGGAGTTACGCTATGTTTTAGAGAAATGTTGTAATACAGGGCTGTGGAGTTACGCTATATTTTACAGGGAAGTGTTGCGCTACGGGGCTGTGGAGTTACGCTATGTTTTAGAGAAATGTTGTAATACAGGGCTGTGGAGTTACGCTATGCTTGACAGGGAAGTGTTGAGCTACAGGGCTATGGAGTTACGCTATGCTTTACAGGGAAGTGTTGCGCTGCAGGGCTATGAAGTTACGCTATGTTTTACAGGGAAGTGTTGCGCTACAGGGCTATGGATTTACGCTATGCTCTACAGGGAAGTGTTGCGCTACGGGGCTATGGAGTTACGCTATGCTCTACAGGGAAGTGTTGCGCTACGGGGCTGTGGAGTTACGCTATGTTTTACAGGGAAGTGTTGCGCTGCAGGGCTGTGGAGTTACGCTATGTTTTACAGGGAAGTGTTGCGCTACGGGGCTGTGGAGATACGCTATGTTTTACAGGGAAGTGTTGCGCTACGGGGCTGTGGAGTTACGCTATGTTTTACAGGGAAGTGTTGCGCTGCAGGGATGTGGAGTTACGCTATGTTTTACAGGGAAGTGTTGCGCTGCAGGGATGTGGAGTTACGCTATGTTTTACAGGGAAGTGTTGCGCTACGGGGCTGTGGAGTTACGCTATGTTTTACAGGGAAGTGTTGCGCTACGGGGCTGTGTAGTTATGCTATGTTTTACAGGGAAGTGTTGCGCTGCAGGGATGTGAAGTTACGCTATGTTTTACAGGGAAGTGTTGCGCTACGGGGCTGTGGAGTTACGCTATGTTTTACAGGGAAGTGTTGCGCTACGGGGCTGTGGAGTTACGCTATGTTTTACAGGGAAGTGTTGCGCTGCAGGGCTGTGGAGTTACGCTATGTTTTACAGGGAAGTGTTGCGCTACGGGGCTGTGGAGTTACGCTATGTTTTACAGGGAAGTATTGCGCTACGGGGCTGTGGAGTTACGCTATGTTTTACAGGGAAGTGTTGCGCTGCAGGGATGTGGAGTTGCGCTATGTTTTACAGGGAAGTGTTGCGCTACGGGGCTGTGGAGTTACGCTATGTTTTACAGGGAAGTGTTGCGCTACGGGGCTGTGGAGTTACGCCACATTACAGAGATCTACTCAAAAATGGTTGCAAAACTCAACTCTCAGAAAATATTTTAGGTTTAAAATCAACCCAAGTTATTACATTCTGCTCTGCCTATTTTGAACTGGCAAGCATTAATAACCATTAATATAGCCTGGGCTTCCAAAATCAAGACAAAAGTGGAACATAGAGAGGAAAGATGAAGACACCATGTAATAGAACTAGGGAATGGTGGAATCTACGCACAAGGAGTGTGCATAGATTCCACCTGTTAGATGAGAAGAAAGACGCAGTGAGAAGGAAGTTTGTAAACGTAGACAAGAGTTTAAAGAAAGTAATTGAGCTGAAAACATAACAGCTGTAAATCTAAAAATGAGGTAACATTTGACAAAATAAAAACCCATTCTATATCAGGAAAAAGAAGATCTTCTCATCTTATAGCTCGGGACATCACATTTCTCCCCAGGAGCGATTATTCCCGTAAATTAAATAATTGTATCCCTCTGAGGGGTCCTTGTTTTTGAAACTCGACCAACACTTGATGTGAGTGTGCACTATTTTACGTTGAACACGGGCAGGAATACTAGGAGAGCTTTGTTTAATACGTCCAAATTAGTTAGATAATTCAGTTCATTGAACCGTAACTGAGTTAATAACTTACAGCTGTACAGTCAAATTGAATGTCATTCTATCATTGCGTGTCGATGATATTTCATAGTACAAATTTCTTCACTTCACTAACATTTTGCCTGGCACCAAATTTCTTCTCTTCAGAAACATCATATTGCCCTGCATCAAATTGCTTCACATCATTAACATAACATTCTATAGCATCAAATTTCTTCACTTCACCATCATCATATTGCATACCATCAAACATTTCCATTTGCCCCACATTATACTGCACGGCATCATATCATATGCATCACTAAATAAGAGATACACAACAACAAAGAGCACCAAACTTCCGCCTCGGTGAAAAGAAAGAACGAACTGTGAAACCAAGGGACTAAGTATATGTGAAATTTAGTATGATTATTAATTTTCCTCATTAGCACACAGTACAAAATTATGTGTGGTACACACAGTAAGTTCTGCACAGTGAAACGAAAAGCAATGAGTTGCAAATTCCAACAGCACACAGTATACAACACAGCGCGTCGGAGAGCACAAAATTGTGCAGAAGTTTGACTTGTGCCACCACACTTCCGTGAGACTCGTGAGCGGCGACAGCGTTGTTGTCCCTCTCTGTACCAGCTGCCGGCACACCAGCTGCAGGCACACTAGCTGCTGGCACACTAGCTGCTGGCACACCAGCTGCTGGCACACCAGCTGCTGGCACACTAGCTGCTGGCACACCAGCTGCAGGCACACCAGCTGCAAGCACACTAGCTGCTGGCACACTAGCTGCTGGCACACCAGCTGCTGGCACACCAGCTGCTGGCACACTAGCTGCTGGCACACCAGCTGCTGGCACACCAGCTGCAGGCACACTAGCTGCTGGCACACCAGCTGAAGGCACACCAGCTGCAGGCACACTAGCTGCTGGCACACCAGCTGAAGGCACACCAGCTGCTGGCACACCAGCTGAAGGCACACCAGCTGCAGGCACACCAGCTGCTGGCACACCAGCTGCAGGCTCACCAGCTGCAGGCACACCAGCTGCAGGCACACCAGCTGCAGGCACACCAGCTGCTGGCACACCAGCTGCTGGCACACCAGCTGCAGGCTCACCAGCTGCAGGCACACCAGCTGCTGGCACACCAGCTGCAGGCTCACCAGCTGCAGGCACACCAGCTGCAGGCACACCAGCTGCAGGCACACCAGCTGCTGGCACACCAGTTGCAGGCACACCAGCTGCAGGCACACCAGCTGCAGGCACACCAGCTGCAGGCACACCAGTTGCAGGCACACCAGCTGCAGGCACACTAGCTGCAGGCACACCAGCTGCAGGCACACCAGCTGCAGGCACACCAGCTGCAGGCACACCAGCTGCAGGCACACCAGCTGCAGGCACACCAGCTGCAGGCACACCAGCTGCAGGCACACCAGCTGCAGGCACACCAGCTGCAGGCACACCAGCTGCAGGCACACCAGCTGCAGGCACACCAGCTGCAGGCACACCAGCTGCAGGCACACCAGTTGCAGGCACACCAGCTGCAGGCACACCAGCTGCAGGCACACTAGCTGCAGGCACACCAGCTGCAGGCACACCAGCTGCAGGCACACCAGCTGCAGGCACACCAGCTGCAGGCACACCAGCTGCAGGCACACCAGCTGCAGGCACACCAGCTGCAGGCACACCAGCTGCAGGCACACCAGTTGCAGGCACACCAGCTGCAGGCACACCAGCTGCAGGCACACCAGCTGCAGGCACACCAGCTGCAGGCACACCAGCTACAGGCACACCAGCTACAGGCACACCAGCTACAGGCACACCAGCTACAGGCACACCAGCTACAGGCTCACCAGCTACAGGCACACCAGCTGCAGGCACACCAGCTGCAGGCACACCAGCTGCAGGCACACCAGCTACAGGCACACCAGCTACAGGCACACCAGCTGCAGGCACACCAGCTGCAGGCCCAAACTATTTCGTTCCATTTTTTTCGATCAGCTCGATCACAGCGCCATAGCCGATGGCAGCGATTGAAAAAACGCTGCAGCAATGTACGGAGCGGCCCTAGCGTTATTGTACTGTACACTGCCTCACACTGCACACTGTCCCACACTGACACTGCCTCACACTGCACACTGCCTCACACTGTACACTGTCCCACACTGACACTGCCTCACACTGCACACTGCCTCACACTGCACACTGTCTCACACTGCACACTGTCTCACACTGCACACTGCCTCACACTGCACACTGTCTCACACTGCACACTGTCTCACACTGCACACTGCCTCACACTGCACACTGTCTCACACTGCACACTGCCTCACACTGCACACTGCTTCACACAGTACACTGCCTCACACTGCACACTGCACAATGTCTCACACTGCACACTGCTTCACACAGTACACTGCCTCACACTGCACACTGTCCCACACTGCACACTGTCTCACACTGCACACTGCCTCACACTGCACACTGTCTCACACTGCACACTGTCTCACACTGTACACTGTCTCACACTGCACACTGTCTCACACTGCACACTGCCTCACACTGTACACTGTCTCACACTGCACACTGTCTCACACTGCACACTGTCTCACACTGCACACTGTCCCACACTGCACACTGCTTCACACAGTACACTGCCTCACACTGCACACTGCCTCACACTGCACACTGTCTCACACTGCACACTGTCCCACACTGCACACTGCCTCACACTGCACACTGTCTCACACTGCACACTGTCCCACACTGCACACTGCTTCACACAGTACACTGCCTCACACTGCACACTGCCTCACACTGCACACTGTCTCACACTGCACACTGTCTCACACTGCACACTGCCTCACACTGCACACTGTCTCACACTGCACACTGCCTCACACTGCACACTGTCTCACACTGCACACTGTCTCACACTGCACACTGTCTCACACTGCACACTGTCCCACACTGCACACTGCTTCACACAGTACACTGCCTCACACTGCACACTGCACAATGTCTCACACTGCACACTGCTTCACACAGTACACTGCCTCACACTGCACACTGTCCCACACTGCACACTGCTTCACACTGTACACTGCCTCACAATGCACACTGTCCCACACTGACACTGCCTCACACTGCACACTGTCTCACACTGTACACTGTCTCACACTGCACACTGCCTCACACTGCACACTGCCTCACACTGCACAATGTCTCACACTGCACAATGTCTCACACTGTACACTGTCTCACACTGCACACTGTCCCACACTGCACACTGCTTCACACAGTACACTGCCTCACACTGTACACTGCCGCACACTGCACAATGTCTCACACTGTACACTGCCTCACACTGCACACTGCCGCACACTGCACAATGTCCCACACTGCACACTGCCTCACACTGCACACTGCCTCACACTGCACACTGTCTCACACTGCACACTGCCTCACACTGCACACTGCCTCACACTGCACAATGTCTCACACTGTACACTGCCTCACGCTGCACACTGCCGCACACTGCACAATGTCTCACACTGTACACTGCCTCACACTGCACACTGCCGCACACTGCACAATGTCCCACACTGCACACTGCCTCACACTGCACACTGCCTCACACTGCACACTGTCTCACACTGCACACTGCCTCACACTGCACAATGTCTCACACTGTACACTGCCTCACACTGCACACTGCCTCACACTGCACAATGTCTCACACTGCACACTGCCTCACACTGCACACTGCCTCACACTGCACACTGTCTCACACTGCACACTGCCTCACACTGCACAATGTCTCACACTGTACACTGCCTCACACTGCACACTGCCACACACTGCGTACTATCCCAGTGAAGTACTTTATAAGAGCTTTTTACCCTTTGAGTACGAAAATTCAAATGGTTCAGGGAATAATTTACAGGGGAAAAGTTGTCAGTACCCGTAAATACCAGTAGAATTGCCGTAATGTGTTTTTCGCTTAACAACAATTTTTTTCGTAAAAACGTTTCTTTTTTAAACAACTTTTTTTTTGGTTCTATATAGTATTTTTGATGCAGGTGATGAAAACAGTTTGTAATTGTTTTTTCTCCCCATTTCTGTGGTAAACTTTTTATTTCGAAACTAACTTTGTCGGCCAAAACGAGTCAACTCGTCTTCCTATAAACCATATTTTCTACCATATTTTTTCAATTTTTCTCAAAATTATTACCAAATGTAAAGAGAAATAAGCAGCTATTTTATTTTTAATTTTTATTACAATTGTATACCAAATATCTAGCGTAATTAAAATATGCATGATAAATGTAATTCCTTTTTCCGGCATTTTGTTACTAACAAAATCAATTGAAAACTGTAAGTTGTTAGCAAAAATATAAAACAAATGAATTTTATTTCCGCATATAAAAGAAAAATATTTCATCAGAAAGTTTCTAGATGAAATTATTTAGAAAGGTACTTTTCAAATGAATGCAAATGTGGACGCAAACAACTCCCATCGGACGACAATGGCTGTCGGAGCAAATCTAGTAACAATGTCCTTGAAATCCCACAGCTCTACCCTTTCGCCTGTGCCAGGTGAACGATTGGACGAGAATACTCGTTTCACACGTAGAATGTCTTACAAAGGCTTGAAATCGACAAGTATATACGTATGTAGCTGGTTTTTGGAGGTAAAGTTTTAGACGAGTATACTCGTCGAAGGCTGAAAAACGAACATTTTGTGAAAACGTGTATACTCGTCTCTGCCGGGGAAGGGGTTAAGCAAGCGTCTTCTTCGTTATTTTAATTTTACAAATCATGAATCTTCACAGCTCCATGCTTGGCAAGAGAAATTTTCTATAGTGAAAATAATGTTTGAAAAAATCGAAGAAAACATTTATAAGTTTATGCCCAAACTTATCAGAAAACAAACGAAGTTCAGAAAATAATTGCTCAAGTTAAATATAAATATTATTGAATGTTGCACGGACCCTGTGGCGTGAGCTTAGAGGTAATTAATGGTAATGTACGCGAGCAAGCTTCTGGAATGTCTAAAAAATAGTTTCATGCATGCAATTAATTTTCCTTATTTCGTGGGTTATATCAAAATATTCCCTCGCTAGTTAATTTACTTTAAAGTTTGGTTAGATCCCTTAAACTGGAAGCAGTAGCCATCTTGGCACTAGAGTAACCGTCAGTACCCAAAGGGTTAAAAACAGCAAAGCTAAGCTATTGCTGCGGAAATGGTGTGAGGTGAAGACTGCGCTCTCGTATAATGCCAGGTCTGCCATGAGCCCAGGTTACAGCTCCAGAACACAGGTTACAGCTCCAGAGCACAGGTTACAGTTCCAGAGCACAGGTTACAGCTCCAGAGCACAGGTTACAGCTCCAGAGCACAGGTTGCAGCTCCAGAGCACAGGTTACAGCTCCAGAGCACAGGTTACAGCTCCAGAGCACAGGTTACAGCTCCAGAGCACAGGTTACAGCTTCAGAGCACTGGTTACAGCTCCAGAGCACAGGTTACAGCTCCAAGGCTCAGGTTACAGCTTCAAAGCCCAGGTTACAGCTCCAGAACACAGGTTACGGCTCCAGAGCACTGGTTACAGCTCCAGAACACAGGTTGCAATCTGTATTAGGAGCTTCCAGCTCCCACTTATAGTTTAGGAACACAAGTGACGGGTTACAACCCAACGATACAAGCTGCCATCCCAATTGACAGGTTATGGCCCCAAATGACATGTTACGGGAGCTAGCAGGCGCAGAACGCGCGCAGGTCGCTCCACGGACGCGTAGAATTGACGCGCTGGACTTGCGTGAGCGTTGATTTTGCGACACCGACACTCGCACCCATCGCTACAGACGGACGCTGGGCTGCTTCTGTCAGAGTTGTCTCGGCATGTCAGATTCATGGTAGTGGCATGTCAGTGGCATCTTTACGGCATGGTAGCGATATTTTACTGCTGTATGTAACACATAATCATCAAAATGAACTTTTAAAGATTGTGGAACCATACACACGCATGGTAAAGCAAACCTCCCAGAACTCGAATCCTGTGGCACAATTTCATAACGCGCTGAAAGTAAATGCAGTGCGATGCCACTCCAGCCAAGGAAGTACGTCCGTGAAAGCATGTACCAAGGGTATGGATGGGCCTTGTACTCTAATTCCACGCTGGAGAGCGCTCTGTCCAGTTGGGCAGCGCGTGAACGCGTGGCTGAGACGATGCGCCAGCTGGACGGAGAACATTAATTAGAATGTGATGCGGTCCAGTCAAGCTTGTGAGTACAAATAAGTTGTCGTTAGGGAACCGCTGTGATTAGGAAAAAATTACAATATTTTCAACACTTCATCAAGCGGAGAGTCGTTATGGGAACGTATATAACTAACAAGCGAGGTTTTCCGATTCTCTTTCACATCAAATGTGCAATCGGAATGAAAAAAATACCTAATTTGACGTTTTACCTCGCACGTATGAACAAATCATTCGCTTGACACGAGAGATAGAATCCTGCTCTAGTGAGAGGCAGTTGCTTAATTTAGGTACAAGCAACTTCGGCCACTCAAACAGCAGGAAAATTTTTGCAAATGCTGTCAGCATTTGAATTGCCGAGAGGTGCGTTAGTTACTTGTTTGTTTAAGCCCCCTGACCGCAATAAAGGCGTTCCAAAGAGAGGAAGGATGAATGCACTTTCAGTATGAAGTTAAGGGGACGCGGAATCTTTCCACAAGGTGTGTTCCCACACGAGATCTCCTGCGCATAGGAACAGTATGTTAAAAAGGAAGGCGATTAAATTAGATGGAAGATAAAGAAAGAGATGCTGAAAAACAAGACAACAGAGAACCGAAAAAAAGATGGTCCTTATTAATAGAAGAAAAAACAATTTATTTCAACAAAAAAAGGCCTACCTAACTCTCAGCTCAAGAGCTTACATTTTCCCCATGTAAGCGCTATTTTCCATATATACAATAGCTGTATCCCCTGAGGGAGAGGGAGGTGCGTCGACTAAACAGTCACGCATTATAAGTTGATCGTCAGAAAGGCTCTGTGGTTTGTTATTTGCACGTCTGGCGCCAATGATTCTGTTTTCCGAGAAAAATTCGTCCATCCCAGTTATGATTTACCCTTGAAATAGTTTAGCCAAAAACCACAATCACAGGAAGGGTGCGCACAGCAGCCATCGCTGGTGCGGAGGTGGAGAGGACATCTCTGGTTGAATAAAGACGAAGGTCGAAATTTTAGCATATCCCAAGGGGAAAAATTGAGAATATTTGAAAGGCAAACAACGGAAATGACCCTAGGCAATGTAGAAAATACGAAAGCACAATAAAGTAAGCGAATGAAACAATTGCGTATGCTATTGAACATCACAAAATAATGCGCATTGTAATTGAATTTATTTCTAATGCATTATTTTGTTGTTTATATGGGACTCAACTGAGTAGTTCATCAATGTACTGATAGAATCAAAGCGCAGTTTATATCTCACGAGAAGAAAGTTGAAAATAAATGACTGGAAGCGAGGGAAGTTAGACCCGAAGAAGGCAATCAGAGGCTACTAAAGACGCCGGAAACTCGAGTTTAGAGAATCAAGAAAGGTCGGTTGTCGACCTTATGAAATAACGGGTGAGCTCTCCGTGTGAGTTGTTTTGTGGTGAATGCTGGAGGAAGAGGAAACTGGAAGAATTTAATTGAGAAACTCTGACATGAAGATGCCATTCTAGAAGATACGTGCTTCATTGTCGTACTATTGGGGTGCGTCGGAGTTGAAGCAGAACTTAGTTACAAATTGCGAGAAGAGAGCATTTATCCGACTTACTGTCTTGTAGGACACATTCTCCAAGATGTAGGTTTTTTTAACTCCATTAGGAAAAAAGAATTTCAATGCTGGTGTAAACGAACGCGTAAGGGAGAAAAAGCGCTTATGAAATTCAAAGGTCATCAGCATGCGATTCCTGACCCGGAAACTGGACTGTCTTTGCCCGATAAAAGTTGCTGGTTTGGAGGGTCGTAGCGCACCGACTTCCTTGTCATTACCGGCGCGAACAATCCTTTCTTTTAGTATCTTGAATGATTTTTTTTTCAACAGTGAACTACGGAGCTCGCCAGCGTTCACCACACGAATGAAGTAGTAACGTTACCTCAACGATGCAGTCTTTTGGCCGCCGTGGTTTGAATGTTCGTTTTCCATTGGGGCTCAAGACAACACACTCAGGAAGCTACTTCAAAATTTAAGAAGCCCCGCGGCTTAGGATCGGAAAAACTCCCACGCCTTTTTTTATTGTAATCAATATGAAAGACTTCAAATAGTTTGAGCCTCCCAAACCGCAAAAAAATGTGTTCTAAAAAGAGGAAAGATGGAGGCACCATATAGCATGGAGTTAAGAGTGTGCGCAATCTATATACATAAGGTGTGCTCCCAAACAAGAGCTGCTGCGCATTGAAACAATCACTGGAGAAGAAAGTTGATAAAACACGATAAATTTGAAGAATAAAGTCAAAGGTGCTGAAAAACATGACGCTATTGAACGGAAAAAATCAGTCGTCAAGAAAACAATAAATGCATATTATTTCAGCAAAACTGAACGTGTAACTCTCAGCTCGGGACTTCACATTTACCATATAGGAGCCGACGTATTAAATATCCTATAACAAGCTTGGTACAACAAATTCACCTTGTTTACTCTTTCGTAATTCTTTCACTGAAGTTTACAGTGAAGCAAACATTGTACGCTTAATGCTCATTTTCACGTGCAAAAATTGTTCACTCATACATCTACTACTTCGTTTAACAGCAGACAAAGCTTCCGTAACTAAGCAGATAATTTAAACAACTTAAACAATTTAAACAATTTATTTACCACAGGAGATACAGAGGTAGAATGTTTCTTAAGTCTAATACAATGGTCAGAGTTGAGTATAGCTATACCTGTGGGCCCGAATAAGTTCAGCGACTTCTAGGGCATCCTACCATTACATTATTCTAGGGCGTACAATAATGTTTAACCTAATTCACTTAGCCTAGTTTCGCATTAGAATGATCAACAGGATAATGAACTCGATATTGATGTTTAATTTTACAATATAGGTCATATGGACAATGTTTAACAGTATATTCGATAACGATTTGGGAGCAGACTGAAAATCGGCGATATTACTATGGCAAATTGCATTATTAGGACCAGACATGTAGGAGGCAGGATTTGACTTGGTGATCTTACACGACTAGTATTCTGATAAGAAGTGAGACTCAAGATTTCTTTTAAATACCTTGTAAGAATTCACTGAAGCAAGAAATTGGTGTAACAAACGTGAGACCTTCTTTCTTCAATGACGAGCCTCCTCGTAAGAGAAAACAACAAAAAACTCAAAAAAATGCTTTCCAGTACCCTAGCACTTGACGCGCTGCTATTACAACCAGGCACAATATTTGCTAACTTCTATTACTTGACTGCCGCCGGAAAGCTGTTCAGCCCGCTTAAGAAATCGAACTCTGTCGTGCGGGAGGCCATCACCCTTCAGTCAGCTCACGTACACTTCTCCTCTACTCGCTTGTGTAAATTTTGCTCCGTACGTCAATTATTGAAAGTTTCATATTTCATTGTTGCTGTTCTTGAATGGCACTTCTCTGGGTAAATCATGGTAATGAAAAGTAATACTCTTTGAAGAACGTTTTTTTTTATCATGTTGTTAATGAAACTTTGCAGAGAATATTGCGAGTACTGCATATCGCCAGCGGTGGCAGCGCATCGCCAGCGGTGGCAGCGCATCGCCAGCTTTTGGCAGCCGCAGCAGGCGGGAAGGCGCAGGCGGGCGGGCAACGGCGGGAGGGCGCAGGCGGGCCGGCCCCGGCGGGAGGGCGCAGGCGGGCCGGCCCCGGCGGGAGGGCGCAGGCGGGCCGGCCCCGGCGGGAGGGCGCAGGCGGGCCGGCCCCGGCGGGAGGGCGCAGGCGGGCCGGCACCGGCGGGAGGGCGCAGGCGGGCCGGCACCGGCGGGAGGGCGCAGACGGGCCGGCACCGGCGTTCGCCGCGCTGTCGGCGCCCACCTCGGCGCCCACCCAGAAATAACGATGAGTTCCGCTTTTTACCAAGCGCCGGTGAGTTGAGCGAGCAATAAATCCAACATGACAACCTCGTTATTGACAACAAAAAGCAAAACAACTGCAACAATCGTGAATGTATGACAACATACGAGCTCTTGTGCTGAACATGTGACGGAGGTACGAGCGTGATGACGGCGGCGATTTAGATTTTGAGGTTCAGAAGTTGTTATTGTTCCTTCAAATGAGTTCCATGAGCACATAATAACGATGTTTGAGAGCGCAAAATTTTAAGAGTGCATTCATAAAAAATACGCAACAAATATGGCTGTATTGTGGAGCTGCCTCCTGTTGCGGTTCGGATAGAATAAAACCTAAATGTCCCCAATACCTAAATGAAAAATGCTTTCCACAATGCAACATTTATGAAAATGTGGAACAGCAATGGCAAAAGCAGATCCGATTCGATAAGAACAAAGAGATGTTAAATTAGGAACTTAGACAAGCTGAACTGAAATAACCTCTGGAAGATAAGCCAGCGCATTAAGCAGGCAACACGCCAGGGCGCAGTATTGCGGACATTGACGTGTGGAGGATGCTTCCCACTGGAACACACGACCTTACTTTCGGCGTTGCTTCTGAGTGATAATCAGCTTTGTGAACGACATTCGACGATGAAACTCATTCATCATCGGAAATAGGATCGGAATGTGTCGATGCAATATACGGCCGAGACAGCAAATGGGCTCTCAGAAGGGCTAAAATTTGTTGTTTAATTTGTTGAAATGCTAGCTCGAATCAGGGCTAAATTATTTATTTTTCAATGGCAGTTTTCCCTAATTACGGAATTGGCTGCACGAGCGTACAGTGTGGAACAAAAACATTTGCGCCCAACGAAGTTCCTTTCAGTAAACTGTTAGTAGGTCAACGTATGCGAAACTCAAACATTTTATAGTCCTCTTTGAATGAACAAAAGCAGCTAAATGAAATGCAATTCTATCGGGTAAACAGACTAACAATGTGCACGGATAAAAGTATTTGCACGAAGCTATTTTATAACATTTGAAAATTTTTAGTTTTTGTTTGGTGTAAGGAGTGCAGGTAGTTCAGAGAATATCTATTTACCAGAATATTTGAGCAAAGAAGAACTGGAAAGTAACTTTTGACATTCCGTTTGCTGTATCTTGTTTTTCGTTCGTGCATGCAGATAATTATCCTCAAATCAATTGAGTTCTTCAGTCTCCGTTTGTGCACAACAGTTTTGAATATTCACCACAAATCTCCATTGGGATAAAAGTCAGGCGATTGGCAAGGCCTCAGAAAAACATATTTTTTCTAATTGCGAACTATTCTTCCGGTAATTCCCCGCATGTTTGGACTTATTCGAACGTAGCTTCCACTCCAAGTCTGCAGGTACATGAATCTATTTTCCACGATTTTTCTATCAGAGATAAGGATTTCCCCACCCTCACGGATATCAACACAGCTCCACACCATGTGCTCTCTCTATGCTGAACAGCATGGATGGTGTTCTTCAAATTGTAGGCAGTCAGTACCTGCTTCCCTTCAGACATTGCAAGCTTCGTTTCGACAGAAAAGTTTAATTTCATTTTCAACGGACACTACAACTTGTTCTCAAAACTCAATTTCTTTGTCAAGATGGTCTTTGGCAAACGTTAAACGGTTTTTCACTCGGTTTACTGTATGGGGTTCAGCGCAGAGTGAAAGCATGAATAGATAACTTCGTTCCAATTATCTTATAACCGTTTTCCGCGTGACGGGAACTCCCTGGGACTTCAATTTTTCTGTAAGTATGTGTTGACGCTCGCTCATTTATCACCTTACGCAGCATCTACCGTTGAGAACGGTCCGTGATCTTGCATGGAGATCTTACTCTTAATAGATCGTAGACTACCCCATTGTTCCATGCTTCTGAACTGTTGCACCAACAGTTGAGTAAAGAGGCTTAACACATTCAGCAATGCGCAAATAAGTCGGTCCTTTAGAGTGAAGTTCAAATATTGGGTTCCGAATAGCTTAGAATAGCTCTTTCATTCGGCATTGTATTCACTGAACTTCTAACTTCAAAATAATGAGAGGTAATGAATGCGCCCATTACAGTTAGTTCTCATAACACGTGCGTCTGGAAGTAGTTGGAAGCATTAAGAATTTTGTTTTAATATTCTGGTGTATACATATTCTCTGAATTACCTGTACTGTTCACTCCAAGTCAAAGTTGAAAATTTTCAAATCACGCTAAAAATAAAGTTGTGCAAGTACTTGCGTCCATGACAAAAGTATTCAACTTTTTCGGTAAAATGCTTGTGTAAACTACTTGTATTTACGTACTTATTTCACGTATCATATGGGTTGAAAAAAAAACAACAATTTGAACGAATTAGTAATTTAATAGATTATCATTACCGTTTTTAAAATACTTCTTCACAAAAAAATCCTTTTTCATTTTAGACATTTGTAGAACAAAAATTTAGGTGCTGTAGAGAAACAATACGCAGTTAGTTTCGAATAATACAATTTTACAAAAAGTTAACTGAAGTCAGCAATGCCAATAGGTCAAAAAGTTCTAGAACCTTATTGGAAAGAAACTATTCAGCAACACACGGGAGGAATTTCATGCAGAAATATTTTTTCCCGATTAAAAATAGCATATTCTACCGTACTGTAAATAATTCCCAAAATGAAGGAACATGCAACAACCACCAACTTGCCAAAGTCAGGTGCATCAATAAAGATTAGTATTTGTGTTCGTCAGAGCACTGAAGGTTGAAAATAAGCTGATGATTACTCGAAAAGGAGCAAAATTATACAGGAGCCGTCGATGCGAAAGGAAGTGGCAGCGTCATCAGTTAGAAAACTACATGGGAACATCAAAAGTTATCATCATCGTAAAGCTCAACTGCTCACCAGAATACGGGTTGGAGCTCGCCCATTATTAAAAAATATTTAGACATGGGAAATGAACTTTCGAGCGCTACTTTTGACCTAATGAAAAAAAATGTTATTGTCTGGATGTAATGCAGCTCTTCATGTTTAACACAAAATAAATGCCCGCCAGTGGCTATACCAATCGCCGGATATCAAAACGATTGAAAATCTTTGAAGAACTGCGAAAATTTAGATCCGGTAGAAAATTTTGAAGAATCTGGCGAAAAATTTACTGCTTGCGGTATACATAGGCAAAAATACGCACAATACATTAGAAGTTCCTCACTCACACAGTCATACCATGCAATCTGTGTTCAGGTTATGGATCCGACACATTCTCTGTTGTTGCTGAACACTAAGAAATAGTAGCTGCTCTCAGCACCTATAGGAGTTCATAAGTTTCCCAGGGAACGATGACCGGCACTTTCACCAAGGCTTTAGTCGCTGAGAAAAATTCGATGCTTCCAACGGATACTAGCACAAGTTTTGTTTCTCGCCTATGAAACGATTTCACGGCAAACTCTTCCTTGTGAACACTCGACGTGCCGCCAGGACGGCCAAAGCAAAATTCGACCTCCAGTACTGTAGGAGTGTGAGCACACAGAGGTGGGTACATTGTGAGGTAGACGGCGGGCAAGATAACTTTTTCACGGTCAAGAAACTAGTTTCAGTTAAAAACCTTTAGCAGAAACGAATGTAATTTTAACCGGCTAGATTTAAAATTCGAAAACCTCTATTTACTTAAACCAGTACTCACTACTGCTATCATGAAATCTGCTACCGAAACCCGCAACTCACAACAGTTGCTGATACATGGTGTTTACGAGTATAACCGCTGCTGACATCCGCTACTAGCGGCTGCTGCTGACACCTACTGCTTACACCCACTGATGCAACCTGCTGCTAAATCAGCTGCTGACACCTGCTGCTAGCGTATGCTGCTGACACTTGCTGTTTACACCCACTGATGCAACCTGCTGCTAAATCAGCTGCTGACACCCGCTGCTAGCGTCTGCTGCTGACACCTGCTGCTTACACCCACTGATGCAACCTGCTGCTAAATCAGCTGCTGACACCTGCTGCTAGCGCCTGCTGCTGACACCTGCTGCTTACACCCACTGATGCAACCTGCTGCTAAATCAGCTGCTGACACCCGCTGCTAGCGTCTGCTGCTGACACCCGCAGCTCACACCTGTTGCTGACCTGCTGGCAAGCTAACCAGAGCGCGCAGCTCAAGAGAAGAAATCGAATGATGAATTTTGGTCCAACTGCGCCTCCGGCGCTGCCGACGAGTTTTGGTTTTCGGAAGCAAGAAAGTTTGTGCGTCTGAGCCGACACGCACCTGAGCTGGTCCTGACCGCAAACGTTGTAATGAGGGACAATTTTGTGATGTAGCTGGTGAATTGGGGCCATGATGAATGTGGAGCTTGTGTCCAGCGTCTCATGCTCACCTGCAGCTGGACTGCAAGCTGCACCAGGAGCTGCCCCAGGAGCTGCCCCAGGAGCTGCCCCAGGAGCTGCACCAGGCGCTGCACCAGGAACGGCATCAGCAGGTGCACCAGGAACTGCACCAGGCGCTGCACAAGGAGCTGCACCAGGCCCTGCAACAGGCGCTGCACCAGGAGCTGCACCAGGTGCTGCTCCAGGCGCTGCTCCAGGCCCTGCACCAGGCGCTGCACCAGGAGCTGCACCAGGCGCTGCTCTAGGCGCTGCACCAGGAACTTGACTAGGAGATAGGTAACTGAGCAAGGCCCAACGCAGACCGACTCCAGACAACAAATACTACTATTGTTAGCATCTATTGGTTGAAGAAAAGATCAATTTACGTTCTTTCACAACCAGGATCAATTTTCACAACCAGGAAAAGAATTTTCGGTCTTTCACAACCAGGAAAAGATCAATTTACGTTCTTTCACCCACGTTCTTTCACAACCAGGTACAACCTATGCGCTAGCACTTCTTTGGAAGAATTTTTCATTCCACTTGATGCTTTACCATAACTTTGGGTCTCATTAGCGTAAGTTTTAGCGTTTGCAGTACAACTGATTAAAATTTACCAAAATGAATGCAAATCACATTGCATTTCACAGAAACAGAGACTCGCTGTCTCTCCTGTTTTCTATCACCAGTCTGCTCATAGATCGTCGTCTACTTATCGACTCACCTGCTGCCTCCAGATACTATACCAACGCAGACAGGAATAGGCGCAACACCAACAGACACAACACAAACAACAAGGACAGACACAACACCAACAGCAAAGACAGACACAACACCAACAACAAGGACAGACACAACACCAACAACAACAGACACAACACCAACAACAAGGACAGACACAACACCAACCACAACAGACACAACACCAACATCAAGGACAGACACAACACCAACATCAAGGACAGACACAACACTAACATCAAGGACAGACACAACACCAACAAAAACAGACACAACACCAACAACAAGGACAGACACAACACCAACAACAAGGACAGACACAACACCAACAACAAGGACAGACACAACACCAACAACAAGGACAGACACAACACCAACAACAAGAATAGACACAACACCAACAACAAGGACAGACACAACACCAACAACAAGGACAGACACAACACCAACAACAAGAATAGACACAACACCAACAACAAGGACAGACACAACACCAACAACAAGGACAGACACAACACCAACAACAAGGACAAACACAACACCAACAACAAGGACAGACACAACACCAACAACAAGGACAGACACAACACCAACAACAAGGACAGACGCAACACCAACAACAAGAATAGACACAACACCAACAACAAGGACAGACACAACACCAACAACAAGGACAGACACAACACCAACAACAAGGACAGACACAACACCAACAACAACAGACACAACACCAACAACAAGGACAGACACAACACCAACAAAAAGAATAGACACAACACCAGTCACTCAACTGACAAGAAGCTGCATACGATATCCCTAATCATTGTATGAAGCTCATCATGCGAAAGTTTGCAAATGCTTATTTGTTCCCAAAACTGGGTATGCCCCTGCTCAGGTCAGGGAATTACAGCGAGCATGCCCGTAAAGCAGCGCAAGGTGTGTATTACCCACAATATTTCGAGAAAAATAGGTTAAGGAACTGGTTGTAGGGACGGTGAGGAGCTGATATAACGACGCATTACTGGATGTTGGACGCTCTCCTAGCGTGCGGCGGAGCGCATCAGCGACAGAAATTGTGAGCAATTGAGGTGATCAGGTGCAAGTGGTAGAACATCAGCCAAACTCGAACTTAAATGCAGGAATTTAGTTCAGTTAAGATGTACGTAAATTTCAACAACTCTCATTGCAGTGCTCTGAGTCCCTCATTTATCTGTAGTCAGTGGCGTCCAGGAACAAAGGGCACTTAAAAAATGCAATTCTCAATGCAAAAATACAATTTTATACTTGTGTAAATGTTGGATGGAGTTGAACAAAATGATTTATACAGACATGGGAGAACTCCCTGCAATGGCTGTGAAGCTGAGAATTCAAAAGCTAAAGCATAGAATCACTAAAATAAAATACAATGTTTATTGCAGTCTTGTTTGCTTGTATGGTTAGTCCGTATTAATTTTACTCAATAAACTGGACACCTAACCATTTCATAATAACCGCAAATACTTGTTTTCTTTGAAATTTATTGAAATGAGTAGCTATACATTCAGATGGTATCCTTCGACAAAAATGGAGGGCCTAAAAAAAGAAAGGATAATTATTAGGTAGGTGCCATAGTAACATCCGGCTTCTAGATCTTGGATAAAAATGAATAAGCCAATGACTATGGAAATATTTATTCATTAACAAACTCTACATTGCTTCCAATGACCTCATTCTACCTTCAAAAAGCTCATAAAGGCCTTGCTTGCAAAATTCTGTAGGCTTAGGATCAAAATACAAATTCAACACTTTTTCAACCACCTCTTATGTTGTTAATTATGCACTATATAGAACGATGCTGTAGTTCTCGGAACAAATGGAAATCAGAAGCAGGTTGTATGGGCCACGTATGTCTTGCAATTTCCCTAGTATAGTAACAGTAGGATTCTCGCACACAAAAACATTCAACTGATCCGAATTAGGTGTTCTGTTTCTTTGGCTCATCTTTCAAAATGAAATCACCTCTTCGAAAACAAGAAAACGATCTCCTGTAACTTCTTTTTTATTACACCATCTCCTTAAGTGTTCTGAACAGATTTTGCCACCGCGCTCGCATTTACACCTTTATGAAACTCGTACAGTAGAAGATTTATCATGCGATCTTTAGATGAGACGATCATAGATGCGAATATTTATGAAAAATATGAACGTGACAGATATAATCTGAAAGAAAAAAATTGTTTAGCTTAGAGACAGAAATATGTTACACTTATAACAATATGTAAATAGTGACAAATTTAATTGTGAACACCCATCCTAAAAAAAAAACATTTTTTCCGAACCAACCAGTTTCCGGGAATCAACTATCCGTTTTCAAATATAGTTCTAGCATAAGAAATCCCTGTCAATGTTGACCGCGTGACTAGAGTTGAGTAAATGTCACTCAAATATTATTCAACAATTATAATTGCGAAGAAACGTACGATAAATGGAGAAATACAAAAGACCACGGGATGTATTTTCCATGAGAACTTAGATGAGTGTTGAAATTTGACACGAATGTGAAAGTGGTAAACAGTTCAAATTATGACAGTTATTGGAGCACCAACTAATTTTAGCGATTTAGCTATGTTTCGTTAGTAAACCCACGTTTTACACTGCAATTTAGCTTTCATCGGCTTTTTACGCATATAAAATAGAAGCAAGCCAGTCGACGAGCCTGACGGGGCCATGGAGCTAGCTCCATGGACTAGCTCCCACCACCGCCGCACCTCGCCGCTCCTCACGCCTCCCGCGCAGGACGCGCGAGCCGCTGCTCGGGAACAATCGGGTGAGCCACCCTACAACCGTGAGTAGGAGCTCAGGAAACGCTTTGCTGCGATAAAGAATAGATCTCGAAATGCTCCAGAACAATGAAAGGGAAACTACTAGCGTGAAAGGTCGCGATGTGAAGGGTCATCCCGTGAAGGAAGAGCTCCCTCCTGCACCGTTCCTTCTGTGACGCAACGCACGACCGTGCGGGCGTCAAGTTAAGTAATCCTATACCTTATCTCCTCCTGCTCTTCCACATCGCTGTTACCTCGCCCTATTGAAAGCGTTATTAAGAATATTCAATATTGCAGCACCTTCTTCTGTCAGCCCTGCATCAATAATCTGCAACATCTGCAACATTCAAGCGTCGTGCGCTGGAAAGCGGGAGCGGTCGCAGCGGAGATTGTGTGCACTGGTGGCGGAAACTGGGCGAGTGTTGGGACGTACGCTGACATGAGTGATTGGTGTCGTCTTCTTGTCCTATCTCATGAGAGTAGCGGGCCTTGTTCCGCCTCACTTTGTTGCTGCCCACTTCTGTAGGGAAGTTTCGTAGCCACCCAGCACGGAATTCGAGTTTAGCGCTGCCCACTTACGCGTCGAACTTTTTATTGTTCTTCTCGAGACGCCCAAGCCGTCAGTTGCCGAAGCTCTTTTGTTGCGATGTAAAATTCAATGCAGCATAAAAGGACCAGAATGGGACCGACGCAGGGGGAGGCAACCTGGCGGACTCCGCCACGTCACGACAGCCGCCCTCTGGGGCTGGTCTGCCCGACCCGCCACCCACACACCCACGGCTCGACCCGCCACCCTCATACCCACTGCCTGACCCGCCCCCCGCACACCTACGGCCCGACCCACCACCCGCACACCCACTGCCCGCCCCGCCACCCGCACACCCACTGCCCGACCCGCCACCCGCACACCCACTGCCCGCCACCGTCACCCGCACCCCCACGGCCCCACCCGCCACCCGCACACCCACTGCCCGCCCCGCCACCCGCACACCCACTGCCCGCCACCGCCCCCGCACACCTTCCGCCCGCCACCGCCACCCGCACACCCACGGCATAATGGTCACCACACCCCCACAACACGATGTCTATCACACCCCCACAGCTCGATGTCCACCGCACCCCCACAGAACGATGTTCACCACAGCCCCATAGCACGATGTCCACCACACCCCCACAGCACGATGTCCACCACACCCCCACAGCACGATGTCCACCACAGCCCCGCAGAACGATGTCCACCGTACCCCCACAGCACGATGTCTACCGCACCCCCATAGCATGTCCACCACAGCCTCACAGCACGATGTCCACCGCACCCCCACAGCACAATGTCTACCGCACCCCCACGGCACGATGTCCACCACAGCCCCACAGCACGATGTCCACCGCACCCTCACAGCACGATGTCCATCGCACCCCCACAGCACGATGTCCACCACAGCCCCACAGCACGATGTCCACCACAGCCCCACAGCACGATGTCCCCCAAACCCCCACAGCACGATGTCTACCACACCCCCACAGCACGATGTCCACCACACCCCCACAGCACGATGTCCACCGCACCCCCACAGCACGATGTCCACCACAGCCCCACAGCACGGTGTCCACCACAGCCCCGTAGCACGATGTCCACCGCACCCCCACAGCACGATGTCTACCGCACACCCACAGCACAATGTCTACCGCACCCCCATGGCACGATGTCCACCACAGCCCCACAGCACGATGTCCACCACAGCCCTTCAGCACGATGTCCACCACACCCCCACAGCACGATGTCCATCGCACCCCCACAGCACGATGTCCACTGCACCCCCACAGCACGATGTCCACCGCACCCCCACAGCACGATTTCCACCGCACCCCCACATCGCGATATCCACCGCACCCCCAGTGTGTGGTGCCCTGTGGCCATATTTTCTTAACTAGCGTTTGACCAACACAAACACATCAAACTCATCATTGCTCAAATGCCATTACATCAAAGCCCAAACTCTAACACATCAGGGAACAGACAAAAATACAGCACAAACACCTGCACATGAAAGTGCAAACACCAACACACTATCACACAAACACCAACACACTAAAACACAAACACCAACACACTTAGACACAAACACCAACACATCAAGGCAAAAAAAAACACATCAAGGTACAAACACCAACACATCAAGGCACAAGCACCAACACATCAAGGCACAATTCAGGGCACAACACAAAACTAGTGATGACTTCGATGTTTGATTGGGCATTTTTTTGACGGCAGCGCAGCTGCCCAACACAAGTGTGTTGTGTCTGTTTTGGTGTGTGTGTGTGTGTGTCTGTGTCTGTGTGTGTGAACAAGTAACGGTACAAATTCGTGCAAATTATAGAGCATTTGTGTACAAGTTACCAAAGGTGTGTAAATTATGAAGAAAATGCGTGCAAATGAAAAAGCGGATGTGTGCATAAGATAAAGCAAATGTGTGCGAGTGATGGAGTAAATGTACGAGACTATCATCAAACGCGCCGTGTAGTGCATTGCGTCTGCTGCATGAGAAACATTCTTTAGCAATAACCTAACTTCACGAATGGGTTAATTGACCAGAAAGAAAATTGTCCAGAGTGAGCAGGATTGGTACGCACAACTGCGCCAAGCAACTAAATGCCTGAGACTGCATGAGAGCCAGCTTCTGATCAGCCAGTCGTGCATTATCTACCATGAGGTGCAATCAGGCGGCGGCGGAGGCGTGCGTGGGTCAGGCGAGGCTGTATCTAGACTCCGGAGCCATCGAGTGAGTGTGGAGACTATAATAAATTAGCCTCAAATCATATATAGGGCACAAACATGCTGGTTCTTATAAACGGAATCGTTATGTATGAACATACATAACAGTACAATTAAGAAATTATAAAAGTTTGAAATTCCACGAACACAAATATCTGGAGATTCGTTCTTAAAGCGACCCGTGGGTGAACATATGCTTCGTGTGACATCACAAGATGTTCCCGTTAACTACCCTATTACCAACAGGAAACAGGAACCGGGGGTGCCCAACAAAGCTGCTATGTAATTGCGATTAATTTTTTTTTTAATTTGAAAACCCAGAAAACTTTCCCTGAGGTTGCAAACACAACGATATGTAAATTTCTGACACTCCACGCAGCGAAATGGAAACAGTGAGGTACACTGTATCCATTTCGCTCGCCGTGCCCTCGGGAGCTGTTTAGGGCACCGGCATCGAGGTCTATTTCCTACACGAACATCGTGATCGCGCCAGCGACTTTCCTCCGTAACTGATAAGCGACGGACGCTGTCGGGAGCCGGAAAGTTAGGGGAGAGTTTGGAAAGTGGCGTTGAAGGAGCTCTCACTTCCGAGGCCTTCGAGCGCGTGGAACAAATGCTCGTAGAGCACCAGAAGAGGGCGCACAAAATTCCTGGTAAAAAGTTCAAAATTTAACCCAACAACCATTTCGAATTACGAATGACTTGTGAATACGACTGCTGTCGACAAGAAGCAGGCTCAGCGAGAGAGAAAGCTCGGGATTGGCAACGAAAGGAGGATCAGGACTGTGTGTGTCATGGAAATGCGAGCATCCGAGGTGGGGATTGTTCTACCATGGTTCAGGGCAAAATATATTTTATTCAGGTGACACGTGAGACACAACGGTTGAGATTTGAACCATGAATCATTCCGTTGGGAAAATGAAGGATGTTCATATGCTTGATGAAATTTGCTTTTCTTATAAAAACCTACTCCCTCAGGTCGGAGATATTAGCTACACAAGGAGAAAACTCTCAGCGTTTTAGTGTCTTTTCATGAACTTCTGTTTTGATTACAGTAGACGGTCGTGCACTGTGTGTTGAACACGAATTTTAACCTTTAGCATATAATAGGGTAAAAGTTAACACAATTTTATCTTTTCCTTTTTCAAATAATATTTACAAAATTTTAAATTACCTGTAGGATATGACAAATAAAGATGATACTAATAGAAAGTGCACACATAACCGACAGACAAAAGATTTGACAGCATCTGAGAGAAGAGCAGTATTGCAGGCACTTCTTGAGAGATCTGCAGCACCTCAGCTATTTCAATTCAATCCAATCCCTTCAACATCAAAAGCACCTCGTAATGTTGATAGATTAATTGAAACAGTGACAGGTAGCTTAGAGAAATTATAGAGATCAACACAACAACATTTTCCATACTTTGCATCAGTCACTGGAACCGATTATTTTGACTAACGGTGGCAATAATACAGGCTTCAACATCTGTCAAAAATACAACAAAAAAAAACAAATTTCAAATTCAATTCAGATCTCAGAAAAATTAAAGGGGTCATCTCAGGCCCCTGCCAGGCCCCTGTCGGCCCGGTGAGCTTTTTTCGTTTTGTTGTTGGAAAAGGACCCTTAGGTGGTGGACTATTCGGTCCTAAAATTTTATGGCGCTACGGACACTAGATCCCCCCCCCCCAGGGGGAGTAAGAGGACTAAAAATCCTGAATTTTCGACCCCATTTCGACCCCATATCAAAACAAAACGGAAAATGAAAAATTTGAAACTGTAACTTTGTTTACAATGCTTCAAGGATTCTAAAACTGTCTTTGGTTTTGTTTTAGCATAAAAACTCAAGGAGTTCTATTCATTTGAAATATCAATAAAAATAAACTAAAAAAACAATATGTCAATTTTTGTCAAAAAAAGGCCTGAATTGAAAAAATGAATAGAACAAATTGTGTTTATTTTCAAAAGTTACATATAATAGTCAAATTTCAGAAGAATCAGACTACAAATATAAAATTTCATAATTTTTATAAAAAAAATTATTTATTTCTTTACTTTTTGTAAATTACAATTCACGGTGTGAATATGAAGTTATGCATGGAGATTATCGAAATAAAAATGAAAAAAGCATTCAATTACATTAATTGTCCATTATATTACACTTCAACAAGAAATTTCGTTTATGGCTTATACCCAAAACCTCTAACTTTCAATATTCAAAAGAAGACTCGTCAGTGAGTTTTTCTGCTAGGAAAATAAACAAAGACAGATTTAGAATCCTTGGAACATTTCTAACAAACGTAAAGTAGCAAACTTCCAAATTTTGGGAAAAAAAATTATAGACCTCAAAACCCAAAAATAAGGTAGTATTGATGTAGTCATAAAATATCGCTTATCACAAAAAGAAATTTCCAAATGTTCCAATTTTCTACTTTACGTTTGTTAGAATTGCTTCAAGAATTCTAAAACTGTGTTTAATTTTGTTCTAGCATCAAAACTCAATGACGAGTCCTCTTTTGAAATATCCATAAAAGTGTACCAAAAACTAATTTTTCATAAAAAAATAAGGCCTAAATTGAAAAAGTTACAGGATTAAAAAAAGTGTACTTTCAACAAATACAGATCCTTGCCAAATTTCAAACGAATCGGCTGAAAATAGTCAAAATCTTGAGATGACCCCCTTAAAGAAGAAATTAACAAGTATTGAGTAAATATGGTGGCAAATATGTTTCTACTGTTGATACATTATCAATTTTATCTATCTAATTGTAATTTTAAGCTAGTCTTTTGTTATTTATCTTATTGAAAATATTATTCATCGACATTTGTGCAATACCAATTTCGCGTATTTCAACCAGTAGTTTTGCAGTATTCTTTCTGAAAAATGCCCAATTGTTTTAGAACAAAAATTTGCGACAAACTTCATCATTGATATGGACCAACTATCTGCGACCGAAGGGAGTAGAGAGCAGCTGACCACGTGCGCCGGGGTGGACTCCTGCACGACCCGGCGCGGGCTGAGGCTGTCGCAGGAGACGAGGCCAGCGCCGTAGAGGGGCAGGGAGCCCGGCACGAAGGCGAAGGTTGACCATCGTGTGGTCCCTATTGAACCCGAAATTCACCGTGATGCGCGTTAACTTGGGCGTCACAGGATGAATTCAATAGGAGCCAAAGGCTTAGACAGATCTGAGAGCTGAGCGGTTGAGATCAATTAAATTTGAAGTAAGTTCAAGTTTGGGACTTAGCTTTCCAGCTGAATGGAAAGGACAGTTTTACATGAGAAGTTCACAACGCCGCTAGGTGACCGCTAGGCTGAGCTGGCAGCTGACAAGGTTGCGCTCGTGCTTCCTGGCGGCAGTTGCCAGCTTATTATTATATAAACAATATTGTAGTCGGTTAGAATTTATCAGATAAATTCTACAAAAGAAAAGGAAAAGCGTGGCTGGACAAAAAATCTCTTCAAAAATACAATTCAAGATAACTAATATCCATGAAGATATGTACGATGTGTCTCGGAAGCTCTATGTTCTATCAACATTTATCGACTTGTGTGATGAATAAAATTCAGCAACAAAATTTTCATCCCGAAAACTTGTAACATTTAGTCCGTAAGGGAACTGTCAGTAGCTGAAGCAGCGGAGTTAGTTGGGCGGACGCAGTGCCGCAGCGCTGATTAGTCGAGGGCCAGTTAATTAGGGGCAATTAATCAGGATCCATTAAGTCAGAAGCCGATCAGTTAAAGACCAATTAGTCAAAAGATAATTAGTCAGATCCAATTATTCAAGGGCAAATAAGAGGGATGCCAATCAATCAGGGGCCAATAAATCAGCGGCCAGTTAGCCAGGAGCCAATTAGTTATGTGCCAATCAGCAAGAGACAACTAACGAGCGACCAGCTAGTCAGTGCCCGCGGCAGCAGCACCACGCAACACGAGCGAGAGGCACCTCTCCCCACACTGCGGACCACCAGGCAGGCAGGCATGTCTTGGTGTTACTGCCTCTCGCGGGCATCAAAACTGGTAAGTTTCTTAGTTCAACTTCCGGGAGTAAAATTTTTCATAAGTGCTCACAAATTTGTAGGGCGAAAGTTTGCATTCATTGTACAGTTTTGGTTACAGTACGTTTTCCCTCATCAAACTGGGTTGGTGCCCACACAACAGAAGCAGTATTTCACTGTGCGTTAACGCTTTCATACTTGGGGAATCTGTTGAAAATGTTTGAGGCACCACTCCCTAGAACCAGCGACAGCGCGAGCACAAATGACACATTCCACTGGGGCGCGCATGTGGAAATGGACTTTTCTAAATTATTACTCATAAACACAGACCTTATGCCCTCAGGCGCGCAGTAACAATGAACTAAATAGCTCCACTACTAGCATTGCAAGCCCTAGTTTTAAATACACGAAGGAGCACGATACTGGAGCTAGCTGGATGCACCACAGCCGGAGAGACAGGTGGAAACAAGCTCATAACTACAGCTGCAACAACAACAGGATGGTTTCAAGCGTAATGTGCAATTGAGTAGAGAAGTTATCGAATACAGTGCGCTCTGACTTACAGTCTTGTTTATATCTGCTCGTATTTCATGTTTTGCGACATGAGAGTCCATACTGATTAACTTGAATACTCTCATGCGTGCGCATATTTATCAGTTGTATTGGTGTCGTGTTGAGATCTTCGTATATTTGCTGCTCAATGGAGGCCATCGTGATGGCAAAATTTAAGAAATATTTCAAAGTGAAGTTACAGGTGATATTAATATGTCTTGGTTATTCAACCTCAACAACCTGTAGGAGAGGTAGCGTGATTATCTTGAATAAATGAAAAGATGAAATGACGGGAGAAATAAAAAACGAAAACGCTTCTTAAAAAGGATTTCGAGCTTTATTCGTTGATGGCACCTATGTTTAACGGGTATCATCAACTTGATAAAGGGAAGTACGTGTAAAATATGAAAGTACACAAATCTTAATAAACTTTTTGAAGGAAAATGAATAACGTAGTCAACCCAGAGTGTGGCATCGCATGTACGGTGCATAATTTCAACCACCACTCTCAAAAGTTTCGTTTTTGAATTCGCACTCCCTCGTGTTAACCTGTTAACACTCAACTGTCC